>CM035416.1:135106209-136306209 GCA_020310875.1 Ceratopteris richardii
TGACATAAGTCAGTGCTCAGTGTATATCAATAGTGCGGAAGCAACACATGACATATTTCACTTTGAAAGAATTATTTCTACTCTTTTCTTGTTTATTTGTGCTCTTATAAGCTAACAAAATCCTTACGAATGGTTTTCTTTTAAAATTGCCTACGATCCCGTACCCGACCCCGAGACATATCACCATCCCCGAGACATGTCACCATCCCCTGGTGACTGTGCTACGTATGCATATGACCAATTGTTGCAAACTCTAGACCATCAAAGCCAAAATCCTTCCACAATAGAGCAATCCTAACAGATAATATCCTTCTCGACATTTGCACATGCATATCAAGCATCTTTCATAATCGTTTATGTGGATAGATAATCTCTAATAAATGCTCACGTTGCATTAGCTAACACAAGTCCCTCTAATATGGTCCTCCATCTATTAGCCACCTTTGGATCAGCATATTATTTTTTATCCTAGAATTTTGTTCCAACATGTATGTTGAAGCATGAAGTGAGAGTAGTAAGCATTCCATTAGCTAATATGAAGTATTGATTTTACAAATGGCTTAATGTTTATTCATACTTTTCATTCTCTTGCACCAATTTTTTAAGTGATTTGATTGTGTGATCCATAACTTTCTACGTTTTATTAATGAATGGTCCTATGGAGTATGAAATTCACAATTTTCAACAAGTGCACATTATTCACAATGTGGAAAGTATATCGCAAGATGCATGCAACATGCTTCATCATCGGCTAAACTTCTAAATTACCTTCTTGCTAAAGCTCAAGTCTCTTTCACCATTGTAAATTCACTGTTCAATAAAAGCCCTCTCAACACACTACCATACTTCACAACACAATGTAGCATGGTGAACTTTCATGCAAAACTTATGTTTTAATACTTGCACAAAGCAAGAGTAGATTTATTGTTAATCTCATTCTTCACATGAGTATGGTGGTTGATGAAGCTAAGCAATACCTTCATCTCATTGATTGAAGGTGCAATCCAATCCAAATTGCCAATATCTTGAAGAATATTGTTAAAACAATGAGCTATGAGAAAGCAAGCACTGGTATAAGAATATAAACTTTCAAAAATCGCACCTATATCTATTTGTCAACTCCTCATCTACAACAATGGTGGCAAGATTTGATGAACCCAAAATTTCTATGGCATTTACTACTTTGCAACAAGTACATTGATCTTCTTATCTCAAACGCATCATGTGATGACTCATGAGATGTACATTTCCATTTGAAAGTGAGCAACTAATCCATGGATAGATCATTGTGGAATATTACTCCATCCATCCACGAGCAAAGATACATGCATTTCTTTACACGATTTTTTATGCTCTAACATGCACCTTCACCAAGCTTTTCAATCTCTCTAATAAAGTGTTGTGCAAACTCTTTGAAGATGGATGCACATAATGCGATCCATATTCCCCTATTTTCTTTTCCATGTCTTTGAAGTATGATGATATGTGGAAAAACAAATGATATTTATAAATGAAATTCGAATGAAGTGAAGAATAGATAGTGAATATTGAAGTAAAATAATAAGAATCAAGAGTAAAGTGCTTATGGAGACTTATGGAAAGGTGTATATTGTCATACAAAAAGCATACCATCGTGTCCACCTACTTCAATATGGTATTCCAATTTTCATGGAGTGTTTGCTGATATGATTGACATGCATATGGCATGAAGTTTATGCCTTGCATTTCTGAGGCATGGACATGGGAGTGGCAGTGGGAGTCTAAGTAGAAGCCATTGCCCAATGCCACTGAAAATTATGTTCTAGAAGTGGATGTCATAGAAGACCCATGAAAGTTGTCAGATCAATGGAAGCTTGTGGAGCACAAAGTGCTTGAACTTGAGCACCATTGATGGCAATTTCATTTTCTAACTTTTGCTTCTTCTATGAAATGAACATGGCACAAAATCTTACTTCATGGCTAGACTCATGGAAAAAGTCTGAACGTGCTTTGTTTGCTCTACCAATTCTCTTGCCGCCACATAACTTGCATGTCCATGGCCTTGAACCACCTTCTCCTTTGTAAATTGTCAGATACAAGAGAATCCACCTCTTCTCACCATGTAACATTTACTTGTTGTTTGGCTTCTCTTAGAGTTGGATGCACTTGGTTGCAATGAGCAAGCTACTCAGAGGAGGATGCTATGAGGAGAAGAGAAGAAAGACTGGCTAAGAGAGGGCTGAGAGGGTCAAGAAAGGGCTGATGCATATACAAGGCTGATGCCAAAATTCAAGCCTCGACTCTCATAAAAGCAAAAGGCTGAATAGAGTTGCAAGAAACGTCTGGAAAAACACCTAAAGGGCAGGAAACTTCGTCAAAAAAAGGCATGTTCAGGCCCCATCATCCCCTGTTCATGTCCTTCACTTGGGGAGCCCTGGAACAGGTCTGTGCACTGACTCAAGGACAGGGGATGCCATGCATCCTAATCCCTATCCCTGTTTAATGACATCAGGGGATGGCATCCCAGCATGCCTAGGACCTTGGATAGCTCCTTCGTAACAGCATATGCAAGGTTCTCATGAGTATTGAAGTCCATCAATGATACAAAACCATCAGCAAGCTCAATGCATGAAACTCGTAAAATTCAATTTTCATATTTCCTCGAAATTTTACAATAAAACACAATTCAAAGCTTTCATGAACAGTTTAAAAGAAAAATCCATGCATAGAATCATCAGTTATTAAACTAAATTCTTTCACCTGAGTGGATCCAGTGTCATGATTTTCCAAAAATGTAACTGCACGTGATGGCCACCAACCCATAACACCAGGTGGTTTACCTTGAGGATCAATCAAACGCCAGTATTCATTATGAAGGGCAGCATGTAATATACCCTGTATAGTAATTTACATAAATAATCACACCCTCTATTAGCACCTTACAGGCTCAGGAGTACAATAAAACCACGATATAGTAAACGACCTTTGTAGTCACGTCAAATGCTGAAGAAGTGCCACCAGTTGCATTTACCCAATTCACTATTCTCTGCCTATGAGCATCTAGCATACAGTAAAAACAGAGAAAAAAAATCATCAATTATGGTTTGATGTTATCCTGTCAATAAATAAAATTTGGAGACATTAGAACCTTGGTTGTAACAAACATTTCCGCCTTCATATGCTAAACTATCCCAATATTCTCCAATGGCGAATACTGGAGCAGTTGCTTCAATGTATTCTTTCACATAACCACCCCAAAAGCCCCTGCATTTGCCAACAAGAAGTCTTTTATGGCAATCATTAAAGGCAGTTGGAACAGTGATGGCATAGAGAAAGATAAAAAGGAGATCAAAAATTGACAAAGAACTTATTATCTGTAGCGCAATCATGTCCAAAGATAAAAACAGCTATCATAATAAATGGAAAATAAAAACACAGACCTTACAAAATCTAGACGCCAACCATCAAATCCAATCTCTGTCCGAAGCCACTTCATCCATCCTACAATATCTTTTCTAACAAAGTCCTGGGAATGATCGATATTTGGTGCTGCATGGAAGAAATCCCCTGCAAAGGTAATCGTCATAAGAACTAGGACAAAAAAACTTGTTCATGATAACATGTTACAGAACAATGAACTCAACATAGAATCCATAAATAGGAAGATCGAAATCTTAGCAATCTCAGAAGTTAATAAAAGCATGTCAGAAGAATGAAAATGAGCGTAAGGAAAGCCTATCAAAACACATCGAATTTCCCAAATTAAATGAAAGCATCCCATCAAAGACTGATAAAAATCATTAGCAATCAGCACAGGTAGATTAAAGCAGTTCAGAAGAAGGAAAAAAATGAGCATAAGAAAGAGCCCTTCAAAACACAACGAGAACGAATTTCTCAAATAAAATGAAACTATCCATCATTGACTCCACAAAAATCATGAGCAGACTTTCCAACCTGAATGTTTTTATTTGCTAAAAATATGAAGTTGGTGCCTCTTTGCATACTTCATAGAATGTGGGTGTGTGCACTGAATGTATATATGTATGTATGTTTGGGGGACTTCAACATGTTTGAACATGTGCAAGATTCTCCAACCAAAGCTCCCCAGATGCTTTCTGTGGAAAGGAATGCTGGGCAGAATCATATGTATCTTCATAAGTTCAGATTTATCAAAACGTCGTGAACTCAAGATAAAGAACATAGACACAAAAACATAAGCAAATACAACACCCAAAATAAGGGATTACACAAAAAATAAGATCAATATAAATCATGAAAAATACATGCAAAATAATGTAAAGAATACGCTAATAAACAAATAAATAAAAATCAAATAAACAGCTGTATAGCCTTTGGGAGCTTCAGTGATGTTTGGGAGCTAACTCATCGAGATATTCCAAGATTCACATTTCATTCATTGAACCATAAAAGAGTTTGGGCATGCCTTGAGTACATAATTAAATTCATTTGTAAATTTAGAAGTATCATGGACCAAAAAACTATATCAGAACACATGCTTCTTATATGCATGGTAGAAATGATTGGAGGAGAGCATAATAGAAAATGTTTTCCAGAATGGTCACTTATTAGTTATGGCCGATTATGTTATCATTAGTATGCTTTTTATCAACGGGCAACTTTAGCAGGTAGGGGAGAACATACTCTTAAGTGTCCTGCAGTGATGAAATCAGGGTACTGATCAAGATGCAGGATATCATATGATTCTGTGGGAAATACTTTGCCCAAATGAAAAGGGCAAAAAAATGTTTATACACAGAAGAAAGCCAAAGAATGTCACCATATTGTTGAGCAGTGAGAGTTATTATAAAACCTTTCCGATGCACGCTTTATGTGAGCCATGCAAGTAAGAGAGGTTCTAGAAAACTTGCATACACAGAACACTCTTGCTCATCTGAAGAATTGTTCAGACAACTTGCAGATAAAAGACAAAGCATACATTTTATTATATAACATGAGAAGCTCAAATTTTAAATGCTTGACTATATAATGAGCATTATGGGAACACACCTCTACTGCATATGAATTTGCATGGGGAAATATGATGTCTTTCTACTGAACCAGCCAAAACTTCTGTAGGCTATGGAGCACCAATTCTGGGAGAACAAGTTTCTAAATGTTTTAAAAAGTACGAGGAATGGAAAAATGTCTGGTATCATGTATAAATGGTCTTACTAAGAGACTCCCTATACATTATTGAGACTTCATTAAATCAATGGTTTTCCAGACATGCAAGGACATGTTGGCTGATCTTAGGATGGCCTATGCTGATAAACAAGGTATTTTGTCCTAATCACTAGAAAAGTGGATTGCATTCCTTTAAGAGATTGGCAATCCATCACCATATTGGGGTTTCTTTCCTTCATATGCTACTCAAAAAGGTGACTGTTTATAGCTAAAAGCTTTTTTACGACAATATACTCTTGGAACTTGGAATTGTTAAGGGAATGTCTATTATGTATGACAACATCTTTTGTAGAAGAAGATGGACAAACTTGTGCGTGAGCATTACAAGAAAGGGGACACATAGAGATGAATCGACTAAACCTCCCACCACACGACCCTTCTTACATAGACAAGAGTTCTTTGGTTAGGAACTCCCTGCACCAGCCTTTTCCCATCTACCAATACTTCAAAAGAGTGGCCATTACCTCTAAAGCTTCCTAGCCTTACTTTAATTCTCTATGGCTTCCTAGCCTTACCTTATAACATCTCCTTCCCCTTAGTTCCATTTTCTCCTCAAAATGGCATTGGCAGGCATATGGAAAAGATTTTACAATGGTTGTTCCACTTGGCCCCTATGTATAATGTACATAGTCATCTATAAGTGTTTTTTTCCCGTATTCCTTCTCTTAAGAAGACTCTTGGAAGGTAAAGCAAAAGTGGAAAACCATCTCTTGAGGTCTACTATCTCCCATACATACTTGGCTTCCAAAATATCACTCCCATAAAATCATCATCATCCCAGTGACCAAAATCCATATGATGTAATTTTATTGGAACAATAAGTCAAGTATGGAACTCCCTGGAGATAATAAACCATATGATAGAAGAAATGGCCATAGTTAGAGTGATTCCAAGCCCTTCTAGAACTTAAATCACATACTTGCCCTCATGTCACTCTAGGCAATTCCTAACCATGAGTGTACTCAAGTCTCACAAGAAGTAGTTTTGACCTAAACTATTCTCGGGTCCAATGCAAATCCATCATATAACCTCATATGTACGAAATTCATGGTAATAAAATTCCACTATTGAAGAAATTCTCCGATTTGTGATCCATATATAGATTGGACCGAATATTTTGGAAGAGTCTCTATTAGCACTATGATGCAAACTCAAGTCTCTTCTCTTCCCCTTCATCTGCCATATGAATGCATAAGCATTCCTTTGTAAGATCCAAAGAATCCGTAAGAATCAATCTTCCTAAACGATGCTAGATCATCATCCTCATGACTACACAAGATAAGAGATTGATTCTTCACAAAATAAATTTCTCTCTCTCTCTTTGAACTCTGAAGTGAAAAGTCATCACTCCACTTCCAACCTCTAATGCCAACAGTTAGATCTCCCTCATCTCATCAATGATCATCACAAGAAACAAATATAATAAGTTCCGATCTTAAAGTCATCAAGTGAAAGTCAATCTAACCATTATGACTAATTGATCTCCTTATCACCTTTAATAGGATAGCACCACTCTTGTGAGGATAAAAGCTAAAATCTCAATTTAGACTATTAACCTTTTCTATTCTTTCCCTTTTCCTTGAAAGAGACTATGAACAAATAATCATCATATCCATACACTATAACCAAATCAATCTTAGGAAGAATAAACCTTCCCTTAATGATCTTAGCACTCGAAGAACTTCCCATGTGACAAACTCATGTCCTAAGGAGATATTCTCCTTCTAGTTTAATGATAAACTCTATTCATAGATCATAAGTCCTTTCCGCCCTCATCATCATAGAATTTTTTTTCAATGGGACTGTTTCCCTCATCCCATACCAATGGATCCTCCTTCCAATCCATATGTCACATCCTCCCTAAACCAACTATGAATTCCACATCTCAAATGGAACTCCAATGAAGACCAACGAAGTGGACTCCTACGAATAGAATATGGATTTTATAAATCTCCTTAAACTTCAACAAAGTTAACTTGGTTCAAATAGTTTACTTTCTCATGGAAATCCCTATATACTCATAGTAGTTACTCTTGGGTACCAAGATAGAATCTAGGTACTTCTCATTTCCATTGCTACATTCTTCTTTAGATCCCTTTTATGTCTTTGAATTGTTAATGTTTTGATCCAATTTATAATGTTTTGATCCAATTTATATTTTTGAGTACTCTAATTTCCCATGGAATCTATGTTGTAGGTCATAGGACTAGTGAGCATGGCCTTAATTATCACTTGAAATTTATAAGCACACATCGATGCTCTCTATCAAACCCACCTCATGGATCCCCTTGAATTGGTTTCCTAAATGGTTAAGCATTGTACGCTTCACCATTTTACTCAAGTATGCCAATTGTTTGCATCATGCTAGTTTGTCCCTAGTTGTATGGTCCTCCTTCCAAATATATTTGTTTCAGCTCTTTTCCTTCATGTTTTATCCACATAGTATCCTTGCCCCAATCATGTAAAACATTGGCATGCCCTGGCCAGGGTCTCCCAATCAACATAGGAAAACCTCTATCTACCTGTGCTAGTCCTAATACATCGAAATCAAAAGTAAAGAGGTTATTGTGTACCTCAATTGGAACTTGGGGAACCACTCCCATTGGTAACCTGGGGAACCACTCCCATTGGTAACATGGGGAACCACTCCCATTGGTCTTACTCTGCCCAAGTCTTCCAATGTCACCGTGAAGTTGATTGGTCTTGATGATTGAAGCCAAAGTCTTTCCGTAGTACGTTCAAGCATCAAGTTAATGCCAAAGCCTCCATCCACTATAACTCCTTGTAGATGTTGTCCTCTAATAGTGGTAGGGAGTAAGAGGCTCTTATGATTTGTAAGGGGGGCTTCCCCTATAACTTTACCCTCACTCATAGCATTAGCCTTTGCAATCATTTTTAATACTAACCTCCCTTTTAATAGATTTGAATAGTCTTGAAACCTTTGATTCCATAGATCAAAAATACTAACCTCCCTTTTAATGGATCTAAATAGTCTTGAAGCCTTTGATTCCATAAGGGCATGGGCTATGTGTGAATTCCCAAGCTCCTTTTGGGCCCTCCTTAATGCATGTCCAATGGCTTCACTTATACCTGTAAGCTCTCCTTTTGAGAGGGGTCTTTTTACTTAGAGTAGACCTAACATCAGATGTCCCCCTTGTCTTGTCCAAACCATTTGTACTTGACTCTTTGTGCATTTCTTCTTGAGGGGTTTTTCGTTAATTCCTTGTCCGCATAACAAGAGATTCAATTTCTTCTAAATGTACCACCCTAGCATTGCATAATGGTTTCTTCTTCAACTCCTTCCTTATTCACAGAGATCATCTGAATACGAGGCTTGAATTGAATGCCTTGTTCTTTAGGCAACAAATGGTGAAGTGGTCTTTAGCTTTTGGGCAATTTCTACAAAGGGAAGAATTCTCTGGCAGAGGACATTTGCTTTGATAATGTCCACACTCCCCACACCTAAAGCAAATGATTGGCCTTCTTGTCCGTTTCCAAAATTACTCCGAGCACATGGGTTGTGGATGTTAACTTGACTTGGAACAGAAGCCATTAAATTTGGTGGTGGTTGGACTTCTTATTGCTGCCTATATGCTTGTGAAGGAATTCCTCTTGAGTAACACTCCTCAGCTTCATGGCCAAGTTTCTTGCATAACTAGCAAGTCACACTTAAAAGAGGGAAGTCACTTACCACATGGCCTTCGTTGCTACACATGGTGCACCATAGTCCACTTTTGATTCCACTTCCTACACAAAGTTCTTGTAACTCCTGTCGAAGTTGTGCCAATTCTTTTGCTTGGGCCAACTCTTCCTTTTGTAGTTTTACGACTTCAATTTCATGCCTCAATTGAGTCACTGCACTTTCTTCTTCTTTGTGGGGGCTGTTTCTTCTTAAGTTCTCAAGCTCCTTCCTCAATTGTGTTACTAGATCTTTAGGTTCCATTGGGTAAGGTAGACTAGACGAGCAAGTCCCATATTAGTGTCAAATTTGCTCCAACCTTATTGCTATTAGAATAAACTCGTCAATAGTTGTTGTAGGGAGCACCAATTCTTTGACCTTGCAATATATGGACACTAGAAGTGGTTTAGCAAGCCAATTTTTGACAAAAAAATAACGAAGAGGATCTGACAGTTTAGCCATAAATGCTTTGACTCTAGTAACAAATTCAAGAAATGTCTCCCCAACACTCAATCATAAGTTCTCTAATTCTTCAATGATGTTTTCTACTGTATTTCCTTGTTAGAATTGTGCTTTAAGGCATCCTTCATTAAGTTCCAAGTAACAAAATGGTTGTCGGCAAATTTGATAAACCATTTGTCTGCTAGACCTTCCAAAGTAAGTCCATGCATGTTCACACCCTCATGGATCTTCACCTGCTAAATCAAAACACAAAACACATTAAAATCCTCAAGGCATTAAACCTTCATTCCAATATTCCATAAAGTATAACATGCCTCCCAGTTGACGAGCAATTGACCTCAGTTGATAAGAATAAAGAGACATGGATGGCCACTCACATGTCCCATCACTGGAATTTAATGTGAATGCGAATGATAAGCAGGGCTTCTTTTGGAAAATCATGAATGATTAGTAGCAGTCTATTTATTAACCATGAATGATTAGTCGAAGTCGATTTACAAACTATGAATTTAAATGCATATATATACTAATTTGCTAAAAATTTCGAAAACATAACGATGTAATTTTGAAAACCCAAAAATTTACGACAAGCAATTTTCGTGATATCAGTGCCGACATGCACAATCTATCTACAAATAGACCGAAAGGGGATTAAACACCCTGACAATTTTATATTTTTCTCCTTGCAAACCTGCAAGAAAATACTTATCTGTTCCTGCAAGAAAAATACATGCACCGCACAAGACAAATCAACGTCAAAACTACGTGTCTAGTCTAGGGATTATGCAAATTTGCATGTCCTATATGCAATATGATGCAAAAAGAGAGCATAAATGCATATAAATTGACAAGAGACTTATCTGGAGGTTCAAAATAATAAGTTGAAGGTGTGTGCAAGTGTTAAAGATGATCCACTCTTCATCGAAATAGCGTGCCAATACTTCTCCAAAAGTTGATGCTTCAAAATGATGATCGGAAAAGGGTCGTTGAAGGTGGAGCAAACTCCAAGCTTTCCAAATAATGGAAATTGAAACCAAAGTATGGCTTGCCACTCTATGGAAAGTGCTCTGAGAGGGCTATTCATAGCAAGAAAAAAGACTTCGGATTTGGATGTGATTTGCCCAAGATATGGCCCAAAACATGAAGATAGGTAGTGAATTAATTGAAAACCCCTTGGGTATGGCCTCACAAAAAAAAAAACAAAGTGGAAGTCGTCTGAAATCCTCCTTTCAATGAAGCGCGAACACAGAATCCTCCTTTCAATGAAGCGCGCATGCAGAGATGAGATTTATCCCATATGTGATCCCAAACTAGCCTCAACTATATAGGTAGGCGGCTTCTTAAACTCTTCAAATAAAAGTTGAATGTGCAAAGCGCTTTATTCTCTCCTTGCTTGAAACGCTAAGCGGGAATCTTGAGAGATAAGCTACGCTCTGTTTCAGCCGGATTGGGCAGCCTTTATCCCACATATACATCACTATATCTATAGTGGGGCTTCGAAAGGAAAAAGACAATTCTCTCTGTGTTATGCACGAGGTAGAACTGACTTCAATGCTAGGGAAAAAAAAAAAAAATCACCATCGTTTATTCGCTTGCACTTTTGGAGTGAGAAGCCTCAAGGCGAACGGGCAACGTCGACAACGTTGTACGCTCTGATACCACGGTTGACGATCGGATCCCGCAAATGCATGTACGCAAAGGATAGTACACAAACGAAAATCACACAAAAGTACTCAAAGAATAGAAAGAGACAAGAGATGATACCAGATTGGGTACAATCTACCCCCACATGCTCTGATGGACAACTCTATCAGAGCCTGTGTATTTATAGGTATTTCTTATTATGTCTTGAACAGAAGATACATGAGGGACGCGCTTCGAAAAGCACGCTTTTGCTTTTGCTTTAGCTTTTGCTTTAGCTTTTGCTTTAGCTTTTGCTTTAGCTTTTGCTTTAGCTTTTGCTTTAGCTTTTGCTTTAGCTTTTGCTTTTGCTTTTGCTTTCAATTTTGCTTTTACTTTTGCTTTTGCTTTTGCTTTTGCTATCTTCACAAAAATAACTAGAAATAACTATCTTCTAAATATCTCCAAAAGTAAGTCCATGCAAGTTCATACCCTCATGGATCTTCACCTGCTAAATCAAAACACAAAACACATTAAAATCCTCAAGGCATTAAACCTTCATTCCAATATTCCATAAAGTATAACACCTTCCCTTCACTTTGTCCAATAGCTTTCCCTTGTGCACTCCTTTCACTCAAGCTTCCAATAAGGATGAAGGCTTGGTCACTTCTACTATCAACTTGCAACACCTCATTGATGAAATCTTGTCACACTTTAGTTTCTCTCTACACACTCTCTCTGCATACTTTGTCCCCTTCTTTGTCTCTCTTTGCACACTTTGGCTCTCTCTCTATGCACACTTGCCTCTCTACACATTGCCTAAGTGTATGTGTCTCGCTCGCTCTTTCTCTCACAGTGTAGTGTATTCTCTTGTTTCTTTAGTCTATCTCCAAGAAATGTTCCTTTATGGTGTCGATTTCTCTTACGTACGTTGTTTCACTTCCCTGCTGCTTGTCTATCTTGTGTTTTCCTTTGCTGTCCCAAGGCCAACGAGTCCTTGTTTTGTCCTATAGTGACTTTATGGAAAACAAAAAATTTAAATGGGGCCACACATAAACTCTTGCATATCTTCTTCACTAGTTAACTTTTTCACTTTTTACCTTAGTTTCTAAAAAATGTGTGCATAAGGGAGGGTTAAATTGGACCTTTCATAATACTTTAAAAACCTAAAAAAAACCCTTCAAAAAAACCTTTTTGCTACCTGCATTTAACTTTACTTGCAAGCCAATTATGAGCAAACCACTTATGCACTACCCATGCACCCATGTCCTTGGGTTACTTGTGCACCAATTTGCCAAGTTGCCACTTTGACCAGCAAAACAAACATCTACCAACCTACAAAATTTCATGAAAAATACTCATTCGTACATGAAGTGATAAGCAATACAATGTGTAGCACTACCCTCCTAACATTAAGAAAACAACTTGAGTGCACTTTAGTCATTCTTCTAAAGTACTTCAAATGATTTTTGGCCCTAAATAGTAATACTTTGATTAAAATATGTGCACAAACATATATATTAAATGATTATTAACGTAGCCCTTTTAAAATATTTTAAATCTCTTTTCATGCTTATGCCTTAATAATTGCTCTCGCAGATATATTCATCCTCTAATTATCCTTTTGCAAAGTTATTTGTATAATTGAATGTATATATGCTTTTCAATCATGAAATGAAGAAAAGGGGTAAATTTCATCTGTAAAGATTCTCTTCTTTGCTCTTTTATAAGTCCAAACAAGAGGGAAAGATTTCCTATGATATGCAAACATTCCCATAACAATCCTAAGAAAGAATAAGAATCATTAAAGCTTAGAAAATAAACTGTGATTCTAATCAATCAACTTAAAAACCTTCTACAAGTGGTCTTTAGTTAGCTAATCATGTCCTATCACTATCATTAAAAAGATCTTAAAGCAAGGAATTCGTAGGTTTTGAAATTTTTCAATTCGGATATTATTAGCCAAAGTTATGGCAAAATAAGTGAGCATCAGTAGTCAATTTACATCTCTATGCAAAGAGCATGTGAAGAGCTTCCAATATCCTCCACCTCTCTCTCCTAGCCTCTCCGGCTACGAACGTGCGCAGAATTGCTTACATATCCCATATAGGCGCGTTTGGATGCTCGAAAAGCCTTTAAAGGACCCACGAAATCCATCTATCTCTTGTTCTTGGGAGAAGATAGAGAAAGAACTCTCTCTTCTCCTCCCTTGGAGGACGGACGCAGGCCCACGTGCGTAAGCCCTCTCCTATGTGAACGATTTGAAGCTTAACTTGTGGCTCTTGCGCCTTTCACTTTTCGGCTCAACTCGAGAACAATCCTTTTGAAACAAGCTCGATCTTTGCACACAAAACGAGGTGCCGCTTCCACAATCAAGGATGAAGATGGTCGTTTTCTTCTTCTCAAATTGAAAAAGTTTGAAGAGGTTGATGAGCTCTTGCTCAACAAGAGTAGCTTCCCCCAAAAAACTTCAACTTTCCCTCTCTCACAAACTCTAATACCAATGAAAAATCCCAATCAACTACCTTCCACTCTCCTCCCAACCTTAAATATCCATTGCCCTTGGCACATCTAGAGTCTTATCTAAGGTCCAAACACCCCTCATATGAACACTATAAGGAGATGAATAACCTCAAAGACTAGTGCTAGAGCCTTGGCTCCCTCGAGCTTTGGTCCTTGACCTGTCTCGACTGAATGCACGTAGACCAATAGCAGACCATGGTGGCCTAAATAAATCTAACAAAAGGTGATTTCAAGATCAGTTTATGTAGGCCTTGACTCAAACAGCATACTACCATATCATGTTGGATGCAATTTTTTAGTTGTTGTGCAATGTCAATCTGAGAGTGGTTTCCTGAGAGTATAAAGCATTGCTCCTCTATAGTGGAGTGGAAATACTTTTGGTGCAATGTCTTCCAATGTAATAGATACTTCAACTTCACTAATCACGTGAGGGTTTCTATTCAGGCCAAAACAGAATATACCTCTCATGATAGACACGAAGACATTACCATAATGAGGAGGGTTAACTTTGGAGATAGAAACGTTGTGCAGTTCCTAAAGAGTTCTAGACCTGGATCTACATCTCAGCGTGCATGAACATCTGTTGTTGATGTTGTGAATCTGACAAAGAAGTAGTCATATCAAAACTCTTTTAAAGCTTGTGAGCCCCAACTGAGGGATATCCGCATGAGAATGCGGAAGATAAACTTTGTTGATAAGCAACTATAGAGCATTGAGAGGTAGGCTGTAGCAATATGAGCCAAGCAGTTGTACTTATGGAAAATACACATTCGAAATTTACCAAGGATGAACAAATGAGATTGTAATTACTGTGAGCAGCATAATTAAAAAAGATTATTACCTAACAAGTTTTAAGGTTGTGATACTATACACAAGCAGGAGAAATATGCAGAAATCAAGGAAAAAAACTACTTACGGTTGAAGTATATATATTTGCAGGCGGCTCACATGAATATAGTGACGAGCAGATAATAACAGGCAGGAAACTTACGAAATGGACCTGACAGTGGTCAATGACAAAAAAACCCTAAACAAGGGGGCAAACATTGGGGCATAGCAGACGAAAGTTGGTGTCAGGTCAACCAATGGACTTTGGTCAAGGTGCAGCAGGCCACCCACCCATAGGTTCATGATCTCCTACATGTTCAATCAAGCTAAGCTCTGAGGACACATGCATACATACTTATCTATTACCTACCTACCTAGATGCATACATACAAACATATAGATGCACGGATAACTGCCTTTCCTCCCTCTAAAACGAGCATACATACACATTACCACTAGAGGGGTTCCCACGGCCATGGAAATTCGGATCATCTCTAACAATAGCTTCAGGACCCCAAGCAAGTTTTCCTCCAAAGACATTCCAAACACCAGTAGGACCCTGCATCGATAAGTGTTTTATTCTCTACATGCTTTATTGAGATTTAAAAATTTAAGAAAGATATTTATTTGGTAGCAAATTGACCTTTCGCTGAGCACAACGATGGTTAAGAACAACATCCCCAAGTACCTGCTCCAAAAACATGTTCCTTAATTCAGAATGAAAAAGGAAAAAAAGGTGGAAAATTGACTCCTGAGATCTACCAGTAGATCATGGTTATGCATCTCTTCTACACAGTTTTTGAGTTCATCTTCTGTTCCATAAGCAGAATTCAAATTGTACAGATCACCTGGCATGTAACCTGCCAACACCTTGATGTAAACATTTAAAAAAGATATTTGTCAGATCAGAATATTTAGTAGAAATTGACCAACAATTCCTGCATTTCATTATATTCATATCAGGAAAGGTAAACAAAAAGGGAGCTTTATTGCATAAAGCACCTAAGACCTTGTGGAGAAACAGATTCAGTTGGAGGAGGGAACCAAATTGTTGTTATCCCACAACTTGAAATATCTGCTGCTTTGGGCCCTAACTCAAGATACCATTTCTTCCTCCAGCTTTCCCAATTGAATCCTTGAAGCTGAACAAGGACATCAGAAGTGAAAATTTTTATAAATGTTAGCACTGCAAGCTACAAGAAAAATTGTGAATGAATAACAAAGTCGGGATCATAGACTTTCTAGGATAGAAATATGATAGTAATGTGAAAAGGTCAAAGACACTCTGATCGGTAACACTTGACCTAATTCTACTTGGGTGGTCTCAGACCACAGCACACTATCACATCAATTATCTCAATGCCTAGCCATGTAATCATGATAGAGAGAATCGCTGGCCCATTTCAGTAGCTTAAAGGACAAATTTTCTTATGATTTCACATCCGAATTCAGGGTTCAAGGGTCTCAAAGTAAATACATGTAGAGTGTGGAAACATGAACCTGATCTACAAAATCAACTTTCCAAACATGAGATCTATGCACTCAAAGAAAACGTTTGCCTTTTTCACTACCCATGAGTTCCATTGTGTTCGCCTCAAAAAAATAATTGATGAAATGTTCCTCTGACTCCATTGAACACAATGAGAATCCATCGATGTATATAGAGTTAAATTCACACTTGAAATCATGTGGGAAGTAACTTTCACACCAGTATACCTTCATAGATCATAAAAGAATGAGCTCAGACTGAATGAATAGGAGAAAATGTACCCCTCAACTGCTTTTCTCTCAAGTATGTGCATGTCTCTATGCACATATAATTTAAACATCTCACAAATGGTTTGAAGTGGTGACGTGGCTAGCTCAGCTTGTGGAAACCTCATGGTTAAGGGAGCCTACGCTAGAACTGAACTCAGATGAGGGACCTCCTGGGAAGTATGCTCCCATTGGAGATCTTGTTAAATTTGACCATAACAAGTGGTATTAGAGCAAAGCTGCTAGCACATGGAGTTCCTCTACCCTATGGGGACATTGATGCAAGCCATGTGGAGATTCACAGGCAAACCCTCATGAGAGCCAAGTGAACCTAGTTGCATCCAAATGATGTATCCTTTGAGATGCATCCAAGAGTGAACCCTAATGAGAACCATGTGGACCTACATGTACTCAATGTTGTATCTTTCAGGATCTATCCAAAGGAGCTCAAATATACTAAAAGCGAGACAAAGTTCAAGGGGAAGGCATTCAACAACAAGTTTGGCGTAAGGGAGTAATTGTTGAGGTAAGCCCAGCTTGTGAATAGAAGTGCTAGTTGGCTCTAAGATTTGCATAAATTGCCTCGTTCACAAGGCTCTCACAACCAGTCTCAAGTGGTGGGCTGACTAATTCAACTTGTGGAAACCACTTGCTTAAGTGAGACTATGCTAGAACACAACTCAAATGGATGACCTCCCTCGAAGTCTTCTTCCATTGAAAATCCTTCTAAATTCAACCATGACAACTGCCACATTTTATCCAAATGCATCCTGTAAAAGTATCATTACAGAGGGTTGAACATCTCACTTGTAAAGAATTATGGTAAAAGTGAAATTTTGTATATGCATTACAAAAGAACAAATATAAAAGAAGCAACTTTACAGACACTAGCATTCACAACCTTAAAGACTACACAATTGCACCATTAAATATATCTAAAAAAAAAAGGTCCTTTACCACGATTTCATATCCAGACCCTGTTCCAGACTCTGTAAAGAAAGAGAACAACAGTGTGATTTCAATTTTCGTTGTAGCACAGAAGTGGAAATTGAAACATATGGAGACACTAGATAACGAAGGATGACCTGAAGCTTTTAGTGGCCTACGTGCAGATCTCTTACTCAAGGTTTTTTCTAATACACGTCTTTGCTCATCAATAGCCTCTTTCTCTGCAGCATGTTGAGTGTATACATCCTCTTTCACTTTTGCAGTTGCTATGCACCATACATCTTCAATTCCAGGAAGCAGAAACTTTTCATCAGCCTCTTGCTGAACCTGACCATGTTTTCTTGGAGGCAAGCCTTGCAAAGCCACTTCAATTCTTCTTTCCATCCATTCTGGAGTATCTCGCCTCGGGCCATTAGCAAGCAAGTCCCATTTTCTTGAATCATTGCCCAGCAATGCCTTCATCCTCCCACCAGTTAGGACGCCTTCAATGCCTCCATTTCCTCCAGCAGCATCAGAACCTTCAGTTCGAAATCTCTGTAGCAACTTTTCCACTGCCAATGCACGCTCTTTCCATGTTATTGATAAGGCTTCAGATGCAGCCAGTGCTCGTTCTAGGGCCTGATAACGTCTTGCATATGCTTTTTCTTGTGACTTTTCTGCTTTATGAACTGTATTCAGAGCAGTTTGTAGGGCTTCAATGTCAGACTTAAAAGCAGACCTGGCAGCCTCTAACCGAGCTGCACCAGCATTTTTAAGGGCCTCTAGGGCTTTTCTTGCACTTTCTTCATGTTCCTGAGCACTTTGACATGCTTTTTCTTGAAATTGTTTCAAAGATTCATCAGCTGCAGCAGCACGAGCTTCAGCTGCCTCAGCTCTCGCTAGAGTAGCTTTGACTTCCGTTTCAAGCCTCTGTATCTCATTCTCAGCTGCTTGTAGTTGTCGTTGTAGATTTGAAACTGCTTGCTGCAAACCCAATGCTGATGCTTCCTTGAGAACCATGTCATCCAGAATTTGCATCTTTTGAAAAAGAGCAATTTCAGACTTTTGTGCTTTGTCCTTTGCTGCCTCTAAGGCTGCAAATGACTTCTCAATGGCGTCTCTTGTCTCCTCAATCATTGAATTGGCTGCCTCTAAGGTAGCATCTTTTATTCTTTCTTCCACTGTAAGAGCTGCTTCAGCAGCAGCAGTTTTGGCCGCAGCCATTTTCAACATGGCATCCTCTGCTATGTGAGCAGTTGTCTCCTTAATGACATAATCAGCTACTTTATCAACACTGACAGCAAGCTCTAAAGCATCTTGCTTTGCAAGTACTAGCTCTGATTCCACTGCAAGCTTTTGTTCGAGAATGTGTTGAAGCTCCATATGAAAAGACTCTTTTGCAGCTTGCATTTCCTGCAAAGCTGATTCTGTGCCTTTAACAACAATATCTGCATATTCTTGAACCTTTGCTTCTGCTTGGGCTAAAGCTTTTAAAGCATCTGCCTTCTCATTTTCTGCAGATGCTATTCTATCATGTGCAGCAGCCAATGCTTCTCTAAGAGCCACCACATCATCTGTATCAGTTTTCTGATCACTCAAACCTTCATCTGCTTCCTTGACCAGCTCATTTAGGGCCTCTTCTACATTCTTGCCCCCTTCCTAATCAAACTCCAAATAAAAGGGTACTTTATAATCTTTCTATGTATCCCATGCACAAAAATAGATGAAATGCCACGGTACCTCAACTGCAGCAGTTTTAGATGCACGGTTACCTTCACATCTATTGCCTTTGAATAAGCTCCGTTGCATGTATCTGAATGTTTTTTTAAATGAAATTATATTAAATTAAAATTTTTTAGATACTATCTCAGTTGAACCAAGACAACGTCTCCAACAGAAACACATGAATGACTTCTCAAATGAAAATCATTGCTCGATGTTGATCACTGACCCCAAGCTCCGGAGGGAGACACCACTATAAGGTTTTGAGCTTGACAAAGGAATGCAAGATAGACCATGGTGTTGCAGTGTAGCCTCGATTTTGATCCTTGAGAGGCTAATAGAGTAGCTTGAAGTGTTCGCAATGCTTTGAACAGCAAAGTGTCCCTGGAAAAGTGTTATCCAAATCAGTATAAAAGTCTTACCCAGATAGCATGCATGGTCTGGTTCATCCCAGGCTTTACTTGAATATAAAAGCAAATATACAGCACATTCAACAACCATCCATACATGGTCAGCTAGTACACACTCGATCTGACCATTGGCTCTTATGATATTTTACGAGCAATATACGGTCAATGCATCCACCAGCTTTAAAAAGCTCCTGAGTACTGACCCTTCGTCATACTATGGAACTAACAAAGTCCTTCCTTCAACGAAAGAACAAATAGACCTGTGTTCCATCATGATTCACCAGCTTGGCTCATAAAGGAACTTGTATATGCTTTAAAAAGCTCCTGAGTACTGACCCTTCGTCATACTATGGAACTAACAAAGTCATTCCTTTAACGAAAGAACAAATAGACCTGTGTTCCATCATGATTCACCAGCTTAATTTCAGCATAAAGGTTCCTTTGTGAAATACTATATGCTAGTATTTTGAATATGATCGACGTCGAGCTAACTCGATTCTTAAAGATACTGTCACTCTTGTAGATACTAATCAAACTTTCAAAAATTGGAATCGTGTAATAAAATACACTAGACATACTGCGAAAATCATAGGACATATGCGTCCCGTAGCTTCGCCATGTATTAAGATCATTTCTTCTTAAAAGCAACGCAATGCCGCCTAGTGTCGATCTCATCAAGGAATTTTGAGCACCATTCGCGAGTAAAATCGAAAAATTAACTGGAATGCGCTTCCTAAGTGCAGTGGAGTCACGAACGTAGCAACGCCGACCAGAAACTTATCTATCCTTGCCAAAGTAAACAAGAAACTGTCACATCGCTTACCATAACTTCCGTGCAGATCGGGCCACAAACGTTTCTCCGTCCTGAACTACAACTATGAGGGACGGAACAGCTTGTCGGACACCTACGAGCTACGCAGGACCCGATCGCGTACGCAGAACGTTACTGCTACGAGTTTCGAGCTACCAGGGATTAGCAATCGAGCAATGACAGGTGCGCAATGAACGGAAAGGCGAACTCCATCACAGACCAAGTTGTAGATGTGCGTTAAAGAAAGAGCTCGTGTTTGAGAGTGGAAAAGGCCGCCATGACTCCTCGAACGTCGCAGAATAAAAACTACTTTCAAATGACCGGTGTTTTCTCCCCAACCTTCAAGCCGTCTCAGTTCCACGTCTCTAACTCAGTTTCAGTCTACCGCAATCGACGGTCACCCATCCATTTTAATAAACTGTCTCGGTCGAACTCGTTGGTCAGCCTCTAATTGTCTTCCTTGCTGGACGTTCCAAGTTCCCGGCTTCCATCCCTGCCGGTCCCGACAGCTATCAAAGCAGTCGATTTTTCGAGTGGATTCCTATGGCGATGACGAAATGTTAGGAGAGCTGAGATCCTGATTCCTCTCTTCTGGAATCGATATAAAGGAAATGAAGGTCGCGAAAACGAAATTGTAAAACTACTCCTTTATCAGTTTAAAAGTAGTGCCCCTTTTTTCGAGATGCTGATAGCCCTCGCACATGAAGCTTTCTCGTTGTATTTCGGGTGAATTCTTCCTTTTTTGGGTGACATGAGAGGCTTGAGACCAACGGACCCGTGCACCAGTCTGTTCTCTATACTGAAGTTGAGGAAGTTTCGGGAGATGCTTGGATTACAGGATATGGCGTTGAGCTTGAGGGGGAGTGTTGAGGTATCAAGCTCAACATGTGATGATCTAGGATGACACGTACTAGTTTTTTCATTTCTCTGACATGTATAGTGGTCACGTCTGTATATGTCAGGGATACTTCATTGAGCTTTATTAGATTTATCTACCGAGAGTGATGGCACATTTGTTTCTTGCCAGCTCACTCATTTGCGGACATTAGGTTTTTCCTTATGTACTGATCTTTATATATTGACTTGTTGTATTCTTGTTTTTTAGGTCATTCTTGTACATTCCTTTTATGTAATAGAAGAAGAAGAAGAAGATCATTCTTCCTTGCCTCAATCTGTGTGTGTGCTTCTCCTTGAGAGTGAGAGTGTGTGAGCTCTCTTCCTTATCTCCTTCCTCGTGACACCTTCAAATATACATAAGATCGCAGTTTAGAGCTTAAGAGGCCGTCCAAAAACAAAGACACTTGCTTAGCTTGTGAGGGCAGTTTTGGCATGGGGCATCTCTCAATGTATTGCCTAAACCTATGTCCTCCAAGTCTGATTGTTTCCTGAGGGGTCTGTTTGAAGTTATGAATCAACGAAGAAGTGTTATGCCTAATTCCACTTTTAGAGAATTCAGTGATGACTGACTCTAACAAGTTATGAATGTCCCCAAATTACCTTTATTGTAATGGTTGGAACTAGGTTAAAGTTGTGTTCATTAACGTGAGTCCAAATGCATTGTAATGTGTGAACATGTCTTCGAGTTGCTTCGCTCACAACACTTTCTTAAACTCGGCAACGTGGTCATAGGGGTCTCCTGTCCCATCAAAGTAATTTTTCATTGATTTCACTAATTGGGTAGCCTCCAATATTCTTGGATATTCACGGGGTCTAGGTAGAGGAAAGTCATCTCTACCACCTGGTAGTCTGGGTTCTCTTGGTCGCTCCACTCTATCAGTGTCCATGATTGTTCCATCTCTCCCTATGGGGTGAGTAAAACTTACTTTCAACTTTTCCTTGTTTTTCTCTCTTTGGGATCCATTGGCTAAGGATATCCCAACACCTTGATGGCTAGTGTTTGCATGCGCTCGTGATGGGGGGAATACCAGTTCGCCTCTCGATGTATAAGTGTGTCTTGCATGATCGGACACTACGAACACTCTTTTCGAAGTGTTGTCTAGGTATACTACCTTTCCAAGTGTATCAAGGTCCTTGAATTCGTAAATGGTGATTGAAGCGCTACTTCAGTGGGATGTTCCATTGTATACCTCCAAAATGCTTCATCAGTGTCCTTATTCAGGAACAATTCAATGCCTCTAGCTGAGGGATCCATTTTGGATTTTACATTCTTGTCAATACGGATTTGCCTCTAGGTGTCCTAGATTCATCTCCTAATGGTTCTTTTCCTTGGGTTCCTACTTCCTTCTCGAGAATGACTACACTGAGCTCATTGGTATGATTAGGCTGATTAGTTATGATGTACATGGTTCCTTCCTTGTCTAAGTATGCATCTCTCTCAAACTTTACCACCAGATAGTGTGGTATCGATGGTGATGGCATGGTCAATTGTCGCGATGGTCAAGGGTCAAGTGAACCATCACGATGTTTCAAATGACATGTGGCAGTGAAGTGTCACAATGGCATGAGCCAATCGCGATGGCGTGGGGTCGGCGTGATCATTGCGATGATCCGTGACCGTCGTGATGATCTATTTGAACCATCGTGATGGTGTGAGACCATCGCGATGGTCCGATCGAGTTGTCATGATGGCGTGAGCCAATCACGATTGTGACACCCCGTCGTGATGGCATGAGCCAATCACGATCATCCACCAAAGTGATGATTTTGGGACTGCATCTATGGATTTGTGTATGCGCAAGCATACCCTATGTCATGCTATAGTCGTATTCCAAAAAAGTCGAGTTTGTCAGACCATCGTGATCGTCCAATGCCAACGGCAGAATTGACAAAAAGTTGTAGATTTTACCTTTTCAGAGCTTTCTTGTTGTCTTGGAGGAAGAGAGTGGAGAGAGAGGAGGGAGAGGTTAGAGAGAGGGTAGAGAGAGATTAGAGAGAGTGTAGAGGGAGGTGAGAGAGAAGATACAGAGAGAAGATGGAGAGAGGTAGAGAGAGAAGATAGAGAGAGGTAGATAGATGATTTTAGGATGACCATTCATGCGCAAGTTGCAAATTGTACAAGATTGGGGAATAAATTCTTTGTACTTGCAACATTTAGGAGTAACCACCAAAGTTGATCTCAAAGTTTATTCCCATTGAGATGTACCCCCAATTCAGTGGAATACAATCCATAAGACACCATAAGAAACAGAGTCTGTGCATTTATTAGAATCAAACCCATCATTGTTGCATGAGGATACTCATCTATGGATGTGTAAGGTAGCCAAACCACAGGAAGCATGATTACAAGCTACAACTCTAGGTTCAAAATGACATCCATGAACTCTTCAAGATCTTGCTTATGCACCCATAGTGTTTCCAGACGAGGAATTTGAGCCTCATGGTTGGGCAGATAGCTTGCCCACGATGGATATAGCAGTGAACGAAGAACAGTGGACCCCTCAATGTGATGAGGATGGATATGACATTTCAATATTTATGATAGAGTCGTTAGAGGAAGAGCCCATCCTAGAAGAATGCATGGAAACAGCTCAAGAATCAGACGAGACAAGTGGCGAGGACTTAGAGTCCATTATCATGGAACCCTTGTGTTCAACTGAAGAAGAGTATCTCTACTTTGTGGAAGCCACTACCCCTGAAATGGAAAACGAGAATCAAACTAAACAACCTGAGTCACTCATAGAAGGTACATAAAATAAGCACAAGAAGAGAAAGAAATCACCCCAGACAGAAGAAGAAGAACCACTCATGGAAGTACTGGAGTACTTCAAAAAGTATGAAATAGAAGATAGAAGAATCATGGTACGAATGCCCAAAAGAGAAGCAGGCATTGGATAAGTATATGATAACTGGAAGAAAACCAAAAAAATAGTAGTCACAATTGAAGAAGGAGAAGAAACATGCACATACATAGGGCATGACTTAACCACGAAAGAATTGCGAGGATATAGAGATGTGTTTGCTTGGAGGTACAAGGATTTGAAAGGAGTAGACCCAAATATATGCTCCCATAGAATTCCTATGACTCTAGAGGCCAAGCCTTCTAAGTAGAAACCATAGACTTATAATGATAACTATACTACCAAGATTAAAGAGGAGATAGACCACTTGATAGAAGCAGGATTCATTTACAAAATTGAGCATACTGAATGGGTATCCCCCATTGTGGTTGTACCCAAGAAGAATGGGAAATTGTGTGTGTGTATTAACCTCAAGAAAGTTAATGCCGCCATGATTAGAGTTAGTTATCCTCTTCCTATCACAAAGCATCTATTGGAATGAGTCGTGGGCAGGGAAGTTTACAGCTTTCTTGACGTATTCTCAGGCTATAACAAAGTAGCCATTGCTCCTAAAGATCAACACAAAATGGCCTTTGCCACAAAGTGGGGCATATTTGCATTTTGTGTAATGCCATTTGGGCTCGCAAATGCACCCGCTACTTTCCAACGATTAATGTGTTATGTTTTTAAGGAATTCTTAAGGAAGAACTTGGAAGTTTATGTGGACAACATATGTGCACATTCTAACATGAGACAAACCCACATCCCTGAATTAAAATAAATTTTTGACAAATGTCGAGAATATCAAGTTTGATTGAATCCAGAAAAGTGTGTTTTCATGGTTACACAAGGCAATATTCTAGGACACATTGTGTCAAAGAATGGGATTTCTACAGACAAAGAAAAGGTGAAAGTAATTGCAGATTTGCCTAGGCCGAAAAATGTAAAGAAGGTATAGGCTTTCATGGGTCATTGTGGTTATTATCAATGATCTATACACATGTACGCTATCATAGCAAAGCCTTTGTACTCTCTTTTGACCAAGTTTGAATGGACGAAAGAATGCTAGAATTCATTCAATGAACTCAAACGATGCTTGTGTTCAACACCCATATTAACAACACCAAATTGGAGTAAGCCATTTCATGTACATGTGGATACATCTGACTATGCCATAGGATGTGTGCTAGCACAACCTACGAATGAAGGTAATATGAATCTTCCCATAGCTTATGCAAGTAGACAGTTAAATGCTACAGAAAGAAATTACACAACCTTGGAGCATGAAGGATTATGAATGATTTATGCAGTAAAGAAATTCAGGCATTACTTATTGGCAAACAAGTTCAAGTTCTTCATGGATCATCAAGCATTGTTGTACTTAGTCAATCAGCCTTGTAACACCGGACAATTGATATGTTGGTTTCTATTACTAATTGAGTATGACTTTGAAGTAGTAGTCAGAAAGGGAAGAACCCACCTTAGAGCCTGTTGACATACAAGCTATACAAAGATCATACCAGCACAAAGGAGCAGTCATGCACAATCCGGTAACAAGGACTAATCATTTTTTCCATAAACTATTTCCAACTCAAGTGATTTTCATCACTACACAAACATTGTAAATCCCGTTTTTGGTAGAAGAGACTCCATTTTGTTCAAGCCGAAGAGTCCTTGATCTTGAGGAGTATTAGAATTAGCCACATACAAATTTTCATAATTTTTAGACTCCGTTTGAGCCCTCAAATAGGCTCTAGAGCCTAATTTTTAACTAGGCAAGACATTAGGTCTAGACAAGGCCAAATATAGTCTAAAACTATAATAAGAGCTAGAGAGCTCATTTTAGAGGTTAGATTGTTAGTGATTTGAGCTTATGTAAGAGAATTTTTGACTAATGCGAAGAACTCCATTGTTCCTCTCTTTGTTCTTGCCTTGTGTGCGCGTGTGTGTATGTGTGTGCATGTTTGTGTGCTTCTCACTCACGCACTTGTGCCTTCACTTGCTCATAGTCTTCATACTAGTCCTCACGTCTCCACGGATTGATGTTTATGAGCTGGATCTCCTCATGTTGGTACTTGCCATTGTGCTAGAGTGACAACAAATTTGGCGCCGTTGTCGGGGAGAGAGCTTCAAGGACGAGCATGTGATGGTAAGATGTAGAGTTGAGACATTGGAGTTATAGGTAAAATCTATACTTTTCCTTATTTTTCATCAATTTTTCTTCTTTTCATCATCACCATCATCATCCACACCACCTCCCACCTCCATATCCCCCTTCCTCAAAATTTCAGTTTTTTTGTCATATTCCCCTACCCACCTCATTTCCCTCATTTCACTTGTGAGAGAGAGCGACAGAGAGCTTGTGTGCGATCTGTTTTTGTGTGTTTTTGAGATTTGGCTAAAGGTTCTAGCTGTACCATCATCTCCAGCAGCTTGCGTAGGTACGATAGAACTCTGCACACATCTCGAGACGATGACCTCTGTCTATTGCGACAAACTAAGAAACTGAGTATTTTTTTATTGCATGCATGGCACAATAACCTAAACCATAGAGCAATCCAAATCACTAAAACTTTCAAAAAATTTGCATTTTTTCGGTCTATAGTGACATACACCGTTTATCGCAACAGGCAGCATTTATCGCGACAGACACCATCTATCACGATAGACAGCACCCCACGATAGACCTCGTCTATCGAGATAGACAGACATCTGTCGTGACAGACAGACCCCGCGACAAATTGTGTCTATCACGATAGACCTCATCTATCGCGACACACCAAATCATGACAGACGACAGACATCATCTATCGCGATAGACACCCATCTATCGCGACAGACAAGGCCCCACGACAAATTGCGCCTATCGCGACGGACATTGTCTATCGCGATAGACAGACCCACGACAGACAACAGTCACGGTCTATCATGATAGACACCCATCTATTACGATAGACAGGACCCCATGATAGAGACCGTCTATCGTGATAGACACCATCTATCGCAATAGACCAAACCACGACAGACGATAGACCCTGTCTATCGCGACAGACACCATCTATCGCGATAGACAGGATCCATGATAGACATCATCTATCATGACAAACACCCATCTATCGCGACAGACAACCCCACGTGACAGCCAGTGTATATCGTGACAGACACCATCTATCGCGATAGACATGCATTTTTGGCAAAAAATAGAGGGGTAATTTTTTGAAAAATTGGACTAAATTTTGGGTATATTTCCACACTCAATCACCCATACAATTGTTGAGGCCTTAGAAAAATGACCTAGAATCTTGAAATGTCCTCATTGTTTGTTTTAACCCCCTGAACCCTGAACTATCATAACTTTTTTCATTGTCTATTTTAGATAGGGTATTTTGAAGTTGACCCTCTGTGGGGTGGGTACACCAAGGGAGCTCTAGAGAAAATTTTTTGGCAATACAAAAGGGAGAAAAAGTCATTAAAAGTGTCTGAAATAACTTGTTTGTCAATTGAAGGTAAAAATTTGAGCTAAATTAGGAGTTTTTACAGGATCATTGAGAGCTTTTGGAGAAATCAAAACAAGTGCCATTGTGTGCAGGCTTGGGAACACACTTCCAAGGTTGACAAGTATAGCAAGGAGAAGCGACTTGAGGTTGGAACATCTATCAACCCCTCCAGTCCATTCTTAGCTTAGGCTAAGTGCGAGTAGTTGTCTTGATTGACTAAGGGTAGGATAGGAATACTCAAGTTCTAAGAGCCTCTAATTTCTCAAGTAGGTTAAAGTGCAGTCAAGGGACAACTTAAATGAAAAGAACTTAAGCTAATTGGACGAAGAAAATCATGTGCGACACACTTAAGTGCTCCTAACGACAGTTAACTAAAGACAAGAAAAAAAGTACATAAGAAGTTAAAAAGAACAAGTGATTGGTATCAAAGAATCAGCAACATGGTTGTACAAGGATCATTGGGTTAATTGGAAGGGCATATGAACCTTAGATCGGGAAGACACCTAGGGAGAGACCGTCAAAGTATTAGATCATTCAAGGCTAGTGTCAACCATACAACGAGATCTTGGGCCCAGTACTTGAGTGATTATCCCTACGCTTTAGACTCAGAAACTAGTGACTCTGAGATGTCTTATAACTTGGAAAGACCTGTAGATAGCTCAGGAGTGGCATACCTAGAAAAACCTGAGGGCCCCTACAAGACTCCAGTGGAATATATCAGGAACAACAGCTTAGGTGCACGCATCTATGAGGATGGTCTCAAAAGATTTGTTGTTCAAATTAAAAACCCGGATCAGCCCATTGGACTAGAACACCCTGTAGTCAAGTTTGAAAATGGTTCCTAGATAGATAAAGAAGGAACAATGTATGTGGTCACCAACCAACTAGAAAGGACGGATGAATTTGACAACATAATCTCTGAACCTAAAATAGGTGACATAGAGCAAGGGAACTTAGGAAAAGAGCCAAAAACCCCTAGAGACAAGTCGGTTCTGACTAGAATAATCACTCCAGAGTGGATTCCCCAAGACAATAGGAGCATAGATTTGCTCGTGAATCAAGAGACGGATGAGGCTTTTTGGAGGTATAAGCCTGAACAGCCTAATGAAGTAGGAGCACTTACCATCTATGAATTCAAAGATCCTGATAGTCCATGCAAAGTAACCTACCTAGATGATGCTTTTGAGAGGATCTTTGTGGTCTTAGAGCATGGAAGACATGCATACACTTGGAAGGGTGAATTTGTTTTTTCCCAACCTCGATCCACTGTGTCTTATGGTCACCAAGGAGCTAGAACATCTCAGGCTCATGGGACTCAAAGAGAAAGGAGTAGAGATAGACCTGAGGTGACCTTTGCTAACCCATTGAGAAGAGAAAGAACGAGGATAGAGACGGATAGGATGGACAGGGAGAGACATAGGGACCCAAGGAATCCAAGGAATGCAGACGAATTCCCTCTGTCAAGGCCTAGAGAACACGCTAGAACCTTAAGGCCTACATAATTGGTTAAGTCCATGAAGAATTGCTTCGATGGCACAGGAGACAAGTATGACCATGTAGCAGAGTTTAGGCAAGTTTTGAGAGTTGAGCAAGTTCAAGACTTGTTCACTCAATACAATGCTTTTGGCCTAACTCTCAAAAACAATGCCTTGACTTGGTTTCAACCGCTTCACCAAGGTCAGTTCAGAAATATAGACCAACTTCTTGAAGCATTCATCACTGAGTTTTCCAAGAGTGGTATTCGGCATAACACATCCTCCTTGATATATAGCTTCAAGCAAACACCTCAAGAGACATTGCGGCTTGCAGGAAGAAGGTTTAGGTAATACCTAGAGAGATGCCCTGCTCCAGAGTTACCCATTCCAGCCAAACAAGTGGCCTTATTTCTAGACGGATTGTTAAGTACCAAACTGAGATCATATGTGTATTTGAAGGACCCTAGATCCATAGAAGAATGTGTATGTATGTGCATTGACATTGAGGATAATCTAGGGGAGTATTTAGAGCTCTCAAAAATCTATAAAGATTCAGATAGTTCTACTAGCCTCGCTTGCTCACAATCCACATCAATTAAGGGTCTAGAAGAAAAGGTAGCTCAGAAATTAGGCGTCTCTAGCAAGCGATGGAATGTTATCAAAATCTTATCGGAATCTTACCAGAATCAACTGCAATTCTGTTTGTAATTACTTCAACTGATTATAGATGAAGTAGAAAAGTAATACCTTAGCTTTCTTCAGTAAGTGAACTTCATCTGAAGTTTGAAGAAAAACCTTCACCAGTTCTGGATGCCTTTACGGTCAGACTTTGTACTGTGTACATGTCCCGTTTCATAAAACTCTTTTGATCAGTTTGTAGCTCAGACTCCTAGCTTCAAGATGAGCTATCACTAATGAAAATCTTTACACTATGCTGCGAGATCTAACTCTCAGAAGTACCGGAAAACATTTACTGAGAAAAATTGTAACTGTTAACTAACTTTCACAGTAACATGAAATCACTCAGATTTCTTCCCATACGAAGCATGCACTCAAACTTCCACATGAACATGTGTTTTCTATTAGAGAAGATGTGTACAAAAATAGCTTGGCCTCACTTTGCTCATAGCTATGGAAAACTCTCCTACTCTGAGTACTTATCCCTTACCATCTCTCTCAGATGAATACCCGACAGTTCAGGTTCTATTATTCATCTTTACATACACAATCTCTGGCATCTTCTATATCACTATCCTCAGTTTCTATATGCGCTATTCTATTCCGGTTCTATGCACATATATTCTACTCTCTTCTTCAGTCATATATATACATTTTGTTCCAATATTCAAAACTCGTATTTCTGGAAGTTTCTATGAACTATATTACAGTCGTGAATTTGTCCCTTCACTAAGGCTTGATTTTCTGAATGCTTTGTTTCTGCTTCTCTTTGTCTTTATGTCTGTCTGTATGTCAAATTTGTGAGTGATTCTTCAACAGATCCCCCTCAATCACTAATTTGCATTCTCTGATCTTTCATATATTCTTCTTTTCTTTTATACCTGCCATTTCTTTGAATATGCTTGTCTTTACTCCATCTAAGCTCTTTGTCAGAATATCTGCTATCTGATCTTTTGTAGGAGTGATACTATTTCAATTCTATGCACATATATTCTACTCCCTTCTTCACTCATATATATACATTTTGTTCCGAGATTCAAAACTCGTATTTCTGGAAGTTTCTATGAACTATATTACAGTCGCGAATTTGTCCCTTCACTAAGGCTTGATTTTTTGAATGCTTTGTTTCTACTTCTCTTTGTCTTTCTTCATCTTTATGTCTGTATGTATGTCAAATTTGTGAGTGATTCTTCAATAGCTTAGGGCATATCAGGCCAGAATCCAGGAAGGGCCAAATGTAACATATCATGAAAAGTGTTACCCTAGAGTGGACCTAGAGCTCGAACGAACAAAACTTTGCACCAAGATGGTGGAATTAGCTCAAGCCATATTTGAGGCCAGTCACCTCTTCAGTTGCTCTAGCTCCACTAGAACACCATTGCATTTTGATGGTCTATTAGATAGATTGGAGAGGTTAATTCCAAAGTCTGGAAAAGGAGTCACCTCCCAATCTAAGGAGAGTGCAAGTGATAGAATAAGCATTCCTCCCCAGGAAGCTTATGTGCCTAACTCCATTGAACCAGACACCTCTTCTTCTATGAATCGGTATTCACCTGAATTCCTGCGAGAGATTCAAGAAGAGAAATGGGCTAAAGAAAGTGAAAATCCTCCTCCAATTGAACTTGTGGATGACGCACATGATCAATTTCCACAAGACATTCCTTCCATTTATGCAGAGTAGAAGAGTGCCCAATCTCATGAGAGATTAGAGTTCGAGTCTAATTCCTTACAGGAACTTCCCCATTTCATAGGCCCATGGGAAGCTAAGTCTACTTGTATGAGAGCACCCACGGTCATGATAAAAAATGAAGACTCAATTATACCTAGGAATACAGAGGTAGTAAAGAACACTAAAGTGGAGTGCAATGTCACTTTCGAAGAGCTGCTCAAGGTTAGGCCAGAACTATGGAAACATGTAGTCAATCAAATGCCAAGAGTGGCAAAACCTCGTTCCCAGGAAGGATATCATAGAAGGGTGCCAGAAATACCCTTGGACAAGATAGGAGACATGAGCAAAGGAGAAGAAGGAAACACCTATCTTCCCGTTACCCATCAGGGGTACACAACCAAGGCAATTTTGGACTCAGGTGCTGGAGTTGCAATTGCTACCACTTCCCTATGGAAACATTGGGGCAAGCCAGCACTCAGGCTGACGAGAATGAAATTGCAAATGGCCGATGGTCACATTGAGAGACCTTTAGGACTACTAGAAGGGATAACTCTCACCACTTGTGGTGTAGAGTTTGAACATACTTTTGCTATATGTGAATTTAGCAAAAATCAAGCCTACGAGATGATTCTGGGAAGACTATTCTTGAGACAATTGCAAGTATTACAGGATTGGGGAACCAATTCCTTATATTTGCAACACTTAGGTGTTACAACAAAAGTCAATCTCAAAGATTTCTCTCATAGAGACGTGGGAGCAATTCGTGACGACTGGTGGATCAATTCAATCGTCTCGCTAATGGCGCACGCAGGGTGACTATAGCAGAACAAGTATTTTTCTAAGGACCATAAGGCAAAGCGTTTCTATATCTATTGATAGCGTCTATATAGGATGGAAGGATCAATTCTTCACTAACTACTTTATCTTTTATAATTTCTGTTACGTTTGAGTCTATTTGAGAACTATTAGTATTTCTAACTACGAAAGGAAGAAATAGGTTTTCACTATTTTCAGAACTAGGTAGAACAATGGAAATTAAAGGTAATACTCTAGACAATCTACGATCAAACTCTATTGAATGCAAAGATTCCTCTAAAATTTTATCCTTAACTAATTCTTCGATTTCTGTATTTTGAGTAGCATTAACTTCTACTGGACTAGGAAATAGTAATTCAAACAAAGATGGAGGTAAAGAAGAACTACTAGATGAAGCTTCATCAGACATATAAGATAAAATGCAAATAGATTAATATTATATAAACTGTTTATATGAATGATTTTCTATACAAAGTTAAACAATAAAATTCCAGCTAAGTAAATTCTTTTCCACACTTCAGTTCTTCAATCCGTCTTCAAGAGGCTGCATATCATCTGAAAATTAACATGCGATTCATAAGTATGCTTTCATAAAATACTAAACACTCATTAAAACTTAACATATTAAAAACTCAGGTTAATATAAATTAATTAACTCTTGTAATACATATATATCATAAGACATACATTCATTTTAATATACACATTGTAATATACATATTTCTTTCATGCACACATAAACACTAATCACTCAGGTATTATATACTTGTACATGTCTCAAACATTCATTCATACATAACTTAAGCATGCATCTTATAATTCATATGCATACATAGGCTTCATACACTTAACATGCATATACATACATACTACATATGCTAACATTCATCACATGCATACTAACATGTATACACATAAATGAACATGCATTTAACTAACATGTTTAAACACTAATTCATATGTATAAACATATATGCTTACCTATCATGCATGCAAAATATCTAACATACAATAACATATGCATGCACTAACATGCATTAACATACACATGCACTAACATGCATTTAACTAACATGCATAAACTTACATGCTCTAACACTCATGCATGAACATGCATACACAAATGTGCATACATAACATGCATACATGAACACACATACATACATGCAAGACATCTAATATACATGCACTAACATGCATACATTCCTATCATGAACTTACATGCACTAACACACATGCGTGAACATGCATACACAACATCCATATATGAATATGCAAACATAAATCACATGCATAAACACACATGCATGAACATACATGCACAAACATAAATGAACATGCATACATAACATGCATACACTTACATGCACTAACACACATGTATGACCATACATGCACAAACACACATGCATGAACATACATGCACAAACATACTAACATGCACTAACACACATACATGAACATACATGCACAAACATGCATACATAAATTACATGCATATATAACATGCATACACTTACATGCACTAACACACATGTATGAACATACATGCACAAACATGCATACATAAATTACATGCATACATAACATCTAACATGCATTAACATATGCATGTACTAACATCTAACATCTATGCATTAACTAACATCTAATATGCATTAACATATACATACCTATCATGCCTATCACTCACTAACATGCCTAACATTTACTAACATATCTAACATTTACATGCACTACCTAACATCTAACATGTATTAACATATGCATGCACTAACATGTACTAACATTCACTAACATGGGTACATGCACTAACATTTAACATGGATACAAACATTTACTAAATCCAATGCATTTCTAATAAGTTTCTATCAAGCTAGCAAGTAAGGGTTGGAGAAGCTTGGCTAATGGATAAAGAAGGAAATGAAAAGATATAATCAGATAGGGTAAATGATAGAATAAGGAGAAGGTGGATCAATATAATGAAATCTTTGAGAAAGATAAGGGATAATGGCTAAATGGATCCTCCTTTTTGTAACCTGGAACTCAAAAAAGAGGTTTAGATTTTCAAATCATATATATGTAATCAATTTAGATATATAAACACGATACATGATAATTACTTTAGTCATTCATATCTCCTATGCTCAAATATATGATCTCTGTCATGCAGTTTTGTAGATAGGCTTAGAGTTTCATGTTCATGTTTACATTTACATCTACATAGTTCATTTACTTGTTTGGTCAATTTATCAATTTGGTTCTTTAAATTTGAAACAAATTCTTTTAAAATACCACACATCACATGACTTAAATTAGAAAACTCACTAAGTTTATTAATTAACAGGAATAATTCTTCAATTTTAGATTGATTTGATGACTTTAGATTATCCCCTAGTTCTTTAAATTGTAATTCAAAATCCAAAATCTTATTTTTAATTAAGTCTTCATAATAGAGTTCTTATCATTTGTATTTAATTTAACTATCTTCTTCTTACCCATTAAAATCAATAAAAATAAGTCTCAAAAGATAGATCAATACCTAAAATATGGCTCGAAGAAGAGGCTCAAAGTGAATGTGTGTGTAAAGTTTATACAATTTGGTTTGCTCAAATTCTACTACATCAAAATCTATTGAATGACTATGTGCAAATGTCTTCGCTTCAGATGTAGATGAGAGGGGTGGCGAGAAGAGGATAACCACTTGCCAATTTTCGTGGAGGCGCTCAGACCATATATATGATCAGCCCTCAACACCCAGGAAAATGCAAGGTTTTAGAATCAAGCTGCTGCTCACATGGAAGAAGAAGCCTGCGACTATTTGCTAACTTTATCAATGCATATGTAAGCAAATAGAAACTATACGTACCTGAGTTGCAACACCGTTGTTCACGTCGGGTTCACATTGAGGGAGCGAAAGCAACGGCTGGTGGATCAAGCCAACCACTGGAATTACGGTGCATGCAGGCTGCTTGGAGCAAACTCAAGTATGGTGGAGACTTAAAGAACTTCAAGTCAATAGATCAAATACTTTGGACAGAAAAGCAATTGGCATTTACGTTATTCACATCGAATGTGGTTTGGAAAAGCGACGTCAAGATTTTGTTGAACTTGCTAGAAAGAGATCAATTTACATAATTCATCATCACTTATACACACCTCTATTCCTTTCAAAATTTAAATGTCTAGTGTTGCACACCAAACCCAAGTTCAATCATAATATAAAAGTTCTATTTACGCAATCATAAGCCTTGAGAACTAAGGACTTTTTACCGACAATGAACTTTAAAGCATTTTGTTTCACCAATATCTTTCGTTAAAAGAGCAACCTACCGATGTTTTCTTTATGATGTGTTAAGCTTTAATGGTAATTATAATGTTTAATTAGAAATTTTGGACTTGGATCCGTTAGTAAATACTTTAAGTTTTCATAGTGATTAAAAGTGGTCCTTGTATAGAAAAAAACCTGCAGATAAACCCATTTTGATTAGTACCTCATGCAACGCTTATCTCATTAATGTCACCTTCGCGTTAAGCTTCAACTTCCTTTTGAGCTGTGGGATAAACTTCGCTTATTGAAATCTCCTCTAGTTACATGTCACGATCACATATAATATCATAAATTTTCATAAAAATATTCCCTACAGATACATTGTGACAGAGAATTTAGGAAGTGAACATGTTGAAATTAGCCTGTGCAATCAGATTACTCCGGAATTTATATACGTATATCATTATATACAGAATCATGGCGGTCAGGCAGTTAACGCTAAGTAGCAGAACATAATAAGATGAGCTTTCAAAGGCGATCAGTGATAGATACAATTCATCAAGGCAACAAAAAGTGAAACATCATCAATATTAACCTTCACAGTTTTAACTGCTAAATTCAATTGTTTTGCTAAGTTTCAAGCTTCAACCATTTGATATCAGGAAATTGCTTTCAACCTGAGTGACAAACTCTGATCTCATTTAAAAAATATTTCAGATGCTGAACTCTGTGTAGCGAAAACAAAAAATCATTTGGATAATTATCCATGGCTGAAACAAAAATATCTGCACCCCTTGTCAGCAAAGCATTCGATCCTTCCGCGTATCTGCAACCTTAGGTGCCCAAACATTAGATTGTGATCTTGTAGCAGCCTCAAGTCGTCCTACCCACGCTAGCTAACCCTGTACTCATATGGTAAACGAAAACATTAACAGTTGCTACAAGTCTTTATTTCAACTTCCATACACCCATCGTAATTCAAGATTGCAAGCACTTGATTAATTATTCTTTTTCATTGAGACACTACTAGTGTATAATTGCGATGTCTTTCTTTATGCGCGAAATAGAATCTGCATCATATTAGTCACTGGTAAAGTACTCAGAAAGTGCATGCTTCCTAGCTACAACGATCTGGATCTTCGCATCATTATGCGTTAATTTCAAACTATGGAAAATAAACAATAAATTGACTATAGAGCATAGCGCACAGATAGCGTTTCTGTTCTTGTTGGAATTGCAGGGAAAGATTTTGCTAAACAAAACGACGTAGAATTAAACACAGATTATGGTGAAAAATGATAAGAGAAGTATGTATCATGGAGTTTTAAGTATAACACAGCAGTAATTTAGTCGACGCAGAACAAAGCATACACTTTGGTCACAGGTCACTATTATGAAAAAAAAACTTCCCTGCCAAAGCCCATAGTCAGCGAACCATATGCAGGCAGGAGTGTAGTCTTTTGCAGATGAAAACTTCAGAAGCATTGTTGGAGGCATCAACAATCACAGAAGTCAGTTGCATCCATCAAAATCCTCTCATAGATATACCATAAATTCAGGTGTGAGCAAAGGGTAGAGAATAGAAGCCTATGAAGATTTTCGTGCTGAATCACAAAAACATGATGCCGTCAGATATCAATGCCCATATTTCTTTGATTCTCTCTCCTGATAGCACCAGTTTGAAGGTCATCCCGTTGATCTGCCTCTCAGATCATGTGCGTTAATCCTCTTTCTAAATTGCCATACACAAAGGTAAACGAACTCCCCCTTCTCATGCACAACATCCAGCCTTCTTCCCCTTTCTACCATGCATCTCCTCCTTCAAATCAAAAAGTCCATCTCTTCGTGCGTGTCTCCACAATACAAATGTGAGCGCCCCTTCCTATGCAGTCCCCCAACTCCTATATTGGTCATCCTCTTCCCCTCTGATCATCAGCACCAGCAAATGATTGAAGCCCCCCCCGCCCCCCCCCCGTTTGTATAAGAGACAACCTCCTTTTCACGTGCATGCACCTCCTCCTCTTCTGTTGTCGTGATCCTCCTCTCTGAATTAAGCACGTACCTGTAGGAAAATCATCCCCCAGAAATCATACGAACACATATATATATACGTACGTGAATATGCATATAACCAAATCTAATAGTTAGTTAACTAGTTAGTCAGCTAGTTAGTTAACTAGTTAGTCATCATGCATACTAATGTTAACTAATAACTAACACAATGTATATCCGTAGTAAACTAACACATAAACATATTTAGATAAAAACACACATAGAACTCTTATTACATTAAATATTATATTTTATCTATTTACTTAATATTATTTCTTTTAACTTATAAATTAATTACATAGATATTACTTATCTATTTAACTTATATTACATTTAATTTTATTAGCTATAAATAAACATAAATATCAAAGCCACCTATAAAAATATGAAACTTGTTAATTATACATGGTCTTTAAACAATTTAGGCATTTTAGGATAAGGACAACTATATTTGTTACTTAAAATGCACATTTAATATAGATCTAATCACTTAGGACAATCCTTTATTATACCCATATTTAGGTAGGTAAAATTTCATAAATTCTTAGACATAGATGCACACATATGTATCTTTTAAATATTCATATACAAATACATACATATGTCCTAAAATCCACATTATCATTCACTCTCATAGACATATGAACACATACACCATTGAGTACATTTCACATATATATAGATACTCAACCCTAGAAACATTGGCACATATAACCAAACTTAAATTCTCCTTTATTTTCTCCTAGATGTACTTTTATGATCATATACACATGTTCTCATAAACATACAATAGTATAAAGTGAAGAGTTGAATTAAGGGTTCAATTAATCCTCCATTTTGAATATATTTTCATCTTTTTCCTGCAAGTATCCAAGAGAAAAGATTAGTGCATTAAAAAATATGTGAAAGAAATATCAACTAATTAACTTTGAATCAAAACATTTTTATTTATCCATATGTGAATTCAAGTGAGGAAATCCTTCCGACAACGTGCCCCCTATTCAATGGAATCCCATCCATAGAGCCACAGACGATATGGAGTCTTGAGGAAGAATTTGGAAGTCTATGTTGATGATATATACCTGAACTCAGGCAAATCTTTGACAAATGTAGAGAATATCAAGTCTTCCTGAACCCCGAAAAGTGTGTTTTCATGGTCAGGCAAGGCAAGATTCTAGGACACATAGTGTCAAAGAACGGCATATCCACTGATGAAGATAAAGCGAGAGCTATTGCAGAACTACGTAGGGCAAAGAATGTCAAGGAAGTGCAAGCTTTCATGGGGCATTGTGGCTATTACTGACATTTTATACACATGTATGCCATCATTGCAAAGCCCCTATACGGACTTTTGACAAATTTTGAGTGGACTGATGAATGTGAGAAATCTTTCACGAGCTTAAATGGCGATTGTGTTTAGCATCAATCTTGACTACACTAGATTGGAACAAGCCATTCCATGTCCATGTTGATGCATCCAATTATGCTATTGGGTGTGCACTTGCACAACCTACAGGTGAAGGTAATATGGATCTTCCAAGACAGTCAAATGCATATGAAATTATACCACTATTGAGAGAAAAGGGTTAGGCATGGTATATGCAGTGAAAAAATTTAGACACTATTTTCTTGCAAATAAGTTTAAATTTTTTACTGATCATCAAACTCTACTTTACTTGGTAAACAAGCCATGCAATACAGGTAGATTAGTAAGATGGTTCCTCTTACTAATGGAATATGACTTTGAGGTCGTGGTGAGGAAGGGCAAGACTCACTTGAGAGCAGATCATCTCTCGAGGCTCACAAGGAGTATCAGATGACCTTCCTGATGCTTACTTGTTTAATTTGGAAGCTGTACCACAGTGGGCCAAGAGCTTAGTGCCAGTACTGACATATGGGCCTAAACATCTAGTAGTAAACACTCAAGATAGGGAGGTAGTAAAAGCCCAGAAGTACCATATCATGGCAAGGAGTATGTACAAACATACAGATTGAAGTATTTCGATGTCGGTGCACCACAGTGCGCTCTCCTTCTCGAGAGCTCCACGATGATATGCTCGGAGTAGAAAATTGAGCTCCTAAGACTGCACACAGCACTTCGCATAGATGCTGCAGAATACACAAAAAACGCAGTACACAGAGGAGCACAAAGGTAGACTTCTTAGGTCTTACAAATGCAATCGAACTTACAGTCCATGACTGACCAGGCCACTATATGTTTTATTAAAGAACATATACAAGGAAGTGTCCGGTGGCCATTTGGCCTTTCACATGGACACTACCGGTAACAATCTCCCACTAAAGGCCAACATGGCCAAAGTAACTATGGGAGAAAAAATAAAGAATGATAAAGAATACATGAGTGAAAGTATACAAACTATACCTCTGTAGCTCAGTGATGAGTAGCACCTCCTTTAATGTCAATCCGGGAAGACATGAGGATGGTATGAAGACCTTGAGCAAGTGAAGGCACAAATGTGTGAGTGAGAAGCACACCAACATGCACACACATACACACACACGCACACACACAGCAAGAACAAAAAGAGTAAGACAATGGAATCACTTCTATTACAACCAAGTTCTCACACAAGCTCAAAACTACAAGAAGATAGCCCCAAAAATGAGCTCTCTAGCTCTATTTATAGTTTTTTGACTAGCTTTGACCCTGTCCAAACCTAGTGTCTGGCCTAGTTAAGAATTAGGTTCCAGGGCTTATTTGAGGGCTCAAACGAGGTCTAACAATATGAAAATTGGTAGGCAATTACTTCTAAGGCTCCTCAAGCTCGAGGACTCCTCGGCTTGTACAAAATGGAGCTACAAAAAGATGAAACGGTATTTACAAGGGTTTCTAGTGATGAGAATCACTTTTAAAATGATGTAAGGTTTGGAAAATTTTAATAGGTTGCCTTAGTGCTAGATCTGCATGCATGCCCATACTTGGCTTCTTCCCATATGATGCCAACACTCTCCCCCCCCTAGCGTCTATCGTCTTTGAGAGACCTCTGCTCCGTGGTTTGGTCAATGTAGTTCTGGAGTATGTCGGTTGCCAATTCTTGTTCTTTGATCCGTAGTCCCCTGACCAAATCTCTTTGCAGGGCATCCCAATTAACTGCACCAGGCATGTCAGGTTAGGGTGTGGTGTAGAGCTCTGAGTGCATTGTCTGTTCGCACGCGAATAGTTGTAGCAAGTGGGTTGGGCGTGGCGCGAACACTTCCGAGTGTGCTTCCCAGAACCCCGTGGTGAACATGTCATGAAACGTTTGCTTGTAGCAAGCAGGGAGATATATTATTCGTGCATGCCAAGCATAAGCCACTCGGATACTCGGGGTCATGCTCATGTCATAAAGTAAGTCATAGTTACCATTTATGAAGCCTGGAATTGGCAGCTGGATGTGACGTACATTTCTAAAAGTCTTCAACACCACTCACATCATGTCCAAAATTTTGAGCATCATCTGCGTGGCGACATCTGGCATGGGGTGGAGGTGTGGCATCCAATGTCTGATGGTAGCCATCATGTATGCTACTATTGGTGTGCCTGTTGGGGGTGCAATTGAGGGGTAATTGAGCCATTGTTTGCAATTTGCATTGTTCTGAACCTTGATGGCAAACGCTTTCCATGATCTTCTTCTCTGCACTGGCCCAAAGCAAGGGTTATATTTCAAATGCATGGGAGCGTGATCCCATGTTCGTAGCATTTTCGGATAGGTCTCCAATAATTTCTGTCTCCAAATGGGTTGGAATATGGCCCCTTTTTTGGCTTCCTCTGGAATATCCTCTGGTTCGAACTGTGTTGCAAAGAAAGGATGCCTATTGGTGACTCTTTTGATCTCTGTGTTGGAGTCTGCCAATAATACAAAATAGGGCTTATACTGTAACTCTGAACTAGTTATTAGTCTTCTAGAGGCGAGGTGCCTGAAATATTCTGATTGCAGTATGGTTTCTTCAATGGTCCTCATGGCCAGCATTTGAGTGGAGATACGTTCCTCATGAGTTGTCCCCATTTCTTCTACCTGTTTCATCCATGCCGAAGGGGGTTCCTCATATGTGTCTTGTCCTTCCTCCATGATTCTGCCTCCTGGAAGGGGTTGAGGCTCATAGTTGTCTTCAAATGTTTCTTCCACTGGAATGATTACTGCTTCTTCTTCTATTGGTTGATCAGGTGGAGAGGGGGGTCGTTCATACTGTAACAACTTGATCTTTAATTCTGCCACTTGTTGTCGTAGCTCAAGTACCTCATTGGCCGTGGAAGAGTCTGGCTCTGGTGAAGTAGCAGAATTGACCACTTTTCTTGGTTTTGTCGTGTGTGGTATAAGCCTTGGTTGTTTCTGTAGTTCTTTCACTTGGTCAGCCAGCTGATCATGTGCTTCTAAGAGGTTGGCATAGGATTCCAATATATGTTGGATACTTTCTGAGGGTATGGCCCAGAAGCTAGCAGGGTCTATGGGTGCCCCTGGAGTATTTTCTATGGCGGCTTCTAGATTGTCTTGATTTTGTTGCTGTAATCTCCTGTTTTCTTCTTGGGCAGCTGCTAGGTGACGACGAAGCAAAGCCATGTTTCTTTGTAGTCTAGCATTGCGTGCCAGCTGATCTCTGAGTTGTTCTTCCATAGCCTTACCCGTCTCCGTATACTTGGCTTCGAGCTCTGCATGAGATTGCTGGAGGGCGGTAACCTCTTGTTGTAATGCTTTATTACTCAACTCCAAGGCATTGACACGTGCCTGGAGGTGAGATGACAATTTGCAAAGCTCATTTTTATTCTCTTCCAATAATATATACTCCTGCTTAAGTTGTGTGGCAGCTTCGAACATAGTGTCTAGTGCATGACTAAATGAGGTGGATGCAGGGGTAGAGGTGGAAAATGCAAGGGTTCGGGAAATGGGGAAGGGAAAAGTGGATGATGTGTCTATAGTGATTGGAAATGGTGATGTGAGTGAAGTGAAATGTGATGATGTTGGAACAACAGTGGTGGTGGGTGGTCCGGTGGATGGTGAAATGACCATGGGATCGGACGTGATTGTGTGTGAAGTGTGAATCGTGAATATTGGAATGGTGGGTGGTGTGTTAGTGGTAGCCGTGAATGTGGGGGAGGTGGGTTGGGAAAGGGACTTTCTATTATGATTCTCAATTTGTTGCACTATATTTACAAGGTTTGCCAATAATGGAGGTAGGGTGGTGTGTGTAGGTTCTGAGGAGGTTGAGAGGGGTACAGTGGGTAGGGGTTGGTAAGTCGAAAATGTGGTGGTGAAGGGAAATGGGTGTGTTAGTGTTTGGGTAGGGACATGTGGCTGTCCAAGAGCTGGTTGAAAAGAAGGGTGACCTATGATGGTTTGATAGGTGGCAGGATGACCTAAATGAGGTTGGGAAGATGGACCCGCAATGATAGGGGTAGAGACAGGTAAGGACGACAAGATGGTGGTGTGTGATATAGGTTCACTATGGGTGGACATTGGTTGTTTAGCAAGGCTAGTGGTGAGGGGTTCTGAGGGCTGGATGGGAGGTGACGGTGGAGATGGTATCTGTATATTTACATCTGGTTCATCTTTGTTAGTTGGGCTGGCCATGTGAACATCTTCTTGAGTGGTGGTAGGGAGTGAGGTAGGGACTTCCATTTGAATCATCTTTCCCCTTCGCGGTCGCGTATCGATCCTTCGTTGGTCTTATTGAGGGGTATTACGATATACCATGGTCCTCATGGCTTCCATGATTCCATAGGTATCTGCCAAAAGATTCAATGATTCTACAAAATGAGGGTCTACATTTTCCGCTTGCAACATCTGGTTCACCAGTGCTCTATTTGCCTCTTCGGACATCTTATGCCTTTTCTGCACTTGCTTGATCGTTTTGTAGAGTCGTTTGAGTTGTGCAGTGTAGGCAGGGGCTGCCTCCTCACTCTCCTCTGATTCATTCCTCTGCATCTCCTCTTGTTCATGTGTGCCTCCCGTCTGAGTGTGTTGTGCCTCATCTTCCCAATGTACTCTTCGTGCTTCACCATGTGATCGTCCTCTCTGGGATGATGATCCAGGTCCATCGGTCTCTGAGAAAAACTCACTCTCAGATAATTGGGATGTTTGCAGGAAGCTTTCAAAGTCAAAAGATGGATCCTCTACCAAAGTAGCCATGGATGCAAGCTCAACATCCGAGGGTAGTGGAGGGGCTCGTGGAGTGGGTTCTACCACACCCTCTGATTGTGGTCGTTGGAGATGGATTGTGAATGGGGCTACTTGTTCTTCTTCCCTACAGGAGGCTTCTGTGGTGACCTCACGAGGAATTAGAACCTGTGAAAGAGATCCATGCATTCTTTTCGCAGGTTGAACCCCTGACTTCCGCCCCTCGAAGAATTCCAACTGTGAGTACTTAAGGGCCCATGCAATCGGCACATCATAGGCAAGGCATCTATAGATAATTCTTGTAATAGCACAACAACCATGCAAAGTAGGCTTCCTCACGCCTCTTTTGCCTGCTTCATATAACTGGTCAAGGATCCACACTGGCATTTTGATAGGTAAGCTCCCAGTCTCCGCTAGGTATAACCCATACCAGATCTTCTTATGTCCATGTGAAGGCTGGGCCACCAAAATCCTACAAACAATATTGCCTTGATCACCCGATCTGAACCAAAGTGTCCTCCTGCGACACCTTGGTGAGCAGTCTCTAATATCTTGAGGTATTCGCTCTCATGGACACACAGTCGTAGGTAACCATCTTTACCACGTTTGTATAAATTATCACCAATGATTGTGTAATCTAAGGCTTCTTGTTCCAAACTTCTTTGTCTAGCCAAAGTCATATCTTGAGGGAATGTTTTCGTCCTCAAAAAGGCTACTAATGGTTCACTCCAATCTGGTACTAAAGATATTCGATAAAGAGTAGCATGTTCCACTGGTGGTTTAGTGCAACAGATCGGGCATTCTCTGCACATTCTATGGACATCAACTTCCATAGTTGGCCAATGCATCCTAGTCTCCTCAGTGTCTGTAGGGTTCGTTGTTTTGAGTAGTGTTGCTCTAATGCACCTACATGTGCTAATTGCAACCATTTAGCTTACTCGTCCTCTTCCACACAACAGGCTAATACTCCTTGCTCCGTATGTTTGTACATACTTCCTGCCAAGATATGATACTTTTGAGCTTTTACCATCTCTCTATCTTCTGTGTGTATTACCGGGTGATTAGGCCCGTATGTCAATACTGGCACTAATGGCTTAGCCCACTGAGGTACAACTTCCAAATTAAACAAGTAAGCATCAGGTAATTCATCTGACACTCCTTGTGGGGCCTCTCCTGATGTGAGTCTTGAGAGATGATCTGCTCTCAGGTGGGTCTTGCCTTTCCTCACCACAACCTCAAAGTCATATTCCATTAGTAAGAGGAACCATCTTACCAATCTGCCTATATTGCATGGCTTGTTTACCAAGTACAAAAGAGCTTGATGATCAGTAAAAAATTTAAACTTATTTGCAAGCAAATAGTGTCTAAACTTTTTAACTGCATATACCATGCCTAACCCTTCTCGTTCAGTGGTGGTATAATTTCGTTCAGCTACATTCAACTGTCTACTGGCATAGGCAATTGGAAGATCCATGTTACCTTCACCTGTAGGTTGTGCTAGCACGCATCCAATAGCATAATTGGATGCATCCACATGGACATGGAATGGCTTGTTCCAATCTGGTGTGGTCAAGATTGGTGCTGAACATAATCTTCGTTTGAGCTCCTTGAAAGAGTTCTCACATTCATCAGTCCACTCAAAGTTAGTTAGAAGAGCATACAGAGGCTTTGCAATGACGGCATACATGTGGATGAACCGGCTGTAGTAACCACAATGCTCCATGAAGGCCTGTACCTCCTTGACATTCCTTGGCCTAGGCAGTTCTGCAATGGCTCTCACTTTCTCCTCATCCGTGGATATGCCATTTTTTGACACTATGTGTCCTAGAATTTTGCCTTGCCTGACCATGAAAACACACTTTTCTGGGTTCAGGTAGACTTGATATTCTCTACACTTGTCAAAGATTTGTCTGAGTTCAGGTATATGGGTCTTTCTAATGTTGGAATGAGCGCAAAGATCATCCACATAGACTTCCAAATTTTTCCTCAAGAACTCTTTAAACACGTGGCACATCAGCCTCTGGAATGTTGCAGGTGCATTGGTAAGCCCGAATGGCATTACCCGAAAGGCAAATATGCCCCACTCTGTGGCAAAAGCCGTCTTATGCTGATCCCCTGGTGCAATGGCTACTTGATTGTAGCCAGAGAACCCATCTAAGAAGTTGTACACTTCCTTGCCTGCTACCCTTTCTAATAGATGCTCAATGATAGGAAGCGGATAACTATCCCTGATAGTGGCTGCGTTAACCTTCTTCAAGTTAATGCATACACGTGATTTGCCATTCTTTTTGGGCACCACTACAATGGGGGATACCCATTCAGTGTGCTCAATTTCATAGATAAATCCAGCTTCAACCAAGCGATCTATCTCCTCTTTGATCTTGGCAGCATAGTTGTCATTGTATGTGTATGGCTTTTGTTTAGAGGGTCTCGCATCTGTGGTCATGGGAATCGTGTGTGAGCATATGTCTGGGTCGACCCCTTTCAAGTCCTTATAACTCCAAGCAAATACATCTCTGTATTCTCTTAGCAGGACTATCAACTCTTGCTCTTCTTCTCTCGTCAGGTCATGCCCTATGTAGGTGCATCTTTCTTCTCCCTCTTCTATGGCTACAACTATTTTCTTGGTAGTTTCCTTGCTATCATAGGCCTCTCCTGATTGTGCCTCGCATTTAGGCATTCTTATCATGACTCTCCTATCGTTTATCTCATATTTTTTAAAGTTTTCAGTGACCTCAAACAAGGATTCTTCTTCCTCCGGAGTGACTTCCTTCTTCTTCCTCTTCTTGCCTTCAGTTTTGGTGGTCACTTGGGTGGTTAATCTCACATCATTAGTGAGCTCTTCATGTCTCTGAGGGTAAACTTCTACCTCATAGAAGTATTCTTCCTCTGATGCAAATGGGGGGTCCATGATGATTGACTCTAAATCGGAGTCACTTGCATCATCGAATGCATCAGTGCTAGGTTCGCATTCTTCTAAAACTGAATTTCCCATGATTGGCTCTATGGAAAAGACCGAAATGTCATAGCCATCCTCGTCACAGTGGGGTGTCCATTGTTCTTCATTGATGGCTACATCCATGGTTGCTAAAATTTCAGCCCAACCGTGAGGCTCAAATTCTTTGTCAGGAAAAACTATAGGTGCATAGGCTGGGTCTTGAATTGATCTATGGGTTTCTTTTGCACCTACCTCTCTGGCTTTCTCTCTCTTCTCTTCTTCTACTGCTACCTTACACATCCATAAGTGAGTGTCTTCATGCATCCATGATGATCCTAATCCTATGGAATGCACTGACTCAGTATCATCTTTGGCTCTATGGATGGGATTCCATTGGATGGGGGATACATCTCTATGAGAGTAATCCTTGAGATTGACTTTGGTTGTAACACCTAAGTGTTGCAAGTACAAAGAATTGGTTCCCCAATCCTGTACCACTTGCAACTGCCGCATAAATGGTCTCCCCAAAATCATCTCATAGGCCTGGTTTTTGCTAAAGTCACATATAGCAAATGTATGCTCAAACTCTACACCACATGTAGTGAGAGTTATTCCTTCTAGCAATCCCAAAGGTCTCTCAATATGACCATCGGCCATTTGCAATTTCATTCTCGTCGGCCTGAGTGCTGGCTTGCCCCAACGCTTCCATAGGGAAGTGGTAGCAATTGCAACTCTTGCACCTGAGTCCAAAATTGCTTTGGTTGTGTATTCCTGATGGGTAACTGGGAGATAGGTATTTCCTTCTTCTCCTTCACTCATATCTCCTATCTTATCCAATGGTATTTCTGACACTGTTCTATGTGATCCTACCTAGGAACGCGATTTCGCTATGTCTGGCACTTGTTTGGCTACATGTTTCCACACTTCTGGGTTAACTTTGAGTAACTCTTCTAAAGTGAGGTTGCACTGCACTTTAGTATTCTTTACCACCTCAGTATTCCTAGGTATGATCGAATCTTCGTTTCTTATCATGACCGTGGGTGCTCTCATGCAAGTTGACTTGGTTTCCCATGGGCCTGTGAAATGGGGTAGTTCCTGTAAGGAATTAGACTTGAAGTCTAATCTCTCTTGAGATTGGGCGCTCTCCTGCTCTTCATAAATAGAAAGGATGTCTTGTGGGAATTGATCATGTGCATCATCCACAAGTTCAATGGGAGGAGGGGCTTCACTTTCCTTTGCCCATTTCTCTTCTTGAATCTCTCTCAGGAACTCTGGTGAATACCTATTCATAGAAGAAGAGGTGTCTGGTTCAGTGGAGTTAGGCACATAAGCTTCCTAGGGAGGAATGCTTATTCTATCTCTTGCACTCTCCTTAATCTGGGAGGTGACTCCTTTCCCAGACTTTATAAGTAACCTCTCCAATCTATCTAATAGACCATCGAAATGCAAGGGTGTTCTTGTGGAGCTAGAGCCATTGAACAAGCGACTGGCTTCAAACATGGCTTGCGCCAATTCGACCATCTTAGCGCAGAGCTTTGTTCGCTCTATCTCTAGATCGGCTCTAGGGTAACATTTCTCATGATCTGTCACATTTGGCCCTTCCTGGATTCTGGCCTGATATGCTTTAAGCATCATGTCTAGATCCTCAGGAGTGGGATCGGCTAGGACTGATCCTACTCTGGGTGGTGGGTGGGCTACGTGTGGTGGATTAGAAAATTGGGGAATGGAAGGTGATGGGTTGGGGGAAGATGGAAAGGGTGGTGGTGGGGTAGTGTGAGAGTGGTTTTGAGATGCAAGTTCACTTATCTTTGCTTTGGTTTCTCTCAAGCTTTCTTCAAGTTCGCTCATTTCATGTGACCATTGTCTTCTCATTCTCTCCCGGCTATCTCTCCATGCTCTTGTCCTCTTCTTGGTTATACTCTCTGTCTCACTAACCTCAGAACTCTTTTCTTGTCCTACTCCTTGGGTGTGCTGCAAGGCTTGAGCTCTAGTGACCACATGCACGGGGGCTGTGGAAGTTATACTTCCTGTAGAGTCTACCACTAACCCAATGACGATAGGAGTGATTTTTGGTAGGTTATTGGGGTTCTTCGGGCAATCTCGTAAGAGATGCTCTTTCCTGCAATCTTGACAAAAGCCCTGAATTGTCACTGGTTGGGGTTGTGTAGGGGCAGGCAGTGGACAATCACGTATGAGGTGATCTCCCTGACATCTGAAGCAAGGTCCTCTAGGAAATGGCGGTCGTACATGCCTAGATTGAGTTCTAGAGTTGGGGTTTGTGTACATGAAATTAGCATACTCGGGCTCCCCACTATTTTCACTTGGGTCCTCATAATAGTATGACTCGTTATGCTCCGGTGATTGCATGTAGTAAGCCTGTGGGCTGTCAATATGTGTGGAGTCAAAACTATGGTCACTTGGATCACTGTCTGATAGCAATGGTGTGATTGGGACTATGGCTCTGTTCAGGTTTTCTTCAGCAGATGCATATTTCACTGGGATCACATTGGCTGGAGCAGGGGGTTGCTGTGCTAGGACTGGTTGAGGTCTTTGCTGCCCTTGATAAGGTGACTGATAAGGTTGCTGTGGTCTACCGTATTGCTGTGGTGGGTACTGATTTTGGTATCTACCCTGTTGTGGATATGGGTGAGGGTAATTTTGCCTGACTGTTTGTTTGTTATAAGGACAATCTTGTGCAGTGTGGTTGGTGTACCTTCGCTCTATGGTGCAGTACTGGCTACTAGGATTCACTTGGGGTTGGGCCATAATGGGGCATACATTTGCCATATGGTCACCTCCACAAGTATAGCACTGCTTAACTGGGGCAAATCTTGGAATTTGTTTGCTAGAGACGCCTAGTTTTTGAGCTACCTTCTCTGCCAGTTCCTCAATGGATGTGGATTGGCCAGACATGAGGCTACTAGAGCTATCTGAATCCTTGTAGATTTTTGATAGCTCCAACTCCTCGCCTCGGTTATCCTCGATGTCTATGCACATGCGCACACACTCTTCTATAGTTCTGGGGTCCTTCAAATACACATATGACCTGAGCTTGGTGCTCAACAATCCGTCTAAGAACAAAGCCACTTGCTGGGCTGGTGTGGGTAACTCAGGCATTGGGCACCTCTCTAGGTATTGCCTAAACCGTCTTCCCGCTAGTCTGACCGTCTCTTGAGGTGTTTGCTTAAAGCTATGAATCAGGGAGGAGGTATTATGCCGTATGCCACTCTTAGAGAACTCAGTGACGAAAGCCTCTAAAAGTTGGTCTATGCTCCTAAACTGCCTCTCATTCAGGGGTTGAAACCATGTAAGGGCAGTGTTCCTAAGGGTTAGACCAAAAGCATTGTATTGCGTGAATAGGTCCTCCACTTGTTCCGCTCTCAAGACTTGTCTAAATTCAGCTACATGATCGTATGGGTCTCCTATGCCATCAAAATAGTTCTTCATGGAATTCACCAACTGAGTTTGCCTTAGGGTCCTGGTGTGTTCTCTCGGCCTTGGCAAAGGGAAATCGTCAGCATTTTGTTGGTTCCTTGGGGCTCTAGGTCTCTCGGTTTCTTCTCTATCTGTTTCTGTTCTCATCCTTTCTCTTCCTATTGGGTTGGCAAAGCTTACTTCAGGTCTATCTCTACTTCTATCTCATTGAGCTCCATGAGCTTGGGAGGTCCCGGCTCCTTGGTGGCTGTAGGACACATTGGACCGAGGTTGGGGAAAAACAAATTCACCCTTCCAAGTGTAGGCATGTCTCCCATGGTCAGAGACCACAAAGATCCGCTTTGATGTATTGTCTAGGTAGGTTACTTTGCCTGGGCTATCAGGGTCTTTAAACTCATAAATTGTGAGAGCACCTACTTCTTGAGACTGGACAGGCTTATATCTCCAAAAAGCCTCATTGATTTCTCGGTTTAACAACAAATCTATTCTTTTATTATCCTGGGGAATCCACTCTGGAGTCATGACTCTGGTCAGGACCGATTTACCACGGGGAGTCCTAGGCTCTCTCTCTAAATTCCCTTGCTCTATATCACCCATGTCGGTCTCTACGATCACATTCCCAAACTCGTCTGTTCTATCAGGAAGGGTGGTGACTACATAAATAGTCCCTTCTTTATCTAGGTATGCTCCATTCTCGAACTTGACTACCGGGTGTTCTAATCCATGGGGTTGATCGAGGTTCTTAATCTGTACTACAGATCTTCTCAGGCCGTCTTCGTATATGCAAGCACCGAGATGATTAGTCCTGATGTATTCCAATTGAGTCTTGTAAGGTCCTTCTAGCTTTTCTAGATACGCCACCCCTGAACTACCTACTGGTCTCTCCATGTTATAGGACATCTCAGAATCACTTGTTTCTGATCTGGGAGTGTATGGGTAATCACTCAACTGCTGGGCCCAAGACCTAGCAGTGTGATTGACACTAGCTTCAGAAGATCTGAGGCTTTGTCGGTCTCGGCCTAAGTGTCTGCTTGACCTAAGGTTCATATGCCTGGTTTCTCTACCCCCTTGGTCCCAAGTACACTCTCATTGTAGGTTAATTTGCACCAACCACTTTGTTCTTTTTAGTTGACTATTGTGTTAAGCTCTTGTTTGAAATCACTTCGTCAGGAGTACTTAAGTGAATTTCGCACTTGATATTTGCTCGATTCAATTTTACTTTTGTTCCTTAGAATTTTCGAACTTAAGCTCTACTTAATGCTTGTACTTCGTTGATTAGCTCTCTTGGACTTGATTAGTGCCTAGCATTGCTCTAATTAATCACCACACCTAAGTCGTACTTGCCTAAGCTAAGAATTGACAAAGGAGGGTAGAGAGAACTTCCAACCTCAATACTTTGGTTGCTCAGACTGCTACACCAGCCCAGGAAGCCTTCTCCCAAGCTTGGTACTCACCCTTGCTAGCTTGCCTTGGAATGCCTTGAGTGCACACAATGTTCCTGCAAAATTTCATAAGTTAATATAGCTCCTTTACCATAATGGATTGAAAGACACACATCAACAATTACAGGCCCCCCTTGGAGTAACTCACTGTACCCCCAAAATCTTATGACCACCTAGTCCAACTTAAAGGCCAACTTAAAAATACATGTTCTAAAACTCCACGTATGATTCTTACAAAAAGCAGTGAAGCTCCACGTAGGATTCTCAACAAGCTTTCCAACGAGACCAAAATCTCCTCAATCGGAGTTCGTATGGTGAAGTTATGACCAATCAGGCATTTAGGGGTCAAAATAGGCTCTCAAGGTTCACGAAATTCCTCTCTGGTTTTTAGGTATTTTGCCTACTTCTAAGACTCTAATATCATCCCAATGTGTCCAAAGTTTAATCCCAAAAGTACCTCAATTCAATCCATTAATTCACCCTAAAAATTCATGCGTTAAGTCGGTGTATCGTGATAGGTCGGGTCGGTGTGTCGTGATAGGTGGAAGTGTCGCGATAGGTCGGTGTGTCGTGATACTTGGAAGTGTCACGATAGGTGGAAGTGTCGCGATACTTGGGAGTGTCGCGATAGGTGGAAGTGTCGCGATAGGTCGGTGTGTCGTGATACTTGGGAGTGTCGCGATAGGTCGGTGTGTCACGATACTTGGAAGTGTCACGATAGGTGGAAGTGTCGTGATACTTGGGAGTGTCGCGATAGGTGGAAGTGTCGCGATAGGTCGGTGTGTCACGATACTTGGGAGTGTCACGATAGGTGGAAGTGTCGCGATACTTGGGAGTGTCGCGATAGGTGGAAGTGTCGTGATACTTGGGAGTGTCGCGATACTTGGGAGTGTCGCGATACTTGGGAGTGTCGCGATAGGTGGAAGTGTCACGATACTTGGGAGTGTCGCGATAGGTGGAAGTATCGCGATAGGCCGGTGTGTCGCGATAGGTGGAAGTGTCGCGATAGGTGGAAGTGTCCCGATACTTGGGAGTGTCGCGATACCTCGGTGTGTCACGATAGGTCGGGATATGGTGAATTTTCCTGATCAGGCTAGTGATTCTAAGAGCTCTCAGCCTGCGCAGTGTCGTGGTGCACTCAGAATTGTGATTGGGTCAACTTTTTGGTGTGTCACGATAGCTCGAGCTCGATGCCTCGGGGCTTGCATAGAAAGATTCTGTACCTGCTGAGCTTGCTGGAGATGGTGATGATGCTGAAACCTGCAAGAAACATGCAAAAACACACAAAACAACAATGCACTCTCGCTCTCTCTCAAACTCGCACAAAGCAAATGAGGATAATGACAAGGAAGAGGGAATATGAAGTGGAGAAGGAGAGGGAGATGGAGATGGAGATAGAGAAAAAACAAGAAAATTACCTATTACTTACCATTCCAATGCGTCCTCTCTACGTCTTACCATCACACGCTCGTCCTCAAAGCTCGAATCCCCAGCAACGGCGCCAAAATTTGGTGTAGCTCAGTGATGAGTAGCACCTCCTTTAATGTCAATCCGGGAAGACATGAGGATGGTATGAAGACCTCGAGCAAGTGAAGGCACAAATGTGTGAGTGAGAAGCACACCAACATGCACACACATACACACACACACGCACACACACAGCAAGAACAAAAAGAGTAAGACAATGGAATCACTTCTATTACAACCAAGTTCTCATACAAGCTCAAAACTACAAGAAGCTAGCCCCAAAAATGAGCTCTCTAGCTCTATTTATAGTTTTTTGACTAGCTTTGGCCATGTCTAGACCTAGTGTCCGGCCTAGTTAAGAATTAGGTTCCAGGGCTTATTTGAGGGCTCAAACGAGGTCTAAAAAATATGAAAATTGGTAGGCAATTACTTCTAAGGCTCCTCAAGCTCGAGGACTCCTCGACTTGTACAAAATGGAGCTACAAAAAGATGAAACAGTATTTACAAGGGTTTCTAGTGATGAGAATCACTTTTAAAATGATGTAAGATTTGGAAAATTTTAATAGGTTGCCTTAGTGCTAGATCTGCATGCATGCCCATACTTGGCTTCTTCCCATATGATGCCAACAACCTCCCATTGGATGGGCATGTTACACAGTATACAAGTGACTGTGTAAGATCAAGAATCAAGTAACCCCCATCAAGTGACAACAGTGTCGAAAGCTATTCTGTGGTAGAGCTTTAGTCAAAGCATTTGCAGCATTATCTCGAGTGTGAACCTTCTCAAGAATAATGCTCTCAGTGGCTAACCAATCTCTAATAAAGTGATACCTCACCTCAATGTGCTTGGTCTTTGCATGGTAGATCGGATTCTTAGCCAAAGCAATGGCACTCTGACTATCACTGAGCAAGCTAGGTACATGCTGAGGTAAACGGATATCACAAGCAAGATGAGAAAGCCACAATGATTCCTTACATGCCTCACTTGCTGCAACATACTCTGCTTCTGTGGTGGAAACAACTGTACATTCTTGAAGACAAAATCTCCAAGAGATAGCACCTCCAGCAAAATGAAAAATGTACCCTGATGTAGACTTACGATTGTCTACACAACTAGCATAATCAGAATCTGTGTAACCAATAATGGATGCTTTCCCTCTACCTAAGCATAGACACTTGTCCTTAGTGCCACTCAGATACCTCAAAATCATCTTGACCTAAAGTATCATCGACATAAAGTATCAAACATATCAAGCTGCCATTTGAGCATCTCTTTGTGTAGAGACAATGATCCTCATTGCTTCGAGAATAGCCTTGGGACTTCATAAAAGCATCAAACTTTTGGTACGATTGTCTAGGGGACTGTTTAAGTCCATACAAGCTCTTCTTAAGCTTACAAACTAGACTTTCCTTGCCAGGAACTACATAACCCTTAGTTGTCCCATATAGATCTCATCTGTAAGATCTCCATGCAAGAAAGTAGTTTTCACATCCATTTGGACTAGCTCTAAGTCCTCCATTGCAACAAATCCAAGCAACATATGCAGGGTAGTCATCTTGACCACTGGAGAGAAGATTTCCTCGAAATCAACACCATGTTGCTGCTTAAAACCCTTTGAAACAAGTCGTGCTCTATACTTTGGAGAAGCACTCTTTGATGTGAATTTCAGCTTATATACCCATTTACATGGTAAAGCTTTCCTGCCCTTTGGCAAAGTTACTAAATCCCAAGTACCATTCTTGTGAATAGAATCCAACTCACTCTCCATGGCACGCTCCCACTTGACATGGTGCTCTATCTCCATAGCCTCTTTGTAGCAAGAAGGCTCATCGGCATCTGTTAGCATAACAAAATCTAAACCTGGAACATATCTATCAGGTGGATGTGAGACAGGTGCAGAATATCTCAATGTTTGCTGAGCAGGAACATGTGCAGACTGATTTGAATGGACATTCTCTTGAACATCCCTATGTGTAGCATTTTTATGCATGCTAATTGGAGGACTAGTATCCTCAAACACCACTCTTCTCACTTCAACCTCCTTAGTGGGCTGTTTATCATCTTAGACTCATTGAAAATGACATCACTATTTCTGATCACTATCCGTATTTTAGGATTCCATAAGCGATGTACAAATTTTTCTTCTCAACCATATCCAAGGAAAATGCATTTCTTTGACTTATGATTCAACTTTTCTCTAAGATTCTTGGGTATATGGACATATGCTTCACACCCAAAAACTCGAAGATGATCATGATATGGTGGCTTCCCTATCCACAACTCTTGTGCTACTTTCAAACCTTTGGCAGTACTAGGTGAAAGGTTAATCACATGAACTGCAGTCAATACTGCTTCTGCCCAAAAACCTTGTGAGAGGTTTGCATGATGCAACATAGAGATTACTCTATTTTGAATAGTTCTATTCATCCTCTTAGCTACACCATTCTGTATTGGGGTATAAGGAGCTATATACTCTCTATGAATCCCTCTAGACTGACAGAAAAGGCTGAATTCATGTGTGGTATACTCTCCCCCATTATTTGAACGTAAAGCCTTAAGCTTAGTTCCTTTTTCAGTTTCAACTAAAGCAAGCCATTTCCTGAAAGTGCGGAATACCTCATCCTTTGATTTGATAGGATATACCCAAACTTTTCTAGTGGCATCATCTATGAAAGTGACAAAGTAGAGAGAACCACCTAAGGACGTAGTGGGCATAGGACCACACACATCTGTATGAATGAGATCTAAAGGCTGAATTGAAGAGTCAATGTGCGTTCTATGCACATTTCTCGTTTGCTTTCCATATTGACAATGCGCACAAAATGAAAAATCAGAGAAAGATAACACAAGTAAGTAGCTAGAACGAGAAAGATTTTCCATTCCACTACGAGATATATGGCCCAAACGACCATGCCAAATACAAGCCATAGGCTGTTCAGTAACAGCTAACAAGTGTTCTTTCTGTGATACAAATAAAGCATAAAGTGAGCCAACTTTGCTTCCTTTTGCAATAACCATATTGCCCTTTGATATGCAAAAGGACTGAGCATAGAAGACCACCTTGTAACCAAGGTCATCAAGTTGACTAAGTGACATCAAACTGCGTGATAATTGAGGTACATGGTGTACATTATGCATAGTAAATTTCGAACCATCAATGAACTGCACAACCACATCTCCAATCCCCACAACATCACACTGGTAAGAGTCACCAAGTCTCACGGTACCAAGAGACTTTGCTGCATAATTAGAGAACCATTCTCTATGTGGTGTCACATGGAAAGAAGCACCAGAACCTAGCAGCCAGGTGTGGGAAAGAGAATCAGCCATAAGAGGCTGAGTTGGCACAATACTATCAAGTGTCGACACATCAACATCATCAGAAATAGCATTAATTTCTTCAATCTTCATAGTCGAAGTAGATGGTGCAGGTAACTGTTTAACATGCCCATCAACATTCTGTCCTTTACCTTTAGCATTCTTTAATGCATAATAGTCTTCCTTCATATATAATTTTCTCATCAAATACACTTTATTTGATGTCTTCTCTTTTTCATATGTATTGCATAACTTCTTCCAAAGCTCCTCTGCACTTTCACAGTCTAATACTGTAAAGTAAACATTATCTGCTAGGTGCAAGCCAATGGTAGACCTAGCCATTTAATCTAACTCATCCCAATCATCTTCATCCATGTCAGCACGCTTCTTTGAAATCCCATTTAATGGCTTCCATTGCGTCCTTTGAATCAGCACATCTTTAATCTGATTCTTCCATAGAGCAAAGTTTGTGCCATCAAATTTTCAGATCTCAAAATGGTCTTTGCCCTGCAAGTTATAGCTCCTCCTCGGAACACTAGCACTAGACCCTGATCCACCGGATGTGCCTGAGACCTCTGATGCCATGATGGTAGAGAACTGAATAGAATGATAATGGAGCTAGAAGAGTTCGAATACCAATGAATTAGTGTATCAAGGAGTAAATCGACCACTGTATAGTTGACAAAACCAGAAATCTAGAAAAATTTTGCTAGAGTATCCTCTGCAAAACGAGTGTATGACCAGTGTCAAAATATCATAAAACTACAAGTACTGGCATGTTTTCCTGCATAGTGAATCACTGACTCCACTGCATATAATCAATTACCCAATAGAAGCCAACTAGGCTTATCGAGCACCTATGAACAACTATCATACATCTCCTATGGTGAGGCTGGGTAAGTCTTATACTTGCATCACCGAAGAGACCCCGACATCTGGGTGTCTCCCAATTAAGAAAACCTCACCACAACCCTCTTTATCAAACGTAAAAGGCTTTATGCAAAGAACGTAACCGCTATATCAATGACAGGACGTACATAAGCGGTATCCACAGAAGCATACATGGTGTGTATGTGCTCAATATATGCAGTAAAATGACACTAAAGGTTGAATACACATCCCAAAAACTAGCCAATAACACCTGCAAGTGTTTGTCAACTCTGATGTTTAAGGCTCAAAAAACCTGCATAAATTTGCAGTAGCTCCCACCAAAACTGAAACCTTTCAAGAAACCTGTAGTTTTACAAGTGTGTTTGAAAAACACAGCCCCAAAGGTTGATATTTATTACTGGAGAAGTACAAAGAACACTCTTCTTGATGTTCTTAGACTTGTGTGAAGAGAACTATGTGCGGAAGTACTCCAAAATTGCTCCAAAAGACACCCAAAAATGCTTCAAAAATAGGCTTTGAAAGCAAAGAATGAAGCTTTGAGGGACCAAAACATGTTCAAGGTAATGTCAACCTTAGTCTTTCCCCTTCTTCAAACACCACAAGAGTGTAGCTTAATGGCAAGAGGTTGCCACTGTTAAGCGAGCTCTGGGGGGAATAGTACTACGATGGGTGACCTCCCGGGAAGTACCAGGAACCTCTATATTCCTTGATCGTTGAGATCCTCCCTAGCGTGCAGCCAACGGCACCAACGGTGACTTCGGTGACTCAGATGACAAGGTATGCCAAGGTCTATGCCTTGGTCATCGCCTTAGTCGAAAGCCTTGGGGGGGTGCTCGCTTCGCTCGCACAAAAGGCACAAAGCTTCTGCCTCAAAATGCTTTGATACCAATGAAGTATTTCGATGTCGATGCACCACGGTGCACTCTCCTTCTTGAGAGCTCCAGGATGATATGCTCAGAGTAGAAAACCAAGCTCCTAAGGCCGCACAGAGTACTTCGCACAGATGCTGCAGAATACACAGAAAACACAGTACATAGAGGAGCATGAAGATAGACTTCTTAGGTCTTACAAATGCGGTCAAACTTACAGTACATGACTGACTAGGCCACTATATGTTTTATTAAAGAACATATACAAGGAAGTGTCCGGTGGCCATTTGGCCTTTCACATGGACACTAACGGTAACACAGATCAAGGAATATTAGCTTGTTGTGTGGTAGAGGATGAGTATGCTAAGTGGTTGCAATTAGCACATGTGGGTGCATTAGAGCAACACTACTCAAGGCAAAGAACTTTACTGACACTAAGAAGAATCGGAGTGCACTGGCCAACTATGGAAGCAGATGTCCATAGGATGTGCAAGGAATGCCCAATCTGCCGTACTAAACCCCCAGTAGAACATGCCACTCTTTATCGAGTGTCATTAGTGCCAGATTGGAGCGAACCATTAGTAGCCTTCTTGAGGACGAGAACCTTTCCCCAAGATATGACATTGGCTAGACAAAGGAGCTTAGAACAAGAAGATTTAGACTATACTCTCATTGGAGATAATCTATACGGATGAGGAAAAGATGGTTATCTTAGATTGTGTGTCCATGAGAGTGAATATCTTAAGATCCTGGAAACTGCTCACCAAGGTGTGACAGGAGGACATTTTGGACCAGATAAGGTGATCCAAGCAATACTATTGCAGGTCTTTGGTGGCCAACCCTTCACATGGATGCACATACCTACGTGAAGAGGTGTGATGTTTGCCAGCGAACTCAGTATCCTATATGCAAATATGAGATGCCATTGAAACCTATGATGGGTGGATGTGCATTCTCTAAGTGGGGAATAGACTTTGTCGTTCCTATTAATCCCCCAGCTACGGGTTTCCATGCTGAATACATTATTGCAGCCACTGACTATCTAACCAAATGGGTAGAAGTAAAAGCTACAATGAAGAATGACGCCGAGATGACAGCTAAGTTCTTATTCGAGAATGTGTTCACCAGATACGGATTGCCAATAGAGTTAGCTAGTGATAGAGGCACACACTTCTTGAATGAAGTCATTGAGAACCTTCTCCAATAATTCTTGGTGATACATAAGAAGTTGACTGCCTATCATCCACAAGCTAACGGATAAGCCGAGAGCATCAATAAGATTCTATGCAATGTATTGACGAAATTGGTGAATAATAAACGCTCTAATTGGGACAAACAACTACACCATGCTGTTTGGGCATATCGAGTTGCCTATCAAACGGTACTCCAAGCCACACCCTTTTAGATGGTATTTGGCCAAAATGTTGTGCTACCATTAGACTTCTTGATACCTACATTGAAAGTAGCACAAGAGCATGACTGGATAGGCCATGAGCTCTCCTCTAAAAACTTGGATCTTGAACGATTAGGTGAAACACGATTGAGAGCCGCAATAAGAATTTATGCAGCCAAGAAAAGACAGAAAGCATATTTTGACGCACATGTGAAGGATAAGGGCTTGAAAGCAGGAGACCTAGTCTTAGTCTTCACTTTGAAGCAACATTCTTGGAAATTAGAGAAGAGAGGATATGGACCGATGATTATCAATAGGATCTCCACAAGTGGAGCAGTTCAACTAGCCACACTAGAAGGCGACATCCTACAGAGTTACATGAGTGGATGCAGAGTTAAATTATATCAAGAACCCCTCACGGAAGAGATGTTAAATCAACTCAACACTGCTAAGAAATGTAAAGAAGAAGAAAAACAAATCCGAGAAGAAGCGCAGGAAGAAGCTTTAGAACGCATCCGACCAATGAAATTGTGAAGACAAGGAAGAGATCAACCAATGGCTGACACTCAAGAAGTCCTAAGTTATCACATGGCCATATGTGAAGGATCAAGTGAACGATCCCATAGGATAGTTGATCGATGACCCTTTGTGGTCCTAGTGCATTATAAAGTACCTCTTAGCATGAAGCAGATCTTGGTATGCAAGGGTGAACAATCCTCGGATTTGGAGATAGGATCCCAAAGATTCACCAAACGAGCTACAATGTCGAGGATTACAATGAAGGAGTATCCTAGGCATTAGTATGGACAAACCATTTCTATTTGGGTTCCAAAGCGGTCAATGAAGGCTATCCCAAATGCTAGACAGATATGGGTGCCCAAGACCTACTTACGAGCTCAAATAGACTCACCTCCATTCACAAGATTGAATCAACACTGACAAGCACCCTTGGCACAAATCCGAGGGCAAACATCTACACTTCACACCACTACATCTTCGGTCACACCTAGGAATGTCGGGAAATGGGTACCCAGAAGGTCCCAAATCCAACACAATCCAGTCCGCAAACCTTTACATGTCATCACCACTAAAAGCTATGTGAGCTATCGGATTGAAAAGTCCACGCATACCGAAAGAGCGTAACGCCACAATTGTAACTTTTTGATTAATAAAAGAAGCGTGTGTAAGATAGAGGGTAGGTCGCCGGACTGTGGTGTGGGCGAATGCCTGAAGTGGAGCGCAATGCACATTACGTATATCCTATGTACTCTGAGTGTTTCTGTCTCTCTGTAATTAAGTTCAGTAATGTATTAAGTTTGATGAAGTATTAAGTTAAGTGATATTTCGATAAAGTGATGAAGTTGCACATTCGTATGTATTGCGGTGAAGAACATTGTAATGCACAGAATAGATACGTATCGGAAAGATAGTTTAACTCTGAACACTAAGTTGGTGTAGTAACACATAACTGAATTTGTAGAATTGGGAAAATACAAACAAGGCCTCTGTTTTACAGACCCCTAACCATTCCAAGAACCCAGATTTGATAGTAGTTTAAACAATAGTTTAACACTGGCACCGTCTGTGGGAAATGGAGTAGCCAGTTGAAGAAAAGGTTAAAGATCGACGAAGAATTCTTTGATATATGCCAGTAACATGCTCCGATGAATCTTATCCTAAATATCGAAGCGATCCACATCCCTGGGCAGTTCCGAATTTGTTGGGAACACCCTCCGCTGGTAGAAACGAAGAACAATCAAGATCAATTGCAGAAGGTCCAGTCCAGCAAGCCAGTGGCAATTCCGGTGGTAGTTCGGTGCTGTGTAGAAGCAGTTCAGTAGAGTGCGGTGATAATCCGGTGTGTTCTGGTGATAGTCCGATACATTCTAAAGACAGTACGTTAGTTTTTGGTTGTAATTCGACACTGTCCGGTGACAGTTCAGTGTTACCCGATGACAATTCGGTGATCTTCGGTGATAGCTCGGTATTGTCCGGTGAAAATTACGTGATCTTTGGTGACAATTCGGTGATTTTCGGTGATAGTGCACTATTGTTCGGCAAGAATTTACTACATTCACCATTTTTAGGTGCAAGTTTAGCCAATTTTCACACTAAGGTTGAGAAAGGGCTGTTAGATTTTGAGCTAAGTAATCGGGTCAGAGACATTTTTGGACCGAAAAGTTGGGAAAGTGACCATACGATCCAGGAACATCAAGAAATCCGTCCCCAAAGTTCAGGCAACATGAGTAGTTCACAGCAACAACAACAACAGCAGCAGCAACAACAACAACAACAACAACAGCAACAACAATAACAACAACAACAACAACAACAACAACAACAACAACAACAATAGCAATAGATTATTCCACCGCGTCCGGTGCCAGCCGAAGTCACGTACACAAAATTTGGAGGTTTTCCAAGAGATGATCCTGACACGCATGTGCGGACATTTGAAATTAATTATGCAGTTTTGAATTACCTAGCAGACCCTGCTTATAAAGCCATTGTGTTCCAATCAACCTTGGTTAATGAAGCTGCTCGCTAGTTAACCGAATATGACTTGAATCATTTCCGGCAGTATGATGATGTGAAGGATGCATTTCTGCAATGATTCCGATTAAAGAAAAACCCATCAGAAATTTTCGATTACCTGCAGAATAACAGGCAGAAGCCACATCACAATGTACAAGACTATGCCACTCTATTCCAGACTCATTTACGTCAGTTACCACCAGCACATACCAACTTACCAGATGACTTCATCACTCAATGGTTCATAAACGGATTAAATCCCCAATTGAAACAAATTATGATCATACGATGTGTTGGTGGAATGACCTTGGATGCCGTAATCGCCATGGTGTTACAATTATAAAATAAAGTGGGAGGATTCACTGAAGATCTAGAGTGGTTGAAGGCATCCAAGCATTCAAACTAGGATCCTCTGAAATAAATTTACTGTACTAAATGTAAAAGCACAAGACATAGCAGCTGAGCCTGCGCTTTGAATCAGATGTATTGCGCCATTCGCCATACCGCGGACCACGCTACGGAGACCTACCCTTATAACGCAAAGGTATAGAGTAGAGCGGTTGTCAATGCTATCATTCAAGAGCAAGGGCAACCGGCCAGCCATTACATACCACCACAAATGAGGAATACTCCTTACCAAGGATACAAGGGTTATAGAGGAGCACGGTCAACTAACTTTGGACAAACTCGGTGGAATGTGGGTCCATCAGGTGAAGGTACATCTCCTCCACCACCTAAATGTCATTTTTGTAGTGAAATAGGGCATATCCGTAGGTACTGTAAAGATGCGGCTGAGTACAATAAAAAGAAAAAGGAACGACAACACCCGATGGTGAACATGGTGTACATTTCAACAGTCGACACTCAAACAGCAGTAGTGCAAACATGCTTGGGAAAGCAATTACAGCCAATGGCAGAGATTTTTGAACCTGGAATTTGTGAACAATAGAACGTGTTTACTAAAGCGAGCAAGTGGGCAACCCAGGAACAAACTATTTTTCCTGACCCAGTTCTAGTGACGCAGCAAAGTATACTGCAGGCAGTACCAGAAGGAAGAAATCAGACCCAAACAATACCGGAGTCCCCACTGGACACCTTACCGAAAACAACAATATTTGATCTGGTGTGGGATGTCTTATCCAAGGCCTCAATTACACTACCATTGGGACAATTTTTGGCTTTGATCCCTGGTGTGCGCCAATAGTTCCAGCAACAGGTCACCCCAGGACCTTCACGTGCCCTTTCGACAGCAACAATCTAGCTCGAACTTGATCCGACGGTGAACCATGTGGTACCCTTGATTATGGTCTAGTATAAGAATCATAAAATCACTCAAGTACTAATTGATGGAGGTTCTGGTGTAAATATTGCAACAACATCACTTTGTCAACAGATGGGATGGACACAAATCGAACCTGTCCAATTTTTTGTCCGAATGGGTGATCAATCCCGAGTTCATCCGGTGGGATTGGTGCAAGATATTTTTATTACTCTTCAATGAGCTATCTTTAAAATGACCTTTGTTGTTCTGGAATTACCCGAATCCAGCCTTGATTATAACCTTCTCTTTGGACGACCATGGTTAAAGCAAGCTAAGGTAGTTCAGGATTGGTCAGCACATGAATTGATTTTTAAGAATAACCACCGTAAATATGTCGTTCCACTGGATGACATGAATCCTTGTGACTTGCATGCATGACCATATGTAGCTGAACCTGTACACATGTTGGATGGCCTTTTAGATGATGAAGAGGAAGCATTTCTTAAAGTCAACTAGGATCTGATGGCACTTGGAACTGTTGACTTACAAACGGTTGCAGATAACTGGTGTCTGACATCCTGTGCGATAGTACCACTGACCGGTGAACCTGAATCAAGCGTAGCACAGACCATGGATGATATGACACTCCAACAATTGCTTCAACCAATTGATGATTTTGCCAAGCCCCGATAGTTCTATGTACTAGAAGACCAATTGGTTACCTACAACTTAGGTGATGAAGCTAATCCGCGACGAGTAAAGATTAAGGCGGGACTATCAGAGACCTTCAAAGATAACTTACTACAGTTACTACGTGAATTCTCTGATGTGTTTGCATGGGATTACCGGGATATGAAGGGGTTGGACCGGCATATCTATCAACATAGGGTTATGCTGAAACCGGATGCTTGACCTATTAAACAACCCCGCTATAGAATGAATCCTCACTATACGGCCAAAGTCAAAGAAGAATTGGATCGATTGCTGAAGGTGGGGTTTATTGTCCCTATCGAGCATGCAGAGTGGATTTCCCCATTGTCATAGTCCCTAAGAAGAATAAGCAATTACGAATATGTGTGGACTACCAAAAATTCAACGCAGCCATCATACCTGATCCATTCCCTCTGCCATTTCTGGACACAATGTTAGATGATGTGGCAGGTCGGGAGATGTACTCCTTTTTGGATGGATATAGTGGTTATAACCAAGTATGAATGGCGGAGGAGGACATTTCAAAGACAGCATTTATAACCAATTGGGACATCTATGCGTGTACAGTGATGTGGTTTGGTCTACAAAATGCTCCAAGTACATTTTAGCGCTGTATGCAGGAAGTTTTCTCTCCTTATCTAACCACCTTCATGAGAGTTTACTTGGATGACTTCTCCTTATCCGGTGATACTTCAGCGCATTTGTATCATTTACGGTGCTGTTTTTCAAAGTGTTGAGAATACCGTTTGTGCTTAAACCCCAATAAATCTGTATTCTCTGTATCTTGCGGCAAGTTTCTAGGGCACATCATCTCAAAGCAGGGGATCCAAGTTGATCCAGATAAAGTGAAGGTGGTACTCGAGGCACCTGCTCCCAAGACACCCAAAGAAGTGATGCACTTCTTAGGACAAATACGGTGCCATGGGTGACATTTGCGGTGGCTTGCTCATCTGGCCACGCCACAGTACTCCTCGTCAGTACAAATGGACTGAGGCATTTCAAATCTCTTTCGATCGGTTGAAATCATTGTTAACGCAAGCTCCTATATTACAAGCGCCAAATTGGGAATTACCATTTCATGTCTTTGTGGATGCATCCGACATTGCAATTGGAAGCATGTTGATGGAGAAAATGGAGAAATGGTTCTATCTAGTGTATTATGCAAGTCGCAGATTAGCTCCAGTAGAGCGCAATCATACAGTCACCGAATGTGAATGTCTCAGATTAGTGTATTCGGTGAAGAAATTCCGGCATTATTTACTGGGATGTCATTTCACCTTCCATGTCGATCATGTAGCCTTGGTGTACCTTGTTCGCCAACAACATCTGGGAGGACAATTACCAAGATGGGTATTGTTGCTCTAAGAGTTTGATTATTCAATAGTACATCGACCAGGGTCCGTGCATGCTCTTGCTGATTTTTTACCTCGGTTGGATTCCGGTGAAGTTTCGAAAGGAGTTGATGATACTACGCGTGCTATCTATGCAACTAAGTCCGTACATGATGATTCGCAAGGATTGCCGGTCAAATCCTCCTATTATGACACTTTAATGCTTTTCTTGACCAGTGGATGTCCTCTCGGCACGACTTCTCCTGCGACTCATCGTAAACTGGCCATGTATAGTCGACGATTCCGGCTACTTGTAGGGCAGTCATATTACATGGATCACTCGAGAGTGCTGCTAAGATATGTTCCACCACACAAAATTGCTTCAGTAATCACAATGGCTCATTCTGCCCTAGCTGGAGGTCATTTTGCGGTGGACCTGACCCACCGGAAGATTTTGCAGAGTGGCTTATGATGGCCTACTATGTACCGTGATGTGACTAAATATATGCGACAGTGTGATGAGTGTCAACGTTCGGGTCAACCTTTATAGAGACATTATTTTCCATTCCAACTTGTTTTGCCTCTCGAACCTTTTCAGAAATGGGGTTTGGACTTTATCGGACCGATTACACCTCTGGTGACACTTACTAGTAACATATATATTCTTACCTGCACGAATTATGCGACTCGGTGGGCAGAAGCTTGGGCTCTACGATCAACCATAGCTGCTGTGGTCGCTAAATGTTTAATGAAAGATATTTTTCCACGCTATGGTTTACCTTTGGAGATTGTGACTGATCAAGGTATGCACTTTGCAAACACATTAATGCAAGTGCTTACTACAACCTTCCAGGTTGTGCATAAGTTCAGTTCTTCCTACTATCCACGAGCAAATGGACTCGCCGAGAGCACCAACAAATCTATGTTGAACATCTTAAAGAACCTGGTATTAGATTGCCGGGAGAGATGGGACCAATTCCTACCTGCCGTATTGTGGGCTTACCGTACAACATATAAAGTGGCGATCGAAACAACTCCCTTCAAGTTGGCCTATGGTTTAGAGGCGATTGCTCCTATGGAACTGGTGGTTCCTAGTCTGCGAGTGGCATTACAACAGAAATTACTACCGGAAGAATCATTCCCCTTCTGATTGGAGGCTTTACGGTCTCTGGATGAACAACGCCTCAAGAGTTTTTTGGTGTTGGAGGAAGTTCAGCTCAGACAAGCAAGAACTCACGACCATTTCCTCAAAAATTCCAATGTTTACTACCAACCAATTAGTGCTCTTTTATAATGCTAAATCTAATCGATCCGTCGAAAAGTTTAAATTGCGCTGGTTCGATCCCTATCGTATTGTCGAACAAGTGGGATCAGCAACTTTTTGGTTATCCACTTTAACTGGTACCCTTCTTCCTAAGGTGATCATTGATGGATCGAAGCTTCGTCCCTATTATCCACCGCTTTCATCCTCATGATGCGTGATTGGCATTTTTACTCCTTTTTTCTCACTATTCTACCTCGACGTTCCTATCCTTCCTGCGTAATTCTGGTTGATCAATTGATCGTAATCCTTCAGTTTTCTTACCTAACCATGATTAGTAGCTGCCTTCTGTGTCTCCAATTTTGTTAATGCGTGCATGTCGCCATTATAACTGTATATTTCCAACACTTCGTGATGATTAAGTTTCTTTTTGTATGATTCTTCAGCGTTTCTACTTAATCCTATTTTCACGCTGTTATTCACTATTGCGTCCTTGTGTGCTTTTGACCCCTGTGTTACCTGTGCTCTTGTGTGTTCTGACTACGCCATGGAAGCTCTAGCGAACATCATTACCTTCCGTGCTGGTCTCGCTCCGGATGTGAGCAATTTCTTGTGTGCTCGAGGTCTCCTGGCCTTCGCTGAATTGCCTTGGCATTCAGTGGAGTGTCATCCATTCGTTGCTCAGATAATCTCTGCCATAGCTGCTATGCCTGCTACAGAACAATGCTAGACGTTGGCATGTTTGAACCCCCACGTCGTTGTTACACTGAGCACAGTCGCTGAGGGATTCTGTCTCCGTTAGGAGGGTCTAGTCGATGGACCTCTCCTTCCTATGGTGACAATGAAGGAACTCTTCCCCAAGCACTCGTCTAACGAGTTTGCCATTTTATGTCGTCCCGAACTAGAGCGCACTGTACTTCAATTCCTAGTAGCTGCCCTAAATCTCCAAAAATGCACTTACGACATCTCTCGCCCATTTTACTCCATGATCGATACTGCAGCACGAGAGGCTGCTAATTTCACTTCTTTATTTTTTTGGCGCATTCACCGCGAATGCCAAGCCGTTTTGAATCAATTTGCCAAGAATGAGATCCCTAGGACTCGTTTGCCGCACCTCATCACGTTCCTCCTCCCGACAATTCAAGCTGCACAACCTCCTCCTTTACCTACACTTCTATTACATGAGGAGTCTACACAAATGCTGGAGGACGATGATGATGATGAAGATCTTCTCCACTTCCTCCAGCGCAAGCACAGACGCATCAGTCCATCCCAAAGTCAAGTGCAGGAATCAACCGCTGTACAAGAGGTTGATGTCTTCCATGATACAACAATGTCTTTACAGGTAGCACCTGCCCAATCTTCACCTATTAAGCAGCAAGATCAGGATATTAGCATGGAAGATGTAGCTGAAACTTCACAGCGAGATGAAGCGCAATCCCTGGATGATATGGATGTGAAGGAAACAGTGGATGATAGTACGACCCTTGTTTGTCATCCATCATCCTCACAATTAAAAGATGTTCAAGCAGACACGGTCAAGCAACAACAAAGTGCTGAAGAGGCAGTTACCAAAATTGCTGCTGTTGCGTCGTTACTCCAACACAAAACAGGCATTGTCCTTGTTCAGACACCTCTCCTTCCTCTTCCCCCTCCAACCACACTTCCTGTCACTCTTGCTGCTTCTCCCTCCTCGCCTCCACCCGCAATCCATGAGGCCGTGCCCAAAATTCCTTCTTCTCGTGACTACTCTCCACCTTCGTCTCCACACCTCCTTTCTTCCCAACCATCGCAACCTACACCTTCTATTCCCACCCCGGTTATGTTCACCAAATTGGCGTCCATGGGCCAGTTTTTAATTCAATTATCCCAGCAATTACCCCTTCAATTGCAGACGGCACAACAGACTATTCATCAGGAGCTGCAAAGCAAAGTAGACATTCTGGAAGCCCATATATTGCCCCTCTAGGAAGAACTCCTTGAAGCTAAAACAGATCTTCACTCCCTGCAAACTCAAATTCAGCAACTGCAGGAACAATTGACAGAAAGAGATCTTATTACTGCCAAACAGGACGATGCGATTAACGGGTGAAAGCAAGAAGTTGCAGATAAACAAGATGCCATGACTGCGTTAGGCAACAAACTTCATGCAACAAAGGATAAGCTCATTATATTAGAGGAAGCTTCTCAGACGTTCGCTACGAATGTAATAAATGCTGAGAAAGAACTAAGCAGGTTACAGAAGAGCTTTTCCACAAAAGTCGTTCTCTGGAAGAAGAGATTGGCCGGAACATTAAATTGAAGAAGGAGATTGAAGCAATTCAAAAGGAAAGAGAAGACTTTTACAAGACAATGCAGTTTCAATCTGAAGAACTCGAATGCAGGGAAAAGCAATTAGGCATTCAAGCTCACAGATTATCGAGAATTAATGCTAACATTGCAGAAATGAAGTTGTGTAGAGATGCTTCTCTTGCCAACGATTTCTACTTACAAGATGCATTTTTGCAGACTAAAGTTGATTCATTAATAAGTCAGGTAGTCGTTGCCAGTTCAGTTAGAACTGATGCATAGCTTAATGAACCCGACATTTTGCGAAATATGTTAGAGTCTTTGAAACAGAAAATTATGCATACCTTTAAGTTAGCCCGCTCCATGTACATACAGGGCATTATAGATGAATCCTAAACTTTGTATTTACCATTTTTTGGGTTCGAGTCCACCGTGCGTGCTAGTGTGAGCCGTCGGAATGTAATTCTGAAAAGTCGCACGCATACCGAAAGGGCATAGCACAACAGTTGTAACTTTTTATTAATAAAAGAAGCATGCGTAAGATAGAGGGTAGGTCGCCGGACTATGGTCTGGGCAAATGCCTGAAGCGTAGCACAGCGCACATTGCGGATATCCTGTGTACTCTGAGTGTTTCTACCTCTTTGTAATTAAGTTCAGTAATGTATTAAGTTTGATGAAGTATTAAGTTAAGCGACATTTCGGTAAAGTGATGAAGTTGCGCATTCATATGTATTGCGGCGAAGAACATTGTAATGCGCAGAACAGATACGTATCGTAAAGATAGTTTAACTCTGAACACTAAGTTGGTGTAGTTACACATAACAGAATTTGTAGAATTAGGAAAATACAAACAGGGCCTCTGTTTTACATACCCCTAACCACCCCAAGAACCCAGATTTGATAGTAGTTTAAACAATAGTTTAACAACCTACAATTCCACAATCAAAGTTTGGAGACTTAAACCCCGTATCAAACCCCCTGATCCACCTTTGTAAATCAATCCACTCTGTTATAGGTGTATTCTGAGTACATTGCACATCCAAAAGTATGCATCTAGGGTGAACATTAACCTACTAACCAACATTTACACACATCAATAACACTTCACCCACTAACCCCTTACCACTTGGAATGTCATGTTAGTATTGTGGAGGGAACACCATAACATCCTGTTTCCTATGCAATGCTAATGTGCCTCTCTTCTTCTAGCAGATAAGCATCAACAGTTACAAGCAGTCTCATGGCGGAAGAAGCAGGACCGAGCTCACAGGAAGGAGCAAGTACTGCAGGGATTAATGTCGAGAGTCTACCTATTGATGTGCCACCAACTGAACGACCTGTAGAGCTGAAACACCTCCAACAAATACCTATATCGAACCCTCCCAGAGGAATAACAAAGAGAGTCCATACAGATTCTCATTGGTTCAATGGCATGCCAAGGCCCTTTGGAGAGGCAAAATATATATGGGAGTCCAAGTGTGAGTATGACAAGTCATGGGTCCGATTCCAATTCTTTTCCAAGGAGTTTGAGACTCTCGAGAACACACAAGAACTTCAAACCATATGGCAGCGTGCAGGGCTGGCGAAGTACTTTGCAGCACCCTTAGCCAAACCAGATCTCCTACAATGTTACTACTTGGTCTCAACATTACAGGAGAATGAGGAAAAGGACAAACCAGGAACATTTGTTCTTCCTTCTTTATTGGGCAACAATGAGTTGAAACGGTTCGAACTTACGTTGGAAATGGTGAGCTCTGCTTTGAACATGCACGACACGCATGTGCCCTCTGAGAAGGATGCTCTCATTCCCACTAACATGAAGAACTAGAAGCTACAAAAGTTCAAAGATATGGTGGCACTCACACCAAACGTGTCCATCCCTCTCCGTATGTGCATGCAACATTTTGCATTTCCTGGTCAAGATCGATTCATACAACCCCACAAACAAGTATGGTTCGCTCTTTACTTGGTTGAGATAGGTGCACTACCTATTAAGCTTCCTGTATGGATTATGGAGAAGCTATATGAAGCAAATAAAAGGTCATCTAGGAAGCTAGTGGTAAATGGTTGTTGTGCAATCACGCGCATCATCTACAGGTGCTTAACATACGATGTACCCATTGAACGTGCTTTAACTTGGTCACAACTACAAATGTTTAAAAGATTGAAGACTGCCACACATCAATCCAAGTGCATGAGGGGCTTAATTCCTTGTGTCTAGACACGCAAAGTTCTGACGACTCCGAAAATCTCTCCACGAGGGGATACCACCGTGCCTCCCTTTACTATTCGAGTACCTAGATCTGGATCTGACGGCACATCACAAGCTACCCCATCAGCTCCTCCTGTCCCACCTGAATTTGAATTTGCTACCACCGGAGATGTTGAGGGGATGAGCACCTTTGACTTTGAATCATTCTTGCAGAGTACAAAACTCTCTGATGTAGAATTCTTTTTGGATAGAGAAGAATAGGGCACCTCTTCCCAAAGATGGAGGAAATCCACAGAAGGCCGCCATGTACACTGGGATGACGATCATCAGAGAACTTCATCTCAACAACTAGAACACCCAGAAGGAGAAGAAGAGAATGAAGAAGAAGCAGAAGAAGAAGAAACCATTGGAGCCCTAGCTTATACAGCGATACTCCGGAGGTTGTATGAAATCATGGAGCAAGTGAGGGCACAACAACTGCTCAATGAACAAAATAGTAGAATGCTCATGGTGCAGCTCTTGGAAGAAGCTGGGGTTTACTCTGAATACAGTGAAGGTCTCCTATTGATGGCAGAAACTTATGGTGTAGTGGAAACAGTCCGATCAGTGTTACAAGGGCCTCCCATACAATACGATCCATGAAGATTCCAAACATGACCACGGTCCGATAAAAACATCCAGATTCCCATTAATATGGGGGAAGAACCTATTATTAATTCTGAACCAATTGAGACAGCCTCCAAAGAAGCAAGAAGTCTTGGCCAAGAGCCCACAGTCACCCATGAAGAGTCAACGGAGCCACTACCACCCACACCCCCACCATCACCTCCTCGAACAGAAGCTGAAGACACCCCCTCGACTGCCCAACCCATAGAGCAAACTTTCATCTTCCATATTCCCACCTCCGGTTCAACCTTGTTCTCCTCCTTTGACAACCTTGTCTATCAGGCCACCACCATCACAACCGAATCTCTCATGGAAACAGCCATGGGACAACTAGCCTCCATGACCTCGGTCATTGGCCATCTTGACACTAGATCCACATTTCTCGGATTCCCTGTCACCCCATCTCCCTTCACGACCTTTCCACCTCCAGGTTCTCACTTCTCACACCCCATACCACCAATCCTTCAACCTGCCCATGAATACCTTTGTAGAATGTTTCAAGCCACCACCCAACCCTCCTCGTCGATACCATTCCCACCAAGGATCAATGCTCAATTACCAAAATCTTGAACAAACTGTGAAATAGATGACTACACACAAAGTCTACTGCACATAACTCACACATTGACTTATCAAATGTGTAAAGTTTTTTATAAAACTTTGTATAAGGTGTTGTCTACAATTTGCCCACCTCCTCCAAGTTAAATCATTCCAAAAGACGAAGTAGATCTTGAGAAATGATCTCAACAAGTCACCTATGTCTAAAACTGTAGTTCTTTATAGTCGACTTTGACACCTGCAACTTCTAAAGCTTGGTTCTCACAAACTAGAACCCGTTTAAGCAAATGCTTTTAGCCATAAATGACTTACCTTCGAGCTTAAATTTTGACTCTTCCTTTGTGCAAAACTTTACATTATGCGCTGAGAACTGATCAGTTCTTTGACCATCGAGATGGCGCCTCTTTCAGAAGACACTCAACACTTTCTCACATATGAATGTTCCTACACATAATTCTCACATCCTATTTACAATTAGGCTCACAAAATTTAACCATAGACTCATAAACTATGGAATTAGAAATATACAAAAGGATTCTTGAAATAATCAAGTGCAGAAGGAGAACACACAAAAATATCGGGTGCAACTTTTCTTCATTATTGAAAAGTTTTACATCTGGATGAAAGAGCTATCTTACTCACTTCACAAGTGTCGAATGACTTGTAATTCTCCTCAATTCTTGTTCTCTCACTCTCTCTCATATTTGCCCCGACTTTTTTACTTGTATATATAGGCAAATATGTACAAACTTATAACCATACAAAAGTATATGTGAGCTAACTCTAAATTAATGTACATATGTATACACATCTTCATCCTCTGAACATGTACTTTCTTCATGCTTCATAACTTGATCTTTTCTTCAATCCTTGACTTCAAAACTATCAAAAGTTCAATTGTTGATTGCCTTGCACCAACAACTCCCCCTCAATCATCAATTGAGGTTTTCTCTATCTTCTTTATTCCCGCAATGTCTTTGAATCTCTGTAGCTTTGGTCCATCCAAGCTTTTGGTTAGCATATCGGCTATCTGATCTTTTGTTGAAGTATGTATGACTTCAATCTTCTTATCCATCACCTTCTCTCTTAAAAAGTGATACTGAATCTCAATGTGTTTAGTCCTGGCATGAAAAACAGGATTAGCAGCTAAATACAATGAACTCATGTTATCTCCATGAATAGTGGGTGTACTCTGAATGATGTCAAAACTCTTCATAAGAATCTTAAGCCATATTACTTCCTTTGGAGCTTCAACCATACCCTTGTACTCAGCCTCTGTAGATGATAAAGCAACTGTGTGTTGCTTCTTTGAACACCAAGAAATTAACTTATCTCCCACATAACACAAGTATCCATATGTTGATCTCCTATCATCAGGATTACCCGCCCAATCTGTATCACTGTAAATCTTGATGTTTGTATATGATGTAAAACCATAATACAAACCTTCTTTGAGTGTACCCTTAATGTATCTCAACACCCTTTGTCCTGCAACCCAATGTTCTTTCCTAGGACAATGCATGAATTGAGACAACACTCCTACTACATATGACAAGTCAGGCCTAGTTAATGTAGCATAGACCAGACTACCAACCAAACTTTGATATAGCTTCATGTCCTTGAACTCTTCTCCTCCATATCTGCTCAATTTGTGATTCACTTCCATTGGACTAGGTGCTACCCTGCAATCTTCCATTTTAAACGTGATCAGCAGGTTTTTCAAATACCTTTCTTGAGTTACATACACTCCATGTTGAGTGTGTGAGATCTCCATTCCCAAGAAATATGACAAGTCTCCCAAGTCACTAATCTTGAATTCTTTCTCCATTTGCTTCTTTAGGCTTTGAATGCCTTTCTCATCTGTACCTATAAGAATTATATCATCAACATATATGCACATGTAAATGAACCCATCATCACTTGCTTTGACAAGCAAACTACTATCTGCTTTAGATACTTGAAAACCAAGTTCCTTCAAGAACTTCACAAGTCTATAATTCCATGCCCTTGGAGCCTGCTTCAAACCATACAAAGCTCTCTTGAGCTTACATACATGATCTGGATACCTTTCATCTCTGAATCCTTGTGATTGCTCCATGAAAACATCATCTGAAATCATCTGAAATGTAACCATTTAGAAAAGCATTCTTCACATCTAATTGACATAATTTCCAACCTTTACATGCAGCAATGGCTATAAGTGTTCTGATGGTTGTCATCTTTGCCACAGGACTATAGGTCTCATCATAATCTATACCATATGTCTGAGCAAACCCTTTCACAACAAGTCTGACTTTATACCTAGACACACTTCCATCTGTAAACCTCTTTGTCTTGTAGACCCATTTACATCCAATGATCTTTTGAATATTTGGTTTAGGAACCAAATCCCATGTCTCATTTTCCATCAATGCATCATACTCTTTCTGCATAGCTTTCTCCCAATTTTCCTTACCTTTTTCCTCTTCATATGTAGAAGGATCTTCATCTGCCTTTACCATATAAGCATAATCTTTAGTAGCCAAAAAAAAAGTGTCATAGCTATACCTTGTATTGCCATTTATGTCTTGATGACCTTCTGAGTTCTCCACTTCTTGATGTTTCTGGTTCATCACATTCTGGATCAAATCTTGGCACTTCTTCAACTTCAACCTGTACTTCATTATTTTCTTCTTCATCAAATATCTGAACCTTTGATTTAACTTTCTTTTGATTCACAACTTCTTCATCACATGCATGAATATTGATTGTACCTCCATACCAAGTACCTTGCTCATCAAATGTAACATCCTTTGACACAAGGAATTGTTTTGTGGATGGACTCAACCTATATCCCATCTGCTTATCATCATATCCAATGAACACATATTTTTCAGCTTTAGGTTCCAATTTGTGTCTCAATTGAGATGGCACATATGCATATACCAAACATCCAGATACTTTGCGATGATCTAGAGTAGGTCTCTTACCCCACCATGCCTCATATGGTGTCATACCCTGCAAAGCTTTACATGGTAACCTATTGACCAAATATGTGGCTGTATTTATAGCCTCAGCCCACAAATAATTGGGACATTTTTTCTCCTTCATCATGGATCTTGCAAACTCAACAAGAGTTCTATTCCTCCTCTCTGCTACACCATTTTGTTGAGGAGAGTACCTGCAAGTAACCTCTTCTTTTATACCTGCATTCCACAAGTAGTCACTGAACTCATTAGAAAAATACTCTCTCCCTCCATCTGGCCTTATTCTCTTCAACTTTTGACCTGTAATTCTTTCTACATACACACGATAATGCTTGAATGTATTGAATACTTCTGATTTATCTTTAATCACATAAATAGTGATCCACCTGGTAGCATCATCAACATAAATCACATAATACCTTGAACCAAATCCTTTGATGTTCCCCACACATCTGTGTGTACCAGCTCAAGCTTCTCAGAATACATAAAACCATGCTTGGAATAAGATTGCTTGAGCCTTACCTGATTGACATGCCTCACATCTGTATGTCATATGTTGACCTGCAACATTAGGCAATCCAAGCATTGAACCATTGTTAACCATATCTTTAATACCTCTTTCATTAAAATGTCCAAGCCTTTTGTGCCAAAGATCTAACTCAGAGATCTTATGTCCTCCATAAGTGAACAAGGCATGACCAACATTACCTTGAATCTTCAATGTGAAAAGTCTTCCTTCTTTCTTTCCTGAAACAATTTGTTTATACCCATTGCTAGGGTCTTCCACAAATACTCCTTCATTAGTGAACCTTACTTCATAACCTTTTTCAACAATTTGTCCTACCCTTATTCTCCAAATCAGTCATCAGAGCTATGTTGCCACTCAGGTGATTGGTACACCCCGAGTCAATGTAGAAGACTCTTTGGTCTTCACTTTGCCTTTCACAAGTTGCATTCATTATCAATGTTGAATCCTCCTTCTGATCTGAAGCATAATTGTAGTAGGTATTGTTGTATTGTTGGCTTTGGAATCCTCTACCTACATTTCTTACAAAGTAGCCTCTACTACCTCTACGTCTGAAATTACTCTTTGATTTTTGCCACCTCTTTGTCTTGAATTAAAGTTCTGATTATATCCACCATTATTCTGAGTATTATGCCAACAATCATGAGCTAAGTGATTTGTCTTACCACAAATCCAACAAGATTTAACTCCATCTTTATTACTTTTGCCTCTTCCTCTACCTTTGCCACCTCCTCTTCCTCTTAGGAAGTTAGCCTGGCTAGTTATACCTTCATCTTCATTTACTTGTTGCTTCACTTTGCTATTCTTCTTCTTATCCTTTGAATACATTGCTTGACTTGCACTTTTATCTCCTTCACCTTTGACATCCTGCTCAAAGGTTAGCATGTGTCCTAGCAATTGATTTAAATCAGGAGTAAAATGACCTAGTGATAATTCAGTAGACAAAATGAATGGCTTCCATTTGTCATCACCTCTCAAACCTGTGAGGATTTGCCTTACCAATTTATCCTCCTCGATATCTTAATCAACTGCTCCTAATGCATCTGCAATGTCCTTCATCCTTGTTACATAATCTGAAATAGATTGAGAGGCCTTCTTCTTGAATGTGGTAAACTCTGCCCACAAGGATGCCTTCCTTGACTTTGTGGTGTTTTGGAAATGCTCCTCCAAAGCATTCCATATATCACTTGCACTTTGAGGACCTCTAATGTGAGGTAGCAAGTAGTCATTAACTCCCATATAGATAATGCTTCTAGCTTGAGCATCTCTCTTCATCCAAGTCTTCAAATTTGATAATTCATCCCTAGTTGGAACACTAGGATCTCTGAACTGAGGCTTTTCTTCTTCACCTATGATATAACCTATCAGATCTTTGCTCATAAGATGAGCTTCCATCCTCAATCTCCCATCCTTTGTTCACCTGTGTATTAAATCCTTCAAGCTTTATGAGAAATAAGGTTACCTTTGCTTCGAATGAAGTTCCTTTTGTCTTCCTTGATATCTTCTGACCTCCTTCTCAAGCTTTTACTCTCAAGCTTTCACCTTTTGTATCTTCAAGTGTTGAATTCTTTATGACTGCAGCAGTCGGGATCCTCCTTTCTTCAATTTTGATGCTTCCTGCTCTGATACCACTGAAGGAGAGTGTTAATCTCCAAAAGAACAAGCTATCCTTGAAGTTAAAGCACCTCTATATGAAGAATGACTCAAAACCTTTACTAATTTGGAGGATCAATGCTCAATTACCAAAATCTTGACCAAACTGTGAAATAGATGACTACACAGAAAGTTTGCTGCACATAACTCACACATTGACTTATCAAATGTGTAAAGTTTTGATAAAACTTTGCACAAGGTGTCGCCTATAGTTTGCCCACCTCCTCCAAGTTAAATCATTCCAAAAGACTCAGTAGATCTTGAGAAATGATCTCAACAAGTCATCTATGTCTAAAACTGTAGTTCTTTACAGTCGACTTTGACACCTGCAACTTCTAAAGCTTGGTTCTCCCAAACTAGAACCCATTTAAGCAAATGATTTTAGCCATAGATGGCTTGCCTTCCAACTTAAATTTTGACTTTTCATTTGTGCAAAACTTTACACTGTGCACTGAGAACTGATCAGTTCTTTGACCATCGAGATTGCACCTGTTTCAGAAGACACTCAACACTTTCTCACATATGAATGTTCCTACACATAATTCTCACAACCTGTTTAGAATTTGGCTCTCAAACTTTAATCATAGACTCATTAACTATGGAATTAGACATCTAAAAAAGGATTCTTGAAATAATCAAGCAGAGAAGGAGAACACATAGAAATATCGGGTGCAACTTTTCTTCATTATTGAAAAGTTAACAAAAAATACATCTGATGATAGAGCTATCTTACTCACTTCACAAGTGTCTAATGACTTCTAATTCTCCTCAATTCTTGTTCTCTCACTCTCTCTCATATTTGCCCTGACTTTTTTACTTGTATATATAGGCAATATGTACAAGCTTATAACCATACAAAAGTATATGTGAGCTAACTCTAAATTAATGTACATATGTATACACATCTTCATCCTCTGAACATGTACTTTTTTCATGCTTCATAACTTGATCTTTTCTTCAATCCTTGACTTCAATACTTCATCAAAACTTCAATTGTTGATTGCCTTGCGCCAACAATTTTAGAGGTTAGATTGTTAGTGATTTGAGCTTATGTAAGAGAATTTTTGACTAATGCGAAGAACTCCATTGTTCCTCTCTTTGTTCTTGCCTTGTGTGCATGTGTGTGTATGTGTGTGCATGTTTGTGTGCCTCTCACTCACGCACTTATGGCTTCACTTGCTCATATTCTTCATACTAGTCCTCACGTCTCCATAGATTGACGTTTATGAGGTGGATCTCCTCACATTGGTACTTGCCATTGTGCTAGGGTGACACCAAATTTGGCGCCGTTGCCGGGGAGAGAGCTTCAAGGATGATCATGGGATGGTAAGACGTAGAGTTGAGAAATTGGAGTTATAGGTAAAATCTATACCTTTCTTTATTTTTCATCAATTTTTCTTGTTTTCATCATCACTATCATCATCCATACCACCTCCCACCTCCATCTCCACCTTCCCCAAAATTTCAATTTTTTGGTCATATTCCCCTACCCACCTCATTTCCCTCATTTCACTCTTGAGAGAGAGAGTGAGAGAGAGCTTGTGTGGGATCTGTTTTTGTGTGTTTTTGAGCTTTCGCTATAGGTTCTAGCTGTACCATCATCTCCAGCAGCTTGCACAGGTACGACAAAACTCTGCACACATCCCGAGATGACGACCTCTGTCTATCGCGACAGACAAAAAAACTGAGTATTTTTTGATTGCATGCATGGCACGATAACCTACACCATTAGAGCACTCCAAATCACTAAAACTTTCAAAAAAATTTGCATTTTTTGGTCTATTGTGACAGACACCATTTATTGTGACAGACAACGTCTATCACGATAGACAACATCTATCGCGATAGACACTGTCTATCGCGACAGACAACACCCCATGATAGACCTCGTCTATCACGATAGACAGACATACCCCGCGACAAATTGTGTGTATTGTGATAGACCTCGTCTATCGCGACACACCAAATCATGACAGACGATAGACATCGTCTATCGTGATAGACACCCGTCTATCATGACAGACAGAGCCCCACGAAAAATTGCGTCTATCGTGATAAACATACCCACGACAGATGACAGTCACGGTCTATTGCGACAGAAACCCGTCTATCACGACAGATAGTACCCCACGATAGAGACCGTCTAGCACGATAGACACCATCTATCATGACAGACCAAACCATGATAGACCGCGTCTATCGCGACAGATACCGTCTATCGTGATAGGCATGCCCACGACAGACGCCAGTCACGGTATATCGCAACAGATACCCGTCTATCACGATAGACAGGACCCAAGATAGACATCGTCTATCACGACAGACACCCGTCTATCGCGACAGACAGCCCCATGCAATAGCTAGTGTCTATCGTGATAGACACCATCGCGATAGACATACATTTTTGGCAAAAAATAGAGGGGTAATTTTTTGAAAATTTGGACTAAATTTTGGGCATATTTCCACACTCAACTACCCATACAATTGTTGAGGCCTTAGAAAAATGCCCTAGAATCCTGAAAGGTCCTCATTGTCTGTTTTAACCCCCTGAACCCTGAATTGTCATAACTTTTTCCATTGTCTGTTTTAGATAGGGTATTTTGAAATTGATCCTTTGTGGGGTGGGTACACCAAGGGAGCTCTAGAGAAAATTTTTTGGCAATACAAAAGGGGGAAAAAGTCATTAAAAGTGTCTGAAATAACTTGTCTGTCAATTGAACGTAAAAATTTGAGCTAAACTTGGAATTTTTACAGGATCATCGAGAGCTTTTGGAGAAATCAAAGCAAGTGCCATTGTTTGTAGGCTTGGGAACACACTTCCAAGGCTGACAAGTATAACAAGGAGAAGCGACTTGAGGTTGGAACATCTATCAACCCCTCAGTCCATTCTTAGCTTAGGCTAAGTGCGAGTAGTTGTCTTGATTGACTAGGGGTAAGATAGGAATACTCAAGTTCTAAGAGCCTCTAATTTCTCAAGTCCAAGAATAGGTTAAAGCGCAGTCAAGGGAAAACTTAAAGGAAAAGAGCTTAAGCTAATTGGACGAAGAACATCAAGTGTGACACACTTAAGTGCTCCTAACAACGGTTAACTAAAGACAAGAAAACAAGTACCTAAGAAGTTAAAAAGAACAAGTGATTGGTATCAAAGAATCAGCAACGTGGCTGTACAAGGATCATTGGGTTAATTGGATAGGCATATGAACCTTAGATCAGGAAGACACATAGGGAGAGACCATCATAGTATTAGATCATTCAAGGCTAGTGTCAACCATACAACGAGATCTTGGGCCCAGCAGTTGAGTGATTATCCCTATGCTTTAGACTCAAAAACTCGTGACTCTGAGATGTCTTATAACTTGGAAAGACCTGTAGGTAGCTCAAGAGTGGCATACCTAGAAAAACTTGAGGGCCCCTACAAGACTCCAGTGGAATATATCAGGAACAACCGCTTAGGTGCACTCATCTATGAGGATGGTCTGAGAAGATCCATTGTTCAAATTAAAAACTCGGATCAGCCCATTGGAGTAGAACACCCTGTAGTCAAGTTTGAAAATGGTTCCTACATAGATAAAGAAGGAACAATGTATGTGATCATCAACCAACCAGAAAGGATGGATGAATTTGGCAACATAATCTCTGAACCTGAAATAGGTGACATAGAGCAAGGGAACTTAGGAAAAGAGCCAACAACCCCTAGAAGCAAGTCGGTTCTTACTAGAATAATCACTCTAGAGTGGATTCCCAAAGACAATAGGAGCATAGATTTGCTCGTGAATCAAGAGACGGATGAGGCTTTTTGGAGGTATAAGCTTGAGCAACCTAACGAAGTAGGAGCACTTACCATCTATGAATTCAAAGATCCTGATAGCCCATGCAAAGTAGCCTACCTAGATGATGATTTTGAGAGGATCTTTGTGGTCTCAGAGCATGGAAGACACGCATACACTTGGAAGGGTGAATTTGTTTTTTCCCAACCTCGATCCACTGTGTCTTATGGTCACCAAGGAGCTGGAACATCTGAGGCTCATGTGACTCAAAGATAAAGGAGTAGAGATAGCTCCCTCGCCTGAAGCTGATGCCAGATGTCGCAGCCCAAATGATGCTTAAAATTTTGGATATGATGCAGGTCGTGCTCAAAACTTTTAGAAATGCAGAAGCACCATAGGTACATCTACCGAGGTTTACCAATGGAAATTAGGATTTGGTGTATGACATGAGCACCACCCCCAGAATCCGAATGGCTTACGCTTGGCATGCACGAATCAAGTACCTTCCTGCCTGTTACAAATAGACTTTTGAAGACATGTTCAGAACAGGATTCTGGGAATATCACTCAGAGGTGTTCGCACCTAAGCCCACACACGTGCTTCATCTCTTTGCATGCGAACAAGCCATGTACTCGGAGTACTATATGACACTGCAACCAGATGTCCCAGGTGCAATATATTGGGGTGCATTGCAAGTAGATCTAGCAAGAGGATTATGGATAGGAGAACACGAGCTTGCCACCAATGTTCTCCAATACTACATTGAGCACCCTATAGAACAGAGGTCTGTCAGGGGTGAGAGACACTAGAGATGAGGGAGTGTTGACATACAAGCTATACAAAGAGCATACCAGCACAAAGGAGCAGTCATGCACAATCTGGTAACAAGGCCTAATCATTTTTTCCATAATTTATTTCCAACTCAAGTGATTTTCATCACTACACAAACATTTGAAATCCCGTTTTTGGTAGAAGAGACTCCATTTTGTTCAAGTCGAGGAGTCCTCCAGCTTGAGGAGTATTTGAGCTACATACCAATTTTCATAATTTTTAGACTCCGTTTGAGCCCTCAAATAGGTTCTAGAACCTAATTTTTAACTAGGCCGAACACTAGGTCTGGACAAAGCCAAAGCTAGTCATAAAACTATAAAAAGAGCTAGAGAGCTCATTTTAGAGGTTAGATTGTTAGTGATTTGAGCTTATGTAAGAGAATTTTTTACTAATGCGAAGAACTCCATTGTTCCTCTCTTTGTTCTTGCCTTGTGTGTGTGTGCATGTTTGTGTGCCTCTCACTCACGCACTTGTGCCGTCACTTACTCATAGTCTTCATACTAATCCTCATGTCTCCACGGATTGACGTTTATGAGGTGGATCTGCTCACTTTGGTACTTGCCATTGTGCTAGAGTGACACCAAATTTGGTGCCGTTGCCGGGGAGAGAGCTTCAAGGACGAGCATGTGATGGTAAGATGTAGAGTTGAGACATTGGAGTCATAGGTAAAATCTATACCCTTTATTTTTCATCAATTTTTCTTGTTTTCATCATCACCATCATCATCCACACCACCTCCCACCTCCATCTCCACCTTCCACAAATTTTCAGTTTTTTGGTCATATTCCCCTACCCACCTCATTTGCCTCATTTCACTTGTGAGAGAGAGAGAGTGAGAGAGAGCTTGTGTGCGATCTGTTCTTGTGTGTTTTTGAGCTTTCGCTATAGGTTCTAGCTGTACCATCATCTCTAGCAGCTTGCACAGGTACGATAGAACTCTGCACACGTCTGAGACGACGACCTCTGTCTATCACGACAGACAGAGAAACTGAGTATTTTTTGATTGCATGCATGGAACGATAACCTACACCATTAGAGCACTCCAAATCACTAAAACTTTCAAAAAAATTTTCATTTTTTCGGTCTATTGTGATAGACATCGTTTAATCGTGACAGACAACATCTATCACGACAGACAACATCTATCGCGACAGGCACCGTCTATCACGACAGACAACACCCCACGATAGACCTCATCTATCACAATAGAAATACAGACCCCACGACAAATTGTGTGTATTGTGACACACCAAATCACGATAGACGATAGACATTGTCTATCACAGACACCCGTCTATCGCGACAGACAGAGCCCCACGACAAATTGCATCTATCGCGACAGACAGACCCACGACAGATGACAGTCATGGTCTATCGCGATAGACACCAATCTATCGCGACAGACAGGACCCCATGATAGAGATCGTCTATCGCCATAGACACCATCTATCATGACAGACCAAACCATGATAGACCGCGTCTATCACGACAGATACCGTCTATCGTGATAGATAGGGCCACGACAGACGACAGTCACGGTATATCGCAACAGACACCCATCTATCACGACAGACAAGACCCACGATAGACATCATCTATCATGACAGACACCCATCTATCACGACAGATAGCCCCATGCGACCGCCATTGTCTATCGTGACAGACACCGTCTATCGCGATAGACAGGCATTTTTGGCAAAAAATAGAGGGGTAATTTTTTGAAAATTTGGACTAAATTTTGGGCATATTTCCACACTCAATTACCCATACAATTGTTGAGGCCTTAGAAAAATTCCCTAGAATCCTGAAAGGTCCTCATTGTCTGTTTTAACCCCCTGAACCCTGAACTATCATAACTTTTTTCATTGTCTGTTTCAGATAGGGTATTTTGAAGTTGATCCTCTGTGGGGTGGGTACACCAAGGGAGCTCTAGAGAAAATTTTTTGGCAATACAAAAGGAGGAAAAAGTCATTAAAAGTGTCTGAAATAACTTGTTTGTCAATTGAAGGTAAAAATTTGAGCTAAACTTGGAATTTTTACAGGATCATCAAGAGCTTTTGGAGAAATCAAAGCAAGTGTCATTGTTTGTAGGCTTGGGAACACACTTCCAAGGCTGACAAGTATAGCAAGGAGAAGCGACTTGAGGTTGGAACATCTATCAACCCCCTCAATCCATTCTTAGCTTAGGTTAAGTGCGAGTAGTTGGCTTGATTGACTAGGGGTAGGATAAGAATACTCAAGTTCTAAGAGCCTCTAATTTCTCAAGTCCAACAAGGGACAACTTAAAGGAAAAGAACTTAAGCTAATTGGACGAAGAACATCAAGTGCGACACACTTAAGTGCTCCTAACAATGCTTAACTAAAGACAAGAAAAGAAGTACCTAAGAAGTAAAAAAAACAAGTGATTGGCATCAAAGAATCAGCAATGTGGTTGTACAAGGATAATTGGGTTAATTGGAAGGGCAAATGAACCTTAGATCGAGAAGACACCTAGGGAGAGACCGTCAGAGTATTAGATCATCCGAGGCTAGTGTCAACCATACATCGAGATCTTGGGCCCAACAGTTGAGTGATTATCCCTACGCTTTAGACTAAAAAACTCGTGACTCTGAGATGTCTTATAACTTGGAAAGACCTGTAGGTAGCTCAGGAGTGGCATACCTAGAAAAACCTGAGGGCCCCTGCAAGACTCCAGTGGAATATATCAGGAACAACCACTTAGGTGCAGGCATCTATGAGGATGGTCTAGGAAGATTCATTGTTCAAATTAAAAATGTGGATCAGCCCATTGGACTAGAACACCCTGTGTAGGAGCACTTACCATCTATGAATTCAAAGATCCTGATAGCCCATGCAAAGTAACCTACCTAGATGATGCTTTTGAGAGGATCTTTGTGGTCTCAGAGCATGGAAGACACGCATACACTTGGAAGGGTGAATTTGTTTTTTCCCAACCTCGATCCACTGTGTCTTATGGTCACCAAGGAGCTGGAACATCTAAGGCTCATGGGACTCAAAGAGAAAGGAGTAGAGATAGACCCGAGGTGAGCTTTGGTAACCCATTGGGAAGAGAAAGAACGAGGACAAAGACGGATAGGATGGACAGGGAGAGACATAGGGACCCAAGGAATCCAAGGAATGCAGACGAATTCCCTCTACCAAGGCCTAGAGAACACGCTAGAACCTTAAGGCCTACACAATTGGTTAAGTCCATGAAGAATTGCTTCGATGGCAGAGGAGACCCGTATGACCATGTAGCAGAGTTTAGGTAAGTTTTGAGAGTTGAGCAAGTTCAAGACTTGTTAACTCAATAGAATGCTTTTGGCCTAACTCTGAAAAACACTACCTTGACTTGGTTTCAACCGCTTCACCAAGGCCAGTTTAGAAATATAGACCAACTTCTTGAAGCATTCATCACTGAGTTTTCCAAGAGTGGTATTTGGCATAACACATCCTCCCTGATATATAGCTTCAAGCAAACACGGCAAGAGATAGTGCGGCTTGCATGAAGAAGGTTTAGGCAATACCTAGAGAGATGCCCTGTTCCAGAGTTACCCACTCCAGCCAAACAAGTGGCCTTATTTCTAAACGGATTGTTAAGTACCAGACTGAGATCATATGTGTATTTGAAGGACCCTAGATCCATAGAAGAATGTGTATGCATGTGCATAGACATTGAGGATAATCTAGGGGAGGAATTAGAGCTCTCAAAGATCTATAAAGATTCAGATAGTTCTACTAGCCTCACTTCCTCACAATCCACATCAATTGAGGATCTAGGAGAAAAGGTAGCTCATAAATTAGGCGTCTCTACCAAGCAGATTCCTAGATTCGCCCCAGGAAAACGATGCTACACCTGTGGAGGAGACCATATGGCTAATGTGTGCCCTATCATGGCTCAATCCCAAGTGAACCCTAACAACCAATACTGCACCATAGAAAGGAGATAGACCAACCACACTACACAAGACTACCCATATAACAAACAAGCTGTTAGACAAAATTATCCTTAGACTTACCCACAACAAGGAAAATACCAGAATCAGTACCCACAACAGCAGTATGGTAGGCCCCAACAATCCTATCAATCACCTTATCAAGGGTAGCAAAGACCTCAACCAGTCCTAGCACAACAACCCCCTCCTCCAGCCTATGTAATTCCAGTGAAGTATGCAACTGCAGAAGAAAATACAAATAGAGCTTCAGTGCCAGTGACACCATTGCTTTCAGAAAGTGATCCAAGTGATCATAGTTTTGACTCTACCCATATTGATAGCCCACAGGCTTACTACATGCAGTCACACGAGCATAATGAGTCATACTATTATGAAGAACCGAGTGAATCTAGTTGGGAGCCAGAATATTCAAATGTCATGTATGCAAACCCCAACTCTAGACCTCAGCCTAGGCAAATAAGACCTCCATTTCCTAGAGGGCCATGCTACGGATGTCAGCGAGATCACCTCATTCATGATTGCCCTCTATCGGCACCTACACAAATCGAATCTATGACAATTCACGGATTTTGTCCAGATTGTGGAAAGGAACACTTGTTATGAGAGTGTCCCAAGAACCCCACCAATATGCCAAAAATCGCTCCTATCAATGTTATTAGGTTAGTGGTGGACCCCACGGGAAGTGTGACTTCCACGGCCCAAATACAAGTCATCACGAGAGCTCAGGCACTTAAGCAAAACCAAGACTTAGGCTAGGAAAAGAATTTGGAGGTTAGCTAGACTGAGAGTCAGAATAAGAAAAGGACAAGAGCTTGGAGAGAAAGTCGTGAACGTATGAAAAGGAAATGTGCAAAGAAGATGAACGAACTTGAGGAAAGTCTGCAAGAGACCAAAGCCAAAATAATAGAAGTCACATCTCAAACGCACTCTCACACATCACCTCCACTACCATCCCCATCACCTTCCATCCCCCAACCTTCTAACCCACTACATGTAACCCACCCACCACACCGAGTAGGATCAGTCTTAGCAGATCCCACTCTTGAGGACATAGACATGATGCTTAGGGCATATCAGGCCAAAATCTAGGAAGGACCAAATGTAACAGATCATGAAAAGTGTTACCCTAGAGCGGACTTAGAGCTCGAATGAACAAAACTTTGCGCCAAGATGGTGGAATTGGCTCAAGCCATGTTTGAGGCCAGTCACCTCTTCAATTGCTCTAGCTCCACTAGAACACCGTTGCATTTTGATGGTCTATTAGATAGATTGGAGAGGTTAATTGCAAAGTCTGGAAAAGGAGTCACCTCCCAGTCGAAGGAGAGTGCAAGTGATAGAATAAGCATTCCTCCCCAGGAAGCTTATGTGCCTAACTCCACTGAACCAGACACCTCTTCTTCTATGAATCGATATTCACCAGAATTCCTGCAAGAGATTCAAGAAGAGAAATGGGCTAAAGAAAGTGAAGATCCTCCTCCAATTGAACTTGTGGATGACGTGCACAATCAATTCCGACAAGACATTCCTTCCATTTATGCAGAGCAGAAGAGTGCCCAGTCTCATGAGAGATTAGACTTCGAGTCTAATTCTTTACAGAAACTATCCCATTTCATAGGCTTTACATGCTCAGATAGTACAAAATGCCATGCTAACATGAAATATGGGACTTTTACGAAGACACCTCGCAACCACCAAAGAAGAGAACCAAAGGCTACAAGAACAGAATTGTGAGAACTTCGAAGCTACGATGGATAGAACTGATGAAAGATTAATTCTCAAAGCAGTCCCCTCTAAGACCATGAAAGTATTATTGGATGATCACATGTGACTGCTCAATGACTATGATAGAATCAACGAAGAATACCAGAAGCTATAGGCTGATCACAAAGCCTTACTACTCAGGGAACTGTTAGGCCGTCGGAAAGGAATGTAATTATATTTAGTAGAAATTGTAATTGGGAAAAGACGCACATCGAAAAGATCTAGCGCAATCGTTATAACCTTTTGATAATAGAAGAGATGCGTGGAAGATAGAGACAGAGCATCGTCGGACTGCACGTCTGGATAGTGTGCCTGTGGATTGATTCCAACGCAGTTCATTTACATTGTTGTACTGTTATGTTCTGTTTATGTTCGGTATTGAATAACTGTGGTGGTGTGTTGACATTCTGTGAGTCATTGGTGAAGTGTAAGGTTAATATTGATAGCGTGTTAGTCGACATTAAGAACTCATGTATTTTAGTTGCGGTGAATATTGTGTTCTGTTGCGTATTGGTTGTGGAGATTAGCAGTTAAGTCATCGCAATTGTCAGATTAAGTTAACGAACAAGTCATTACAATAATGAAGTGATTGGGAAAATATATATAGGGCCTCTGTATTACAGACCCCTGACCATCCCAAGAACCCATGAGCAGTCTGGTTCCCGTTATAATTAATCTAACATGTTAACATGTTAAACACTGGTGCCAACCATGGGGCATGGAGTAGCCAGCCCGAGAGCAGATTAAGGTTTGAGAAAGAATCCTATGATATATGCGTATAACGCGTTCCAGAGAATCTTACCCGAAGTATAGAAGTGGTCAGCATCCCTGAAAAGTTCCTAGCACGTTGGGAATGCCTCTTGGTGGTAGTGATGAAGGACAATTGTCAGAAGGAAAGCAAGAGATATGAGCTAGTGGAGTGCCACCTCAGTATTATCTTGTTCAAGGACTATAGGGTATACTGGAAGTGCAACCAACCGCATCCGCAAAAAGTACAGTTGGTGGAGTAATTGCTGATTTCGGTGGCACTTGTTGAATTCTAGTGATAGCTTGGAGAATTCTGGTGGCAACTTGCTGAATTTCGGTGACAGGTCCACTTCGGGTTTCGATTTCGAAGAAACTAGTGTATTGGTGGATGAAAGTTCTGGTGAAAAGTTTAACTTAGAAGCCAAATGCGAGGAATGGTAGTTGATTTTAGGCGGTGTGATCGACTCAATGATATTATATTACCCGAGAATTTGCAAGGTGGTGAGACGACACAACAACAATTAGGATCAAAATGTTGAAACCATTCTGAAGTGATACTTCCTCCTGATTTAAACAACATGGTTTGTACGCAACTACAACATCAGCAGCAACATCATCAACAACAACAATAACATGAAGAAAAGCAACATCAACAACAGCAGCAGATCATACCCCATGGCCTCTACCTGCTGGAGTTACGCATACAAAATTTGGTGGATTCCCAAGTGATGATTGTAAGCCGCCGGATTGGCAATTGTAAAATCTGACTCTTAATGAACCGAAAGGTCGTTGCGTAGATGTTGCAACCTTGATTGATGATTGTAACCTTTATATAAATCAATGAAAAAGACACTTTCGGTGACGATCAGTTGGATCACTAGACTGTCTGTCTGGGTGATTGATCTGTAACGTTGCTGTGGTGTGCGTTTGAGTAATTCTGAGTATTCTGTTCTCGGCTCTGTCTTGTTTGTTTATCGATACCTGTTCGATAAAGATTGGGGTTAGGGTAATATTCATAGTAAGTTAAGAGTTGAATTATTGTTTCACTAAGGGTATTACTGTGAGTCTGTGTATGGTAATGTTTACCTTATGATTCGGTTACTGAGAGAGTCTTAAGCTGTGTATGAATCGGTACTCTGTGAGTGAACTGTCATGTGAGTAAGTCTGGCAAGGAAGAGCCAGAGTTTTCTGTTAGTGAGTTGGATTAGTATATTTGTTCGAACTACTATCATGTAAGTAAGTTGAATTGGGAAAATCAAGCATAGGGCCTCTGTTTAATAGACCCCATCCACTCCCAAGAACCCGATATATGTTTAAACGCGTCTCTGATGGCAAGACCCGCGTTTAACACTAGCGTCGTTTGTGGGAAAGTGGCACCAAAGTGTTGCAATATAGTTCTGGGAAAGTGGCACCAAAGTGTTGCAATATAGTTGTGGGAAAGTGGCACCAGAGCGTTGTAAATTGATTGTGAGAAAGTGGTCATAGATTGTGAATCGACGAGTAGTACGCAAAGTATTGCAAACGTGATATATGCCAGTTACTCGTTCCGGTGAAACGTACCCGAAGTATAGGAGAAACGAACAGTATTGGGTGATACCTAATTTGCTAAGGACGCCCCCAGGAGCTAGAAGCGCAGATAAGTTTAACCCAGTTGTCAAGGAAGCGAAGAACGATAGTAGTGATTCCGGTAGCATTCCGGTGGAACGAAGTGCAATTTCGGTAGATTTCGGTGCAATTTCGGCACAGTCTGTCGAAGATATAGTAACTCCAGAGTCTACTAGGCTGCAGTATGTAGTTAACTTAACACCATCTGGACAAGATTCGAATTTGTCTGAGGATAGAAGCATGTTGGCCAAAGAAATCAGTGAAGGTGAAAAAGTACCTTGCTTTGGTGAAATCTCGAAAAATTTCGGTGATATTTCGGTCTCAGTTACAGAGAGTTCACAGTCTCCCGGTGACGGTTTACCATTTCTTGGTGAATCTTCATTCCGGTCACCACTATTCAGAGTAAGCTTCCCTACATTTGATACCAAGGAGGAAGGTAGCTTATTCGAAGCTGAAATCCGAAAGAGATTGAACGATATTATCAAGTCGGAGAGTGCACAGGCTGACGATACAGATTTCGACGATCAAGAAATTCAACCTCGGAACTCAGAAGATAGTAACAATACAACAACAAGCACCATGATTGGACAACAACAACAACAACAGTAGCAACAACAACAACATCTACTTCCACCTCGTCCGGTTCCGACAGGAGTTACCTACACAAAATTTGGTGGATTTCCAGGTGATGATCCTGATGCTCATGTACGAACCTTTGAAATTAGTTATGCAATACTTAATCATCCACCTGATCCGGCATACAAGGCCATAGTATTCCAAGCAACACTAGTTAATGAAGCCACCAAATGGCTTACAGAATATGATATCAATCATTTCGGCACCTATGAAGCGGTAAGAGATGCGTTTCTGCAGAGATTTTGGCTAAAGAAGAATCCCGCCGAAATTTTTGATTACCTGCAGAACAATAGACAAAAGCTGAATCAAACAATGTAGGAATATGCCACCCTATTCAGAACTCACTTGAGACAACTACCGCCAGCACATGCTAATTTGCCGGATGATGTCATCACTCAATGGTTTATTAATGGTTTAACTGTGCAGCTCCGATAGATTATGATCATTCATTGTGTAGGAGCTATGATGCTAGATGCGGCTATTGCAATGGCTTTGCAGCTTGAGAATAAGGTTGGAGGTTTTACCGAAGACCTAGAATGGTTAAAAGCTAGTAAAAATATTGCAGAAGATCCGACCAGATAGATGTACTGCACTAGGTGCAAGAATTCCGAGCATACCAGTGCCACTTGTGCACTTAATCAGATGTATTGCGCTATCTACAATACAACAGGACATTCCACTGAAAATTGTGCCTATAACGCCAAAGTGCAGGGAACAACAACAATAAATGAAATTATACAAGAACCAGGACAGCCTGCCACCCACTATATACCACCTCAGAGGAGAAATAATCAGCAGCAAGGATATAGAAATTTTAGAGGACAGAGGAATACCAACTATAATGGAAATCGTTGGCAGACAGGAACATCACAAGAAGGTAATGCCTTGCCACCACCTCGCTGTCATTTTTTGCGGTGAATTTGGTCACATCAGAAGATTCTGTAAAGATGCAGCCGAATATGATCAGAGGGAAAAAGAGCGTCAGAACCTAATGACAAATATGGTTCATATTACACCAATAGAAACACAAGCCACAGTAGTTCAGACCCGATCCGGTAAGCCGTTGCAACCAGCAACTGAAGTATTTGAACCAGGTGTTCGTAAGCAACAAAGAATGTATGACAAAGCTAGCCAGTGGACCACCACAGAACCTCCAGTGTTCCCAGATCCAATTCCAGTGACACAAGTTCCACTGCCAAAGGAAACCATGCAGGAGCAAGAGTCAATCCCAGTAACTGATGCATGGTCTTCAGAATCAGTAAAAGGTACAAACCAAGCAGAGCAGGCATGGGAAATTTTATCTAAAGCATCCATTACTCTTCCTCTTGGACAGTTACTGGCATTAGTACCAAGAATTCGGCAACAATTCGAGCAGCAGTTCAGTTCTGCGTCTTCCTGCATTCCAGCAACAGCGACAGTACAACCGGAAACTGACTCTATGGTGGATCACTCGGTTCCTTTAATTACGGTATGGTACAAAAATCATAAAATTACTCAAGTATTAATTGATGGTGGGTCTGGTGTAAACATAGCTACTGCAACACTTTGTAAAAAGTTAGGATGGACCGAAATTGAACCTGTGCAGTTTTTTGTTAGAATGGCCGACCAATCCAGAGTCCATCCAGTAGGACTTGTACGGAATGTCCCCATCACTTTGTAGGGTACAACTTTTAAGATGACTTTCGTAGTTTTAGAACTACCGGAGTCTAGTCTTGATTATAATCTTCTTTTCGGTCGTCCTTGGTTGAAACAAGCTAAGGTTATACAAGATTGGCCTGCACAGGAACTCACTTTCAAAGATAATAACCGAAAATATGTTGTAAAATTAGATGCTATTCAGCCCTGTGAACTACATGCTAGACCTTATGTGGCAGAACCAGTTCACATGCTAGATGGTTTATCCGATGACGAAGAAGAAGAATTTTTTAAGAATAACATAGATTTAATTTCCTTAGGGACTGTTGATTTACAATCTGTTGTAGATCACTGGAATCCGGCAGTTTATACGGTGATGCCTGTGACCGAAGAAGTAGAAACAGAAAATATTGCTGCTAAGGATGAAACTGCTATACAACAACTTTTACAATCAATCGATGATTCAGAAAAACCTCGTCAGTTCTATGTTCTCGAAGATCAGTTGATCACATATAATTTAGGAGATGAAGTAAATCCAGGACCTGTCAAGATAAAGGAAGGATTTTCTGAAGCATTTCAAGCAGATTTGATACAACTTATTCGTGAGTTCGCTGATGTTTTTGCATGGGATTACCGTGACATGAAGGGTCTGGACCCTCGCATATATCAGCATCAAGTTGTACTTAAACCGGAAGCAAAACCAATTAAACAACCCAGCTACCGGATGAATCCTAACTATGCAGCACAGGTAAAGGCAGAGCTTGATAGGTTATTAAAAGTTGGATTCATTGTTCCAATAGAACACGCTGAGTGGATATCACCCATTGTTATCATCCCTAAGAAGAATAAGCAGCTACGCATATGTGTGGATTACCGAAAACTGAATGCAGCTACGGTGCTAGATCCATTTCCTCTTCCATTTCTTGATACAATGCTGGATAGAGTGGCTGGGCATGAAATGTATTCATTTCTGGATGGATATAGTGGGTATAATCAGGTCAGAATGGCTGAGGAAGATATACCAAAAACAACGTTCATTACCAATTGGGGTGTTTTTGCTTGTATAGTTATGTGGTTTGGATTAAGAAATGCTCCTAGTACTTTTCAACGATGTATGCAGGAAATCTTCTCCCCCTATCTTACTTCTTTCATGCAAGTATATCTAGATGATTTCTCTTTATTTGGTAAGATGGTAGCACACCTGTATCATTTACGGTGTTTCTTTGAGAAGTGTCGTGAATACAGACTCTGCCTGAACCCAAACAAGTCTGTGTTTGCGGTTTCATGTGGTAAGCTGCTTGGCCATATTGTGTCTGCACAAGGCATACAAGTTGATCCAGATAAAATTGCAGATGTGTTAGAAGCACCTGTGCCTACTACGCCGAAAGAAGTAATGAGATTCATGGGTCAAATCAGATGGCATGGTCGACATTTACGGTGGCTTGCTCATTTAGCAATACCTCTCAATAGATTAATAACCAGTACTCCTCAACAGTTTGTTTGGACTCAGGAATGTCAAACAGCATTTGATCGTCTCAAAGGCTTATTAACGCAGGTTCCAATTCTACAACCTCCTGATTGGGAACGTCCATTTCATGTTTTTGTTGACGCATCAGATATCGCCATTGGGAGTGTCTTAATGCAACAAAATGATAAGTGGTTTCGGCCTGTTTATTATGCGAGTAGAAGACTTGCTCTTGCAGAAAAGAATTATTCAGTAACTGAAAGAGAATGCCTTGGTTTAGTATATTCTGTAAAGAAATTTCGGCATTATTTGTTAGGCCGAAAATCCGTCTTTCATGTAGATCATGCTGCGCTAGTATATCTGGTTCGGCAGCAGCATTTAGGTGGTCGTTTAGCACGTTGGGTTCTACTATTACAAGAGTTTGATTACGAAGTAATCCATCGACCTGGAACTGCACATGCATTAGCAGATTTCCTTTCTCGGTTGGATTCTGGTGAAGCTCCGGTCGGTGTTGATGACACCACACCTGCAATTTATGTTACTGACCCAGCTACTGATGAATCTGCAGAACCGCCTGTGACATCTACTTACTATGATCAGTTATTAGCCTTTCTTACTGATGGATATCTTCCTGCTCAGACTTCTCCTACAATGCGTAGGAAAATTGCAGTTTACAATCGCCGATTTCGGTTGATTGCTGGAGAATTGTATTATATGGATCACACTGGAGTCTTACTTTGTTGTATTCCTCCACATGAAGTTAACTCAGTTATCACTCTGGCACATTCAATACCTTCCGGTGGACATTTTGCAGCAGATTTAACGCACCGAAAAATTTTGCAAAGTGGGCTTTGGTGGCCTACTATGTATAGAGATATATCTCAGTTTGTTAAACACTGTGACAATTGTCAGCGGTATGGACATCCGTTACAATGCCACTTCTTCCCTCTACAACCTGTCTTACCTTTAGAGCCTTTCCAGAAGTGGGGTCTTGATTTTATTGGACCTATTACACCTCCAGCAATTCTCAATAATAATCGTTATATTCTGACATGTACAGATTATGCTACCAGATGGGCAGAAGCTTGGTCTTTACGATCTTCTACAGCTATTTCGGTAGCAAAATGTTTGATGAAAGATGTCTTTCCACGATTTGGATTACCTTTGGAGCTTGTTGTAGATCAAGGCACACATTTTGTTAACAATTTAATGAAAGTGCTCACACACTCTTTGCAGATTCTGCATAAATTTAGTTCCCCTTATTATCCTCGTGCTAATGGCTTGGTTGAAAGTACAAACAAGACCTTGTTGAATATGCTTCGAAAACTGATTCTGGAATCACCACAAAGATGGGATCAATTACTATCTGCAGTATTATGGACATACCGGATTACTTACAAAGTTGCCACTGGACTGACTCCTTTCAAACTTGCATATGGAATGGAGGCAATTGCACCAATGGAACTTGTAGTACCAAGCTTACGTGTGGCCATCTCTCAGAAATTGTTACCTGAAAATTGTTTGCCTTTTCGGTTGGACACACTCAGAGAACTAGATGAGCATCGCTGGGAAAGTTTTCTGACTCTTCAAGAAGTGCAGTTGCGGCAAGCTCGTACACATGATCGGTATCTAAAAACTCCAGTTTTTACGGTAGTGCAACTTGTGCTGTTTTATAATTCAAAATCAAATCGCTCTGCTGGAAAATTCAAGTTACGCTGGGTCCTTACCGGATTACTAAACGAGTGGGCCCAACAACTTTTTGGTTGTTACTTTGATCGGAATTCCTCTTCCGAAGGTGATAAATGGTTCAAAGTTGCGGCCGTATCATCAAGCGCCTGATTCGCACTGAAGTGTCCTACGGTTGCCCGCGTATCTTCTTTTTTTTCTTTTCTTTTCCTTTTTAGTTTTGCGTGATTACTAAAATAAGTCTGTAAATATCCTCGTTTCATACCTAATTATGATCAACAGCCGCCCTGCATTATCGTTCTGCTCATGCATGCACACCGAAGTTATGAGGTTATCATTTCAACATCGCGCGATGATTAACAAATTTCAATTGCTTCCCGCTGCCAAGTATCTACTTAACCTTTTTTGTTTCGCTATTAATCGCTATTGTGTCTGCGTGCTCTGTGTGATTGTGCTATCTGTATACCCTGTGCAATTGTGTTGGTGTGCTTGTGTGTGCGCAACATGGAAGCGTTAGCAAACTTTGCTGCGTTCCGTGATGGACTCCCCACAGATGTAGGTGATCCTTGCGAATTCGTGGGTTGGCCAATTTCGCTGAACTGCCTTGGCATTCAGTGGATTGTCACCCATTCTATGCCCAAATCATCGCCGCCATCGCTGCCACACCTGCTACAGAGCAAAGTTGGGCAATCACCTCCTTACCATCTCGTACCGTAATAACTTTTTCAAACTTTTGCTGATGCATTCTGCCTCTCTACGCAAGGTTGAGAGAATGGACCTAATCTGCCGATAGCCACAATGAACCAATTATTCCCTAGGCACTCTTCTAACGAATACGCTATCCTTTGTCGCCTTGAGCCTGAACGATCAGCATTACAGTTCTTAGTCACTATCCTCAACCTGTAGAAGCGAACATATGGCATATCTCGCCCTTTTTATTCAGCAATAGATATGGCTGCCAGAGAACCTGTAAAATTTGCATCTTACTATTTCCGTTGCATTCACAAAGAATGCATTTCGATAATTAAACAGGTCAATAAGGGAGATATGCCACGATCGAGATTACCACACATCATCTCTTTTCTGTTTCCGACAATACAAGCAGCACAACCACTACCCAGAGGCCCAGTATTACACCAAGAAGAATCCGCGCAGTTGCTGGAAGATGATGAAGAAGATGAAGAAGAAATTTTCCACCTCCTCTGCCGCAAAAGAATTAGAATAAGTTCATCTGACAGTGAAGTACAGGGTTCAGCCGCAGATGATAAAGCAGGTAATAATGAAGAGGAAGGGAATGAAGATGAGACTTTCCATACACAGCAACATCCATGCACCAGGATTCTTCAGCACAGTCATCTCAGGACCAGCAAGATGAACATGATAAAGACATCTCTTCCAAGGACGAATCACAACAACAATCCGAACAGGAAAAGAATGAAGATGGGCAACATATTATTAAAGATATTTTCGACGAACTGATTAAGGCAGTGGAGTTTGCAGTTGTCAATCCTGGAGACACTGAGCAACAAACCACCGAAAAGGTACTACAATCTGACACTGTTCTTCTCACTTCTCCACCCGACCATCCAGCTGAACCCATTATACCTCTTCCACCCATTGTCCCCGACGAACCCACCGCTTCATCATCATCCTCACCGAATTACTCTCCCCCCTCTTCACATCAACTTCTGACAGCCTCATCATCTCAACAACGTCCCCCTCTTCTAGTTCCTGTAATTCCTATGATTTCTGAACTCGCATCCATGGGTCAGATGTTAATTCAATTATCACAGCAAATACCAGTACAAATGAAGGAAGTAACTGATAAAATTCGAGAAGAATTTCAGCACAAGGTTGATGTCCTGGAAGCAGACATCACTCCTCTACAGGAAGAGATCGATGCAGTCAAAGAAGAAAATCATCATCTGCACTACCAGATTACCCAGCTCCAAGCCAAACTTGCAGAACAGCAAACAATAACCAGTCAACGAGATGCGGCAATGGCTGAAGTCCAAAAGAAAGATGAGTTATTAAGTGTTGCAGATGCAGAATTAGTCAAGTTGAAGTAGATAGTCCAAGATAAAGAGGATGCCCGAATAGCAATAGGAAATTTGTTAGAAGAAACTCGACAGCAACTTGATGAAGTGGTACAACGCGGACAAGAGATGCACGATTTGGTTAAGAAGACTAATGAAGAACTCCAGAGAACCAAGTTTGATTTATCTGAAGTAAACAATATTCTTAAACGCAAATTGACCATGGAAGGTCAATTATAGAAAGAGATAACATGGATCAAAAGAGAGCATGATGCTTTTCATCGGACAATCCAATTTCAGGATCAGGAGATAGAAAGAAGAGAGTATCAACTGGATACACAGAAAGAACGACTCTCCTAGATCGATAAGCAAATTGCCGACATGAAGGTTACTAGGGATGCGGCTCTATCGAATGAGTTTTATTTACAAGAAGCTTTTCTGCAGACACAAGCAGAAGTTTTGATGACTCAGGTTATTTCTTTAAGTTCAGTACGCACAGATGCCTAGCTTGTAGAACCAGACATTTTGAAGCACATGATAGAATCATTGAAGAAGAAAATTACCCGGACATTTAGATTAGCCCGAACTATGTATTTAGAAGGAATAGTAGATGAACCATAATTTTTGTATACCTGCCGGTTCAAGTCCACCGTGTGTGCCAGTGTAAGCCGCCGGATTGGCAATTGTAAAATCTGACTCTTAACGAACCGAAAGGTCGTTGCGTAGATGTTGCAACCTTGATTGATGATTGTAACCTTTATATAAATCAATGAAAAAGACACTTTCGGTGACGATCAGTTGGATCACCAGATTGTCTGTCTAGGTGATTGATCTGTAACGTTGCTGTGGTGTGCGTTTGAGTAATTCTGAGTATTCTGTTCTCGTCTCTGTCTTGTTTGTTTATCGATACCTGTTCGGTAAAGATTGGGGTTAGGGTAATATTCATAGTAAGTTAAGAGTTGAATTATTGTTTCACTGAGGGTATTACTGTGAGTCTGTGTACGGTAACGTTTACCTTATGATTCGGTTACTGAGAGAGTCTTAAGCTGTGTATGAATCGGTACTCTGTGAGTGAACTGTCATGTGAGTAAGTCTGGCAAGGAAGAGCCAGAGTTTTCTGTTAGTGAGTTGGATTAGTATATTTGTTCGAACTACTATCATGTAAGTAAGTTGAATTGGGAAAATCAAGCATAGGGCCTCTGTTTAACAGACCCCTTCCACTCCCAAGAACCCGATATATGCTCAAACACGTCTCTGACGGCAAGACCCGCATTTAACATGATCCTGATGAACATGTGCGTAGTTTTGAAATTAATTATGTTGTACTCAACTATCCAGTGGATCCGACATATAAGGCTATAGTGTTCCAATCTACTCTGGTTAATGAAGCTGCCCGGTGGTTAATCGATCCCATATGCATTTGATCACAAGTTTGTATGAAACCTCATATATCGTGTAAGATGTGTAATTCCTATGACTTTTGGAGGTGATGGGTCATCTAAGTTGTGTTGAGAGTTCCATGCTTTATCCTTTTGTCCAAGTTGTTGGAACATCAAGCTTACACTATGCTTGAGGTGGATTTGATCTACATCAAAGGCTATCGCGTCGAAAGAATATCCGTTGGAGAGTTCTTTTTCATATGCTCATTTATTGTATTTTTTGAGAAATTTTTGATGGCTCATTTACCGTTGTAAAAGCCTTGAGTTGTACACATGTAAAGGTACAAATATAGAGCCAAAATCCCACAAAATTTTGGTGGTTGAAGTTGCATTCAATCAAGCAAATCAAGTCACCTAAAAGTAGATCAATCAAGATCTTCACTTTTCCTAGATTGTAGGGAAGTGAATTGATTCCCTCCAACAACCATTCCCACCTTCATTTGAATTCAAATTCAAGTTGTAAAAGTTGTGGAACACTCCTAGAGGCTATATAAGGAGTTGAAATCACTTGTACATTACATGGAAGCAATATACATACACTTGTGACCATCATTGTCTTGCTCCTTCAATTTTCTGCATCATCTTCTTCGCCAACAGTAATCTTGCAGAGGCTGCTGCTCTCTCCTGAAAGCTCCAAATTGAGTGCAAGAGGACTCATTGGAAAGGTATTAGTGTCTAGTTTATGCCTGTAAATGTTCAAAGCATTTGGTTCAGCAGATTTGGAGAAATCTTAGTTTTTCTGCCTCGGGGTCAATCTCTGCGTATTCCTGAAAAATAGGAAGTACCACCGGTGAATGTCGTATTGATTCCTATAGCATATTTTGCTTATTCCTTATACTTTTGTGCATTCCATACACTCAACCCTATGTGTATCACTCCCATAAAAGGATTTTTTCTAATTGTAATCACGCTGGTCGCTATGGGCATTTGAAGTTCATTGTCTCTTCCATAGATAATAAGTTTTTTGAGCTAGTTGACCCGTGAACCTATCTGTTTTGTATCGACTCATTCTCCTTGATGCTCCAAAGTACATAGTGCATTTCTTTGCACTTATAGCATGCCTATAAGGTCTATTTGAGTCTCCATAAGCTCAACGGCTGGTCTTGTGCCGGTTGGCTTGACCAAACTTCGTCGCTTCGAAACGCACTTTTCTACCTTCGACAAGCTTCTCCAAGTTTTTTCAGTGGTATCAGAGCTAGTTCAAGATGGGTGACGGCTTTCCCTCAATGATCGAGAAGCTTGATCGACACAACTACGTGGCTTGGCAAATCAGAATGGAGGCCTATTTGCAAGGTAGAAATCTTTATGGAATTGTAGCAGATGATGAAGCTATGCCTATTCCAAGATCCAAAGGAAGAACTACACAAGAGGAGACAGATAAGCTCACACTTTGGTGTGCAAGGGATGCTCAAGCAAGGTCGTACATACTAAACTCTATCTCTGACTTTCTATTACCACATATTAGAGGATGCAAGACATCTCAAGAGACTTGGGATGCCCTGGAGACTTTCTTTTCTGCTAGTACCAAAGCAAGAAAGAATCATCTTTGGAACGAGTTCAACCAAATGAAGAAGACACCTAAACAAACCATCACAGAGTTTGTTACCAAGGTCAAAGAGGTTGGGGATTAGTTAGCATCCATTGGAGAGTTGATTGAAGAAGAGGTCATCATGAGGCAAATTCTCAACGACATTCAAAGTGATAAGCAATGGCAATCCTTCACGACGGCTTACGATCTCATCATGGATGTGCAAACTCCAGACTTCAACATCTTTCTTGGACAACTCTTCAATCAAGAAGCCAACAATAGCATAAAGGAAGGTAACTCTTATCATGGTAATTCAACTAGTGCTCTATATGTAGATAAGAAGGATAAGAAGCAGAAAGGCAAGAAGAAGGAAGAAGACGAAGAAGAGACTTCCCAAGTCAACTTTGCAAGTAAGAGCAAGTGGAAAGGGAAGAAGAAAGGACCAAAACAAGACAAAGCCAAAGGTCAGAATGTTCAACCTTGTGCCATATGCAATAAGACCAACCACACCACTCAGAATTGCTGGTTCAATGGGAAGACCCAGAAAGGAAGTGGAAGAGGTGGATATGGCAGGAATAGAGGGCGGGGTGGACACAACTTCAACAATAACAATAGAAGCTATAATAGAAGGGACTACAACAATTATTCAGAAGATCAACCACATGAAGACTCGTTACTTCTCATGAATCTAAGCCACAAAGAAGGTAAAGAAGATGATCATTTGTTCTACATAGATTCAGGATGCTCGAATCATGTTGCAGGCAACATTGCTCTTCTATCTGACTTGGAAAGTCCAAAGCATAGACATGAAGTGCAAACAGGGGATGACACGAAGCACAATGTGGAGAAGATTGGTAATGTCAATGCTTCCAATGGCAGGACAAACATCCTGAGTAAGGTTCTCTATGTACCCACTATCACTAAAAACCTAATAAGTGTAGGCCAAATAGTTGAAAAAGGCTTGCAAGTTAGGTTCACCCAACATGGAGCTTTTGTGGAAGATCCATGTCAAGGCTTCAAGAAGATAGCCTGAGGTGAGAAGCATGGTAGGCTCTTTACTTTTGAAGTAGGAGATACCAGGAACATAGCTCTATTCAACTTTGGGTCTCAAACCCTAAGTGAGCTTGAAGTGTGGCATAAGAGACTTGCTCATGTGAATGAAAGAACCTTGAAGGATATATGTAGGGATCAAAGTGTTCTAGGACTGCCGAACATATCAAAACAACACATGATCAACAGGTGTGATGCATGTCAGATTGGGAAGGCACAAAGACAACCATTCAACCACAAGGGCTACATCCACAACAACTTATTGGACTTAGTACATACAGATGTATGGGGACCAAGTCAAGAACCTTCATTGGCAGGATGAAGGTATTATGTCTCATTTATTGACGACCATAGTAGATGGACTGTTCTATACTTTATCAAGAGTAAGAATGAGGTATTTGATTGCTTCAAGAAGTATCTTGCACATGTGGAGAATCATACAGGTAGATCACTAAAGAAGCTCAGATCTGATGGAGGGGGAGAATACTTCTCCAAAGAGTTTGATGAGTTCTTGCAGGAAAAAGGTATCAAAAGGGAAGTGACTACCAGGTACTCTCCTCAACTAAATGGAATTGCAGAGAGGAGAAACAAGACATTGGTTGGATCAGCCCGAACAATGCTTGAAGAGAAGAAGTTGCCACATTATTTATGGGCAGAAGCTATTTCAACTGCAGTGTACCTTGTCAATCGACTACCATCCAAATCACTTCAAGGTATGACTCCTTATGAAGCATGGCATGGAAGAAAACCTAGTCTTGGACATTGCAAGGTTTTTGGTTGTTTAGCTTATGTTCATGTACCATCACAAATAAGAGGTAAGCTAGATGAAAGGGCAACAAAGGCAGTGTTTATTGGATATGATTCAACTCAGATGGGTTACAGGTTCTTCAATCCTTCAACCAAGCAATTCACTACAAGTAGAGATGTTGTGTTTGAAGAACACAGGTCTTGGTATGATGAAGATAAACAAAAGGTAACACTACCATATGATCTTGATTATGACTCTCATCAATTAGGAAGCAAGCATGATACACAGGTCCAGGATCCAAGAAGTGATACAAACGATGACCAAGATGAAAGAGAAAGGGATTACAAGCTATGGAATTCAAGAGGCAAAGCAAAGATGCAAGAGGTTGGAGAATGCTCCAAACAAGCACCTAGAAGATCAGCAAGAGAGAAGAAACAACCAGAAAGGTATGGATATGATTCCACGTTTGTTACAAAGCATTCAATCTACTTGGCAAAAGACTCTATTTCAGAGGAACCCTCAACCTATGAAGAGGCAAAGGGAAACCCTAATTGGGAAAAGGCCATGAACGAAGAGATAGATGCATTGAAGGAAATGGACACTTGGGATTTGGTTCCAATGTCGCCGAATCAAAAGGTAATTGGTTGCAGATGGGTATATAAAGTTAAAAGAAATTCAGATGGATCAGTTTGCAGGTACAAGGCAAGATTAGTTGCCAAAGGATGCTCACAAACTCATGGTATAGACTATGAGGAAACATTCTCACCAGTTGTAAAGATGACTACAATCAGGACATTGATAAGTGTAGCTGCTGCAAGGAATTGGAGACTCCTCCAACTTGATGTGAAAAATGCATTCTTAAATGGTTGGATAAGTGAAGAGGTATACATGTCACAACCACCAGGTTTTGAAAACCCTAATCATCCATCTTATGTTTGTAGACTTAAGAAAGCATTGTATGGATTGAAACAAGCTCCAAGAGCTTGGAATTACAGGTTGGTTACATATCTTCAAGATCAAGGGTTCAAAGCTAGCAGCTCAGATCCTTCTCTATTCATCAAAAGGGATCACAATGAGGTTATCTATCTATGTGTATATGTAGATGATATTATTGTGACAGGTGATGATCTGCATTCAAAGGATCAAGAGACACATGCAAGAGGAGTTCAAAATCAGTGACCTAGGTGAGCTCACATATTTCCTAGGTATGCAGGTGATATACACAGATGAAGGAATGTATTTGACTCAAAGAAGATACATTCAGGATCTTCTTCTCAAGTTCAAAATGGAGAACACTAAACCTGCAGGTACACCTTTGGAGATGAATCATAAACTTAGTGTTTATGAAGGTGAGAAAATTGAAGACATAAAAGAGTATCAAAGCTTGGTAGGTAGCTTGATATATGCTACTCATACAAGGGCAGACATCTCATATAGTGTGGGAGTGCTTAGTCAGTTCATGCACTCACCGAGAAGACCACACATGGATGCGGCTAAGAGAGTACTTAAGTATCTCAAAGGTACAATCAACGAAGGTATATTCTATCCTTACTCTTCAGATTTGGATATCAAAATCTACTCAGATGCAGATTGGGCAGGAGCTAAGGATGATAGAAAAAGTACATCTGGTTGCTTAGCATTTGTAGGTTCAAAGCTAGTGTCATGGAGTTCCAAGAAGCAACCAACAGTTGCTTTATCTTCAACTGAAGCAGAGTACAGAGGCTTGACCATAGCAACTCAAGAGGCAATATGGTTAAAAGCATTGTATACAGATTTGGGACTTGTGAGTTCCAAACCTCACATATTTGGAGATAATGTAAGTTCCATGCATCTAGCAGCAAATCCTATTTTTCATGCGAGAACCAAGCACATAGAAGTCCATTATCACTTCATCAGGGAGAAGCTCATGGCAAAGGAGATTGACATTTCTTTTGTTCCGACTGAAAAGCAAGTAGCAGATATGATGACGAAGGCACTTGATGGAATAAAGCTTTGTAGATTCAAAGCTATGGCAGGTATTCAACCTATTAGAGAATGAAGACTCAAGCATACTTTAGCTTGAGGGGGAGCTGTTGGAACATCAAGCTTACACTATGCTTGAGGTGGATTTGATCTACATCAAAGGCTATCGCGTCGAAAGAATATCCGTTGGAGAGTTCTTTTTCATATGCTCATTTATTGTATTTTTTGAGAAATTTTTGATGGCTCATTTACCGTTGTAAAAGCCTTGAGTTGTACACATGTAAAGGTACAAATATAGAGCCAAAATCCCACGAAATTTTGGTAGTTGAAGTTGCATTCAATCAAGCAAATCAAGTCACCTAAAAGTAGATCAATCAAGATCTTCACTTTTCCTAGATTGTAGGGAAGTGAGTTGATTCCCTCCAACAACCATTCCCACCTTCATTTGAATTCAAATTCAAATTGTAAAAGTCGTGGAACACTCCTAGAGGCTATATAAGGAGTTGAAATCACTTGTACATTACATGGAAGCAATATACATACACTTGTGACCATCATTGTCTTGCTCCTTCAATTTTCTGCATCATCTTCTTCGCCAACAGTAATCTTGCAGAGGCTGCTGCTCTCTCCTCAGAGCTCCAAATTGAGTGCAAGAGGACTCATTGGAAAGGTATTAGTGTCTAGTTTATGCCTGTAAATGTTCAAAGCATTTGGTTCAGCAGATTTGGAGAAATCTCAGTTTTTCTGCCCCGGGGTCAATCTCTGCGTATTCCTGAAAAATAGGAAGTACCACTGGTGAATGTCGTATTCATTCCTATAGAATATTTTGCTTATTCCTTATACTTTTGTGCATTCCATACACTCAACCCTATGTGTATCACTCCCATAAAAGGATTTTTTCTAATTGTAATCACGCTGGTCGCTATGGGCATTTGAAGTTCATTGTCTCTTCCATAGATAGTAAGTTTTTTGAGCTAGTCGACCCGCGAACCTATCTATTTTGTATCGACTCATTCTCCTTGATGCTCCAAAGTACATAGTGCATTTCTTTGCACTTATAGCATGCCTATAAGGTCTATTTGAGTCTCCATAAGCTCAAGGGCTGGTCTTGTGCCGGTTGGCTTGACCAAACTTCGTCGCTTCGAAACGCACTTTTCTACCTTCGACAAGCTTCTTCCAAGTTTTTTCACAAGTCTACTTTCATTCTCATGCAAGCTCATTTATCCCAAATGCAAGGATATTTTTGCTCGATTCCATATAAGGAGGGCCTAACTCATTCCTGACAAGTTCATGGCAAGAGTGCCCTCACTCTCCTCATGGTCTCCATGCTCATAGAGCATTGTATGCAATTCATTTCCATTTAATTCATTCATCATGTTTTGTTATTTTTTCTCCCTCCTCCATAGTTTTTTATATGTGTGCATGTGAGTAGAGTAGGAGTATTCCTTTGCCATTTCAACGTGATATCATAGCATAGGTTAGTTCTTGATATTATTTTCTTTTAATTTTTGGTGTTTTTCATCTTTATCACATATAGTTTGCTCAAATTTTGATAATGACTCCCATATGCATTTGATCACAAGTTTGTATGAAACCTCATATATGGTATAAGATATGTTATTCCTATGACTTTTGAAGATGATGGGTCATCTAAATTGTGTTGAGAGTTTCATGCTCTACCCTTTTGTCCAAGTCTAATTTCATTCTCATGAAAGCTCATTTATCCTACATGCAAGGAGATTTTCACTCAACTCCATATAAGGAGGTCCTACTTCACTCCTCACAAGCTCATTGACAATAGTGCCCTTACTTCACTCCTCACAAGCTCTTGGCAAGAGTGCCCTTACTCTCCTCATGGTCTTCATGCTCATAGAGCATTGTATGTAATTAATTTCAATTTTAATTCATTCATCATGTTTTGTTATCTTTTTCTCCTTCCTCCATAGCTTGTTAGATGTGTGCATGTGAGTAGAGTAAGAGTGATCCTTTGTGATTTCAACATGGTATCAAAGCATAGGTTAATTCTTGATATTAGTTCATTTTATATTTTGGTGTTTGTTATCTTTATCACATATAGTTTGTACAGATTTTGATAATGTCTCCCATATGCATTTGATCACAAGTTTGTACGAAACCTCATACATGGTGTAAGATATGTAATTCATATGCCTTTTGAAGGTGATGGATCATCTAAATTTTGTTGAGAGTTCCATGCTCTACCCTTTTGTCCAAATCTACTTTCATTCTCATGCAAGCTTAATTATCCCATATGCAAGGAGAATTTCCCTCAACTCCATATAAGGAGGGCTTACTTCACATCCTCACAAGCTCATTCACTCAAGCTCTTGGCAAGAGTTCCCTCACTCTCCTCATGATCTTCATGCTCATAAAGCATTGCATGTAATTCATTTCCATTTTAATTCATTCATCATGTTTTTTTATCTTTTTCTCCTTTCTCCATAGCTTGTTAGATGTGTGCATGTGAGTAGATTAGGATTATTCCTTTGTCATTTCAACATGGTATGAGAGCATATGTTAGTTCTTGATATTATTTCCTTTTAATTTTTAATGTTTGTTATCTTTATCACATATACTTTGTAGAAATTTTGATAATGTCTCCCATATGCATTTGATCATAAGTTTGCATGAAACCTCATACATGGTGTAAGATATGTAATTCCTATGACTTTTGGAGGTGATGGGTCATCTAAATTGTGTTGAGAATTCCATGCTCTACCCTTTTGTCCAAGTCTACCTTCATTCTCATGGAAGCTCATTTATCCCACATGCAAGGAGATTATCCTTCAACTCCATATAAGGAGGGCATAATTCACTCCTCAAAAGCGCATTCATTCAAGCTCAATAGTGCCCTCACTCTCCTCATGGTCTTCATTCTCATAGAGTATTGTATGTAATTCATTTCCATTTTAATTCATTCATCATGTTTTGTTATCTTTTGTTCCTTCCTCCATAGCTTGTTAGATGTGTGCATATGAGTAGAGTAGGAGTATTCCTCTATCATTTCAACATGGTAGCAGAGCATAGGTTAGTTCTTAATATTGTTTCCTTTTAATTTTTGGTGTTCGTTATCTTTATCGCATATAGTTTGTACAGATTTTGACAATGTCTGGCATATGCATTATCACAAGTTTGTCTGTGTGAAATCTCATATATGGCATGAGATATATAATTGCTATCACTTTTGGAGGTGATGGGTCATCTAAATTGTGTTGAGAGTTCCATGCTCTACCCTTTCGTCCAAGCTATTTTCATTCTCATGTAAGCTCATTTATCCCACATGCAAGGAGATTTTCCATCAACTCCATATAAAGAAGGCCCACTTCACTCCTCACAATCTCATTCACTCGAGCTCTAGGCAACAGTGCCCCTACTCTCCTCATGGTCTTCATGCTCATAGAGCATTGTATGTAATTCATTTCCATGTTGATTCATTCACCATTTTTTGTTATCTTTTGCTCCTTCCTCCATAGCTTGTTAGATGTGTGCATGTGAGTAGAGTAGGAGTAGTCCTTTGTTATTTCAACATGGTATCGAAGCACAATTTAGTTCTTGATATTATTTCCTTTTAATTTTTGGTGCTCATTATCTTTTTTAATAGAATGAATTTAATTCTTAATCCCTCCCTCCCTCATCACACCCTTAAATTAAGCGTGCTTTTAAGCAATATTTTCATTTTTTGCTTTAAGCATGATTATCATCATTTCTTTACCTTTCCTACTCATAATCATAGTTGCCTTTTGTTGAAAGTTGCATCATTATGTTATTTTTGCATCTTTGAGGATTTTCATTTGTCCAATAAAGTTTTTTGAGCAGTAGAATGTGTAACAAGCAGTGCTTATAAGCACTTGAGTAATTTGAGCACTAGAATGTGCAATAAATAATGCTTATAAGTACTTGATAGGGTCCAGTACTTGATAGGATCCATTAAGGCTTTAGAACCTGTCATTGGTGACAATTTTAGGTATCACCAAGCACCTTTCCTACGAGAGAGAGTGACTTCAATGGAGCGGAGGAGCCAGAGAATATGTGGTCTTCTATCTCCTTCATCTCTCAATGCAATGATGGATAATGGGCACCAAGTAAAGTTCGACATAGATAAGCTACTCCATGGACTCACATAGATATCAAGGCATAGAAAGAAGTCTTCTATAGCGTTGTAGAATGCAAAATTGCAACAAGAGAGAAGTTGCCCTTCTATAGAAGCTTATACGTGAACACAGAAGATGGTGGAGAAAAGATAGAGAGCTTGAAAAACACTTTGCACCTTTGCCTTCAAGTTATCTCTTTGTGCCGTTGTTGCTCAAGCCTACATGGATTGCGTAGCAGTTATGGCTGCCAAAATAATAAACTGTGTCTTTAGTCACTCAAAAAACAATGCTATAGGGACCAAGTTTGGTAAGGGCCAACCGTTTGGGGAAGTAGGGAACTTCTTTGAGCTCACAAGCAAGAGAAAATTTTTGTGATAAAATGGGATACACTTCTCTATGCTGTTGAACACCTTAGAGTAGCACATGGTGAAGTCACACGTGCGCGAATGAGGGAGTCGACTCCAATTCATTTGAAAGAGGAGCTTTGAAGTAACATCTTCATATAAAGAATCATGTTCTTGTTCTATCAGCACAAAGAGAAGAGAGTACTTTCAACTAATATGTCGAACTGTTTGAAAAGAAGGTTAGAAAATAACCACGCTCGAGAAGACGCGGAGCCCAATGAATTTTATGGTTGAGCGATGAGCAATGCCAAGCTAAAATCATGGCTAGGAGCCACATGCAATGATAGTTTTTCATTGCTTAGTCACTAAATGGAGCACGCAAACATGGGCCCAAGGTGCAAGCGTTATGCACCATAAAGTTGGTGTCAGTTGTGAGTTTAAACGTTTTTTAAAAAAAAAAAAAAAAAATCTAGCGGGTATGGTTTAGCAGATGTGCCTTGTACTCCTAGGTAGATGGCCAAGGTTCAAGTCCCGCCCGGCGTTGGATGCCATAGAGTTCTTCAACATGGGTGCCTCTACCTTATGAGGTCGGGTCTGTGTCTTTTCAAATTCATTATACTTTCAAAAGAAAAAGCAAATCTGTTTTTATTGGATCGCATGTGTTCAATCTTTTTTTTAAATTATTTTTGAGAGTATAATGAATTGGAAACACACTCACACACCCAATCTCGAAAGGTAGAGGCACCCATCTTTGAGGAACTCAGAGATATGTCCAGCCAAGACTTTAACTCAGGACTTCCTCTTAGAGATTCAAGGCATCAAACCACCATGCTACTCGGGCTTGGCTTGAATGCATGTATTCGATTTTGACATTGAAGAAACATATAAGGACATTCACAATTCAACCACACAAAGAGAAATAACAAGCTTGCGTAGTATTTTATGAACATTATTACTTTATTTTTCGCATGGAAAAGAGCTTTGAGGAGATTCTACAACCATCGTGAACCAACTTTAAATTGGCTTTCATCGTTACAAGAAGATTATGACTTACCTCAACAAAAAAGAGATTCAAATTTTGTTCCCATTTCACATAATCAAGTGTCTCGCCTTCCCAATGCCATAAAAAGTTGCCAAGGCTATTATGGGTCTATGTTCACTCTCTCACACATAAAAAATGTATCACCAAATGTAATATCTCAAGATGCATATATACAAGACATAGAAAAAAAACAACAAAGTCTTCTACAACATCAAGGTTAAAGGCTACATCACCAACAAGGAGAAAGAGGAGTAAAGGAACAAAGAAGAAGACACCCACGGATCCCATCAATGGATCAAATGAAGGACGACATTGACAATGGAGATGGCAAATGGATCAAAAACACTACTTAGACCATGTTGGAAATCCTACACTTCTAGGGATCCAATATGTCCCTAGATCCCCCACAAAATCACTTGGATCCCAAATGTCCAAATATATGTCTCGCAATCCCACATGTTCCAAGATTCCAGGGATGCCATATGTCCAACACACCATGGATCCCATATGTCCATGGATACAAAGCCACATGGATGCCATATGTCCATGAAAAAGGGATGCCATATGTCCCACACTCGGATGCCATATGTCCAAGCTATGTATGAGGATCATATATGTCCTTAGATCTAAAGACCAATGAACTAAGTGATCCCATATGTCACTAGTTCCCCACATAAAAAACAAAGGGATCATCACATGGAGGGGGGGTGTTGAGAGTTCCATGCTCCACCCTTTTGTCCACGTCTACTTTCATTCTCATAAAAGCTCATTTATCCCATATGCAAGGAGTTTCCCCCTCAAATCCATATAAGGAGGGCCTCACTTCACTCCTCACAAGTTGATTCACTCAAGATCTTGGAAAGAGTGCCCCACTCTCCTCATGGAGTCTTCATGCTCATAGAGCATTGTATGTAAGTTATTTCTATTTTACTCCTTTCATCATGTTTTGTTATATTTTGTTCCTTCCTCCATAGCTTGTTAGATGTGTGCATGTGAGTAGAGTAGGAGTAGTTCTTTTTCATTTCAACAAATTGTTGTTCGGATTGATTGATGAGTTGTCAATCAAACCGTAGAGGTCCAATCATATGAAACTAAACACTACTTTCATACACTGCTTTGGGGTGGTGAGATAGAGTGAGTCCATTGCATTGATTAGCATGTTGTTCGTGAACTATTAGAGCACTACACTCAAGCTTGTTATATAAGTTCTAAATTTGTTTTTAGGTTTGTGGATATTATTATATTATTATTTACTATAAATAAGACATGGAAGGTGCACACATACACAAATTTAGAGTAAAAGTGGTACAAAGTTGGGATGAAAGTAATGTCACTATTTTTAGAAGATCTAATCGCTTGTGTTGACAACCTCTCAATAAAAAGAGTGGTTCTCTTAGAGTAGGTAGCTTACAACATTTACTATATTAGCATACTTTCGTACAAAAATCAATCGGATCGTTCATGCAAATATGAATAGTCTCATACTTATTCTCTGTTGGATATCCGTTGTCTCATCAGAAGGGGCCTTGATCCACATGTACATCATTTCTGGGTACTCTTGTAGTAACTCTTTCCTCTAGTTTGGTTGGAAAATGTTGCCACATTGAGGGTTGGGTTGCAAGTTCACGGGTTCAAATTGTGTTGCATTAGTCGGATTCTTTCGCGTGATTTTCTCAATGGCCAAATTGTATTCTGTTATGTACATAAAATATGGTTATATTGTAATTCATTCATGGAAATATACCTTCTCAGTGCTAGTTCTATGAAATATGGAGACTAAAGAATAGTCTCCTCAATGGTTGTCGTGGCCTGTGCCTGCGCTTCGACACGTGCTAAGTGAGTTTTGCCTAATTCTTTGATCGTTTTCATCCATGTAGGTGTAGGGGATTCGAAGGTGTCTTGACCTTTGTCTGTATTATGACCACTAATGGCAGGTTGAGGTTCATATTCTTCTTCAAATGTGGGCTCAACTGGAATGGTTATCATTTCTTTGAGCTCTGTTATATTTGATGGTGATTCAGGTCAAGGGATCTTTGAGTGATCTAGTACTTGAGTGTGAAGTTCTAACATACGCACCCTTAAAATGTTCAATTCCTTTAGGAGTTCTATTGGTGTGACTGCTTGTGTGGTAGGTGGGGTTGTAGGTTCTCTGAGTTGTAAAGTGGCATTATTGTTTCTGAGTGCCTTGCATTACTTGATCAATTTGCCATAATCTTCAAGAAGGCATGCATGGTCATCCAAGAGCATTTGCATGGTCTCTGAGGGAATAGCCTTGAGGCAACTGGGAGTGATAGGTTCCTCTAGGTGGTCCAGTGAGGCTTCAAAGTTCTCATGGTACTGTACTTGTACACATTGTTTTTCTTCTTTGGTTGTAGCTAAGTGGTAGGAGTCCCATATTTCTTGTTAATTGGGCATTTTGGATGACCTTTTGTCATAGCTGTTCTTTTGGATCTACAATGGGATCCTTGGTCTTTTGATCTAACTCTAGTTCCATAGAATGATAAAATCTGCAAAGTACTTGATGACGTGCATTGAGTGATGCATATTTGATGGTCAATGAGTTGAGATTGGCCTGTAGTTGAGTGTTCATTTGTTGTAAGGCCTGATAATGATGTCCTAATGAAGCAAGCTCTTCTCTAACTTGATGCATACAAGAAAACATTTGTTGAAATGCGGTATCTATAGTGGACGAGGAAAATAATGATGGGATTCTTGTTGATATATTTAGGTAGTGATGTGTGTGAACACTCTAGGATTGTCGGGGTAATTTTTTCCCTCTTTGGGAGGTTTTTTCCCTTGGCTTGTATATACGCCTATTGCCCTAATGGGCTACTTATCTTTGTACATTCTAGTGGTAATACATTCATTATTGTGTGTTGTGCTCCAAGATTTTTCTTCTTCCTTGTGCTGTTCGCGTGCTTCCGCAGATGTCTAACTCCAACAATTGGTATCAGAGAAGGTCGCCGCTTCATCTAGGGCATCATCAACACCTCTCCGGTTACAGTCTTCGAATTGCATGAAATTTGGTGAGCATATTGAAGGTGTTTCAGAATCGCAATCTGAGCTCATTTCGACCTCTAAATGCATCATCGTAGTGCATGTGTAGGCTATTGTGTCTTTTTGTTCCAAAGATATATACCAGTTTTGGTTCGCCAATATAAGCATCTCGAAGTCTTTTATAGGTTTAACAAAACTTGTGAGGGTAGTTCTGTTCAACTTTTTCAGATACAATCATTTTTTTGCATCAGGGTATTTTAGTGAGTGGCCATGGCTGAAGGCAATGATGTATTTCATATGTTGGCTGTTGAGGATAAGTTGGATGGTACGAATTACCCATTGTGGGCATATATGATGCATCATGCATTGTTCACAAAAGGACTATGGAATATTGTGCAGGGTGTTGAAAGACGTCATGTTACACCTGTGAATACAAGTACTGCAAATAGAGGTGCTAGAGCTAATGGAGATGGTGTCGAAGATGGTGATATTCTGCAAATTCCTGTTTGCGCTGCGGTTTCTGTTGCACCTACTATAGAGAAAATTCATTGGGATGGGAAAGATGCTCAAGCACATGCATTGATAGCTTTGTCTATCAAACATGCCATTATTCCTCACATTCGCTCTTACAAGACAAGTAAGGATGCTTGGGATACACTTAGCACATTGTAACAGGCTAGGAATGAGGCTCATGTTGCTTACCTTGGAAACCTTTGGAGAGTGAGCACATGAATGAAGGTGATTCTATGGACAGTTTTCTGACAAAGATCAAGGATTTGAAAGAATAGTTGATTTCTGCTAATCAAGCTCACTTGTGCAGACCGTTCTGAATGGTCTTCCTGATCCATATTAGAGTTTTGCTTCTACTCTTTGTTTGATGATGAAAGGCAATCCAAATGCCTTGTCATTTGAGGAGTTAGTCTCTATTTTGTTGAAGGAAGATCAATCCAGGTAGAATAGGTCCATCATGTGTGTTGCAAATCAAACTTTCCTGGCTAGTGAGAAGGGCAAAGGTAAATGGAGCTCATCTACTAGCAAGCAGAAATATGCAAATGCTGCACATTCAAAGAAGGAAGACAAAAAGGAGACAAAATTAGAAAAGTAGAAATTTTTTTGCAAGTAATGTAAACAAAATGATCATATCATAAAGAATTGTCCAAAACTGGTTACAAAAGAGGCAAAGAAAAAGGAGGCTAGAATGGTTGTTGCAGATGCCTCTACACTGAAAATAGAGTCCGCTAATCTTGTGGAGAATGAAGAATGGGCATTTACCACTCTTTGTAGTTCTGACCCATCTTCTCAGGAGCAGTGTATGTCTGCAGTAGACTCAGATGTTTGGTACTTTGATAGTGGGGCAACCAAACATATTACCTCACAGTGCAGTTTCTTCTCTTCACTTGAGCCTGCCCCTACAGGGAATACTGTAACATGCACCAACAACTCCTCTTATCCTGTTATGGGAGTTGGCAAGATCATTTTGACTACTACTAATGGTAGTTCTTTTACTTTGTCAGATGCTTTGTTTGTGCCAGCGATCAAGAAAAAGCTGTTATCAGTTTTTGCATTAGCCAAGATTGGCTTGGTTGTGAAATTTGTCGATGATAGATGTACAGTTCATGATATGTCAAATGGCGACATAAATTATTACTTCTGGCATTTTATGTCATGGGCTGTATAAGCTCATAGAATATGAAAGATCTGTAAATGATTCGGCATGTGCAGTAAATGATCCTCAGGCTATGTCAGATGCAAAGCTTTGGCATGCATGCTTTGGTCATCTGAATTTTGCTAGCTTGCTATCCTTGTAGAAATCTGAAATGGTGTCCTCTTTGCCCAAACTTGAGGCACTTGGAAAACATGTTTGTGAAGGCTGTATTTTGGGCAAAATGCAGCATTCCTCCTTTCCAAAAGATGGTTCAATTTGGGCTACTCAGAAATTGTAGCTTGTACATAGTGATCTCTATGGTCCTATGGAGACACCTTCTTTTGGGACCTGTCTTTACTTCGTGACTTTCATTGATGATTTTTCCAGGCATGCATGGGTATATCCATTAAAGGCAAAGTCCAAAGTCTTTATGTGCTTCAAACAGTTTCTAATTTTGGCTGAAAATATGTCAGCATGTAAAATGGGCACCCTCCATTTTGATCAAGGGAGGAATATATGTCTTTTGACTTTAATGCATTTCTGGATGAACTTGGGATAAAACATCAATGTACAGTGCCGTATACACCTCAACGGAATGGAGTTGCTGAATGGAAGAATAGTTCACTCATGGAGATGGCAAGGTGCATGGTCAAGAGTCAAGCTTTACCACATAGTTTCTGGCTTGAGGCTGTCATGTGTGCAACATATGTACTTAACGGGTGTCCCACTAAAGCACTATACTCTATCACTCCATATGAGGCTTGGCATGGTTGCAAGCCGTTTGTTGCTCATCTGCGTGTTTTAGTTGTTTGTCATATGCATTAGTGCCTAAACAACATCGCAAAAAACTGGATGATAAAGCAATAAAATGTATTTTTGTTGGGTACAGTTCTGAAAGCAAAGGCTATCATCTGTATCATCCATAGACTAAATGCATTCTGTTTAGTCGTGATGTTGTTTTTGTGGAAGATGCTATTCAACCCTTACTTTCATGTATTAAGGAGACATCTGTTAGCTCCAAAGACATGTATGATACTTTGCTGCCTCTTTTTACAGGTGGACAGTCTACTGCTTGTCCTAATGAGGAAACTTCGTAGCCTACGTAGGTTTCATGTGATGATGTAGATCATTCCATTTCTGATGCAGATTTACATGATGCACTTGTTAATGAGAGAGCTGATATTGAGCAGGCAAAAACTATGCCAAAATGGCTGGTGCAAAGTTTGCATGATAGCAAATTAGATGCACATCTATCATATTGTACTCGTTTAGGCTCTCATAGTGCCTCTTTTGCATCAGATTGCTATGCTATGGATGCTTCTAGTCTTTGTGATAAGACTGAACTTTTTTCGTTTGATGAAGCACAAAATTCTGAACATTGGATGGGCTGCAATGCATTTGAATATGATGCTATCATGAAAAATGGTACTTGGTCTTTATGTGACTTGCCTCCTGGCAAGAAGGCCATTGGCACTAAGTGGGTATACAAGCTGAAGCGTAAAACTGATGGAACATTTGACAGGTATAAGGCTAGGCTTGTTGCAAAGGGCTATGCACAGGAAAGAGGCATTGATTTTGATGAAACCTTTGCTCCTACTTGCCGAATGACTACAGTTCGTAGCATCTGTGCACGTGTAGCTCATCCTGGTTGGAATGTACATCAGTTGGACATTAAAACAACATTTCTAAATGGTGACTTGCATGAAGAAGTGTATGTCTTTCAACCCCATGGCTTTGTGCAAAAAGGGCATGAAAACTAGGTGTGTAGGTTAAAAGGCATTTTATGGTTTAAAACAAGCACCATGTGCTTGGTATGAAAAGATACATGCCTATCTGATTGCACATGGTTTTGAGAATAGTACATCATGACATGCATATTGCTGATTTTAAGACTAATTTGCATGCCTCATTTGAGACGTCTAATTTGGGGCATTTGCATCACTATTTGGGCATTCAATTTATGCAAGTTGATGGTGGAATGGCTTTGTGTCAAAGGAAATATATTGACACATTATTGCAGTGTTTTGGCCTTGAAGACTGTAAGCCTATTGCCACTCCTATGGAGAGAGGTTTATGATTGAGTCTTTATGATGTTGGACATGCATTTGAATGTTGTTTTCTATTAGCACGATGTTGGATGCTTGATTTACTTATGCACTACTCGGCGAGATATTCATTTTGCTTTCTTAGAGATGAGTAGGTTTATGTATTGCCCGGGATCAGTATCGCGAGATTTGCATGCTTTTTCTGATAGTGATTGGGCTGGTTGCTATGACACTCCTGTGTCCACTAGTGGTTTTTGCTTCATGATTGGTAGCTCATGTATATCTTGGTTGAGCAAGAAGCAGCCTACTGTGGGCACTTTGAGTTGTGAGGCTGAGTATAGGGTAGCTTTCATAGCGACTATTGAGTGTGTGTGGCTCAGATGCCTTATGGCTGATTTGGCTGTTGGTCAGTCTTTTGCCACCACCATCTTCACTGACAGTCAGAGTGCATTGACAATTGCAAAGAACCCTATGTTCCATGCTCACACTAAGCACATTGAGGTGCATTATCATTATGCCAGGGAGAGGTTCTCTGTGGGGAGATCAGCTGGCATATGTGCCCACACAAGAGAACATTGCATACCTTTTTACGAAGGTTAGGCCTAGGGAGAAGTTTGAAGCTTTTCACAAAGCTTTGGGATTACTTCCTTTTGTGGATTGATTCCACATAGCTTGGCACTTCCTTATACATGAGTGTCAAATCCTTGTTCATCGCATCACTCCCAGGGTGGATTTGTTGATATATTTAGGTAGTGATGTGTGTGAACACTCTAGGACCACTGGGGCACTTTTTTTCCTCTTTAGGGTGTTTCTTCCCCCGTGTTGTATATACGCATATTGCCCTAACAAGCTACTTATGTTTGTACATTATAGTGGTAATACATTTAGTATTGTGTGTTGTGCTCCAAGCTTCTTCTTCTTCCTTGTGCTGTTCATGTGCTTCCATAGACGTCTAACTCCAACAGTTCTCAAAAAGGCATGTTGGTCAGTGTGTAATGCACGGGGAAGGGGGGTTGGGTAGGGGAGTGTGGATGCCATGGTGATGGTGGAGAAGTGCATGGACGTGGGTGTGGGAGTAGTGGTGATGGATGTGAGTGGAGGTGTAGTGGGTGGTGAAATATCCATATCACTAGAAGTTTGATCTAGTGAGCTGATAGTGAAAAGTGGTGTGACCATGGGTGACGTGATGGCATGAATACATGATTTACAAAGGTTGATGAATAACTTACAGGGATGGGTTCGAACACTGATTGATGAGGGTGATATTGTTGAGGTAATGTGTTGGGGCTAGGATGTAGCATTGATGAAAGATTGATTGGAGTATGGGGGTGATGAAAGGGTGCTAAGGGAAGGGAATAGGTGGAACAGGAGAAGCTAAGAAGTGGTTGACGACTATTGGTTGGAAGGTTGATGTGGTAAATGATTTTGATGGTGTTGTGGAAGTGGTGAGGGATGGATTAACATGTCCTTGTGATCCTAAATTGTAAATGGGATGATCGATGAGGATGAGCTAGGGTGTACATGTGGAACAGGATGTATAGGTGATGAATGTTGGGTTCAGGCATAGAGACAATGTCCGAGGCTTGGGCGGGTAGGGATGTTGATGGAGGGGGTGCCATTTCAATTATTATGGTTTCATCTCGAGTTGGCATGTCTACCATGATTTGTGCTTCTTGATGAATGGAGGTGTGGGGTTTGACTAGTACATGATTATACTTTCCTAACCGTGACATTAATCGTACTCTCCAAGGATTGAATTGAAGTAGGGGCTTGTGCTTGAGGAAGTGTAATGCTTTGATTGTGCCCACTACTTGAACTAATTTGTTAAAAGAATTTAGAAAGGTGGCCTCAAATCCACTGTTGGTGAGTTCTTGTTGCAATATTTTCTTATTTTGTTGCTCCGTGATCTGACTTCTCATCCAAACATCTTGCATGTTTTTGTATAATCTTTGAATTGCAATGGTGTATGCGGTTGTGTTTGAGGTGTCATTTGCTCTAGTTCTTATATCTCCCCGAGTTTTTGTTTTCCTCTTATCTTGGTCTTGTTGACCCTTAGCTTGTGTTTCTTGGCTTTGTTGATTGGCATCCTCCTCATCGTTGTCCTCCATGACTATTCTCTCTCCATCTTCTGGACTCGACACAACTTGATCACCCTCAAGTTCTGATGGAAAACTAGGATAACTAGGGTGTTAATAGCCTTGTGAAAAGAATTGGGCCTTTGAGAATTGAAATTGACTAGAAAATTCATCATGCATTTCAAAATCAAATGTCATATTTAGCACCTTGGCTTCTAATTTGGTATTGGAAAAGCAAATGCATTTTGTATGACAGTAGCTATGGTTTCCCTTACTTCTATAGTTGTGGCCACTATGGTGGTCACCATGGTTACGTGAGAGGCTACATATACACTAGAAGTACCTTTTGATGTAATAAGGCATGACAAACAAATTATGATGGGGGGACAAGCGCTTGAGGTTCCATTGGTGACTATTGGGGTGATGGTTGAGGTAATGGCAAGGTAGGTACATTTAGACATGGGATGGTTCCCCTCATGCATTTTCCACTTCATGAATTCAGTGGTTTATGCGACTTGGTAGAGACTTTAAATTGTTGTAATTCGGCACTTGATAGGGCTCACTCAATAGGGATGTCGTAAGCTAGACATATATACACTATTCATGTAATGGCACAACAACCATGGATAACTCTTTTTCTGGCCCATCTTTGGTTTGCGAAAATTAATTGTTCTTGTATCCAACTCGTTAGGTTGATAGTTTGTGGGCCAATGTTTTCTAGATAGAGTTGAAATCAAATACGTTCTTGTGGCAAAGTGAAGTGGTCTCGTGCAGGGAAAGAAAAACATTGCATGTAGACATGCAGCAACTTTGATAGCTTGGGTGTAATGGCTGAAATGTCAACCCAGTTCAAAACATCTCCCTTCTTCATGGGTTCTGGGATGAGCCTTTCTCTTTTTGTGGGTGTATGCATACCATGAATTTTTAAGGTAGGCCCGATGAGATCTGGCGAGAGATAAAACTTCTTAAAAGGTGGATCCGTGACCAAAGAGGGTAGTATAAAAGTACCGAAGAGCTCCTTCCTCGCAGGTGGTTGTAGAGTAGTAACAAGATAATAGCATCGATAGAAGTCAGGTTTAGGAAGGGGTACACTGAAACCTGCCCTTGCCCATATTGGTCTTAATTCCTCAAAGTTTTTGAGTGCTTCAAAATCCCTAGATAAGAATTGGTATCTTCCTCATGTGTCACCACTAAGGCACAAAGTTGCTTCATAAATGTGCTCTACATCTACAAGGGGTCCTGCTAAACCTTGGAACCAATGAGATTTGTTACATACTCGCTTTGTCCTTTTGATTGGAGGGTCCTCAATTGGCACTAGTCCCATGAAATCTTGGAATTTTGGAGGTATCCCAGAAGGGTGGGCTTCGACTAGTAAATTTGCAAATTCTACCACTGGTAGGCTAGTGCATGCCCTTGAAGATCCTTATGCCTGCATGCTGATCTTGAGTACTTGTGTAAAAGATCTACTCATTATCATGGAAATTAATCTTGATCCCAATAAAGTAAGACCACAATCCCTTTCCATAAATGATGTGTTGCCAATGTAGCCTTGTGTTTTGAGGTGATTGTGCAATGATCTCTCAGTGACTAATGCATGTCGCTAGACTTCCTACATGCATTGAATAATGCATACATATCCTTTCATGAGAGATGTCATTAATTGTGATAGTGAGTTAGTATGGGTTGATTTTTACAAGGATTAGGTGTTAGTGAATTATTACAAAGATAAAGGTTAGCATCATGAGGTTTCATATTATACAATGGAGGGGATTGAGTTTTGGGGGCATTTAGACACCCATTTCCTAGTGAGTGGTGAATGGAAACGAATTGTTTGATTGGATACACATGGATTTAGAGGCAAAGAGGTAGGTGAATGATGTGATTTTGGAGGGGTGGGTGTTACATGGCTTGGTTTCTGAGCTACAAGATAGACCTTAGGCACCAAATTTGAGTGGTATTGGGCTTAGTTGTCAGAGACTTCTTGGGTACCTAGAATTGTTGAATTCTCATGGAAGGAAAATTTCTAGGCGATGTTGAACATTGAGGTTGAATTTGTTTCATCTTGACTTCTTTTCCTAAACTAGAGGAGATGGTCAATGATTGCTGACCCTTGGGTACCCACATTTGTTTCTTGCTAGATGCATTTGGATACTTGTGCTACTTGCAAGGGGAAGTCTAGATTCATCATTGGTTGAGATGTTCAGATTGTGGTTGAATTTCCCATGGTGGTGGTTGAGAGGTTAGGTGGACACTCTACTTTGGAAAAGAATGGAGGTCCAACATTTGCATGACGTGCCCATCAAGAAATGAGGCATTTTGTACAACATATCTATGCAGGCATGCACGAAGTGTGGAGGGTGGGCATGAGGGGTTTATGGTGCCCATTTGTCTGTTGATGGTCCCCTGTAGCTCAGTGATGAGTAGCACCTCCTTTAATGTCAATCCGGGAAGACGTGAGGATGGTATGAAGACCTCGAGCAAGTGGCGGCACAAGTGTGTGAGTGAGAAGCACACAAGCATGCACACACATACACACACACGCGCACACAAGGCAAGACAAAGAGTGAGAATCAATGGAGCTTTTTAGATTACTTTCAAAATGCTCTTACAAGTTCGTTTCAATTACAATCCACCCTCAAAAATGAGCTCTCTAGCTCTTTTTATAGTTTTTGACTAGCTTTTGGCCCTGTCCAGACCTAGTGTCCGGCCTAGTTAAAAATTAGGTTCCAGGGCCAATTTGAGGGCTCAAACGGAGTCTAAAAAATACGAAAATTGATATGTAGGTACTTCTAAGGCTCCTCAAGCTCAAGGACTCCTTGGCTTGCACAAAATGGAGCTACAAAAATATGAAATGGTATTTACAATGATTGTTAGTGATAAGAATCACTGTTAAAAGATGTAGATTGGAAAAATTGAAGGGCCTATCTGCCAGATTTGCGTCGACTGCTTTGTCTACTTACTCCTTCACCTTGTTCTGACTCTCTCCGTTGGCTTCCTTGTCTCGTCAGTCCTTGGGTGCCCATACTGCTCTCAACACCCCCCCCTCTCTCGCGTCTGTCGTCCCTGACAGACCCTTGTTGCTGGGGGTGTTGGATGTAATATTCCACAACCTGAGTGGCAAGCTGATGTTCTTGTAAGCGTAGTCCTTTGGCCAAATCTGTCATCATACGATCCCAATCGATTGGTCCTGGAACATCCGGATGTGGCAGACGTAACTGATCTGCATGGATCGCTTGTTCTACTGCGAATAGATGTAGCAAATGTGTGGGTCTGGGAATGAAAATTTCGGAATTGTATTCCCAGAAGCCCGTAGAGAACATTTCCTCAAATGTTTGCTTGAAGCATGCGGGCAAGTACTTGATTCGTGCATGCCAAGCAAAGATAACAGTGACCGAGGGGGTTTGGCTCATGTCGTAGACTAAATCCTTGTTGCCTTGAGCGAATCCAGGAGCGGAGATGTATGGAGCTTGGACATTCCGAAAGGTTTTGAAGACAATGGTCATGAGCTCAAATATCTTCATACACATTTTCGCTGCTATATCAGGTACATTGTTTAGGCGTGCGGACCAGTGCCGAATGGTTGATATCATGTAGGCTACGGTTGGAGGTCCTTGAGGTGGAGCAAAATACGGGTAGTTAACCCAAGCCGAGCACTCTTTATTGTTGCGTACCTTGATTGCAAATGCTTGCCAGGATCTGCGACGTACCACTGGACAATAGCATGGATTATACTTGATATAGAGTGGCATGGTAGCCCAGGTACTCATCATCTCTGGGTAATCGGTGAGTAAGCGTGCACGCCAATTAGGTTGGAAAATCGAGCCAGCACGTGCATCGGTCGGTAAATCCCCTATCTCAAATTGAGTAGCAAATGTGGGCTCCTTCCCTGTATGTCTTTTGACTTCTGCATTATAATCATGTAGTAAGACAAAATAAGGCATGTATTGCGATTCTGATGTTGTGATTAACCGTTGATGGGATAATTGTTGAAAGTAGGAAGACCGAAGGACCGTTTCTTCCAGATTCGTGAGAGATTGCATTTGCACGGCCACACGATCATCATGTGTCTTACCCACTTTCTCGACCCTTCTGACCCAATCTGGAACTTGAATTTCTAACGTGTCTTGTCCTTCTTCTGTAGTTCGACCACCAGGCGTCGGCATAGGCTCGTATGGTTCTTCGTAGCTGTCCTCGACGGGGATTTCCACTACTGTTTCAGGTTCTGGTTCTTCAATGGGCGAGGGGGGTCGTTCATATGGTAGGAGGCGTGCTTGGAGTTCTGCTACCTGTTTCCGAAGGGTCTCCATTTCTTCTGTAGATTGTTGCAAGATTACCGGCTCCTGTTGAGCAGTGGATACACTGGCTAACTGTTTCTTTAGATCGGCACATTCAGTCTCTAGTTTTTCATATGACTCCAGGAAATTTGCATGCTCCTCAAGTAAAATGCGGATGTCTTCTGATGGAACTGCTCTATATCTGGTAGGGCTAATGGTTGCTCCTACGGTTCCTTCCATAGCCGCTTCAAAGTTGTCTTGATTTTGTTGTTGAAGTCGTTTGTTCTCCTCTAGTGCTGCGGCCATATGCTTCCTTAATAGCCCAATGTTGCGTCTGAGTGTGGCATTAGATATCATTTGTGCTTGAAGCACTGTTTCTAGCTCCTTAACTGCTTGGTCATCTACAGTTGATGCCTTTGATTCCAATTCGGAGTGAGCCTGCTGTAGTGTGGTATGCTCGTCTAGGAGCGTCAGGTAGTCGGCCTCAATAGTGGTGACTCTAGCTTGGAGACGTTGAGATTCTGCCTGGAGGGTAGCATTGCGTTCTTCTAATTGATGGAAGTCTTGTTGTAGCTGATGTGCACACTGAAATAATGTATCAAATGTACTATTTACATTATGAGATGCAAGGGAAATAGTTTGAAATGCAGAGGAGGTGGGATTGGGTAGGGGTGTAGTGAATGCTGTGTGTGCCACTGATGTGAGTGGTGAGGTGGGGGGCAAGGGAGGGGAAGGTGGTGAAATCGTGGGGAGAGGTGCTGTGGTTGGTGAAATGTCCATTGGATCAGACAAGGTGGTGTGTGCAGGGGCTACCATATAGGTGGGTATGGTAGGTGAAGTGAGTGTGGTGTCCGTGTAAATTGATGTCGTTGCAAACATCGGAGGAAGGTGGCTTTGAAACATGGGAGAGCGGAAGAACTGCTCCACAAAGGACGGGTATTGTGGTGGTGAGGTCCGGTTGAAAGAGGTGTAGGGGCCAGCTGGGAAGTGAGGGTTATGGAATGGAGGTACTCGTATTGGGGGGTAGGTCGGGAAACACAGGGTTCCTTCCGTGGGTGCTGGGTTTCCAACTACGCTGGTAATTATGGGATGGCCAGTCATGGGTTCAGCGGATAGATGGGACGAAGTGTACAAGGGATTGGTGACGAAGGAGAAGAGGGTGTCTTGTGAGGTGGGTTCTCGAAATGAGAATGATTTGAATGAGGATGGATTATAAGTGGAGGTAGAGGTGATGACTGTCGTTTCTTCCAGGGTGGGAGGTGGTGGTGGGGGCGGAGAAGGAGGTGATGGAGGATGCTGGGGTGAGATGGGTGATGTCTGAACGAAGGTTTCAGCGGAGAGGTCAGTGGTGGTTATGGGAGTGGCTGTGGTCTCAATGGGTACTTCCGGTTCTGTGACTGGTATCCTGATAGTCTTACCTGCTCGTGGTAATGTGTCCACTCTGCGTTTGTCATACCTTACGGACTGGCGGACGGCGGTGTGGACAGCCTCTGGAACTCCTAAGGAGTCTGACACTAATTTGAGGGTGTCAATGAAATGTTGGTCCACTCCTTCATCTGATAGCATTTCTTGCATCAAAGCTTGACCTGATACCAGAGAGAGCTGATGCCTTTCTTGTACTGCTTTGATAGTGTCGTGTAGCCTTCGTAGTTGAGCTGTATATGCAGGTGCACCTACAAGTTCTGGCACTTCTTGTTGCTCCTCTTGTTGCTCTTGATCATACTCCTCCTCCTCATCCTCCTGCTCCTCATCTCCGTCATCTTCTTCCTCCACTTCAACAGGGGTGACAGGGGCTTGGGAGGTTGTGGCCTGCGTATGTACATTTTCCGCTTGTTGTGCCTCTGCTGTCTCCAGCTCTACATCTTGTAGTAGTTGTTCGAAGTCTTCATTAGTGAGTTCTTCCAAAGCTGCACCACTAGGAAATTCGAGATCCGTTGGGATGGGAGGAAATAGCAAAGTGGAACCATCGGTGCTGCGTCTTGGAAGCCGGAGTGTGAATGGTCGGACTCTTCGGGGTGGCGGGGTGACCTCTGGTGTTAAGGTGGCTCCACGTGGCTGAGCACATGGGACTTGGACCGTGCCTCTCATCTTCTTCGAAGGGGGTCCAGTGGATGTCCTGCCTCGAAACTGCTCTACCCGATTCCACATCAGGGCCCGTTGGATTGGGATGTCATAAGCCAAACACCTATAGATGATTCTTGTTAGAGCACAGCAACCATATAAAACCTGTTTCCGCGGCCAGCGTTTGTGAGCTAAGTGTATCTGATCAATTATCCAGTGGGGTAGGTTGATGGTGAGGCTCTGAGTCTCTGCCAGATACAGGCTAAACCAAATCTTTTTGTGCGGCATGGTGAATCTATCCTGCGCCGGGAAAGCAAAGTGTTGCATGCACATGCGAAGGTGTATTGCAATATTAGGCGTCATGGATACCATGTCTTTGAGTTTGGTGAGACTTCGATTCTTCATGTAGTCCGGTACTAGGGTTTCCTTTTCTGTAGGAATATGCATGCCGCGCATATCCAGAGCTTCTCTCACCAAATTGTTTGATAGTCTAAACCTCCTGAGCTCATTCCCCTTTGTCAGAGATGGAATCACAAATGAGCTTGCACCTTTTGGGTTCGGATTTGGAGTCAAGGTGTTGATGAGATAGTAGCATCGCATGAAGTCAGGTTTTGGGAGTCGGGCACTGAAATAGGCACTCAATCCAGCTTTTTCCCATATCGGACGTAGACTTTCCGCATTTTGTAACTTCTCAAATTCTCTTGTAAAGAAATGGTATCTGCCTTGCTTTCCATTGTAGTCCAGCTCTGATTCCCATAGATACGTTCCTTCCCCCAAGGGTCCTGCTACCTCGGTAAACCAATGTGAAGTCTTACCCACGGGCATGGTGTGGCCACGCGGAGGGTCCGCAATAGGTATGATTTTGACGGCCTGCAACTCTTCTGGTCTTTCAACTGTCTCAGGCAAAACGGGTAAACTGTCCAAGTCCACCACTTGAGGGTTTGTTTCTGTGTGAGAGCTAGTTCCTGCGGCCTCCGCCATGTTGAAAATGTCGCAGCTGATTCTGTGAGAATATATGAATAACCGTTAACATTGCAATGGACACAAAAATGACATGGTGTCCCTTGTTACAATATTAACTTAAAGTTCTGGAGTGGTTAGGAGTTAACAAGTGCTCGGTGCTGGTGTGTGTAGTTAGGAGTTAGGTAGACCTAAGAACTAAGCGAAATGATGTGATAAGAGTGAAGCGGTTAGTAGGTGGTCATGGATTTACAATAGGGTCAGGGGGTTTGTTACAAGTCTTGGGCTGCCAAATGCAGTGGATGGGTTTTACTCGTGGTTCCGTAGAGATTCTCGAGAGCTTGCTAGGTGTGTCAGCTTTAACCTGAGGCCTTTTAGGGGCCCATTTACAACTGCTTCTGTTCGTGTTCATGTGCCTTGGTGTTGACAATGAGTGGATGTAGGCTGTGAGAGTGAATGGATCATGCTGTGTAGGGTGTGTTCTTGGTATAGCTATCTGAGCCCGCAAACAAGCCTTAGGCACCCAAATTTGTCTTGATTGTGGGCTAGCCTTCATCGACCTTTTGGGCACCCAAATAGATTTCACAGTAGCCGAAGAATTTCCGGAAGACCTCTTATTAGTGACGTGTCGATGGTTATTAATAAGAGGCTTTGTCCGTGCGGTTGGCGTGGTTGCAACCGGGTGTTCGCCTTTTCGCACCCACACTTGGTTCACTTGTTGGGACATTCTGCTGCGCAGGTTCTTTTGATGTCCGGCATAGGTAGTACTCTGCTTCTTTTGCCTTTGCTCCACCTTTGGTTGTTGCCTCCTTCTGGCCCTTGGAAAAGAAGGGAGTTTCGTTGCATCCCTGACTCCTTTTTTGCAAATATCATTCCTCTGCAACACAGGGTTTTGAACAAGAACAGCATGTTCATCTTCATGTGTACCCCTGGAGGGACCAGGAGTCCGTGCCTTTCCTAGTTCCTTGAGTGTTCCTTTATCCAACTCTATTGTAATTCGACTATGATTGACCCATACGTGAAGAAGTCCACTTCTTAGGTTTAAGTTGACTGCTTGGTCATAGATCCAGTCTTGACCCAAGACAAGAGGTTCAATGAGATCCTCATCTTGACACACTAGTGCTTTAACTGTCATTGCCTCATCATGAATGTAGAGGGGAAGTTCCACCTCGCCCATGCAAGGGGTTTCCACGCCTCCCAATCCTATGAGATATGCTTCCACAGGATTGACAGTTAACTGTAACTCTTGACAGTAAGACACTCTAACAGCACTAGTGGCGGCACCTGAGTCAATCAAGGCTGTTACAGTCCTTGCACTCTTTTCTTGTCCTATCTCTAGGGTTACGAAAGGACGTCGATCAGTTATCCTAGGTGAGCTGGTTCCTGCAACTTCACACATTGCCATATGATATCCTTGGTCTGCATAGTCATCTGTCCTAGGCTGCTCTCTACCTTGCCTTCGTAATTTCATCCTCCTGATGCGTTCTAAAGCTTCTGCTTGAGCTTCTTCTCTAATTCGCTTCTCTTCCTCTTTGCGTTTCTTAGCAGTGTTGAGTCGACTGAGCATTTCCTCCGTGAGGGGTTCCTGATACAACTTGACTCTGCAACCGCTAATATAATTTGGGAGAACATCACCCTCTAATGTGGCCAATTGTACTGCTCCGCTCGTGGAGATCCTATTGATGATCATAGGTCCGTAGCCTCTCTTTTCTAGCTTCCTCGCGTGTTGTTTTAGTGTATAGACTAAGACTAGATCTCCTGCTTTCAAGCCTTTATCCTTCACGTGGGCATCAAAGTATGCCTTCTGTCTCTTCTTGGCTGCATATATCCCTGCAGCGGCTCTCAGTCTTGTTTCTCCTAATCGTTCAAGGTCAAAGATCCTAGAGGAGAGCTCATGACCTGTCCATTCGTGCTCTCGTGCTACTCTCAATGTAGGAATCAGGAAGTCCAAGGGTAGCACAGCGTTTTGGCCAAATACCATCTGAAAGGGGGTGGCTTGGAGTACCGTTTTGTAGGCAACTCGATATGCCCAAACAGCATGGTGTAGCTGTTTGTCCCAATCAGAGCGTTTAGTGTTCACTAATTTGGTCAGCACATTGCATAAAATCTTATTAGTGCTCTCAGCTTGTCCATTAGCTTGAGGGTGATAAGGGGCAGACTTCTTGTGTATTACCAAGAATTCTTGGAGTAGATTTTCAATCACTTCATTCAAGAAATGAGTGCCTCTATCACTTACAAGCTCTATAGGTAGCCCATATCTCGTGAATACATTCTCAAACAAGAATTTGGCAGTTGTTTGAGCATCGTTCTTTGTCGTAGCCTTTACCTCTACCCACTTGGTGAGATAATCTGCTGCCACAATGATGTATTCCGCATGAGAACCCTTAGCTGGGGGATTAATAGGACCTACGAAGTCTATTCCCCACTTAGAGAATGCACGTCCACCCATCATAGGTTTCAGTGGCATCTCATCTTTGCGTATAGGATACTGAGTCCTTTGACAGACATCACACCGTTTCACATAGGTATGTGCATCCATGTGAAGGGTAGGCCACCAGAAGCCCGCAAACAATATTGCCTTGATCACCCGATCTGGTCCAAAGTGTCCTCCTGCTACACCTTGGTGAGCAGTTTCTAAGATCTTAAGATACTCACTTTCATGGACACACAGTCTCAGGTAACCATCCTTACCGCGTTTGTATAGATTATCACCAACAAGTGAATAATCCTGGGCTTCTTGTTCCAAACTCCTTTTTCTAGCTAGAGTCATGTCTGGAGGGAATGTGTTTGTCCTCAAGAATGATACTAGGGGTTCACTCCAATCTGGCGCAATGGATACTTGATAGAGAGTGGCATGTTCCACAGGTGGTTTATTGCAACAGATTGGGCATTCCTTGCACAACTTTTGGACATCCGCTTCCATAGTTGGCCAATGCACTCCGAATCTCTTTAGAGTCTGCAACGTTCGTTGTTTTGAATGGTGTTGCTCTAACGCACCTACATGTGCTAATTGCAACCATTTAGCGTACTCATCCTCTTCTACGCAACAAGCCAAGATCCCTTGATCTGTGTGCTTGTACATGCTTCCTGCCATGATATGGTACTTTTGGGCTTTTACGATCTCTCTATTCCGTGTGTTCACCACTAGATGATTAGGCCCGTATGTCAATACTGGTACTAATGGCTTAGCCCACTGCGGTACAACTTCCAAATTAAACAAGTAAGCATCAGGAAGGTCATCTGACACTCCTTGTGGGGCTTCTCCCGATGTGAGCCTAGAGAGGTGATCTGCTCGTAAGTGAGTCCTACCTTTTCTTACCACAACTTCAAAATCATATTCCATTAGCAAGAGAAACCATCTTACTAATCTTCCCGTATTGCATGGCTTGTTTAATAGGTACAACAATGCCTGATGATCAGTAAAAAATTTAAACTTATTTGCAAGCAAATAGTGTCTAAATTTCTTGACTGCATATACCATGCCTAATCCTTCGCGCTCTGTAGTGGTGTAATTCCGTTCAGCCGCGTTCAATTGTCTACTGGCATAGGCAATTGGAAGATCCATATTACCTTCACCAGTAGGTTGTGCCAGCACACACCCAATAGCATAATTGGATGCATCAACATGAACATGGAATGGCTTATTCCAATCTGGTGTGGTCAAGATTGGTGCTGAACATAATCTTCGTTTAAGTTCTTGGAAGGAATTCTCACATTCATCCGTCCATTCAAAGTTTGTCAGAAGTCCGTACATGGGCTTTGCAATGACAGCATACATGTGTATAAATCGTCGATAATAACCACAATGCCCCATGAAAGCTTGTACTTCCTTGACATTCTTTGGCCTAGGTAGCTCTGCTATGGCTCTCACTTTTTCTTCATCGGTAGATATGCCATTCTTTGACACTATGTGTCCTAGAATCTTGCCTTGCCTGACCATAAAAACGCACTTTTTTGGGTTTAGGCAGACTTGATATTCTCTACATTTGTCAAAGATTTGTCTGAGTTCAGGAATATGGGTTTGCCTAACGTTGGAATGAGCACAAAGATCATCAACATAGACTTCTAAACTCTTTCTCAGGAACTCCTTAAACACATGGCACATCAGCCTCTGGAAGGTAGCTGGTGCATTGGTAAGTCCAAATGGCATTACTCTAAAAGCAAAAATGCCCCATTCTGTGGCAAAGGCTGTCTTATGCTGATCCTCTGGAGCTATGGCTACTTGATTGTAGCCCGAAAATCCATCGAGGAAGCTGTACACTTCCTTGCCTGCCACTCTTTCTAAGAGATGTTCTGTGATGGGAAGCGGATAGTTATCTCGAATCGTGGCGGCATTAACCTTTTTCAAGTTAATGCACACACGCAGTTTGCCATTCTTCTTGGGCACCACTACGATGGGGGATACCCATTCAGTGTGCTCAATTTCATAGATAAATCCAGCTTCGACCAGTCTATCTATCTCTTCCTTGATCTTAGCAGCGTAATTATCGTTATATGTATAAGGCTTTTGCTTAGAGGGTTCAGCATCTGAGGTCATGGGAATGGTGTGTGAGCATATGTCAGGGTCAACACCTTTCAAATCCTTGTAACTCCAAGCGAATACATCTCTGTATTCTCTTAGCAAGGTAATTAATTTGTACTCTTCTTCTTCTGTCAGGTCATGGCCTATATACGTGCACCTCTCCTCTCCTTCTTCTAGGGCCACTACGATTTTCTTGGTAGTTTCTTTGTTATCATAGGCCTCTCCTGATTGTGCCTCTCGTTTGGGCATTCTAATCATGACTCTCCTGTCATCTATCTCATACTTCTTAAAATTTTCTGGGACCTCAAACAAAGATTCTTCCTCTTCTGGTAAGGCTTCTCTCTTCTTTCGTTTCTTTCCTTCTTCCTTAGGGGTCACATGTGTTGCTAATCTTACGTCATTTGTCAGCTCTCCATGCCTCTGGGTTTGAAATTCTACCTCATGGAAGTATTCTTCATCTGATGCAAATGGTGGGTCCATAATGATTGACTCTAGATCGGAGTCACTTGCATCCTCAAATGCATCAGGGCTCGGTTCGCATTCTTCTAACACTGCCTCTCCCATGATTGGCTCAATGGAGAAGACTGAAATATCATAGCCATCCTCATCACAGTGAGGTGTCCATTGTTCTTCATTGATGGCTACGTCCATTGTTGCTAAAATTTCTGCCCAGCCATGGGGTTCAAATTCCTCGTCTGGAAAAACTACAGGTGCATAGGCTGGGTCTTGAATGGGTCTATGGGTTTCGTTTGCACCTATTTCTCTGGCCTTTTCTCTCTTCTCTTCCTCCACAGCTACTTTACACATCCATAAGTGAGTGTCTTCGTGCATCCAAGAGGATCCTGATCCTATGGAATGCACAGATTCTGTATCATCTTTGGCTCTATGGATGGGATTCCATTGGATAGGAGGGACATCTCTATGAGAATAATCCTTGAGATTGACTTTGGTTGTAACACCTAAGTGCTGCAGGTACAAAGAATTGGTTCCCCAATCCTGTACCACTTGCAACTGTCGCATGAATGGTCTTCCCAAAATCATCTCATAGGCATGATTTTTGCTGAAGTCACATATGGCAAAGGTATGTTCAAACTCGACACCACAAGTGGTGAGAGTTATTCCTTCTAGCAATCCTAGGGGTCTCTCTATGTGACCATCGGCCATCTGCAATTTCATTCTCGTCGGCCTGAGTGCCGGCTTGCCCCAACGCTTCCATAAGGAGGTGGTGGCAATTGCAACTCCTGCGCCTGAGTCCAAAATTGCCTTGGTGGTGTACTCCTGGTAGGTAATGGGAAGATAGGTGTTCCCTTCTTCACCTTCGCACATATCTCCTATCTTATCCAAGGGGATTTCTGGCACTGTCCTATGGGATCCTACCCGGGAATGAGGTTTTGCAACTTCAGTTACTCGACTGGCTGCATATTTCCCCGCGTTTGGTCTATCCTCAGGCAGTTCTTTCAAAGTGAGATTGCGCTGCACCTTGGTGTTCGTTACTACCTCCGTGTTCCTTGGTATGACTGAGTCGTCGTTCCTTACCATGACTGTGGGTGCTCTCATACACGTGGATTTTGCTTCCCATGGGCCTGTGAAGTGGGGTAACTCTTGTATGGAATTAGATTCAAAGTCCAATCTCTCGTGAGATTGAGTACTCTCATGTTCCCCGTAGATGGATGGGATGTCTTGTGGGAATTGGTCGTGTGCATCGTCCACAAGTTCAAAAGGAGGGGCGACCTCGCTTTCGTTTTCCCATTTGTCTTCTTGAATCTCCCGTAGGAAGTCTGGTGCAAACCGATTCATAGAAGAAGAAGTGTCTGGCTCCGTGGAATTGGGCACATAAGCAACCTGGGAAGGAGGGCTTATTCTATCGTTGGCTCTCTCCTTGCTCTCATAAATGGATGGAGCACAAGCTTCTTGGGGAGGATTGCTTATTCTGTTACTCTTCCGAGCAGGCTCATACACTCTCTGGGAAGGAATGTGGGTCACCTGTGGAGGTACATAAGCTTTCGGGGGAGGCTCATGTGACTTTTGGGGGGGAAGATAAGCTTCTTGAGGAGGCCCATGGGCTTCCTGAAGAGGCTGGCTTATCCGTTCTCTTGCCCTTTCCTTTCGTTGAGGGGCAGGTTCCTTCTCTGATTGTGCAATTAACTTCTCTATTCTTTCCAGCAGTCCATCAAAGTGTAACTGCGTCTTAGCTGAACTAGAAATGTTAAATAGGCGGCTGGCCTCAAACATGGTCTGAGCCAATTCCACCATTTTGGCACAAATCTTAGTTCGTTCAAGCTCTAGCTCGGCTCTAGGGTAGCACTTTTCATGATCGGTGATGGTTGGCCCTTCTTGGATTCTGGCCTGATATGCTTTAAGCATCATATTAAGGTCCTCGGGAGTGGGGTCAGCTAGGACTGATCCTACTCTAGGGGGTGGTGGGATTTGATGAGGCAGTGGGGAAGGTGGTGGTACGGATGGAGGTGGGAATGGTGGAGGCGGAGTAATGTGAGAGGGAGTTGGAGCTGTGAGTTCAGTTATCCTCGCTTTGGTTTCTCTTATGCTTTCTTCAAGTTCGTTTATCTTTTTTGCCCATTGTCTTTTCATTCTTTCTCGACTATCTTTCCATGCTCTAGTTCTTTTCTTTGTTACGCTCTCGGTTTCACTCGCCTCTGAGTTCTTTTCCTGGTTTACCCCTTGATTCTGCTGCAAGGCTTGAGCACGAGTGACTACCTGTATGGGAGCAGTGGAAGTGACACTTCCTGTGGAATCTACCACTAACCCAATAACGTTGATTGGAGTGATTTTTGGCATATTGTTAGGATTCTTAGGGCAATCTCGTAAGAGGTGTTCTTTTCCACAATCTTGGCAAAAGCCTTGGATCGTCACGGACTGATTTTGTGTAGGTGGAGGTAAGGGACAATCACGAACGAAGTGATCCCCCTGACATCGGTAGCATGGTCCTCTAGGAAGGGGTGGTCGTACCTGCCTAGGTTGAGGCCTAGGGTTGGGGTTTGTATACATGATGTTCGTGTAATCTGACTCCCAACTAGGTTCGTTCGACTCTTCACCATAGTAGGACTCTCCATGTTCTGGGGACTGCATGTAGTAAGCCTGGGGGCTATCCACATGGGTAGAATCAAAGCTATGGTCACTTGGGTCATTTTCAGAGATCAAGGATGTTACAGGGACTATAGCTCTATTCAGGTTCTCTTCTGCAGCAGTATACTTTACCGGAATCACATTAGCTGGGGCAGGGGGTTGTTGTGCTAGCACAGGCTGAGGCCTTTGTTGGGCCTGATACTGTGGTTGGTAGGTTTGTTGGGGTCTAGCATATTGTGGTGGTGGATTTTGGTTCTGGTATCTGCCTTGTTGGTAGGGTTGCGGATAGGGTTGCCTAACTGCCTGCTTGTTGTATGGGCAGTCTTGTGCGGTGTGATTGGTGTATCTCCGTTCTATGGTGCAGTACTGGCTACTAGGGTTTACTTGGGGTTGAGCCATAATGGGACAGACGTTCGCCATATGGTCACCACCGCATGTATAACACCTTTTCACAGGGGCAAACCTTGGGATTTGTTTGCTAGTTACACCTAGTTTCTGAGCTACTTTTTCGGCAAGTTCTTCAATTGATGTGGCTTGTGTGGAAGATTGACTAGATGCACTATCTGAATCTTTGTAAATTTTGGACAACTCTAGCTCTTCTCCTAGGTTATCTTCAATGTCAATGCACATACGTACACATTCTTCTATAGTCCTAGGGTCTTTCAGATACACATAGGATCTCAATTTTGGGCTCAGCAATCCGTCAAGAAATAAGGCTACTTGTTTAGCAGATGTGGGTAGCTCCGAAATAGGGCACCTTTCAAGATATTGTCTAAATCTTCTTCCTGCAAGTCTCACAGTCTCTTGAGGGGTTTGCTTGAAGCTGTGAATCAGTGAGGAGGTGTTGTGTCTTATGCCGCTCTTAGAGAACTCTATAATGAATGCCTCTAGGAGTTGATCTATGCTCCTGAACTGGCGTTCATCTAATGGCTGAAACCACGTAAGTGCTGTGTTCCTAAGGGTTAGACCGAAGGCATTGTACTGCGTGAACAGATCCTCCACTTGTTCAGCTCTCAAGACTTGCTTGAACTCTGCCACATGATCATAGGGATCTCCTGTGCCATCAAAGTAATTCTTCATGGACTTAACTAGCTGAGTCGGTCTCAGGGTTCTTGCGTGCTCTCTAGGCCTCGGCAACGGGAATCCATCCACATTTCTTTGATTCCTGTGAGCTCTAAATATCTCAGGTTCTACCCTATTCGTCTCTGTCCTCGTTCTTTCTCTGCCCACTGGGCTGGCAAAACTTACTTCTGGTCTATCTCTACTTCTGTCTCTTTGCATACCATGAGCTTGAGAAGTTCCAGCCCCAGGGTGACCATAGGATACATTTGATCTTGGTTGGGGGAAAATGAATTCACCCTTCCAAGTGTAGGCATGCCTATCATTTTCTGTCACCACGAAGATCCGTTCTGAAGCCTGATCTAAAAAGGTCACTCTGCCTGGGCTATCTGGATCCTTAAACTCATAGATCATGATATTTCCTATGTCTGTCGGCTGATTAGACTTATACCTCCAAAAGGCTTCATCAGTTTCTCGATTGAGGAGCAATTCTATGCTCTTGTTGTCTTGGGGGACCCATTCAGGCGTGATAATCCTAGTGAGAACTGATTTACCTCGAGGGGTTCTAGGTTCCGCACCCATGTTCCCTTGTTGCAGGTCACCTAAGTCCGCTTCTGAGATTACATTCCCAAAGTCATCGGTCCTATCAGGGTGACTAGTGACTACATATATAGTTCCTTCTTTGTCCAGGTATGCGCCATTTTCAAACTTGACAGCTGGGTGCTCTAGTCCAATGGATTGATCGGGGTTTTTAATCTGAACCACAGATCTTCCTAAGCCGTCCTCATAGATGCTAGCACCTAATCGGTTGGTCCTAAGGTACTCCAGCTGCGTTTTGTAAGGGCCTTCTACCCTGTATAGGTAAGGCACTCCTGAACTTCCCGTAGGTCTGTCCATGCCTTGGGACATTTCTGACTCACTGGTCTCAGAGCTAGGGTAGTTTGAACGGTGGCTCAACTGCTGGGCCCAAGACCTTGCAATGTGATTGACACTAGCCTCTGAAGACCTAAGGCTTTGTCTCTCTCGTGCTAGGTGTCGTCCTGATCTAAGGTTCATATGCCTAACTGATTAGCCCAATTTTTTTTTTTTTCAGAGTACAACCTCGTTGCCAATCAATTGGTACCAGTCACTTGATTCTTTTTAGTTAATTATTGTGTTTATGGTCTTGTCTGATATCACGTCGTCGGAATACTTGAGTGTTCTTCGTAATTTCAGGTTGGTCGTTCCACGTTAGGTTCTTTTCCCTTAGGTTATCGACAGTACAGTAACTAAGTTTTTAGCTTGAGCTTGAGTTCTTTAATAGTCTTCAACTTGATAACTGCCTATCGTCGCCCTGACTTACTCCTATCTCTACTCGTTCTTAGCTTGAGCTAGGAAATGACAGAGGGAGTTGAGAATAATCCAACCTTACTTGTTGATCCCTTGCTTTATGGTGCTCAAGAACCCGGTTCTCAAGCTTGCAAAGAAACCTTGCTTTGTATGCTCTCAGTTGCTCTCAATGGACCTATAAAAGACCCACGGTTAGCTCAATGCTTAGATTCAAAGGACACAACCAACCACTTTCACTCATGTAACATAAACACACATGTGCATTCTGACTTTTAGGAAAATAATTCTAAAGACCCCTGACTTTGATCCCCCTGGGTATGGTCAACTTCAAAATACCCTATCTAAAAATCAATGCATTATCTTTATAAAAAACAGTTGAGGGCGTGTAGTATATGCTACGAGCTTTCCAACAAGCCCTAGAGCTCAAAAAATGGATCTCGTATGAAAAAGTTGTGACCGTTCAGGGTTCTAGGGTTACGACAGGGTTCAAACAGGATCACTGTGCAACAGGTTTTCCCCAAGTTGTTTTCCTAAGACTTCCCCATGTGCTCAAGAGCATAATATTTGTGACCAAAATTAGCCCAATTTTTCAATTAACAAACCTTAAAAATTTTGGCTAAAATTGGCTGTCAATCGCGATGGATAGAGCTGTCAATCGCGATGGACACTCAGTCAATCGCGATGGACAGGGAGTTGAGTCAATCGCGATGGACAGGCAGTCAATCGCGATGGACAGGCAGTCAATCGCGATGGACAGGGACTTCAGTCAATCGCGATGGACAGAGGGTTGAGTCAATCGCGATGGACAGGCAGTCGGTCGCGATGGACAGAGACTTCAGTCAATCGCGATGGACAAGGGGTTCAGTCAATCGCGATGGACAGGCAGTCGGTCGCGATGGACTTCAGTCAATCGCGATGGACAGAGCTGTCAATCGCGATGGACAGGGCTGTCAATCGCGATGGACTGGAATTTTGCAAGATTTTCAAAAATTTTAGTGGGAATGTGGTGTGCAGGGTCTCTAGTCCACTGTGGTGCACTCAGATTTACCAACAAGTGAAATTTTCTGTCAATCGCGATGGACAGAAGGCGGCGACTGCGAGACAGTTTCGTCGAGTTCCGTACCTGCGCGGAAGGCTGGAGATGGTGATGTGACCTGTACCTGCAAGATAGCTCAAGAAACATGCAAAAACAGCACATGCAATTTCGCTCTCTCGCTCTCTCTCACAAGTGAAATGAGGGAAATGAGGTGGAGGTGGGGATATAGTCAAAAAAACTGAAATTTTTGCGATGATGGAGATGGACGTGGGAGATGGTGATGATGATGATGGTGATGGAGATGGTGAAGAAAGTAAAAGAAAAACTATGAGAGTGAAGAAAATACCTACAACTCCAACGCATCAACTCTACGTCTTACCATCACACGCTCGTCCTCAAAGCTCGATCCCCGGCAACGGCGCCAAAATTTGGTGTAGCTCAGTGATGAGTAGCACCTCCTTTAATGTCAATCCGGGAAGACGTGAGGATGGTATGAAGACCTCGAGCAAGTGGCGGCACAAGTGCGTGAGTGAGAAGCACACAAGCATGCACACACATACACACACACGCGCACACAAGGCAAGACAAAGAGTGAGAATCAATGGAGCTTTTTAGATTACTTTCAAAATGCTCTTACAAGTTCGTTTCAATTACAATCCACCCTCAAAAATGAGCTCTCTAGCTCTTTTTATAGTTTTTGACTAGCTTTTGGCCCTGTCCAGACCTAGTGTCCGGCCTAGTTAAAAATTAGGTTCCAGGGCCAATTTGAGGGCTCAAACGGAGTCTAAAAAATACGAAAATTGATATGTAGGTACTTCTAAGGCTCCTCAAGCTCAAGGACTCCTTGGCTTGCACAAAATGGAGCTACAAAAATATGAAATGGTATTTACAATGATTGTTAGTGATAAGAATCACTGTTAAAAGATGTAGATTGGAAAAATTGAAGGGCCTATCTGCCAGATTTGCGTCGACTGCTTTGTCTACTTACTCCTTCACCTTGTTCTGACTCTCTCCGTTGGCTTCCTTGTCTCGTCAGTCCTTGGGTGCCCATACTGCTCTCAACATCCCCATTTGTCCAATGAAGCAGAGGAACAAATCTTGATTACTCCTTTGGCCAAGGCTAGTCCCCATTTGTTCGGAGAGGATCATCGTGGGATGGAGGATTTTGACCAAAGATCTTTCGGTCTTCCTTTGTTTCCATTATGTGGGGGTCGAGGTTACTTTCCTCTGAGTGGGAATGGTTAAGGATCTCGAGCGATATCACTCGCTGTTGGCCTGCTATCCCAAGATAAAGAGAGCATTTTCTAAGATTTAGGTCCACTAATTGATCATATAAAAATCTTGGCCAAAAATCTGTGGTTCCATAAGGTCATCGTCATGACAAACTAGGAGCTTCACCATCAAGGTTACATCTTCTATGAGGATAGGAAGGTCCACCTCCCCCATGCAAGGGGTCTCCATGCCTCCTAGCCCTACAAGATATGCCTCTATAGGATACATTTCTAGTCCCATGTCTTGACAACATACCACCTAATCGCACTAGTTGCAACACTTGAATCAATTAGCACCCTAATCTCCCTGAGAGTAGTGCCTTGCCTTAGCATAACCGTAATGAATGGTCTCGTATCCACTATGCTAGGGTAAGCAATTGACTTTGTTTGACACATTGCCATAGGATATTTGGGGGCTTCTACATTGGTACTAGGGGTTAGTTGGAGGCCTTCTTTTTTATTATAGTGTTCTCTCCGTAGTCCTTGTCTTCTTTATTTCATATTTTTGATGTGTTCTAGAGCTTTGGCCTGAGCTTCTTCTCTGATTCTTTTTTCTTTGTCCTTGTACTTCTTTGCCAACATGAGTTGTCTAAGCATATCCTCAATGAGAGGTTCTTGATAAAGCTTGACTCTACAACCACTAATATAATTAGGCATTATCTCCCCTTCTAGAGTGGCTAGTTGTACCGCTCCACTCGTTGAAAGCCGATCTATAATCATGGGGCCATAACCATGTTTCTCTAACTTCTATGCCTATTGTTTTGGTGTATACACTAGGAATAAATCTCCTTCTTTCAAGCCTTTGTCCTTTACATGTGCATCAAAACAAGCTTTTTGTCTCGTCTTGGCTGCATATATTCCTATTGCTGCTCATAACCTAGTCTCTCCTAATCATTCTAAGTCCATGATCCTTGATGATAACTCGTGCCCAGTCCATTGAATCTCTTGTGCAACCTTAAGGGTGGATAACAAAAAATCAAGGGAAGTTGTCACTCTAGCACAATGGGAAGTACCAACGTGAGAAGCTTCACCTCATGATTGTCAATCGGTGGAGAGGTTAGGCCGATATGAAGATCAAGAGCGCATGATGTGTATGAAGAAGAAGGTGAGAAATGCAAGAGCATACACACACACACAAGTAAAGTCGCGATGGAGATCAATGGAAGGCAAGAAAAGAACTCTTAATCATATTCATCATCATCTAGTTACAATAGCTCTTCTAGTTCTAGCTCATAGATTCTTTCATGAAATAACAACAACCTCAAAATGAACTCTCTAGCTCTATTTATAGTTTTTGTCTAGTTTTGATCGGTTTCACATCTTGTGAGCGAGATACTTAAAAAATAGGTTCTACCTCTAATTTGAACTATCTAACGGCATCCAAAAATCACAAAAATTGGTGGAAGCATTCTGCCTAGACTCCTCAAGCTTGAGGACTCCTCATCTTGCACAAAATGGAGTCGCATCCGTGATAATTGGGTGTATATACTTATGATACATTGGTTTAATGATAAAAATCATTGTTTTCATGATGAAATCTTCTTAGTAGTTGTTAGAAGAAGCATTTTTTGAAGAGAAATATTTGTAAAATGTCAAAAAATTGTAGAATTATTTATGCAAATGATGTAAAAATGACGAAGAGTCTTCCTCATATAAATTAGAATCATATATATTTTTTCTAGAATTTTTGGAACCTCTTTGATAGCATATTTTTAGATTAGAAGGGAAAAGGACCGAAATTCAAGTGTGAAAAGGGACACTTGAAAATGTATAAAAGATAATTTCCTCTATTTTGAGAGGGTTGGTTGTATTATTTTTGCTATTCAAGTAATATGAAGAGCTCTCTTGCAAGAAATCGTGTTTTCTACTTTCATGTGTTTTCTTTGATTTGTTGAGTCTATTCTATGTGTGATCCATGGAATTTGCAAGCTTCAGTTGTGTATTCTGATTAATGTGTATGAAGAGAGGTGATTCTTAGAGTATTGAGTGAGAAAGTGCTGAAGAATAGAGCTGAGATGGAAATTATCAAATTTCACAGAATTACGATTGTCTCGTCTGAGGGTTACATGTATCATTTTTGAATTCTGACTTCATAATTGTGATCTGCTGAGAAAATAACACACTTTAGGCACAAAGATTACTGAAAATGATGTAGTATAGCCCAAGATAATCAAAACCCTAGAAATTTCTTTTCATCTTCATTATTTCTCAGAAAAACAGTCATTTTCCTCTTATTCTTGGATTCCATTAACTAGAAGGGGCTGTGGTCTTTGCATACTTCCCGGATTGACAATTTAAAGATGTGTAGTTGATCCTTTATGCTAAAATGATTGGAGAGGACAACTCCAAAGGGTAACAACAAACATTTTTTGGCGCCGTTGCCGGGGCACAAAGCAAAAGCTTCATTGAAGTTTGGACCTTGCTGGATCTTCCATTGTTGATGGTATTGAACACATTGAAAAGGTACTACTCTTTAATCAAGAAAGGAAACATGAAAAGGTAGGTTTCTTTGCTTGTCTTTTGGGAAAAGAAAGCAAGAGTTAATCTTTTGAGATAAAGAAGTTGTGAAATTATTGCAAAATTGATAGTTGTTCATATCATTTTTTAAGAGTAAAGTGCAGGTGTGTTAAAAATTGAATCAAGATTGTTGAAGGGAAGGGATCATGAAACAAAAGATCAATGGATCTTTAAACAAGAAAACCCTAAGTGAAGTGTTTACCTTGATTTAGGGCAAAATACTAAAAAAATTCATAAAATCCATTAAAAAATTCAAACAAATTTCCTTTTTTATTAGAAAGTTGGACTGGAAGATTGTTGTTGAAACTGGAGGGGAAAAAGTGGAAAAACATTTTGAAAATTAAAAGAAAATAAAAAATATCTAGAGTGGAAGTTGCTGTTTAATTTTTTCAAAAAGACTTTTTTTTAAATGAGTTTGATGGTGTATAATTGCAGGTGACAAGTGATTTGGAGTTGCTGAAGAACACTGAAGGGGACTAGGGGGAAAGAAAAGTCAAAAAGTGCAAAAGCTGGAAGTTCAGAAAAAACACGATTCTCTTCACAGGATCGCGATTTTCTATAAGAAAAAGAATTTGATTTATTTTTGCACCTTTGAGTATTGAGGTAAGTGATTGTAAGAGGTTTCATAAAGTTTAAGGAGTAAAGAAAATCAAATTTCAAAATATCAGTAAGAATTGAGCATCAAGTGATTAAATTGGGAATTGGGTACAGAATCGCGATTTTCATCAGTAGGATAAAGGGAGTAAATTTTGTTGAAAAGATAAGAATTGTGAATCAAAACCACAAAATTGCTAAGGGATAAGAATCATACAGTGAAAACTGAAAATTCTAAGAAATTCACACAAAATTGCGATTGTCTGAAGGCTATAAAAGCATGAAATCTCAGAAAAAAAAGCTCATTTGAGTGAGAGAGAGAGTGAGAGAACCTGACAGAATTGCGACTTCCTGCAACTAAAAAATTCTTGGATTTTTCTTGATCAAGCAAGCAAGGTAATGGTCTTCCAATAAATATTTGCAAGATTTCAAGTTTTCACATGATGAGAAGAGCACAAAAACACAGAAAATTGTAAAAAACATGGAATCGTGATTTTTAGTTTTTTGAAATTTTTTTGAGAAAAATTAATATTTTTGTTTAAAATATTTTATTGCATGTTAATATTTTAATAAGGCGCTTCTATTAGAGAAACAAAAACTTAAGAAATCTAGGACCAAAAAATTTTAAGAATCTGCTCAGAATCGCAATTCTGAGATCAAACACAAAATCACGATTCTGAGCTCAAAAACGCAATTCCTAGAAGGCGATTTTCATAAAAAAATCGTGTTTTTAACGATTGTGAGCAATCACGATTGTCTGGGAACAAAATCGTGAAAATCACAATTCCCTTCACAGGATCGTGAAATTCACGATTCCCTTCACAGGATCATGAAAATCACGATTCCCTTTAGAGAATCGTGAAAAAACACGATTCCATTCACAGACTCGTGAAAAACGCGATTCTATTCACAGAATCGTGAAAAACACGATTCTATTCATAGAATCGTGAAAAACACGATTCTATTCACAGAATCGTGAAAATCACGATTCTATCAGCAGAATCGTGGCAAAACACGATTCTATTCACAGAATCGTGAAAATCACGACTCTATTAACAGAATCGTGAAAACCACGACTCTCTTAACAAGATCGTGAAAATCACGACTTCCTTCACAGGATCCTGGAAATCACGATTGTCTTCACAGAATCGTGAGAAACACGATTCTATTCATAGAATCATGAAAAACACGATTCCAATCACAGAATCGTGGAAAATTTGGAATATCCAAAGAATCGTGAAAAAGACAAATCGTTTTCACAGAATCGTGATAAAATCTAGAATTTTCTCAAAATCATAGAAGAGACGATTCTATTCACAGGATCGTGGAAAACACGATTCTCTTCACAGAATCGTGATTTAGTTGGATGATTCTGAGATCTGGTAATAAATTGTTCACACCTGATAAACAAGAGTTAAAAAAGAAGGAGAGAGAGCCAGTAATAGGAAATTTACAAGAAAAAGATTTAGGGCAGGAAAATAACATGGAAAACTTTAATGAAACCAATGAACCTTCTGAAACTAGTGATTATAGAAATATTCTCAAATATATGTATACAAATAGGTTTGGAACCTATGTGTATCAGGATGGGATGCATAAGTTTCTCATTAGGTTGAGAAACTTAGAAGTTCCCTTAAATATAACACCAGTGGCACAATTTAAGGATGGCAGATATGAGGATAGACAGGGATGTGTATACATCTTCTCACAGGATCCAGAAAACTCTAATGATTTAGGGCAATGTGCAGACAAGAGACCTTGGGAACAAAACCTAGGGCAACCAGACTTGCCAAGACAAAATGAAACTCACAATAATATTGAACAACAACAAGGTAAGAGAATACATACTTCCCCAAATCCTTTTGAAAGAGAAGCAGAAGGAATTAATGATTTTCCATTCAGAAGGAGACATCAGTGGCAAAATCATGGAAGAATGCTTAGGCCCTATCAAGTAGCTAAATGCATGAAGAATCAATATGAAGGATATTATGATCCTCATGCTCATGCTGCAAAATTTAGACAAGTAATTAGGGCAGAAGAAGTAGAGATTACAAAGTGCAATTTGAAGCATTTGGTCTAACCCTAACTGGGCCTGCATTATCCTGGTTCATTCCATTAAGAAAAGAAATGTATTCAGATATTGAATCTTCCCTTGAAGCCTTCATAGGGGAATTCTCAAAAACTGGAATAAAACATAGTACAACTACCTTGATGGGACTTCGCATCACTAAACACACCTTGGCAACATACCTGCTCACAAACTGCATTACTCATGCTAAATTAGGTTCTGTCACAGACAACAGAAACGAGGAGGAGTGGAGTGTTCAATGAAAAGGGTCGAGTACTAGTTCTTGTCATAGAAGAAGAGGAAGCACTTAAAACTACTCTTTGTTGTTACCCTTTGGAGTTGTCCTCTCCAATCATTTTAGCATAAAGGATCAACTACACATCTTTAAATTGTCAATCTGGGAAGTATGCAAAGACCACAACCCCTTCTAGTTAATGGAATCCAAGAATAAGAGGAAAATGACTGTTTTTCTGAGAAATGATGAAGATGAAGAGAAATTTCTAGGGTGTTGATTATCTTGGGCTATACTACATCATTTTCAGTAATCTTTGTGCCTAAAGTGTGTTATTTTCTTAGCAGATCACAATTATGAAGTCAGAATTCAAAAATGTTAACTGTTACCGTCAGATGAGACAATCGTGATTCTGTGAAATTTGATAATTTCCATCTCAGCTCTATTCTTCAGCACTTTCTCACTCAATACTCTAAGAATCACCTCTCTTCATACACATTAATCAGAAATACACAACTGAAGCTTGCAAATTCCATGGATCACACATACAATAGACTCAACAAATCAAAGAAAATCACATGAAAGTAGAAAACACGATTTCTTGCAGGAGAGCTCTTCATATTACTTGAATAGAAAAAATAATACAACCAACCCTCTCAAAATAGAGGAAATTATCTTTTATACATTTTCAAGTGTCCCTTTTCACACTTGAATTTTGGTCCTTTTCCCTTCTAATCTAAAAATATGCTATCAAAGAGCTTCCAAAAATTCTACAAAAAAATATATATGATTCTAATTTATATGAGGAAGACTCTTCCCCATTTTTACATAATTGATTATCTGCTCCTTTTGTCCCTCCTCTTGCTCATCTATATCCATAAGATCCAAGTCTTCTTCTTTTTCCTGATCTTCTGTAGTTGTGAACTCCTCATTATGATTTAGGTCATAAAGCATATCTTCTATACTTTGGTTTATTTCTTTTTCTGTATTCCCTTCTTCCACCTCTTTGGAATTCATCTTTTCTAATACCTCCTTAGTTTCCTCAATTTGATCTTTGTCTTCTTTCTTGTGTATTGAGCTGCATAACTGGGCTTCCTTTTCTGCTTCTAACTTTTCCTCATTAAATTTGAAATAGGTTTGCTGTGATGGTTTTGTCCATACCGCTTGAAACCCTTAGTCCACCAATCCACTACTGAACTCTTTTCTTACTTCAACCTCTTCTTCCATCATCACTGCTTTACCTTTTAGTATCCTCTTTGTTCTCCAGGACTAACCTGTTTTGCTGCTTCTTCTTGGACCTATTTTCCTTGTGACTTCTCACTCAAATCTTGTGGTGTTTTACTTTTTTTAGAGGCTTGTACTGTCACATTTGGTGTGCTAGGTACTGATAAATTCAAACTTTTCAATAGAAAATTTTCAATGTCACACTCTAAATCTGAAGAAAACTGTGATGAACCAGCTATCCCTAATTTATCCATTCTTGGTTCTTCTATAACAATGGATTCCTCCTGCTTCTTTTCTTCTACTGACAATTTTCCTGTCTCCATCCTTTGTACAGGTTCTACTACTTTTCCATTATTCTTCTTGGTCAGCTTCTTTTTCTGCACAGGTTTCTTCTAAACCTTCTTCTTTACTACTACTATGGTCCTAGTTTTAGGAGGACCTTGTAACTCTTTGAAATAGGCCAACAATTCTACCTCCTTTTTCACAAAAACTTCTTCAGTTTCTGCAGCCATCATCTGATCATGCAACTCTTCATAATGTTCCACTTCTTCTTGTATCCAGTCAGTTGCTTTACATGAATAGTCTTCCAACAATTTTTGATATTGGGCTTCATAGATTGTCCTTTTATTGTTTCCTTGACCCAGATAAGAATACAATTGTTCCTTACTTGTTTGAGGTGGATGAGGTTCCTTTGAAGATTGTACTTCCTTTTGAGCAGCTTCATGTTCTTCTTTTGTTGCTTCCTCCTGCTCCAACTCTACTTTTCTGGGATCCAATCTTCTCTCTTTTACTAGAATCACGTCTTCTGAGACTCCCTTTCTTTTCCTCTCTGCTCCCCTCATGCTTGGTTGGGCTTCTGCCTCTCTTACATACATCATTTTGGAAGGACTTTTAACTCCTGACATCAAACTTCTGAAGTATTGAGCTTCTAGAGCCAATTTTAATTGACCCTCCATTCCTAAAATATGATATATGATCCTTGTTAAGAATTGTGCTCCATTCATGAACTTCCTTTGCTCCCAATGTTTGGCTACTTCCTTCAATTGATCATGTATGTATGGAGTTACATCCATCACTCCAAAAGGTTTGGTCCTGTCTTTATTATTAAACATGATCAGTGTCACTGGCTTGTGTGGCATGGTGTATCTAGGCAGTTTTGGAAAACAGAAGTATTGAAGGAACATTCTGATAGCATATTCTTCATTCTCTTTTCCTTTGAAATCAGCAAATTTGGAATATCCTGCATAAGTTGCTTTATTCTTCTTGACAAAGCTGTTGTCCAGCTTAGTTCCCATGGAATAGAACTGAAGAGCTGCCCTGATATGCTCTGCCTTTATAGTAATATTTACTTCTTTGTTTTCTTTGTCCTTGACTGAACACCTGAAATATGCATCACTGCCCTTTCCAACTTCCAGCAGACTATTCATCACCTGTGATACTCTTTCAAAGTCAATAAAGAACAAAGGTTCTTCCAATAGTCTGTGTAATCCTACTGCTTTCCATCTTTTGTAATTGATTGCAATTTTTTGGAATTTGTAAAAATCCTGGCACAACATGGTGTACTTGTGACCCCCGACTCCTACTGTAAAAATATGCTGACCAATGATACTAAGGAATTCCTTTAGTTCCTTGGCTATCTTCTCTGCTTTTGGAATTTCCTGTTCTTCATCAAACTCTAGCTCCACTTGTTCTACTATTGCTTCACTGTCTAAGAACCAATGTCCTCTAGACAAAGTTACTGAGTCTGCTTTGAAATCACGGATTGGCAGTTCCTTTGGATTCACCATTCTGGAGAAAATATAACATCACACAAAAAAGAAGACTCCACCCACATGAGTCACAATAAACATAAATGAAATCACATTTGTCTTGAGAGATAAATGAAATAGAATGAAAATAAAATCTGAGATGAATCCTGACTTCCTCATTTGTGTCATAGATAAAAACTCAATTGAAGTGATCATCACATGTGTAGCAAGATGTATAGTGCTCTGTTTCCTTTTAACAACTCTTTTTTATATATCTTTTAACAATAAAACGAAAAAATGAAAAAAGTAAAAATGAATGAAAAATAAAACCTACTAAATTACACTCTATATCTTGCTTGTGCAATATAACTTATATAAACAAAAGAATTACAAAAGAAATGATAATTTTTCTCTCTCTCTTTTTTTAAAAATTTATTTTTTCTCTTTCTCTTTTTTTTCCTCTTTTTCTTTTTGTTTTCTTCTTTCTCTTTTTTTCTTAATAATAATTTCCTCCACTTCTCTCTCTTCCCCTCCTATTTCTTTTCTTAGAAAGAGGATGAGGTAGAGTCGAATGGAAATAATTTCCAACATGTCATAATTTCCTTCTTGTAAAATTCTGAATTTCTTCAAGAATCCTATGTGTGCATCAGATGAGCATTATGCCTTTTCTTTCGTCTGTAACTCTTCATACTTTTGAGCTAGTTTAGTATCTTAATGCTTGTTTTCTTCCATTGAAGTAGATCTGATTTTTTTACCCAATAATACTTGATTCTTGTTGACTTTGTTCTAGGAATAACACAATCTTCTTTTGATGAACTATTCTTGGAAGTTTTTGGCTTCCATATCCATTTAGTTCTGGAAAATTGTTTTGATGAGCAGTGCTTATGTGTACTTTGTTTCCACATTCTTTCTGTCCTGATGCCTAGATGCTTCTGATCATTCCACACTTTCCACCTTTCTTCTGCCTTTTCAACACCTTTTGTTTCTTCAATTTCCTCCTGTTGTTGATTGAAGTAGATTTGGTCATGAAGAAGTGGTGTTTGTGATTTCTTTGTAGCTTCTAGTGAAAAAGTAAATCCCTCCAATTCTGAGTTATAGATATCCTATTGGTTTTCCTGTTCTTCATCACTCAATAAAAACATAAAAACCTTTTGTCATTTAATGTCAATTTAAGCTTTATATTTTCAAAATCCAAAATTACTTTACCTTGCCTGAGCCATGGTTGTCCCAAAATCAATTTCTCAGTCATCATATGATCTGGCCATTCTTCACAATGTATTTTCATATATTCTTCATTGAACTTAACTTTAATAGATGGTGAAGACATGCTTTGTATTATGTGACCTTCTAAGGTTTTGATAAATGTTTTACTTTCAGTCCTTTTTAAATTAAACTTATCCAACAAAATTGAACTGATCAAATTTACTTGTGCACCTGAATCTATCAACACCTTGATTCTCTCATTATGAAAATTCATTGTTATAATAGGCAAACGCTCTCTTACTCTTAAAGGTGTTTCACACAAAAGGACTTCTCTAAGCTCCTTGATTTTCCTTATCCTTTCCTTTGCCTCCTCTTGAGCCTCGTTCCTAATTTTTTCCTCTTCTTTTTTCCTGTTTTGAGCTTGATGTATTCTTCTCCATTCAAAAACAGTTAATGGAAGATCATACCTTTTTACCCTACATCCACTTATGAAGTTTGGCATGATTTCTCCATCTATATTGGCTAATTGGATAGCTCCACTGCTACTTATTTGATTGATAATATAAGGCCCATGTCCTTTTTTCTGAAATTTCTTCTGGATGTTCTTTTACTGTCTATGCTAAAACTAGATCTCCTTTTTGTAAATCTTTTTCTTTAATATGAACATCATGATAAGCTTTTTGCCTTCTCTTATCTGCATATGAATGATTGAAGTCTAAAAGCTCCCAGTTTTTCTAATTCCACCACTCTCTCAGATAATTCATGTCCAGTCCACTTGTATTGACTCCCCACCTTTAGTGTTGGAATAAGGAATTCTAAAGGCAGAACTGCATTTTGTCCATATACCAAATTAAATGGTGTGGTTCCAAGTGCAGTTTTGTATGCCACTCTATAAGCCCATAAGACATGATTAAGTTGCAAATCCCAATCATTCCTATTTGTGTTTACCAATTTTGATAACACAGTGCAAAGTACTTTATTAGTACTTTCTGCTAATCCATTGGCTTGTGGGTGATATGGGGCTGACTTTCTATGACTGATCATGAAATATTCAGTTATGTTTTCTATTATTTGGTTCAAAAAATGAGTCCCTCTGTCACTTACCAATTCAATTGGTAATCCAAATCTGGTGATAATATTTTCATAAAGAAATCTTGTAGTGGTCTGAGCATCATTCCTTTTTGTAGCCCTGGCCTCTTCCCATTTGGTCAGGTAATCTGTGGCTACTAGTATATATTCAGCATGGGATTGTTTTGCTGGAGGGTGTATAGGTCCAATGAAATCCAACCCCCATTTGCTAAATGCTCTTGCTGAAATAAGTGGTACTAATGGCATATTGTCTCTTTTATTTGGTTGACTTATTCTTTGACAAATGTCACATCTTTTCACATATGTTCTTGCATCAGGAAATAGATTTGGCCACCAAAAACTAGAATATAATATGAGTTTAGCAGTTCTTTCACTTGAAAAATGTCCTCTTGCCACTCCTGAATGTGCCATCTCTAACATTTCCATATATTTATTTTCAGGAACACAAATTCTTAAATATCCATCCATCCCTTTCTTGTACAATTGATCTCCTATCATTTGATACTCTTCAAAAATCATTTGTAGATTCTTTGAGTCTGCACTAGCTCTTACTGGCTTTCCTTTCTTGTTTCTTTTCAACTCCTCAATTATGTTTGCACTCCAATCTGGATTTTTCTGAAACCAGTATAAGGTTATAATTTCTTAATTTTGCAAGGATTGGCATTCCCAGCAGTTGGAAATATACTTTTTTACATCTTGAATCTTATTAGGCCAATTTACTCCCATCCTATTGAGATTACTTAGGGTGACTATCATGGAAGCATGAATACAGGGATTCCAACAATGATCTCTTCTTAAATACTCCTGCTGCTCTTCTTCTGGAGTACAATATTCCAATATACCCATCTGATTGAGATGATACAAATGTCCAGCTAGCAGCATAAAATTCCTACTTTGTAATACCAGATGTGTGTTGCTTTCAGATGTTCTGCAAGGTCCCATGGTTAGCAAAGGTACTAAAGTCATGGCCCATTTAGGAATAATTTTTGAAGAGATATGCATCTGGTAAGTCATCATGTAGAGGTGAACTTGGCTCTTTGGCTTGGATCCTGGACAAATGGTCTGCTCTCAAATGAGTTTTTCCTTGTTTGACCACTACCTCAAACTCAAATTCCATCAGTAGAAGAAACCATCTGACTATCCCACCTGTGTGACATGGTTTGTTTACTAAGTAGAGTAAAGCTTGGTGATCTACAAAGAATTTAAACTTGTTGGCCAAAAGATAATGTCTATATTTTTTCATAGCAAATATCATTCCCAACCCTTCCCTCTCAGTGGTTGTATAATTTTTTTTTGCTGAATTCAATTGCCTACTAGCATAAGCAACTCGAAAGTCTAGTTTGCTCCCTTCTATTGGTTGTGCTAACACACATCCCAAAGCATAATTTGAAGCATCCACATGGACATGAAAAATTTTATCCCACTGTGGGGTTTTCAGAATTGGTGCTGTTACCAAACAAGTTTTTAAAGTCTCAAAAGCTTGGTCACACTCTTTGGTCCACTCAAATTTTGTGATTAAAGCATACAAGGGTTTTGCAATGTCTGCAAACTTGTGTACAAATTTTCTATAATAACCACAATGTCCCATGAAAGTTTGAAGTTCCTTTACATTTGTTGGTCTTGGAAGTTCCACTATAGCCTTAATTTTTCTTTCATATGTTGAAATTCCATTTCTGGAAACTATGTGACCCAACATTCTCCCTTGCCTCACAAAGAACTCCCTTGCCTCACAAAGAACACACATTTTTCTGGATTTAAACATACTTTGTATATTCTACATTTTTTGAATATATTTTCCAGATCCTTCAAATGATCTTGTCTTTTTAATGAAAAAGTGCAAAGATCATCCACATAAATTTCCATGATATTTCTAAGGAATTCTTTGAATATGTGACACATTAATCTTTGAAAAGTTGCTAGGGCATTAGTTAGACCAAAAGGCATAACCCTAAAAGCATAGATTCCCCATTCTATGGAAAAGGCAGTTTTATGTTGGTCTTCCAAAGCTATGGGTACGTGATTGTATCCTGAAAAACCATCCAGAAAACTATAGACCTCCTTTCGTGCAACTCTTTCCAAAAGATGGTCTGTTATGGGTAATGGATAGCTATCCCTTATAGTTGCAGCATTCACCTTTTTCAAGTTAATGCATACCCTGGGTTTCCCATTCTTTTTAGGTACCACAACTATAGGAGATATCCACTCTGTATACTCAATCTCATAGATGAAATTGGCAGCCAGCAGCTTGTCAATTTCTTCCTTTATTTTTGCAGAGTATTTGTCATTAAATGTATAGTGTCTTTGTTGGCTAGGTTTTGCATCAGATGTAATAGGAATCTTATGCTCACAGATTTTAGGGTCAATTCCTTTCAAATCCTTATAACTGTAAGCAAACACATCCCTATAGTTTCTAGCCAAATTCCTTAATGCTTCCTCCTCTTGATTTGTCATGTCATGAACTATGAAAATATGTCTCTCTTCCCCTTCTTCTTGGGTGATCATCACCTTCTTAGTTTGTTCCTCATTGTCATATGCCTCCCCCTTTTTATTTTCTCTTTTTGGTTTCATTTTTAGAAGTAGTCTGTCTTCTACTTCATAGGTCCTGAAGTTTGAAGGTACATCAAATTGTTGATCTTTGTTTGTTATTTTTTTATCTTTTCCTAATTCTTGATCTTTTTCTATTTCCTTGTGTTTGTTTTTTCTATATTTTCCTGAGATTTTGTCTTTTATAGCATCTGTAGCTTCTACTTCTTCCAGATATTGTGTTTTTCCCCTTTTTAATATTATTCCTTCCTCCTGGACTTCCTCTGTAATTGACACCTTTATCATTTGTATTCCTATGTTGAAGATATCATATCCATCTTCATTTTGGAATTTTACTCCCACATACTCATCATTAGCTAGATCCATGGTGGTCAAAATTTGATTCCAACCATAAGGCTCAAATTCTTCATCTTTAAATTCTTGTGGTATGTAGCTTCCATCTTGTGATTTCCTCTCTCCCAGACTATCTCCTTTTTTTAACATCCTTTTCTTATTTGTGAGGTTCCTTATCACATTACATTTCCACATTGATGATTCTGTCTCATTCTGATCTTCACTCCTTGATTCTTCACTTAATTCTTGAGTTTGATGCACTTTGAACCATTCTTGAGGGGACATATCACAACATTGACCATTTCTTAAATTCACCCTAGTTATTCTTCCTTTGCTTTGAAGATATAGGCAATCATTACCCCAATCTTGCACACTTTGCATTTGTCTCATAAATGGTCTTCCTAGGATGATTTCATATGAAGTGGATTGTGGGAATTCAACTATGGCAAAGTATGCTCTATTTCTATTCCACATATTTCCACAATCACCTTTTCCCATATTCCTAGGGGTTTTTCTATGTGTCCATCTGCAAGTTGTAATCTCATTTTAGTGGGTATTAACTCATTTTTTCCCCATTTCTCCCAAGTTTGTTTAGTCATGATAGCCACTCCTGATCCACTGTCTAACATAGCCTTGGCATGATTTTCACCAAATTGTATTCTCAGAGTTGAGTTTCCTTCTTCCCCTTCACAATATCCTCCTATTTTGTCAATAGGTATGTACAACAACTCTTCCAATTCTTGTTGCTATGGATCTAGGTTCTTTGACTTTGTTTCCCACTTTTCATATTGTGTTGTAAGTGAGGATTTTGTTTTACCATTTCCTCCATTGTGGTGTGGTATAAAATTGTACACTGTTTGTCTATATTGATTTGGAAGGTTATTTGTGAATTTTCTTCCTGATCCAGATGTTTTCTGGTTTCAGTTGCACTTGCTCCTTCAACTATTGTTTGATAATTGTCTGGTTCCCCCATGAGTTGTGCTTCTTGTATGATTTGTTTACATCTTTGCATCCTTTCATCCTCTAAATCTGGCATAGGATATGCCATCCCATGATCTGTAGGATTTGGTCCATCTTGAATTCTTCCTTTGTATGCTCTTATCAGAGTCTCTAGACTTTGTGAATTTTTGGTCTCTTCCTGAGTCTGTATGTTTTGTGGTTGGTTATTGTTTGACTGTTCCATAGTCTCTTCTTCCAAATGTTTACCCATTCTCATTTTTCTTTCCCATCTCCCTTTTTGTCTGTTTTTCTTTTCTTTTGGAAATGGAATTTTCTTATGTTCCTGTGTATGTGTCTCCTTTGTTGTTTCTTGATGTTTAGCTTGTGCTCTTGTTATAGCATTTACAGTTACTTGGTCATGGTCACTCAATTCTTCTTGCTCCATTATGTTAACTGTTTTTAATGGTATGTTAGTAGATGTGTTCTGTTGTTTTTGAGGGTTTCTTGGACAATCCTTTATTAAGTGTTCCCTGCCACAATCCTTGCAATATGCCCCTTCTATTCTTAGTGTAGGAGGTTGTGGACAGTCTCTAATGAAATGTTCTCCCCCACATCTATAACAAGTTATCTTTTGAATCCCTTTGAATTGAGGTTTCTGATTGGACATGTAATTATTAGTGATATACATGAATGTGGCTGTGTCCATTTCAATTCTCCCATTTCCCAAATTCAGGGCTTGCAGTTCTGGTTCTCCCTGTTCATATCCTTCCCATTCTTCCTGATATCCTCATTCCAATGATAATCCTCTCTATAAGATGATCTAAGTCTTGAGCTTTCTTCTTCTATTGGTGTGTATTTCACTGGTACTACATTTGTTGGTAAAGGTGGTTGTTGTCCCAGTACAGGTCTTGGTTGCTCAAAAAATCCAGATTCTCTTTGTAAGTTTTGTTGGTTCACAGATTCTCTTTCTTTAATGGGTTGTTTATTGTAGAAGCATTCTTCTCTGGTATGATTTGTCCATTTTCTTTCCAATGTACAGTATTTAAGTTTTTTTCTATCTTGCAAATGTTGTGGTTTTTGATAAGGACATTGTTGAACCAAATGATTTTCTCCACAGTTATAGCATTTCTTATTTGTTGCTATCCTAGTGTTTATCAAATTTGTCTTGGTGCTAACTTCTAGGGCTTTAGCAATGGCTTGTGCTAATTCTTCTGCTCGTGGGATTTTATCTTCATTTGTTCTAGGTTGATCAAATGCTAATAGATCTTGTCCTCTGTTATCCTCCAAATCTATTGCCTCTTTCACACATGCTCCTAGGTCACGACATCTCCTATAATACACCAAGGTTCTTAATTGTGCACTTCTCAATCCTTCTATGAATAGAGATACTTGTCTTGCCATGGATGGTACCTCCTCTCTTGGACATCTATTAATGTATTGCTTGAATCTCCTAGCTTCCTCTCTAACATTTTCATCTTTTTGCTGGTGAGAATCCCAGGCACATGAGACACATTTGACATATGTAAACTATTTTAGTGATACTACTCTTTCTTCTTGTTTTGTGGAATTGTTCCAAAAAAAAGAGAGAGAAGAAAAGAAAAAGAGAAGGAATAGGACCATACGCTTGAAGAATCTCATCAGTGAACCATCAACAAGGATATCCATCAACAATCAAAGACAAGACAATGGTCAATCACCATGATGGGAGTACAACATTAAGAGATATACATCGATCGGTTATTCACCATGGTAAGAATACCCTATCTTGGTAACACTATAAGAATGATAGATAAGGAAACCTCTTTGTTAGCATACCCTTGAGCAGCTAGCTAAAAACCCAATTTTGTGCACCATACTTCTTAGAATGCATTCCCCAAGTAAGCATGCATAGGATCACATTACAAGCCCATGCACAAGGCACATATTTTCTTCAACCCATGCACTAACACACTTACCCATCATTCATTATGGGTTATGAGTAATTGACATGATAACTATGAAACCCATGTTTGAAAGACCCAAAGTACATCAAGGTTACAACATCAATACCTATGAAGCAATTCACAGTCGACATCTGCTCAAAATCAACATTGACAACCTCTTTTGAGCAAGTAGCAATTTTAGGAAGCTCACAAATACACCATCATGCAGGAATCCAAGGAAGAAGTACATACAAAGTCACTAAAGCTTGCAAAGGCTAGCAGTGGAAAAATGAAGAATAGGACAATAGACCTTGCTACATTTGGAAGACAAACCGCTCTTGTTGATACATGATGGACACTACCTCTCAAAATAGTACATGGAACACCCACTCCAACAAGGGTCTATCACGGACAACAGACTTAAGAGGGTGTGGAGTGTTGGAACTCAAGGTCAAGCACAAGGCATCAGAATGTGACAAAGAAGTGGACACACAAGAAGAGGGAGCATGTAGGGAGCTCCAAGAAGTATATGTCATATTTTCCAAGAAACCCCTATAAAAATAGTGATTTTGATCACTAAAACCCATTTTAAATATCATTTCACATTTTTGTAACTCCATTTCATTCAAGTTGAGGAGTCCTTGAGCGTGAGGAGTATTAGATGTAGCTATGTACCTCTATTTGAGCCTTTAAATAAGCCTTGGAACCTAATTTTTAACTAGGCCACACACTAGGTCTGGACAAGGCCAAAGCTAGTGAAAAAACTATAAAAAGAGCTAGAAAGCGCATTTTGAGGTTAGCATTGTTTAGGGGAGCATTTTATGAGGTTAGCAAGTTAGAGAAAGATCTTCTTGAAGAGTGTAATTGAGTTATTGAGAATCAAACTTCCATTTTTCCTATCTTTGTTATCTTACCTTGTGTGTGTGTGTGTGTGCGCATGCATGTATGTGCTTGTCACTCAAATTTTCTTGCCACATTTGCTCACCATCTTCATATCCTCCTCACGTCTCCGTAGATTGACAAGTAAAGGAGGTGGTTCTCATGCTTGGGCTACACTTAGTCAATGAAGTGATACCTCACCACAATGCACTTAGTCTTTGCATCATACACCAGATTCTTATCGAAAGAAATATATTGACTATCATTGAGCAAACAAGGTACATGCTGAGGTACACCCATATCACAAGCAAGACAAGAAAGCCATAATGCTTCCTTACATGCCTCACTAGTCATGGACACAAAGGAAACCATCTTCAACCTTAGATTTCATTTGAATTTCTATATTTCATTATTTATTCAGAATTTGGAGAAACTAATCCAACCATCACTTCTAAAACATGCCAAAACCCTAAGATCGACTGTCTATTTGCCTCATTTTGCCACTTGAAGGTGTTGTTTCAAGTTGTTGACATCATCAATTTGTAACCACCCTTGAATAATTTTATAAGGAGGGCTTGGCCACATACATCCTGAACCTTTCCAATGCTAGTATTGGGAGCTCAAGGAGTTGTGCTTGAGAAATTGGACTAGACAAGATCAAAGTTTTAAGGATTTCTACAACAATTAAACATATTCATAAGAATGCAACTAGACAAGTACCAAAATGATAATAGGAACTCTATTATGTGACCCTACTCTTTCATGGTTTGCACCTATCTTTGAAAAGGATATTAATATTTTGTATGATTTCAAGGTCCTTTCTCAAGTTTTCACATCTTCTTTTGGGGATGCCAATTGTTCATGTGTTGTTGAAACAAAGCTAAGGAAGCTACATCAAGGAAATAGGCTTACGCCTATCTATGCATGAGAATTTAGAAAAATCATTCGTGATATCACATGGCATGAGGCTTATCCTATCAAAAAATATATGGGTCTTATGTGATGATGTGAAGGACCTCATGCCAATCATGCCCTAAGGTAAACACTTTTAATGAATTCATGAATCAAGAAATTGAGTGTGATAATAGGTTATTCAAGAGAAAGCAAGAGAAGAAAACTTCTATTAGAGATTGATAACACAAGTTTACGTCTGTTCCACAACAAAAAAATGTTGGGAGAAACTCAACTACAACCCATGCAACTGGATAACATTAGAGTCAAGCAACTTACACCAAAGGAAAGAAAACATAGTAAGGATAGTGGATTATGCTTTTATTGTGGAGACCATGACCACGTGGTACTAATGTCCTAATAAGAAGAAAAAAGTTGGACTCAAGACTTCCACAATCACCATCGCATATCAAAAGGATCATGAATGGAGTCAAAAGAGGAATATAGTCCATCACAAAATGCATACCCCTTGATTCTACACCTAAATATATGATAAACACTTTCTAGTTTCATCATGCATATCCATCATTAGCATCTTTGAGTACCACCTATCAAGAACTCTACAAAGAGCAAGAGCTATTAAGATTCAAGTGCTATAAGATCTCACATCACTCCTCATGTAGCTCATTGCTTGAGGGGGAGGTGATGTCATGGACACAAAGGAAACCATCTTCAACTTAGATTTCATGTGAATTTCTATATCATAATTGATTCAAAATTTGGAGAAGTTAATCCTACCATGGCATCTGAAATGTGCCAAAAACCTAAGATCAATAATCTATTTACCTAATTATAACACCAAGAGGTGTTGTTTTTAAGTTTCTAACATCATCAATGATATCATCAATTTGTAAACGCCCTTGAACACCTATAAAAGGATGGATTGGCCACATACATCCTTAGTCTTACAATGTTAGACTTGGGAGCTCAAAGAGTTGTGAACACCAAGTAAGTACTTGTGATGTTCTGTTGGAACAAAGCAATCCCAAATTGATGATTACTAAGAGTTTAAAGCAAGTCAATGATCAGATTGAAGTTCAAGAAGTCATTTGAGAAAATGAAGAGATTTCAGAATAATAGCTTGTATACATATGTACATTATAGTTGGAAATTCTTGTACTATGAGTATAGATAATCCTTAGGATGATAAGGAGTAATGTAATAGACGTTGGATAAGTCTAGAAACATATGTATATAAGTCAATGATGTAAAGAAATGAAAGTGAGAGTCATTAGAAGCCAAGTGTCATAGCGATAGATGTGTAGAGAGCCATCTTCAGAAATTAGCGATGAGTCTTTCTCTGATTTCTCTCAGCCTGATCATGTAGATTAAGAAATCTTTTGTACACATGTAATCTAGAAGCTAATAAAGCTATGTTCAAAGTTTCATGGTCTAATTCCTTTCATGCTGTGAGTATGATCAATAGGAACATGTGTATGTAAAGTTTGCAGGTAGACCTCTCAGAGTCATGCACTTTTTTGTGTCAATGTTTTGCTTAGATCTTAGTGTACAGTGTAAAGTTTTTGATGAATGAGCATTCAAAACTTAAGTTAGAAGGTAAACAATCTATGGCTAAAAGCATTAAGCAAAATGGGATCTGTGCTGTGAGAAATCAACCTTAGAAGTTACCTATGTCAAAGTCGCATATTCAAGAAGATAGTTTCTGACATACTTTTGATCTTAAGGATTAAATTAAAGTTTTAATGATTATTTTTGAAGGACTAATGGTTGACATGATTGTGCAAAGGTAGTATGGAGATATGTGCATCATTAGTTTGAAGAAATCTGAAGATATGTGCAGGTAATGAAGTCAATCTCTAAAGCAGACTTTCTGAAGAAGGAAGATTTTCACTTAGAGAAGTGATAATTGAAGATTTGGTAAATGAAGGTAACATTTGTGTAAAGTTTGGTCCATAACTGATATAGAGGTGCTCTTTAATCAGTATAGATCAAACCTTTGGAGATTAAGAGGTCTCCAACAGTGGTATCAGAGCTGAAGCTGCAATACAAGTGAAGTAAAGGCATTGGAAGTCTCGACTGTGGAAAATATTGAAGTTCCTTCTAATTGAAGGTGGACAAAGCCAAATTCTTGAAGATAACCTGCAAAAGTACAAAGCACGAGTTCAAAGGATCAAGAAGGATTAAAGCTTCATATCAAAGGTACACTATATTATCATAATTCCTAGTAATTGCAGACACAGAAGACCAAGGATGGGAGAAAGCTTGGAGAATCATAAGCTAGATAGGGAGAACTATCCAGCTTGGTCCATGAGGATGGAGGCACACCTCATGAGCAAAAATTTGATGGCATTCATTACAGGAGAAGAAGAAAAGCTTGAGTTTGAAGATCCTAGTGTTCCAACTAGGGAAGAGCTTGCAGGTTTGAAGAATTGGATGAGAAAGAATGCTCAAGCTAGGAGAATCATTTACATGGCTGTAAATGATTATCTTCTACCTCACATTCGAGGATTAGAAAGTGCAACAGATGTGTGGAATGCTTTGGAAGAGCATTTCCAAAACACAACCAAGTCAAGGAAGTCCTCATTATGGGCAGAATTCACAACTTTCAAGAAGAAGAGCTCACAATCAATTTTTGATTATGTGGCAAGGATGAAAGATATTGCAGACAACTTGGGAGCAGTAGATGAAGACATTGAAGAGGATAAGTTGGTAAGGCAAATAATTACAAGTCCGAGAGGAGATGAGAAGTGGAAGCCTTTCATATTGTCCATAGAATTGTCATTAGATCATTTTACTCCTGATCTTAATCAATTGCTAGGACACATGCTAACTTTTGAACAGGACATTAAGGAGACAATGATAGGAGTGCAAGTCAAGCTATGTGCTCCAAAGACAAGAAAAAGAATGGCAAAGGGAAGCAGTCAACTGATGATGAAGGAACTTCAAGTCAAGCTAATTTCACAAAAGGAACGATGAACTTCAAAGGTAAAGGAAGAGGAGGTAAGAACAAAGACAATACTAAAGCTTGTTGGATTTGTGGCAGAACCAATCATTTGGCAAATGATTGTTGGTATAACAATCAAAATGGTGGAAGTAATAACCAGAGCTTCAATCAAAGAGGTAGAGGAGGCAGAAACCAAAGAGGCAACTTCAAGGGAAGAGGATGTAGGACATCATATGCAAGAGGAGGTGGAAGAAGTTTTCAATCTCGGTCCTACAACAATAATTATTATAATTATGCATCAGATCAAAAGGATGACATGACTCTTATCTTGAATGCAACACATGAAGCAGTAGGAGAAGACCAAAGGGTGTTCTATATTGACTCAGGATGTAGCAATCATCTAACTGGCAATATATCATTGATGACTGGTATGGAAGCAAAGGTGAATGGACATACAGTTCAAACAGGTGACAACACCAAGCATAAAGTGGAGAGCATTGGATCAGTGAAGACAAAGAGTGGAAGTACACTCTTGAGCAAGGTACTTTATGTTCCTACTATTCCTAAAAACTTGATAAGTGTAGGACAAATTGTGGAGAAGGGATATGAAGTCAGATTCACAAATGATGGTGTTTATGTGCAAGATCCAAATCAGGGATATTGAAATATCATTGCAGGTAAAAAGGAAGGAAGGTTGTTTACTCTCAAGGTCCAAGGTAATGTGGGACATGAATTATTTACTTATGGAAGTCAAAAATGTCTGAGTTAGACCTATGGCATAAAAGGCTAGGTCATTTCAATGAGAGAGCCATAAAGGAAATGTCAAAGAATGATATGGTGCTTGGATTGCCAAATGTTGAAGGTCAACACATGGTGTACAAGTGTGAAGCTTGTCAATTAGGTAAAGCACACAAAAGTTCATACAATAAATCAGGGTAGGAGTATTCAAATATGCTTGAATTGGTTCATACAGATGTGTGGGGTTGTTCAAGGGACTATAGCATAAATGGATCTAGATATTATGTGTTGTTTGTTGATGATGCAACTAGATGGATTACTTTATATGTAATCAAGAACAAGTCAGAAGTGTTCAAGACATTCAAGAACTATCATGCTTATGCAGAAAGGATTATAGGACAAAATCTCAAGAGGTTGAGATCAGATGGAGGGGGAGAGTATTTCTCTAAAGAGTTTGATGATTATTTGTGGAATGCAGGTATAAAAAGAGAAGTAACTTGCAGGTACTCCCCTCAACAAAATGGAGTTGCAGAAAGAAGAAATAGAACTCTTGTAGAGTTTGCAAGAGCAATGATGAAAGAAAAGAATTGTCCAAACTACTTATGGGCAGAAGCTATCAACACTACAACATACCGTGTGAATAGGTTACCTTGTAAAGCTTTGGATGGAAGAACACATTATGAAGCATGGTGGGGTAAGAAACTTACTCTTGATCATTGTAAGGTATTTGGATGTTTAGCATATGCTTATGTTCCTTCACAATTGAGACATAAGCTAGAACCCAAAGCAGAGAAGTATGTGTTTATTGGGTATGATGATAGACAGATGGGTTACAAATTGTGGAGTCCATCTACAAAGCAATTTCTTGTTACAAAAGATGTTACATTTGATGAGCAAAGCACGTGGTATACAGGGTCAACAAATGATTATGTAGATGTTGAAGAAATACAAAGAAAAGGGAAGACAAAAGTAAGAGTGTATGAAGAAGATATTGATGATGTTGATTATAAAAATAAATTGGAGGGCAATGTTGAAGATGGGCCAAGATTTGATCTAGAATCAAATGTGGCTAACACTTCAAGAAGTACAAAGGTCAGAAGATCTTTGAGAGAAAGGAAAGAGCCTATCAGGTATAGCTATGATACATCCTTCTTAACAACAAAAGATTATGCTTACAATGTGAAGAGAGAAGAAGACCCAATCACATATGAAGAAGCTAAAGGTAAATAGAATTGGGAGAAGGCAATGCAAGAAGAGTATGATGCTCTACTTGAAAATGAAACATGGGAATTGGTGTCAAGGCCAAAGAATCAGAAGGTCATTGGATGTAAGTGGGTGTATAAAACAAAAAGGTTTGTAGATGGAAAAGTGTCTAGATACAAGGCTAGACTTGTGGTTAACCATTATGCCCAAACTTATGGGGTAGATTATGATGAAACCTTTAGTCTTATTGCTAAGATGTCTACAATTAAATCATTGATTGCTATTGCAGCTTGTAAAGGACGGAAGTTATCACAATTGGATGTGAAGAATGCATTTCTGAATGGTTACATTGCATATGAAGTGTACATGGAGCAACCCGAAGGGTTCATGGATTCAATTGGATCAGATTATGTGTGTAAGCTCAAGAGACCTTTGTATGGATTAAAGCAGGCCCCAAGAGCATGGAATTACAGGCAAAATTATCAAAGGCAGATAGTAGCTTGCTAGTGAAGGAAAGTGAAAATGGGTATATATACATGTGTATTTATGTTGATGATATTATTGTCACAGGTACAGATGCTCAAGGAATCAAGGAGCATAAGAAACAAATAGAGAAGGAGTTTAAGATAAGTGGTTTGGGAAACTTATCTTATTTCTTAGGAATGCAGATTGTGTATACTCAACATGGAGTATATGTTACACAAGAAAGATACTTGAAGAATCTTTTGGTCAAGTTCAACATGGAGGATTGCAAGCCTTCAAGTACACCATTGGAGGTAAATCATAAACTGAGCAGATATGGAGGTGAAGAATTCAATGATATGAAGAAATATTAGAGTTTGGTAGGTAGTCTAATCTATGCTACCTTGACAAGACTAGACCTATCATATGCAGTAGGTGTGTTATCACAATTTATGCATTGTCCAATGAAGACTCATTGGATTGCAGCTCAAAGGGTACTCAGATATATCAAAGGAACTCTAAGTGAAGGTTTGTATTATGGATTTACTTATGATACAAGAATCAAAGTGTTTAGTGATGCAGATTGGGCATGTGATTCCGATGATAGAAGGTCTACTCATGGGTATCTCTGTTATATTGGAGATAAATTAGTTTCTTGGTGCTCAAAGAAGCAACATATAGTTGCTTTGTCATCCACAGAAGCTGAGTATAAAGGAATGGTAGAGGCTGCAAAAGAAGTGATATGGTTAAAGACCTTGTTGAAGAGTTTTGGAACTGATCAAAGTACTCCAATTATTTTTGGAGACAATATGAGTTCATTGTATTTGGCAACTAACCCTAATTTTCATGTCAGGACTAAGCACATAGAGATTCAATATCATTTCTTGAGGGAAAAGGTACTTGATAAAGAGATTGAAGTATTGTATACTCCAACAAAAGAGCAAGTTGCAGATATGTTAACAAAAAGCTTGGATGGACCTAAACTACAGAGGTTCAAAGAGATGGCAGGAGTAAAGAAGAATGGAATAATCACAATTAGTGATTGAGGGGGAGCTTTTGGAACAAAGAAATCCCAAATTGATGATTACAAAGAGTTTAAAGCAAGTCAATGATCAGATTGAAGTTCAAGAAGTCATTTGAGAAAATGAAGAGATTTCAAAATGATAGCTTGTATACATATGTACATTATAGTTGGAAATTCTTGTACTATGAGTATAGATAATCCTTAGGATGATAAGGAGTAATGTAATAGACATGGGATAAGTCTAGAAACATATGTATATAAGTCAATGATGTAAAGAAATGAAAGTGAGAGTCATTAGAAGCCAAGTGTCATAGAGATAGATGTGTCAAGAGTCATCTTTAGAAATTAGCGACGAGTCTTTCTCTGATTTCTCTCAGCCTGATCTTGTGGATCAAGAAATCTTTTGTACACATCTATCTAGAAGCTAATAAAGCTACAAAGTTTCATGGTCTAATTCCTTTCATGCTGTGAGTATGATCAATAGGAGCATGTGTATGTAAAGTTTGCACGTAGACCTCTCAGAGTCACACACTTTTTCGTGTCAATGTTTTGCTTGGATCTTAGTGTACAGTGTAAATTTTTTGATGAGTGAGCATTCAAAATCTAAGTTAAAAGGTAAGGAAGCTATGGCTAAAAGCATTTAGTAAAAGGGGATCTGTGCTGTGAGAAATCAACCTTAGAAGTTACCTATGTCAAAGTCACCTGTTCAAGAAGACAGTTTCTGACATACTTTTGATCTTAAGGATCAAATTAAAGTTTTAATGATTCTTTTTGAAGGACTAATGGTTGAAATGATTGTGCAAAGATAGTGTTGAGATATGTGCATCATTAGTTTGAAGAAATCTGAAGATATGTGCAGGTAATGAAGTGAATCTCTGAAGCAAACTTTCTGAAGAAGGAAGATTTTCACTTAGAGAAGTGATAATTGAAGATTTGGTAAATGAAGGTAACATTTGTGTAAAGTTTGGTCCATAACTGATATAGAGGTTCTCTTAAATCAGTATAGATCAAACCTTTGGAGATTAAGAGGTCTCCAACATGTTCCAGTCCCAATTCTTTTCTAGGTTTTGCACATCTAGGCTTATCCTCTGTAATGTCGTAGTACGAGATCTTTTCAATTTATTCCTTGTATCTAGTTCACCTCCCTCAAGGGACTTCGTTTAATTCACATATCATCTTTCATACCTATGGTCCTAGGTTGTGGGATCTCTTGTATCATGTCTAGTCCAATTATCCATACCTATCAGTCTTGAGTTGTGGGACTTCTTGTATAAATTGCGCACTCTTATATTATTTTCCCTACAAGGGTGATCTTGTAATCAAAAGTATGATTTGGAAGTCATATCTAGTCTAGTCAGAGGTCACAATCTAGTGTTGCCTTGACAACTAGCTGCAACATACTTTGCTTCTGTAGTGGAAATAGTTGTGCATTCTCGAAGACAAGATCTCCAAAGAGATAGCACCTCCAACAAAGTGAAAAGTGTATCTTGATGTTGACTTTCAGTTGCCTATGCAACTAGCATAATTAGAATCTATGTAACTAATAATGGATGCATCTCCTCTACCAAATCATAGACACTTGTTCTTAGTGCCATTCAAGTATCTAAAAATCATCTTGACTACTTCCCAATGCTCACAACTCCCAGATTAGACATATATTTGCTCACAACTCCCACAAAAAATAAAATTTTTGGTATCCTAGCTTCCATAACATACATGAGACTATCAAATCTAGAATGATAAGGAATTTTTGGTCATGAATTCCTTTTCCTCATGTGAATTGAATTCTTTTCTCAATTTCACATATGTAGGTAAATGTGTACTCAATGCCTTTTCACCCTGAATATTGAACCTGTGAAGTACTTTGAAAATGTACCCACTTTGAGATAATTATATGAATCTTTTACTCATATCACAAGTAATGCACATGCCAAGAATATGTTTGGAATCACCCAAATACTTCATATCAAATGTCTCACTCAACTTCTTTTTTAGTAGTGACAAGTCATCAAAGCACTTCCCAACATTCAACATATCATCAACATAAAGATATCAAGCATATCAAGCTACCATCTAAGAATCTTTTAGTGTAGCGAAAATGATCCACATTGCCTCTAGAATAGCCTTGAGACCTCACAAAAGCATCAAAATTTTGGTACCGTTTTCTAGGGGATTGTTGAAGCCCGTATAAGCTCTTCTTCATCTTAGAAACTAGACTCTCTTTTCCAAGAACTACATAATCATTTGGTTGTTCCATATAGATCTTTTGTATGAGATCTCCATGCAAGAAAGCCATTTTCACATCCATAAAGGTCAAAGTATTCCCTTGTAAGGAATCAAGCAACATGTGCAATGTAGTCATCTTGAATATTGGAGAGAAGACTCCCTTGAAATCAAAACCATGTTGTTACTGAAAACCCTTTGCAATCATTCATGCTTCATACTTTGGAGAAGCACTATCCAATTTAAGTTTTAGCTTATATACCCATTTACATGATAATTCTCTTGTGCATTTTTGCAAGGTACCAAATCCCAAGTGTCATTCTTATGGATGGAATCCAATTCACTCATCATGGCATGCTTCTACTTGACATGATCCTTTGTATGCCTAGGGTCTTTGTAGCAAGAAGGCTCAGGATCATTTGTCATCATCACAAACTCCAAACCTGGAACATATCTCTCAGGTTGGTTGTGAGATACATGTAGAAGGTCTTAATGATTGTTGAAAAAGAACATTTAGAGAGTGATCTGATTGGACCTTCTCTTGAACATCCTTATATGTAACATTCTTATGCATGCTAATCGGAGGACTAACATCCTCAAAAACCACTCTTCTCACTTCCACCTCCTTAATGGGTTTTTTATGCACCTTAGACTCGTTGAAAATGACATCGCTACTTCTTATAGGATCCCATATGTGATATCTAAATTGACAATCTTGACCATATCCAAGAGAAATGCATTTCCTTGAGTTATAGTCCAACTTTTTTCTAATATTCTTGGTTATATGAAAATAATCTTCACAACCAAAAACTCTAAGATGATCATAATATGGTGCCTTCATTGCCCATAGCTTTTCTGCCACTTTCAAACCTTTTCCAATACTAGGTGAAAGTTTAATCCCATGAACTTCAGTTAGCGCTACTTCTTCCCGAAATCCTTGTGAAAGGTTTGCACGATGCAAAATAGAAACTAATCTATCTTGAATAGATCTATTCATCCTCTCAACTCTCAACTTATAAACTCGCTACAAATTCCTCTAGGCTAATAGAAAATTTTGAATTCATGTGAAGTATATTCACCTCCATTATCTAAATGTAAAGCCTTGAGCTTAGTTCCTTTTCCAATCTCAACTTAAGCAAGCCATTTTTGAAAAGTAGGGAATACCTCATTGTTTGGCTTGATAGGATATACCCAGAATCTTTTAGTAGAATCATCTATGAAAGTGACAAAGTAGGGAACCACCTAATGATATTGTGGGCATAGGCCCACAAACACCTATATGAACAAGATCTAAAGGTTAAATTGAAGATTCAATGTGTGTTTTATGAACATTCCTATTTTGTTTTGCATATTGACAATGCTCACAAAATGAAAAATAAGAGAAATATAACAGAGGTAAGTAGCAAGAATGAAAAAGAATTTCCATTCCACCACAAGATATGTGGCTCGAATGTTCATGCCATATACAAGCCATAGGTTGTTCACTGATAGTTAAGAGGTGTCCTTTATGTGATACAAATAAAAGATAAAGTGAGCCAAATTTTCTTCCTTTTGTAGTAACCATATTGCCCTTTCATATGTGAAGGGACTAAGCACAAAAAAATGCTTTGTAATCAAGGTCATCAAGTTGATCAATTGAAATTAGAAAACATGATAACTGAGGCACATGGTGTACATTATGCATGGTAAATTTTGAACCATCAGTGAACTAAAAAACCACATCACCAATCCCAACAACATCACACTGGTAAGAAACACCAAGTCTCACAGTACCAAGAGACTCTTTTGCATAAGTAGAGGACCATTCTCTATGTGGTATCTCATGGAAAGAAGCACCAAAATCTAGCAACCATGTGTAGCCATAAGAGCCTCACTAGGCTCAGTATTGTCAAGTGTCAATACATCAGCATCATCAAAAATAGCATTAATTTCTTATGTCTTCACAATCAAAGCAAATGGTGTAGGCTATTGTTCAAAATGCCCATCAACATGTTGTCCTTTACCTTTAGCATTCTTTAATGCATAGTACTCTTTCTTCATATGTCCTTTCTTATGAAAATAATGGCAGTCGATATCCCTCTTCCGGAATTTACCTTTATTCTTATTATCTTGACCATTATTTTCCTTGTTCTTGCTCTTGCCACATTGTTGATTTTTTCCTTGGTAAGAATTACAGACACTATATGCATCTCCACTCATAGTGCCAACCATAGACTTTCTATGGATCTCTTCACTCAAGAATGGTCCACATATATCATCGTAAACTAGCTTACCAACAAATGTACTATTGCTAATAGCTATGAAACAAGAATGCTTTCATTTCATTATCCATCTACATTTTCTAAGCTTGTAACTGAGAGAATGAAGCATCCAATTTGTTTAGATGCGTAGCAACACTATTTGTGTCCTTGATGCAAAAGGTCATATAACTTTTTCTTCCAAAGCTCCTCTACACTTTCATAGTCCAATATTATAAAGTTAAAATTTTGTATCAAGTGAAGTCCATTCGTAAAGCTAGAAATTTCACCCAACTCATCCCAATCATCATCACCCATGTTAGAAGGCTTGTTTGGGATTCCATTTCTAGATTCCACTACCTCCTTTGAATCAACACATCTTTAATTTGATTCTTCATAGATCAAAGTTTGTGCCATCAACTTTCCGAATCTCTAAATGGTCTTTTCCCTACAAGTTATAACTTCTCTTGGGAACACTCGCACTAGACCTTGATCCACTAGATGTGCCTGAGGCTTCTGATGCCATGATGATAGAGAACTGACTAGAATGATAATGGAGCTAGAATAGTCCAAACCACTAAGGCTAAAAAAAGGTGACCACATGTCAAATTTTTGGAAAATTTTGATAGATTCTCCCAAAAAAAATAGATCAATGAAAAACCAAAGAGATTATGTGAGAATTTATGCGCTCACACCAATAAGTGTGTCAAGGTGCAAATTCAACCATTGTATAGTTGAAAATTTCAAATCTAGGAAAAAATTGCCAGAGACTCCTTTGCAAAACGAGCATATGAGCAATGTAGAAAACTCACAAAATTATGAGAAATGTCATCCATACCTTCATAATGAATCACCAAATCCATTACATTTAACCACTAAATCAAAAGAAACCAACTAGGCTTATAAATCACCTATGAACAACTAGAATATGTCTCCTATGACGAGGTTGGGTAAGTCTTCCATCTCCATCACTGAAGAGACCCTAGCATTTGGGTGTCTCTCAATTAAGCAAAACTCACCATGATCTTATTCATCAAAATCAAAGGCTTTATGCAAAAATGTAATTATTTTATCAATGATCACATGGGTGTACATAAGTAGGAACCATGGAAGCATACATAGTGTGTATGTGCTTGATATATGTAGTACACAAAAAAGATACATTCATAGCTCATACACTAGCCAATAGCACCTGCAAGTGTCTTTCAAATCCGTTCTTTAGACCCAAAAAACCTACATAAACTTGCTATAGTTGCTCCCACCACAGTTGAAAAGCCTTTCAAGAAACATGTAAGAAGAGTCAAGGGCTGAAAATTCATTGATCCATCTAAATGTACGGCGCCAATGAGACACAACCTCAAATGTCTGTATCATGAAGGTAGGTTGTTTGACCAATCTTTCTAGCTATGTAGCCAAAACTATCCCAAAATTGCAAAATTTGCTTCTAATTTTCCCAGTTTTGCACCAAAAGAAACTCTCAAAAAATTGATGCAACAAACTCAAGAAGACACTTTGAAGGCTCTAAAATAATGTTAACCTTAAGTATCTTCACTCCTAAAATCATCAAGGAAAGAGGGGTTACTGTTAGGGAAACGTGCCATTAAGCACGTCTTAGGGGAACACTATTGAAATGTATGACCTCTTGGGAAGTGCTAGTACTTTGTCTTCCTTGATCGTTGAAGTCCCTCAATGTAGCCATGGCAGCAATGATGAATTTGGTAAATTGAATGACAAAGTATGCCAATTTCTATGTCTTGGTTTCCATCTTAGTCGTAAGCCTTGGAGGAAGCCACTACAAGCCAAAGACTATCAAGAATCAGGCTTGCTCGCTCCGCTCACACAACAATGAAACCCTTTTGCTACAAATTGCTCGAATACTAGTGAAGTGATGCAATGGCAATGCACCATGATGAATTTACCTTTATAAGAGATCTACAATGATGTTCTCACAATAGAAAAATGAGATTTAGGAGGACATGCACGAGGCTCCGAACAAACTTTCAGAATACACAAAAACTACACAATTCAGAGAGATCCTCTTACACAGTATTCATAGGTTTTATAAATTTGGTCAAACTTAGAATCGGTGGCTAACCATGCCACTATATGTTTTATTAGAGATCATATACAAAAACTTATAATGGCCATTTATACTTTTACATGGACCATAACGGTAACCATCTCTAGTCTTCATGATGAGGATGAGCCTTTTCTTTTCACGCGAAACAAAATTTAACAAAATTGAATGGTTCCTATGCAATTAGAATATGATGATATTATGAAGAATGGTACTTTTTCTTTATGCGATTTTCCTCTAGACAAAAAGACCATTGGAAATGCATGGGTATACAAGCTAAAATGTAAGCTTCATGGAATAATCAAAAGGTATAAGGCTAGGCTTGTTGCCAAAGATTATGCTCATGAGAAAGGCATTGATTTTGATGAAACTTCTACACCCACGTACTGAATGACCTTTGTTCATAGCATCTGTACACTTGTAGCTTATCATGGTTGGAATGTACACAAGTTGGAAATCAAAACTACATTTTTTTATGGTGATTTACATGAAGAAGTGTATGTATTTTAGCCTCATGATTTTGTGTAGAAAGCACATGAAAATAAAGTTTGCAAGTTGAAAAAGGAATTGTATGGATTGAAATAAGCACCACGTGCTTGGTATGAATTGATACATGCCTATTTGCTAGCACATGTATTTGAGAACAACCCAACCAAGAGCACCTTATATGTTAAGCATGCAGATGATGCACTTCTTATCATTGTCATAAATGTTGATGATATGTTGCCTATTGGTCCTAATGAGAAGCATATTGTGGAATTTGACACTGATTTGCATGCCTCTTTTGAGGTTTGAGATTCAGAGTATTTGCATTTATTTGGGCCTCTAATGGAGACAAGCTTATGGTTGAATGTTCATCATGTTGGAGATGCATTTGATGTTGTTCTCTACGAACAAGTTGTTTGATGTTTGATTTACTTTATATTCAATTTTTTCGTTTCAAAGATGAGGAAGTATATGCGTTTCCTAGGTGTCAAGCATTGGCATGCATCTAAGCGCATATTTCGTTACTTGAGTGGAGAGTACCTACTTGGATTGTTTTATCCCAAGGGGGCCATCCTTCCATAGTGATTGTTGAGTGTGTGTGGCTCAGATGCCTTTTGGCCTATTTGGGTGTTGGTTAGTGTTTTTCCACCACCATATTCTGTGACAATCAGGGCACATTGGTAGTTGCAAGGAACCCTATGTTCCATGCTGTTAGCAGTAGTCAAGGAACTGAAGGACTAACAAGACAAGGAAGCTTACGAAGGGAGTCAGAGCGAAGAGAAGGTACAAGCAGACAGAGTAGTGAAAGAAGATCGGGCAAGTAGGCCATTATTTTTTTTCAGGAAGCTAAAGCATATCAAAGAGGTGGACACATAAGGAGAAGGAGCAAGTAGGGAGCTCGAAGATGTGTATGTCAAATCGTTAGAGGAAATCCCTACAAAAATTGTGATTTTCATCACTAAGAGCCATTGTAAATACCATTTCATATTTTTGTAGCTCCATTTTGTGCAAGCCAAGGAGTCCTTGAGCTTGAGAAGCATTAGAAGTAGCTACCTACCAGTTTTCATAATTTTTAGACTCCATTTGAGCCTTCAAATGGGACCTAGAACCTAATTTTTAACTAGGCCGGACACTAGGTCTGGACACGGCCAAAACCTAGTCAAAAACTATAAATAGAGCTAGAGAGCTCATTTTTGAGGCTAGATTGTAATTGATTTGAACTTGTATGAGCTTTTTGAAAGTAATCTAAAGAACTCCATTGCTTCTCTCTCTTTGTCTTACCTTGTGTGCATGTGTGTGTGTATGTGTGTGCATGTTAGTGTGCTTCGCACTCACGCACTTGTGCCTTCACTTGCTCGAGGTCATCATACCATCCTCACGTCTTCCCGGATTGACATTAAAGGAGGTGCTACTCATCATTGAGCTACATTCATTTTCCACTAAGTTTGGATATTCAATCTTAGAAGTAGAAGTGTTTGTGACAACCATTCATGCCTAATTTTTGTTTGCCTCTTATCAAGAAAGTTTATTATATTCCTTTATGAGATGAAAATTTTCCTAATAGTTTATATAAAAACGTTTTTACTTATTACTTTCTTCTCATCTTTGTCTTCCTTCTTTGATTGAGTAACATTTATAGAATTCTTTCTATTAGAGAAAAAGATACATTTACCTTAACCCTTGTAGTTGGCAATAAAGGCTTGATATGCACCATGCATAATGGACATGTTTGTTTGGATTCATCTTCATGTAGCAAAACACTTACTTTTCAAATTTTAACTCTACTGTTGTACTTGGACACTATAGTGTCCTAAAAAATAGACATTATCATTGGAGTTTGAGGTCTACAAAAGCACTTAAGAACAAAAAGGAAGAACAAGAATCTCGGAGAACAACACAATATTGATATTACCAAGTTAATGTACAAAGGTAATTGAATCGTTAGGGTTATATGCATATATACAAGCATGGGGAAAAAACCTTTTAAAGAGGGCAAAAAAGGACCCTAGGATCCTAAGTGTGTTCACACACATGAATGCCTAAATATAGCAACAAATGCCCCTTGGGAGTGATGTAGTGAGCTGACACTCACGTATAAGGAAGTGCCAAGAAATGCAAGGAAAAAGTGTCGATCGCGATTGACACCATCGATCGCAATTGACAGGACCCACGACCGACTCTGTCGATTGTGATTGACACTGTCAATCGCGACTGACGTGTCGATCGCGACCGACAGGCCCGACGGACACCTCTGTCAATCGCGATTGACAGACCTGTCGATCGCGATTGACAGGCTTTTTCGGCCAAATTTCTAGGGTTTTTAATACCAAGTTTTGGGGTAATTTTTGGCATACTTACCAACCAATTAGTGATTTGTGAGGTCCCTACAAGTGTGTTTTGAGAAAAATCCTAGGATTTGTTAGCCTGTTTGAGCCTTGTTTTAACCCCAAAACCCTGAACTGTCATAATTTCCTCATACGAAATCCGTTTGCTGTGATTCTTGTCTTGTTGGAAAGCTCGTGGGGAGTACAACCAAAACGTCCACTGGTTACGGTAAAATTAATATCAGGATTATTAGGTAGGGTATTTTGAAGTTGACCATACCTCGGGGTAGGAAAACTGAAGGATCCTTTGGATTGTTTTCCATAAAGGCAAAGGGAAATTTGGTCTGTGAATTACATGCATGAAAGTGACCTGTCTGTCATTTGAATTGAAGTCTTGAACTAACTTTGGGACTTTTACAGGTCCACTGAGAGCACTTGAGGGCATCCAAAGCAAGGGTGATTTGCAAGCTTGAGAACCGGGTTCTTGAGCACCAAAGGGCAAGGGATCAGCAAGCGAGTTTGGAATACTCTCAACTCCCTCTATCAATTCCTAGCTTAGGCTAAGTACGAATAGTGCTAGAAGTAAGTCAGGGTGACGATAGGCATTTATCAAGTTGAAGACTACCTAAATACTCAAGTTCAAGCTAACAACATAATCTTTCTACGGTCGATAACTTTAAAGGAAAAGACTTAACGTGGAACGATCAACTTCAAGTGCGGAAATTAACTCAAGTATTCCTGACGACGTGATATCAGACAAGATCATAAACACAATAATCAACTAAAAAGAATCAAGTGACTGATACAAAAGAACTCAGCAACGAGGTTGTACCTTGGGTAAAAATTGGGATAGCTCAGCTAAGCATATGAACCTTAGATTAGGGCGACACCTAGGAAGAGATAGACAGAGTCTTAGATCTTCAGAGGCTAGTGTTAATCATACTGCTAGGTCTTGGGCCCAGCAGTTGAGCCATTATTCGCACTACCCTAGCTCTGAAACTAGTGAGTCAGAGATGTCCCACGGTATGGAAAGACCTACAGGAAGTTCAGGTGTGCCATATTTGCATAGGGTGGAAGGCCCCTACAAGACGCAGCTGGAATACCTTAGGACCAACTGATTAGGTGCTAGCATCTATGAAGACGGCCTAGGAAGATCTGTGGTGCAGATTAAAAACCCTGACCAATCCATTGGACTAGAACATCCAGCGGTCAAATTCGAAAATGGAGCATACTTGGACAAAGAAGGAACAATATACGTAGTCACCAGTCACCCAGATAGAACAGACGAATTTGGAAACGTGATCCCGGAAACGGACATAGGTGACCTAGAGCAAGGAAACATGGGTGTAGAACCTAGAACTCCCCGAGGCAAATCTGTTCTCACTAGGATTATCACACCAGAGTGGGTTCCCTAGGACAATAAGAGCATAGATCTACTCTTGAACCGAGAGACTGATGAAGCCTTTTGGAGGTATAGATCTGATCAGCCGAATGAGGTAGGAACAATCATGATATATGAGTTCAAAGATCCTGATAGCCCAGGCAAAGTGACCTACTTAGATCACGCTTCAGAGAGGATCTTTGTGGTTACAGAAAATGATAGGCATGCTTACACTTGGAAAGGTGAATTTATTTTCCCCCAACCAAGATCAAATGTGTCCTTTGGTCACCCAAGAGCTGGAACATCCCAAGCTCATGGAGCTCAAAGAGACAGACATAGAGATAGACCTGAGGTAAGCTTTGCCAACCTAGTGGGAAGAGAAAGAATGAGAACGGAAACAAATAGAGCGAAACCTGAGAGACTTAGAGCCCCAAGGAACCAAAGGAATGCTGATGATTTCCCTCTGCCAAGGCCTAGGGAACACACCACAACATTGAGACCTACACAGCTAGTTAAGTCCATGAAGAACTACTTCGATGGCACAGGAGACCCATATGATCATGTGGCTGAGTTTAGGCAAGTCTTGAGAGCTGAACAAGTTGAACACCTCTTCACACAATATAATGCCTTTGGTCTAACCCTTAGGAACACAACCCTTACATGGTTTCAACCATTGAATGAGAGACAGTTCAGGAGCATAGACCAACTCTTAGAGGCTTTCATCACTGAATTCTCTAAAAGTGGCATAAGGCATAATACTTCCTCATTGATACATAGCTTCAAGCAGACCCCTCAAGAGACCGTGAGACTTGCAGGAAGAAGATTTAGGCAATACCTAGAGAGATGCCCTGCTCCAGAGTTACCCACACCAGCCAAACAAGTGGCCTTATTCTTGGATGGATTGCTAAGTACCAAATTGAGGTCATATGTGTACTTGAAGGACCCTACGACCATAGAGGAGTGCGTACGCATGTGCATCGACATAGAGGATAACCTAGGGGAAGAGTTAGAGCTTTCCAAAATCTATAAAGATTCAGAGAGTGCCTCTAGCTTTTCTTCCACACAATCTACATCTATTGAGGAACTCGCAGAAAAGGTAGCTCAAAAACTAGGTGTCTCTAGCAAACAAATTCCAAGATTTGCCCCAGTAAAGAGGTGCTATACTTGCGGTGGTGACCATATGGCAAACGTATGTCCCATCATGGCTCAACCCCAAGTGAACCCTAGTAGCCAGTACTGCACCATAGAACGGAGATACACAAATCACACAGCACAAGATTGCCCATACAATAAGCAAGCAGTTAGGCAAACCTATCCCTAGCCCTATCCACAACACGGAAGATACCAGAACCAGTACCCTCCACAGCAATATGGTAGGCCACAACAACCTTACCAACAACCCTACCAAAACCAACAAAGGCCTCAGCCTGTGTTAGCACAACAACCCCCTGCTCCAGCTAATGTAATTCCGGTAAAGTATGTAGCTGCAGAAGAGAATTTGAATAGAGCTATAGTGCTAGTAACGCCATTGCTTTCAGAAAGTGATCCCAGTGACCATAGCTTTGATTCTACACATGTTGATAGTCCCCAGGCTTACTACATGCAATCTCCTGAACATGGTGAGTCCTACTACAGTGAAGAACCAAGTGAACCTAGTTGGGAGCCAGAGTACACAAATGTAATGTACACAAACCCTAACTCTAGACCCCAACCTAGGCAGGTAAGACCCCCATTCCCTAGAGGACCATGCTACAGATGTCAGGGAGATCACCTCATTCGTGATTGCCCCTTACCTCCACCTACACAACCCCAGTCGATGACAATTCAAGGCTTTTGCCAAGATTGTGGAAAGGAGCATCTCTTACGAGATTGCCCAAAGAACCCCAATAATATGCCAAAAATTACTCCTATCAATGTTATTGGGTTAGTACTGGACTCTACAGGAAGTGTGACGTCCACTGCACCAGTACAGGTAGTCACTAGAGCTCAGGCATTGCAGCAAAACCAAGGGGTAGGCCAGGAAAAGAGCTCAGAGGCTAGTGAAACTGAGAGCATAACTAAGAAGAGAACTAGAGCCTGGAGAGATAGTAGAGAAAGAATGAAGAGGCAATGGGCTAAGAAGATGAGTGAACTCGAGGAAAGCCTAAGAGAAACAAAAGCCAGGATAGTTGAACTCACATCTCAAACTCCCTCTCACACTACTCCAACACCACCATTCCCATCACCATCCGATCCAACACCTTCCAACCCACCTCACACAAACCCACCACCCCCTAGAGTAGGATCAGTCCTAGCAGATCCCACTTCTGAGGACCTAAATATGATGCTCAAAGCATATCAGGCCAGAATCCAAGAAGGGCCAAACGTAACCGATCATGAAAAGTGTTACCCTAGAGCAGAACTAGAGCTTGAACGAACCAAAATTTGTGCTAAGATGGTGGAATTGGCTCAGACCATGTTTGAAGCCAGTCGCCTCTTTAACATCTCTAGTTCAGCTAAGATGCAGTTGCATTTTGATGGACTGCTAGAAAGATTGGAGAGGTTAATTGCACAATCAGAAAAGGAACCCACCCCTCCAAGTAAGGGCAAGGCAAGTATGAGGGCAAGCCTTACCGCCCAAGAAGCCTATGTGTCTAACTCTACGGAGCCAGACACATCTTCTTCTATGAATCGGTTCACACCAGAATTCCTCCGAGAGATTCAAGAAGACAAATGGGCTAAAGAAAGTGAAGTCCCTCCTCCCATTGAACTTGTGGATGATGCACATGATCAATTCCCACAAGATATTCCCTCCATTTATAGAGAGCAGGAGAGCACTCAGTCTCGAGAGATATTAGACTTTGAGTCTAATTCTTTACATGAATTACCCCACTTCACAGGCCCATGGGAAGCTAAGTCCACTTGTATGAGAGCACCCACAGTCATGGTAAGAAACGAAGACTCGGTCATACCTAGGAACACAGAGGTAGTGAAAAACACTAAAGTGCAGTGTAACCTCACTTTAGAAGAGCTACTCAAAGTTAGGCCAGAATTGTGGAAACATGTAGCCAAACAGGTACCAGAGATAGCCAAACCGCGTTCCCAGGTAGGTTCTCATAGGACAGTGCCAGAAATTCCTCTAGACAAGATAGGAGACATGAGTGAAGGAGAAGAAGGGAACACCTATCTCCCCATCACCCATCAGAGGTACACAACCAAGGCAATTCTCGACTCTGGTGCAGGAGTTGCAATTGCTACCACTTCCCTATGGAAACATTGGGGCAAGCCAGCACTCAGGCCTACGAGGATGAAATTGCAGATGGCGGATGGTCACATAGAGAGGCCTTTAGGACTACTTGAAGGAATAACTCTCACTACTTGTGGTGTAGAGTTTGACCACACATTTGCTATATGTGACTTTAGCAAAAATCATGCCTATGAGATGATTTTGGGAAGACCATTTATGCGCCAGTTGCAAGTGGTACAAGACTGGGGAACCAATTCCTTGTATTTGCAACACCTAGGTGTTATGACCAAAGTGAATCTCAAAGATTACTCTCATAGAGATGTCCCTCCTATCCAATGGAACCCCATCCATAGAGCCAAAGATGATATACGGAGTCTGTGCATTCCATAGGATCAGGATCCTCATGGATGCATGAAGACACCCACTTATGGATGTGCAAAGTAGTAGTAGAAGAAGAGAAGAGAGAAAAAACCAGAGAGGTAGGTGCGAAGGAAACACATAGATCAATTCAAGACCCAGCCTATGCACCTATAGTATTTTCGGACGAAGAATTTGAACCTCACGGCTGGGTAGAAATTTTAGTAACAATGGATGTAGCCATCAATGAAGAACAATGGACACCCTACTGTGATGAGGATGGCTATGACATATCAGTTTTCTCCATAGAGCAGTTTGAGGAGAGTGCGAACCTAGCCTTGATGCATTTGAGGATGCTAGTGACTCCGATCTAGACTCAATCATTATGGACCCACCCTTTGCATCAGATGAAGAATACTTCTATGAAATAGAATTTCAACCCTAGAGACACGGAGAGTTTACAAATGATGTAAGGTTAGCCACACAAGTGATCCCTAAGGATGAAGGAAAGAAAAGAAAGAAGAGAGAAGTCACACCAGAAGAGGAAGAATCTTTGTTTGAGGTCCCCGAAAATTTTAAAAAGTATGAGATAGATGATAGGAGAGTCATGATCAGAATGCCTAAACGAGAGGCACAATCAGGAGAGGCCTATGATAACAAAGAAACCACCAAGAAAATAGTGGTAGCTCTAGAAGAAGGAGAGGAGAAATGCACTTACATAGGACATGACCTGACGGAAGAAGAAGAGCACGAATCGATAGCCTTGCTAAGAGAATAGAGAGATGTATTCGCTTGGAGTTACAAGGATTTGAAAGGTGTAGACCCGGACATATGCTCACACACAATCCCCATGACCTCAGATGCTAAACCTTCTAAGCAAAAGCCATACACATACAATAATAATTATGCTACCAAGATCAAAGAGGAGATAGATAGACTGGTAGAAGCTGGATTCATATATGAAATTGAGCACACTGAGTGGGTATCCCCCATTGTAGTTATGCCCAAGAAGAATGGAAAGCTACATGTGTGCATTAACTTGAAGAAGGTTAATGCAGCCACAATTCGAGATAACTATCCACTTCCAATTACCGAGCATCTATGAAAGGGTAGCAGGCAAGGAAGTCTACAACTTCCTTGATGGATTTTCAGGCTACAATCAGGTAGCCATTGCTCCAAAAGACCAGCATAAGACAGCTTTTGCCACAGAATGGGGCATATTTGCCTTTCGAGTAATGCCATTTGGGCTTACCAATGCTCCTGCAACCTTCCAAAGATTGATGTGTCACGTGTTTAAAGAGTTCCTGAGGATGAATTTAGAGGTCTATGTTGATGATCTCTGTGCTCATTCCAACATTAGACAAACCCATATACCTGAACTCAGACAAATCTTTGACAAATGTAGAGAATATCAAGTCTGCTTGAACCCAGAAAAGTGTGTTTTCATGGTCAGGCAAGGCAAGATTCTAGGACACATAGTGTCAAAGAACGGCATATCCACTGATCCCCAAGCACTTATTGACCTACTAACCTCTCACTAAAATCATGTTAATGTTGTAATGGGGACGCATGAATGCTTGGTGTCCTTTTGCAATGTTAACATTCATTTGTCTATTCTCACAGAACCGGTGAACACTCTCTTCACCATGGCCGAGGCAGGAACTAGCTCCCAGGCAGGCACCAGCCCCCAAATCGTGGACATTGAAAGTCTTCCCATTGAAGAGAAATTGAAGGAACGCCTAGTGGCATTGAGGGCATTACATGCCATACCGATTCAGAATCCTCCACAAGGGCACACAATGTCGGTAAGCAAAAACTCACATTGGTGCAGTGATGTGGCCGGATCTCTAGGTGAAGGCACTTACATGTGGGAGGCCGAGATAGAGTTCAACGGGCGATGGGGCAGATATCATTTTTTCACCAGGGAATTTGAGAGGCTTCAAAATGATGAAGGTCTGAAACCCATCTGGAAGAAGGCTGGGCTCTACGACTATTTCAAGGCTCAGTTACCCAAGCCAGATTTTCTACGGTGTTCCTACTTAATTAGCACTCTGACCCTTAGTAAAGAGAAAAAGGGATATAGTACCTTCGTTCTACCATCACTTACCAGAGGTAATGAATTAAAGCGTTTCAAATTGACGAACAACTTGGTGAGAGAAGCTCTTGACATGAAAGGCATGCATATCCCCACCGAAAAAGAGACGATGGTCCCGGATAACATGGAAAACAGGAACCTGACTAAGCTCAAAGACATGGTAGCAATGACACCCACAATCTCCGTCCACTTGCGAATGGTCATGCAACATTTCGCGTTCCCAGCTCAAGAGAGGTTCACCATGCCACCCAAGAAGATATGGTTCAGTCTATATTTAGCAGATGCCTTCAATTTGACAATCAACATGCTGCATTGCCCTCACCAGGATTGTGTATAGATGTTTGGCTTATGATGTGCCAGTTCAAAGGGCATTAATTTGGACCAGGGTACAAGAATTTCAACGTAGACTATCAACCGCAGGGCCTCCATCAAAGAAAATGAGAGGCGCAGTTCAGATGCCTTGTGCACAAGCCCGCGGTGCGACACTGACACCAGAGACAACTCCACGACTTCCGAGGCGTGTACAACCCTTCACTATCAGATTACCAAGACACAGCACTGATGGACCGAATCTGGTGTTTCCACCTGTACCAACCGACCTAGAGTTTCCTCGCGGCTTCACATTAGAAGACCTAACTGATGAGGAGGTAGCCAGAATAATCGAGGCTGTTAACGCGGAAGTCGAGGCAGAGCAAGCTAGTGGGCAACAAACTGCTACAGACCAACTATTGCTCTAGCACAATGGTAAGTACCACGTTAAGAAGCTTCACCTCCTTAATTGTCAATCCGCGGAAGAGATAGGAGTGATATGAAGATCGTGAATGTGAGATGAAGTGAGAGTGAAGGTGAGAAGCATAGAAATGCACACACACATACACACACACTACAAAGAGACAAGCAAGACACAATGGAAGGTGAGAAATCAACTCTATTACTCAAGAACACTATTACAAGCTCAAAAGAACTCTAACCTCAAACAAGCTAACCTCAAAAATGAGCTCTCTAGCTCTTTTATAGTTTCTAGACTAGTTTTGACTGGTTTCACATCTAGTGACCGGCATAGTTAAAAATTAGGTCCTAGATGCTATTTGGAAGGGTAAACGATGTCTAAAAATAACGAAAATTGATACGCTTGTTCTACCTAAGCTCCTCAAGCTCGAGGACTCCTCGGCTTGCACAAAATGGAGCTATGGATTACAAAATGGGGTTTTCTATGTTACATATGTTACAATAGTGATAAAAATCACTGTTGGAGGTTTTTGAAAAGTATTTTTAGAACATGATTCTTTGAAAAAAGATTTGACTGGCTCCCTGCTCCGTTGTTATATGCTTCCACGTCGTCTGTGCCTCTGGCTGCTTCCAACACCCCCCTCCCTCTCGCTTCTGTCGTCCCTGACAGAACGTTGTTGTGAGGTCTGCCGGATATAGTTCTGTAGGAGGTCTTGAGCGAGGGTGTGCTCGGAGATACGAATGCCTCAGGCCAGATCTGCCTCGAGTTTCTCCCAGTCGATTGGTTGCGGTTCTTCCGGTGGCGGGAGCTGATAGTGTGTGGAATAGACCATTCGTTCACAGGCAAATAATTGTAATAAATGTGTAGGCCTGCTTATGAATACCTCTGAATGGTATTCCCAGAAGCCGGTTGTGAACATCTCTTCGAACGTCTGCTTGTAGCACGCCGGTAGGTACTTTATTCTATAGTGCCAGGCATAACACACCCGTAGCGATGGCGTTGTACTCATATCATATACCAGATCGAAGTTGCCATGCTCAAAGCCTGGGGTGTTTACATGAGGTGCCTTGACGCGTCTGAAGACTTTAAAAATCATTTGCATCATGTCAAAGATTTTGACAGTCATGTGCGCTGCTATATCATCCATATGCTTTAGTCTAGGGAGCCAGTGGCGAATTGTAGCCATCATGTAGCCTACAGTTGGTAACTCGATGGGTGGCTTAAAATAGGGGTAATTCAACCAGTCCTGGCACTACTTATTGTTTTGTACCTTAATAGCAAAGGCTGTCCAGGAGCGGCGTCGTGGTACTGGTCCCCAACATGGGTTGTACTTTAAGTGCAAAGGTGCCTTTACCCATGTACTCATCATTTCTGGATATTACTGTAGTATATCTTTGCGCCACTCTGGTTGATAGATCTCTCCTTGCTGCGCATCGATTGGTAGATTGGCCTCCTCGAATTGAGTTGCATGTGATGGTTTCTTACCTGTCTCTTTCTCAATGGCTAACTGGTATTCAGCCATTAACATAAAATACGGTTTATACTGTAGCTCATGCCCAGATATGTATCGTCGCGGGGCCAAATGAGCAAAGAATGGAGACTGTAATATTGTTTCTTCTATCATCGCCATGGCATGTAATTGTGCCTCTACTCTAGCTGAGTGCGTTGTTCCAAGTTCCTCAATAGTCTTCATCCACGCGGGGGTCGAAAGTTCGTACGTCATCTGACCTTTGGCCGTGACGCGTCCGCCTGGGATGGGTTGTAGCTCGTATGCCTCTTCAAACATTTCCTCCACCGGAATGGTGACCGTTTCTTCCTCAACTGGAAGCTTAGGTGGGGAATCTGGCCTTGGTGGTGCTTCATATACTGCAATCCTTGATTCAAGGTTCGATACCTGGGCCCGTAATGCGTTGAGTTCCTCTAAGAGGTCAGGAGAGGGGTCCACAGGTACTGGTATGTCTTGGTGTGTCGGTTCTCGTAACTGGAGTAATTTGTGATCTTCTTTGAGTTTCTGTAACTCCTCGTTCATGCGGTCGTATTCATCTAGCAATCTTACATGATCTTCTAGCAGCATCCTCATCGAGTCTGAAGGAATGGCTTTGAACCTGCTAGGACTGAGTGGTTGGTCTGGGTGGTCGAGCGCTGCTTCTAAGTTTTCTCGGTTCTGATCCTGTAAGCGCTGATTTTCTTCCTTGGCGGCTGCTAGGTGTCTTCGTAGTAAGCCCATGTTTCGTGTTAGCGTTGCATTGCGGACTGTCTGGGCTCTTAATAAGTTATCCAGGTCAGCAGTGGCTTCCTTGGTCTTTTCTTCGCTTTTTAGTTCCAATTTGTGATAAGCCTCGCGTAATTCTTGGTAGCGGGTGTTCAGAGAGGCATTCTCAATAGACAATAAATTAAGCTGCGACTATAAGTCATTGGTTGTCCTCTGCAGCTGCTGATAATTATCACCAAGAGATGTGAACTTATCTCTTACTTGCGTCATACACATGAACATCTGTCAGAATGCATTATCTACAGTGGGTGATAGTATTAATGGGGTGCTAAATGAAGATGCAGTTGGTGTAGATGCAACGGGAATGGGGAATGGGGGTGGGAAGGTGGATGATGTAGTGATTGTTGAAAATTGTGATGTGCCTAAAAATGTTGGTGCCGTGAGTGAAGTGAGTGATGGTGCAGTGGGTGGTGAGATGTCCATGTCAGTGGACGTATCTAGTGCGGTGACCGTGAATATGGGTGTGATAGTGGGTACTCGTGCTAGTGTAAATACGGGATTTACAAAGGTTGAGGGGTAATTTACAGGGGGGCTGGTTGGAGAAGCTTGGTAAAAAGGGGAAAGAGGGGTTACAGTGGGTCGGGGAGGTGAGACGGGGGAGAAGGTTAATGGCGGTGGGAATGGGAAAAGGGGTCTTGGAGTTGTGGGGAAAGATGGAAAAGATTGATGAAGGAATGGGTTGGATAGAAAGGTGGGTGTGGGAGGGGGTAGACTAGGGCTAATGGGTGCTGGAATTGTGGGGTTAGTGGTCGTAAAGACAATTTCTGCAACACCACCGGCGAATGAGGATGTTAGTCTGGGGAAAGGAGGGTGAAGAGGGGAGGCTGGATGGACGGGCGGTGAGAGAGGAGCGGTTGGGGTGGTCGGTACTTCAGTGACTACTGAGGTTTGTACAGCTGTAGCGCGGGGTGGGGAATCTACAAGGATGGTTTCTACTGCCAACGAACTTTCGGGGACGAGGCGTGCCTCCCTGGCTTGTTCTGAAGATTGTGCTCCTGTTGGTACACGAATGTATTCACCGGGCTTTGAAAGTAGTCGTACTCTGCGGGGGTCAAACTGTGGTAGTGGCTTTCATTGCAAGTACCTGAGGGCTTCGTTGGAGCCTACTGATTTGACTAACTCTCTGAATCCTTTGATGTATGCGTCTTCGAATCTGCCTGTGACAAGTTCTTGTTCTATTATTGTTTGACTCTCTTCCTCTGTCAGTTTTTTGCGTGCCCAAACTTTTTCCATAGTTCTATACAGCTTCTTAATAGCCAGTGTGTAAGGCGCAGCTTCGTAAGTTTCATCTTCATGGGTACTTGTATCACCATGTGTGTCTGTTTGTTGGCCTTGGCCATCTGTCTGTTCATGCTCTTGGGATTCCTGAGTTCCCTGGCTAGCTTCGTCGTCTCCTTCGTCGTCATCGGTGGCTGTTCTTTCGTCATCAGAGCTGGACACGATCTGTCCTTGTGGCTGATCCCTGGGTGTGGTAGGGTAGCTAGGCCTTTCAAATTCTTGAGAAAACAATTGTCCTTCTGAAAACTGGAACTCATTGGAGAATGCATCAGGCATCTCAAAATCAAAAGTTTGGTCCAGTGGCTCTGCTTGTCCTGCTTCTAAATGGGGTATTGGAAAAGAGAAAGCTTCCGCACCAATAGTGGTGGGAAGTTCAGCTGCTGTGGTGATAGGTTCTGTGGTTGTGGCTGCTTGGGGTGCAACAGTACTGGTGGTGCCCTCCGGCATAACTGGTCTTGATAACCGTATACGAATTGGTGGTACCGTGGGAGTGGCTGCTGTTGGTGACTGCTCTGGAGATGGTTGTGGCGAGGGTGATTCTGGGACTTGTAGGCATGGGATAGTACCTCTCATCCGCTTTTCGGCTCTGCCTTTGCTAGACTTTCTAGCCTTCCTAGTGGTGCCTTTAAATGCTTTCAATTCCTCACTGGTCATGGCACGCTCAATTGGTAAGTCATACGCCAAGCACATATATATGATCCTGGTGATGGCGCAGCACCCATTGATTACCTTCTTTCGCTCCCACCTATGTTGTGCCAAATAGAGCTGATCAATTATCCAGCTCGCTAGATCAACCATTTGCGGTCCAGTACATGCTAAGTACAATCCAAACCAGATTCTCTTGTGAGGCATGGTAAAACGATCCTGAGCTGAGAAAGCAAAGCGCTGCATGCATATCCGTAATGGCTTGGAAAGCTCAGGGGTTATGGCTGAAATATCCTCCCACTTAGTTACGTCACCACGTTTCATCTGCTCTGGGACTAGCCGTTCTCTCTCCGTCGGAGTGTGTGTTCCATGTATTTTCAGAGCTGCGCGAATTAAATCTTTAGACAAATAAAACCTTCTGAATGGAGGATCATTTACCAAGGATGGTAACATGAATGTGCCAGGTAGATCCTTGTTTTCTGAAGCTGTTAAGGTGGTTACCAAGTAAAAACATCTGTAAAAATCGGGTTTAGGCAGAGGGTCACTAAAATATTCTGTAAATCCCGCTCGTGCCCAAACGTGCGTTAGATCTTGTGTATTCTGTAGTCCTTCAAATTCTCTTGACAAGAACTGGTACTTGGTCCATGTGCGAAGATCAAATGCCAAATTGGCCTCAAATATGAAATCAGCGTCTGCTAATGGTCCTACTAGGCCTTGAAACCAATGAGAGTTACGATGAATCTTCTCGGTATATCCTCTAGGAGGATCATCGATTGGCATGGGTCCTGGAAAACCTTGAAACTCTGGTGGTTGCATCGTCGGATAAGATTCCGCTAGTAATTCTCCAATAGTGGCCATCGGTGCACTGGGGCCAGCTTCTGATGGTCCTGCTTCGGTTTGCATGATGACTGACGAGCTAATGGAAAAGATCTGCTACAAAAGATTAACACATTAGCATGGAAATTAATTATGATCCCATTAAGGTGAGACCGCAATCCCTTTCCATAACCGATGTGTAACCCGTGTAGCCAAGTGTCGTGAAGTGATTGATGCAATGATTATTTGCAAAACTAGTGCAGGTCTCTAGACGCCTACATGGTCAGGTTATGCATACACATCTTGATGAGCTATTATTATGCATGATGTGGGGTTTTGGTGTATGAATTTATACAAGGTTTGGTTGAGGGTGAATTATTACAAGGGTGGAGTTTAAACGGGGTGGGAGAATTGTTAGATAATGGGGTACAAGAAGACGTCTGGATACGTTTCGGTATCCATTTCCTAAGAGTCTTTGAGTGGGTGGTGTGTTTCTGCTGAGGGACGAAAAGTGGTATCGGGTTTGGTGGTATTGAAGGATGGAAAGATTTCTGAGGGGTATATATTACATGGCTTGAGGGTTGGGCTATGATACATTGTTTGGGTACCCAAATCTGCATGGGTGTGGGTCGATTGATAAGATACTTCTTGGCGATCCAAATCTGTCAAGTATTTGTACTTGGGGAAGAAGATCGAGGGGACTTTGGATGTTGACTCTGCTTCTGTTGCAACTTTGTCCTGTTCTTGTCTGCAGTGTTGCCAATAGCCTGTGGTTGCTGTCCTTTTGGCACCCATATTTGTCTCGTGCCACTTGTTCTGTGATGCTGATACTCCTGCTTTCCTTGCCTTATCTGGTGGTGTCGTCGGTCTGGGTTCCTTTGTTGTGGTTGACTCCTTCGTGGTTGGGTTTGAGAGGTCCATTGGACGCTTTGCTTTGGAAGAGAAGGGAGATCCAACACTTGCGTGACCTGCCCATTAGGAAGTGATTCGTTCTTTATCTTTAATCTAGGCCAGTCCGCAGCAAGTTTGGAAGGATGAGCACCGCAGGGTGTTGTGCTCATTTGGCCGCTGATGCAACCCACCTGACCGCTGATTGTGTTCATCTGCCCTAGCGGTTGGGTAGCTACCCCTTCTAGTTTGCAGGAAGCCCCAGGGAAGATCTCCTGTCATCATTCTGATTGATAACTGTCCATAGCCAAGCCCGAGTGGTTTAGTGTAGACGTAACGTGGCTGGTCTGACCCAAGATCTTCGATCTTCCGTCGCATGCGTTTCATAGGGTCTAGGGTTACAAACCTCAATCGGAATGCAATTAGGGAAGTCAAGCGGTATCACTCGCTTCTGCTCTGAGGTTCCAATTTGTATGGAGCCTTGTCTAAGATTTAGGTCCACTGAGTGATCGTATAGCCAATCTTGGCCAAGGATTAGGGGTTCTATCAGGTCGTCCATGGTCACATCCTTATGAGGATAGGAAGGTCCACCTCACCCATGCAAGGGGTTTCCATGCCTCCTAGGCCTATGAGGTATGCCTCAATTGGCCGCATTTCTATTCCTGAATCCTTATAGTGGGACCATCTAATAGCACTAGTCGCAGCACCTGAGTCAATTAAAGCCCTGAGCTCTTGGCAAGGGTTGTCGTGCTCTAGCCTGACTGTAATGAATGGTCTCCTGTCCACTATACTAGGATGAGTGGTTGACTTTACTTGACACATGGCCATGGGATATCTGGGTGTAGTTTCCAGATGGTTATAATGTTCTCTCCCTAGTCCTTGTCTTCTTAACTTCATGCGTTTAATGCGTTCTATTGCTTCTACCTGAGCTTCCGCTCGTATTCTATTTTCTTCTTCCTTACGCTTCTTTGCCAACGTGAGTCGTCTAAGCATATCCTCAGTAAGAGGTTCCTGATATAGCTTGACTCTACAGCCACTAATATAATTAGGCATTATATCTCCTTCTAAAGTGGCTAATTGTACTGCTCCACTTGTTGAGAGTCTGTTAATGATCATAGGTCCATAACCTTGCTTTTCTAACTTACGTGCGTGTTGCTTTAGCGTATATACTAGAACTAAATCTCCTTCTTTTAGGCCTTTATCTTTCACATGTGCATCAAAATATGCTTTTTGTCGCTTCTTCGCTGCGTATATGCCTGCTGCTGCCTTTAGCCTGGTTTCTCCTAATCGTTCCAAGTCCATTATTCTCGCTGATAATTCATGGCCGGTCCACTGATGTTCTTGTGCAACCTTAAGGGTCGGTATCAAGAAGTCCAAAGGAAGCACTGCATTCTGACCAAAAACCACTTGAAAGGGAGTTGCATTGAGTATGGTCTTGTAGGCCACTCGATATGCCCAAACAGCGTGGTGTAACTGTTTGTCCCAATCTGAACGTTTGTTGTTCACGAGTTTCGTCAGTACGTTACAAAGGATCTTATTAGTGCTTTCAGCCTAACCATTGGCCTGAGGATGATATGGTGCGGATTTCTTGTGAATCACCATAAAATCTTGTAACAAGTATTCAATGACTTGGTTTAGAAAGTGAGTGCCTCGATCGCTCACTAACTCTATAGGCAATCCATATCTTGTAAAGACATTTTCAAATAAGAATTTTGCAGTTGTGTGTGCATCATTCTTTTTCGTGGCTTTTGCCTCTACCCATTTCGTCAGATAATCTGTGGCAACAATAATGTATTCCGCATGTGTACCTTTTGCAGGGGGGTTAATGGGTCCTACAAAGTCTATACCCCACTTAGAAAATGCACGTCCGCCCATCATGGGTTTAAGTGGCATTTCGTCTCTGCGAGTAGGAAACTGAGTTCTTTGGCACACATCACATCTCTTTACATAGGTATGAGCATCCATGTGAAGAGTGGGCCACCATAATCCTGCAAAGAGGATGGCTTTGATTATCCTATCGGGTCCAAAATGACCTCCTGCAACACCTTGGTCTGCAGTCTCTAGTATGCTCAGATAATCGCTCTCATGAACACATTGTCTTAGATATCCATCTCGTCCTCTTTTGTATAGGTTATCGCCAATAAGTGAATATTCTTGAGCTTCTTGCTCTAGACTGCGTTGTCGAGCTAAGGTCATTCCTTGAGGGAATGTGTTCGTCCTCAAGTATGTCACTAATTGTTCACTCCAGTTTGGTGTGAGAGACACGTGATATAATGTAGCATGCTCTACTGGTGGTCTTTCACAACAAACATGGCATTCTTTACACAACTTGTAGACATCTGCTTCCATCGTAGGCCAATATACTCCTAATCTATGCAGAGTCTGTAATGTTCGATGTTTTGAATGATGTTGCTTTAATGCACCTATGTGTGCTAATTGCAACCAATTCGCATGTTCTGATTCATCTACACAACAAGCAAGAATCTTTTGATTATCCTGTTTATATATGCTTCCTGCCATTATTTGGTATCTCTGAGACTTGGTAATCTCTCCTTCTTTGATCTTTATCTTAGGATTCTTGGGTTCGTATGTCAGAATAGGGACTATAGGTTTAGCCCATTCTGGTGCTATCTCAAGATTAAACAAATAAGCATCTGGTAATTCATCCGCTATTCCTTGAGGAGCTTCTCCTAAGGTTAATCTCGAAAGGTGGTCAGCTCTAAGATGTGTCTTTCCTTTCCTGACTACGACTTCAAAATCATACTCCATGAGTAATAGAAACCAACGTATCAATCGTCCTGTGTTACATGGTTTGTTGACTAGGTACAATAGGGCTTGATGATCTGTAAAGAACTTGAACTTATTGGCCAACAAGTAGTGCCTAAACTTCTTTACTACGTAGATCATCCCTAATCCTTCTCGTTCCGTCGTGGTGTAATTTCTTTCTGCTGTGTTCAATTGTCTGCTCGCGTAACTATGGGGAGATCGATGTTACCTTCATTCGTGGGTTGTGCTAACACGCATCCTATGGCATAATTGGATGCATCCACATGTACATGGAATGGCTTACTCCAATCTCGGGTAGTCAATATAGGTGCTGAGCACAAACGTCGTTTAAGTTCATTGAATGAATTTTCACATTCATCTGTCCATACAAAGTTGGTTAAAAGGGAGTACAAAGGCTTGGCTATGATTGCATACATGTGTATGAATCTCCTATAATATTCGCAATGACCCATAAATGCCTGTACCTCTTTCACATTAGTTGGTCTAGGTAATTCTGCAATTACCTTCACCTTTTCTTCATCCGTGGAGATTCCATTTTTCGACACAATGTGTCCTAGAATTTTGCCTACCATGAAAACGCATTTTTCTGGGTTCAAACAAACCTGATATTCTCGACATTTGTCAAATATTTGTCTTAACTCTGGGATATGTGTCTGTCTTACATTTGAATGTGCACATAAGTCATCGACATAAACTTCCAAACTCTTGCGTAGGAATTCCTTAAAAACATGACACATGAGTCGCTGGAAAGTGGCGGGTGCATTTGTTAAGCCAAATGGCATCACACGAAATGCAAATATGCCCCATTCAGTGGCAAATGCCGTCTTGTGTTGATCTTCTGGAGCAATGGCTACTTGATTATAGCCTGAAAAACCATCAAGGAAGCTGTAAACTTCCTTGCCCGCAACTCTTTCCAATAGATGTTCTGTGATAGGAAGAGGATAACTGTCTCTAATCGTGGTGGCATTAACTTTTTTAAGGTTAATACACACACGCAATTTTCCATTCTTCTTGGGCACAACCACAATGGGGGATACCCATTCGGTATGCTCAATTTCGTAAATGAATCCTGCTTCTATCAAGCGATCTATCTCCTCTTTAATCTTCGCAGCGTAGTTATCATTGTACGTGTACGGTTTCTGTTTTGTCGATTCTGCATCTAGAGTCATAGGGATTCTATGAGAACATATATCTGGATCTACTCCTTTCAAATCTTTGTAACTCCAAGCAAAAACATCTCTATATTCGCGCAATAGGGCAACTAGCTCTTCTTCTTCTTCAGTTGTCAAATCATGCCCTATGTATGTACATTTTTCTTCTTCTCCTTCTATGGCTACGATTATTTTCTTGGTTTTCTCTCGGTTATCATATACTTGTCCGTCATTCGCCTTTCTATTAGGCATTCGTACCATGATTCTTCTATCTTCGATTTCATATTTCTTGAAATTCTCGGGTACTTCAAATAAAGATTCTTCTTTTTCTGTCATGGTTTCTTTCTTCTTTCTTTTCTTGCCTTCACTCTTGTTAGTCACTTCCGTGGCTAACCTCACCTCATTCGTAATTTCCTCGTGTCTCTGAGTGTGAGTCTCTACCTCGAAAAAATATTCTTCCTCTGATGCAAAGGGAGAATCCATGATAATTGATTCTAAATCAAAATCGCTTGCATCCTCAAATGCATCAGTGTTAGGTTCACACTCTTCTAAAATTGCATCGCTCATGATTGGCTCTATCGTGAAAACTGAAATGTCATAGCCATCCTCGTCACAGTGGGGTGTCCATTGTTCTTCATTGATGGCTACATCCATGGTTGCTAGGATTTCTGCCCAACCATGGGGTTCAAACTCTTCGTCTGGGAATACTACAGGTGCGTAGGCTGGGTCTTGAAGGGTTCGTGGATGTTGTTCTGCACCTAAGGTCTTGGCTTCTAACTTTTCTTCCTCTTGTTTGGCTACTTTACACATCCATAAATGAGTATCCTCATGCAACCAAGAAGGATCTGATTCTAATGAGTGCACGGATTCTGTCTCTACTGGTGTCTTATGGATGGTATTCCATTGTATTGGGGGTACATCTCGATGTGAATAGTCTTTAAGATTGACTTTGGTAGTCACCCCTAAATGTTGCAAGTACAAAGAATTAGTTCCCCAATCTTGTACAATTTGCAACTGACGCATGAATGGTCGTCCCAATATCATCTCATAAGCATGATTTTTACTAAAATCACAAATGGCAAAGGTATGCTCAAATTCTACACCACAAGTGGTGAGTGATATTCGTTCTAGTAAGCCTAATGGTTTTTCTATGTGTCCGTCGGCCATTTGTAGCTTCATCCTGGTGGGTCTCAATGCTGGCTTACCCCAACGTTTCCATAAGGCGGTGGTAGCTATGGCTACTCCGGCTCCTGAATCTAAGATGGCTTTCGTGGTGTAGCCCTGATGGGTTATCGGAAGATAAGTGTTACCTTCCTCTCCTTTGCTTGCATCTCCGATCTTTTCTACGGGTATTTCTGGTACCTTATTTTGTGATCCTATTTGTGAGGGAGTAGTAGCAAGCTCGGGGAATTGATTTGCTACATGTTTCCACAATTCTGGTTTTACCTTTAGCAACTCCTCTAGAGTGAGATTACATTGTACTTTGGTTTTCTTGATCACTTCCGTGTTTCTAGGGATTACTGATTCTTCATTCCTCACTATTATCGTGGGTGCTCTCATACTAATAGACTTTGCTTCCCAAGGTCCTATGAACTGAGGTAATTCTTGTAAAGAATTAGATCCAAATCTTGTGTTTTCACTCAGTTGTTCTTCCTCTACACCATCGTAAATAGAGGGAATGTCTTGGGGAAATTGTTCCTGCAAGTCATCTATTTCTTGAATAGGAGGATGGGTTCCTTGTTCCTTTCTCCATTTCTCTTCTTGGATCTCTCTCAAAAATTCATGTGAGTACCTATGTATGGAAGACAGGTTGTCTTGACCTTCTGAGTTGGGTACTTGAGACAGGGATGGTGCATTCCTTTCCTGTGTCTCTGGGACAATAGGGTTCCTAGGCTGATTTTTTTTCTCTTTGCTCTCTATCAAGTATTCTAGCCTCTCCATTAGTCCTTGAAAATGTACTTCCGGTTTTGCCATGTTATTCCAATTAAGATATCTAGAGGCTTCAAACAAAGCTTGTGCTAGTTCTACCATCTTCATGCAAAGTTTAGTTCTCTCAATTTCTAGATCAGCTCAAGGGTAGTTTTTGCTCATTTCAGCTACCTGAGGTCCTTCTTTTAATCTAGCTTGATATGCACGAAACATCATGTCTAGATTTTTTGGTATGGGTTCCGCTAAAACTGATCCTGATTTCTGAGCTGGATTCTCTTGATTCAATTCCTGTGAAGTTAATTCTTGGATTTTGGCTCTAGATTCCTTCAAACTTCCTTCCAACTCAGTTATCTTTTTACTCCATTTTCTCTTAATTCTTTCTCTAGAATCTTTCCAAGATTTTGTCTTTTTACTGCTAGATTCTGCAACTTCACTGGTTCCGGCTACTTTCTCTTGATTAAGCTGTTGGTTCTGTAAGAGCCCCTGGGCTCTTGTTATAGCTTGGATAGGCACGTATGTAGGGTTGGATCCATCTGCATTATTTACAATACCTATCACATTGATCGGTGTCACATTCGAAGCGTTAACTGGATTTTTAGGACAATCTTTGATTATATGCTCTTTGCCACAATCGGCACAAAAGCCTTGTATGTTATAGTACTATGATTGTCCTGCTATCGGAGGATGTGGACAATCCTTTATGAAATGATCTCCTTGGCACCTAAAGCATGGTCCTCTAGGGCCCTGTGGTCTTTGTTGTCTCAATTGGGGCCGTGGATTTGGGTTTGTGTACATCACATTAGCATAGTCGGGCTCCCAACTAGGTTCCACTGGTGGACTATCATAATGATATGTTTCTACGTGTTCTGGTGACTCTGTGTAATATGCGGGTGGACTATCTACATGAGTAGAGTTGAAACTGTTTGAGTGTGGGTCACTCTCTGTGATCAACGGTGAAGAAGGCACTAAAGCTCTACTTAGGTTCTCTTCTGCAGCAGCGTACTTGACTGAGATGACATTCGCTGGTGGGGGTGGCTGCTGAGCTAAGACAGGTAGAGGTCTCTGTTGAGCCTGGTATGGGTAGTTCTGAGGAGGCCTATAGGAATGAGGCTGAGCATTGTATTGGCCTTGATACCTACCTGGCTGCGGGTATGCTTGCGGGTAGTTCTGTCTCACGGTCTGTTTGTTGTATGGGCAGTCCTGAGCCTTATGATTCGTGTATCTTCTCTCAATTGTACAGTATTGGCCACTAGGGTTGGCTTGTGGTTGTGGTGCATTGGGACACACATTGGCCATATGGTCACCACCACAGGTGTAACAACGCTTGTTCATTAGCACCCTAGGTTTACTAGAAACTCCTAATTTCTGGGCCACTTTTTCTGCTAGGTCTTCTATTGAGCTAGACAATTTTGTGGATGCTAGAGATGAACAGTCTGAGTCCTTATAGACCTTTGAGAGTTCCAACTCGTCTCCTAAGTTGTCCTCAATGTCTATACAAATTCTTATACATTGCTCTGGCGTTCTGGGTTCTTTTAGGTACACGTAGGAGCGTAGTTTAGAGCTCAGCAAGCCATCTAGAAACAATGACACTTGCTTAGCTTGTGAGGGTAGCTCTTGCATTGGACATCGTTCAACATATTGTCTAAACCTACGTCCTGCGAGTCTAACTGTTTCTTGAGGGGTCTGTTTGAAGCTATGAATCAACGAAGACGTGTCATGTCTAATCCCACTTTTAGAGAATTCAGTGATGAATGACTCCAAAAAGTGATGGATGTCTCTAAATTGCCTTTGTTGCAAAGGTTGGAACCAAGTTAAAGCGGTATTCTTTAACGTAAGTCCAAATGCGTTGTATTGCGTGAACATGTCTTCGACTTGTTCTGCTCTTAGTACTTGCTTGAATTCTGCGACGTGGTCATAGGGATCTCCTGTCCCATCAAAGTAATTCCTCATTGATTTTACTCACTGTGTGGGTCTCAATATTCTTGCCTGTTCGCGTGGTCTAGGTAGAGGAAAATCATCTCTACCACCTAGTACTCCATGATCTCTTTGTCTATCCGCTCTATTAGTGTCCGTGGTTGTTCTATCTCTCCCTATGGGGTGATTAAAGCTTACTTCCGGTCTCTCTTTATTTCTCTCTCTTTGATTTCCATGGGCTGAGGATGTTCCTGCCCCTTGTTGACTCGTATTCATGTTCGCTCTAGATGGAGGGAATACCAATTCACCTCTCCATGTGTATGTGTTTTTAGCGTGGTCAAGCACCACAAAGACTCTTTCTGAAGTCTCATCCAGGTATACAACCTTTCCAGGTGTATCCGGGTCCTTGAACTCGTATATAGTGATGATACCTACCTCACTAAGTAGTTCTGTCTTGTATCTCCAAAAGGCTTCATCAGTTTCTTTATTTACAAACAACTCTATGCTTCTGTTGTCTTGAGGGATCCAGTCTGGGATTAGTACTCGTGTCAGTACAGATTTCCCTCTAGGTGTTCTAGGCTCTTCTAATGGTTCTTTTCCTTGAGATTTAGTTTCTGTCTCTGGTTGAATCACGCCAAACTCATTGGCTGTGTACTTAAGATGTACATTGTTCCTTCTTTGTCTATGTACGCGTCTCTCTCGAATTTCACCACTGGATGTTCCAATCCAATGGGTTGATCGGGGTTGTGCATTTGCACCACTTGCCTTCGCAAACCATCCTCATAGATGCGAGCACCTAAGCGGTTGGTTCGGAGAAACTCTAATTGCGTTCTATAGGGTCCTTCTGGTCTTTCTAAGTATGCTACATTTGACCCTCCTTCTGGTCTTTCTGTGCTAAATGCCATTTCTGATTCGCTAGTATCTGAGCTCTCGTAGGGATAACTAGTGTTCAATTGCTGAGCCCACGATCGAGCAGTAGTTCTTACACTTGCCTCTGATGATCTAAGGCTTCGTCGGTCTGACTTACCTATATGTTTGCCCGATCTAAGGTTCATTAATTTTGTTCCTTGCACACTCTGTACACGCTCAGATCGTCAAAGATTCTTTGTTATTACTTTCTTGATTCTTTTTAAATTTCTTTAGATTCTTGTCTTAATGTATGCATCAGGAATTCGACAATCCGTGGTACTTTGAGTTCTCGTTCCGTCAGACTTATGTTCTTTCCTTTAGGTTTTCGTGTCACACACCTTTACTTTAGTCTTGAACTTGATAAATTTAATTCTCTTGAGCTTGAGGCGTTCCTATCGTCGTAAATCCACAATGCTAACGTTTATCCTAAGCTAAGAATTGACTGAGGGGGTTGAGCCCTCGAGTCAGCTTTTCTGGTTGCTCTGATGCCCAAGAAGCCGCGCTTCCCAAGCTTTATGTCCTTCACTGCCTTGCCTTGGTTGCCCTTGATTGCCCTTGCTAGACCTGGAAAAATCCAATATTAGACCAATTCACAGTTGGATAATCAAGCACTTGAGTATATACACCTTTTAAGTCCCTTCCCTTTTGCCCAACTTTTTAATGCTTGCCCCCTGGCTTTCTAGTCCCAAACTAGGTCAACCTCAAAATAGCTTATCTAAAAATAGACGTATCCTTTAAGAAAAAAATAGTTGAGGTCACATAGTACTCGTAGAGAGTTTTCTAATGAGCTATTAAGCTCAAAAAACGGACTTCGGATGAAAAAGTTATGACCGTTCAGGCCCTGGGGGGTAAAAACTAACAAACAGGTTTTTCTCCAAATATGAGCTAAGGGGTCTCCTATGAGTCTAATCACCCAAAAATTTCCCAAAAATAGCCCCAAAATTGGCCAAAAAATGAAACCCTAAAATTTGCGATGGGGGTGCACAATCGCGATGGTCTGAGACAATCGCGATGGTCTGGGACCGTCGCGATGGCGTGAGGGTGGTGAACCGTCGCGATGGCGTGAAAGTGGACAATCGCGATGGTGTGAAAGTGGACAATCGCGATGGCATGAAAGTGGACAATCGCGATGGCGTCAGCTAACGGTCAACGTGAACAATCGCGATGGTCCAAAGTGAACCGTCGTGATGGTCACATATGCGATGGCTTGAGCCAATCGCGATGGTCTGGGCGCGATGGCGTGAGCCAATCGCGATGGTCCAAAATTTCGGGTTGTCGCGATGGTGTGAGGTGTGAGCCGTCGCGATGGTCTAGCTTGCCACATGGCACCGTCAGCGCAATGGCGTGAGCCAATCGCGATGGTGTGGGGTCAACCGAACAGTCGCGATGGTCCGCGAACAATCGCGATGGTCCAAATGAACCGTCGCGATGGCGTGAGACCGTCGCGATGGTCCGGCCGAGCCGTCGCGATGGCGTGAGCCAATCGCGATGGTGTGACACAATCGCGATGGTCTGAGACCGTCGCGATGGTCCACCAAACTGATGATTTTGCAAATGCAAGTGTGGATTCCTAGAGGCGCTGGTGTCGCCTACATGCCTATGAAGTCGCTTACCTCAAATTCCGAAGTTTGCAGACCATCGCGATGGTCTGACACACTCGGAAATTTCTGACAGAAGGTGATTTTCTTACCTTTTTGCAGCCTTCCTGATGCACTGGAGCACTGTACCTGCAAGAAAACTCAAGAAAGCAAAAGCACACACAAGCACAAAAGCTCTCTCTCACTCTCTCGCATGCACAAATGAGGGGAAATGAGGAGAATGGGTGGATATGGTGAATTTTTTGATTTTTTTGGAGATGAAGATGATGATGCGGTGATGAAGATGGAGTGTGGGGGAGGTGAAAAACACTAAAAACTAAGTAAAAACAACAACAAAAACTGAAATTTTTACCTTCCAACGCCACTTCTTGCTATACTCTTACCATCACACATTCGTCCTAGACTCGATCCCTGGCAACGGCGCCAAATTTGGTGTTGCTCTAGCACAATGGTAAGTACCACGTTAAGAAGCTTCACCTCCTTAATTGCCAATCCGCGGAAGAGATAGGAGTGATATGAAGATCGTGAATGTGAGATGAAGTGAGAGTGAAGGTGAGAAGCATAGAAATGCACACACACATACACACACACTACGAAGAGACAAGCAAGACACAATGGAAGGTGAGAAATCAACTCTATTACTCAAGAACACTATTACAAGCTCAAAAGAACTCTAACCTCAAACAAGCTAACCTCAAAAATGAGCTCTCTAGCTCTTTTTATAGTTTCTAGACTAGTTTTGACCGATTTCACATCTAGTGACCGGCATAGTTAAAAATTAGGTCCTAGATGCTATTTGGAAGGGTAAACGATGTCTAAAAATAACGAAAATTGATACACTTCTTCTACCTAAGCTCCTCAAGCTCAAGGACTCCTCGGCTTGCACAAAATGGAGCTATGGATTACAAAATGGGGTTTTCTATGTTACATATGTTACAATAGTGATAAAAATCACTGTTGGAGGTTTTTGAAAAGTATTTTTAGAACATGATTCTTTGAAAAAAGATTTGACTGGCTCCCTGCTCCGTTGTTACATGCTTCCGCGTCATCTGTGCCTCTGGCTGCTTCCAACACCAACCCCATCCTAGACAACCAGGAGTAGTTGAAGTGGAGGATGAAGAAGAAGAAGAAGAGTAGGAGGAGGAACGAGGTGGACAAACAGAGGAAGAAGAGCAGGAATATGAACAAGAAGTCCTACAGGAACTTGAGGGTGCCCCGGCTTATACGAAGGAATTGAAAAAGCTGTATGATACCATCAACAGAGTTCAAGAACAACACAAACTGTCCTTGGCAGCAGGAAAAGCCCTCATGAACCAAATCCTTGAAGAGGAAGGTGTGGACGAGCAATACCGAGCAACCCTTGATATGATTTCTGATGCGTTAGGGGTACCTGAGACGGTGCATACAGCTCTTGCACACTCGAGAAGATCGGAGCGACGATACGGTAGACGCCCCCCTCGATGAGGAAAACAAATGAATATATTAGTATCAGAACCACAGGGCACCACATCCACAACCACGGGCACAACTCACATCATTCAAGAAACTGAGGAAGCCCATACATCCAGTGCACCCCCATCACCCCCTTTACCACCCCTACCTCCAACTCCACCAACTTCACCTCCCATTACCAGTGTAACCACTACTGTTACCGCCTCAGAGTCCACTGCCCATACCGAAGCACAAACTGTCAATCAATCCACACAACCCACACACCCTATCACCACCTCACTTGTATACACTACCACTGACACTGTCATTCTAACTGCAGCCACGGGAAACCCCGTTCCCCCGATCACACTTCCTGGCGGTTCATATTCACAGCTACACACACCACTTTACACCTTCACCACCATCACTGCACCCACAATTCCCATGTTCACAATCACTCCCACGACTGCATCCACTTTTGACTTCATGGACATATCACCCACCTCTGCACCTCTCCCTCCCCCCATACATCCACAATCTCCCATTCCCCCACCACCAACTTCACCCTTTTCGAGCACAGCATACATGCTCCCATTCCCCTTTCCCTTCCCTTCTGCATTCAACACCTTTCCCGCATCCACTCCCATTAATAATGTATTTAATAATATGTACCAGTGTATGTCTCAACTACAACAGCACTACCAACATCTGGATAACCAGCATACGAGCCTCTTCCGAAGCCATGAAGCGCTACAAGCACCATTCATTGATTTAGAGAAGGAGAAGCGGACCTTACAACAGCAGTATGATTCATTGCAAGTGCAACATGACCAAGTAGTTGCCAATCCACCCCAGTTAGACGCAGAAGAAAAGCAACAGCTTGATGATCTGCTACACTCCCAGATAACAGATAATCTCAAGCTTCGATGCAACCTGGCCCTATTATGGAAACACATGTCCACAGCACTAGAGGAAAATAAGCGACTACAGAGACAAAACGAAGAAAACTTGGAAGCAGCAATGGAGGGTTCACCGCAGGAAATCGACCCAGAGAAATTCAAGGCCATCCCCTCAGAGAATATGCAAGTCATGTTGGAAACCCATGCCGATCTCTTGGAAGCACACACAACATTAGAAAGAGAAAGGGATGATGTTGAGAGCAGTATGGACACCCAAGGACTGACTAGACAAGGAAGCCAACGGAGAGAGTCAGAGCGAGGTGAAAGAGTAAGTAGACAAAGCAGTCGACGCAAATCTAGCAGATAGGCCTTGCAAATTTTTCCAAATCAACATCTTTATAACAGTGATTCTTATCACTAACAATCATTGTAAATACCATTTCATATTTTTGTAGCTCCATTTTGTGCAAGCCAAGGAGTCTTTGAGCTTGAGGAGCCTTAGAAGTACCTACATATCAATTTTTGTATTTTTTAGACTCCGTTTAAGCCCTCAAATTGGCCCTGGAACCTAATTTTTAACTAGGCCGGACACTAGGTCTGGATAGGGCCAAAACCTAGTAAAAAACTATAAAAAGAGCTAGAGAGCTCATTTTTGAGGTTAGATTGTAATTGAAACGAACTTGTAAGAGCTTTTTGAAAGTAATCTAAGAACTCCATTGCTTCTCACTCTTTGTCTCGCCGTGTGTGCACGTGTGTGTGTATGTGTGTGCATGTTTGTGTGCTTCTCACTCACGCACTTGTGCCTCCACTTGCTCGAGGTCTTCATACCATCCTCACGTCTTCCCGGATTGACATTAAAGGAGGTGCTACTCATCACTGAGCTACACCAAATTTTGGCGCCGTTGCCGGGGATCGAGCTTTGAGGACGAGCGTGTGATGGTAAGACGTAGATTGGAGACGTTGGCGTTGTAGGTAATTTCTTTACTTTTCCTATTTTTCTCTTTCTTACCTTACCACCATCATCACCATCATCATCATCACCATCTTCCACCTCCACTTCCATCATCGCGAAAATTTCAGTTTTTTGATTATATCACCTTCTCCACCTCATTTCCCTCATTTCACTTGTGAGAGAGAGCGAGAGAGCGAACTGTTGTGTGCTATTTTCTGCATGCTTTTGGAGTTTCTTGCAGGTTTCAGCATCATCATCCCCTCCAGCACGTCGCGCAGGTACGGAAATATGCAGAACTGTCTCGCAGTCGCCGACTCCTGTCGATCGCGATTGACAAAAATTTTCACCTTTTGGTAAATCTGAGTGCACCACAGTGGACTAGAGACCCTGCACACCACATTTCCACAAAAATTTTTGAAAATCTTGCAAAATTTCAGTCCATCGCGATTGACAGCTCTGTCTATCGCGATTGACAGCTCTGTCCATCGCGAGCGACAGCCTGTCCATCGCGATTGATAGCGTGTCCATCGTGACTCACAGCCCGCCTGTCCATCGCGACCGACTGCCTGTCCATCGCGACCGACTGCCTGTCCATCACGATTGATAGCCTGTCCATCGCGACTGACAGCCCGCCTGTCCATCGCGACCAACTGCCTGTCCATCGCGATTGATAGCCTGTCCATCGCGACTGACAGCCTGCCTGTCCATCGCGACCGACTGCCTGTCCATCGCGATTGATAGCCTGTCCATCGCGACTGACAACCTGCCTGTCCATCGTGACCGACTGCCTGTCCATCGCGATTGATAGCCTGTCCATCGCAACTGACAGCCTGCCTGTCCATCGCGACCGACTGCCTGTCCATCGCGATTGATAGTCTGTCCATCGCGATTGATAGCCTGCCTGTCCATCGTGACTGATAGCCTGTCCATCGCGATTGACTGACCGCCTGTCCATCGCGATTGATACTCTGTCCATCGCGATTGACACTCTGCCCATCACAGAGTTGGGCTAATTTTGGGCATAAACATTTTACTCTAGAGCACATAAGGAGGCCTTAGGAAAACAACTTGGGGAAAACCTGTTGCACAGTGATCCTGTTTGAACCCTGTCTTAACCCTAGAACCCTGAACGGTCATAACTTTTTCATACGAAATCCATTTTTTGAGCTCTAGGGCTTGTTGGAAAGCTCGTGGCATATACTACACGCCCTCAACTGTTTTTTATAAAGATAATGCATTGATTTTTAGCTAGGGTATTTTGAAGTTGACCATACCCAGGGGGATCAAAGTCAGGGGTCTTAAGAATTGTTTTCCTAAAATTCACTATGCAAATTAGTATTTGTGCTACAGGAATGAGAATCATTGGTGCTGTCTTTGGAATTTAAATATTAAAGCTAACTTTGGAACGCTACAGATCTATTGAGAGCATCGAAAGGTGTTTGAAGCAAGTGTAAGTGCAAGCTTGGGAACACACTTCCTGGGCATTCAAGGGCAACCAAGCAGGAAACAAAAGGTTGGAAACTTACAACCCCCTCTGTCAATTCCTAGCTTAGGCTAAGAACGACTAGAGGTAGGAGTAAGTCAGGGTGACGATAGGCAATTATCAAGTTGAAGCAGACCTAAATTCTCAAGTTCAAGCTAAGGACATAACCTCTTTGTACTGTCGAGAACTTTAAAGGAAAAGAACATAACGTGGAACGATCAACTTTAAGTGCGGAACTACACTCAAATATACCTTACGACGTGATATCAGACAAGAATTTTAACACGGGAATCAACTAAAAAGAATCAAGTAACTGATACAAAAGGACTCTGCAACGAGGTTGTACTTGGGCAAAATTGGGCTATTCAACTAGGCTTATGAACCTTAGATCAGGGCGACATCTAGTAAGGGATAGACAAAGCCTTAGGTCTTCAGAGGCTAGTGTCAACCACACTGCTAGGTCTTGGGCCCAGCAGTTGAGTCACCACTCATACTACCCTAGCTCTGAGACCAGTGAATCAGAGATGTCTCAAGGCATGGACAGACCTACGGGAAGTACAGGAGTGCCATACTTGCACAGAGTAGAAGGCCCGTACAAGACACAACTGGAATACCTTAGGACCAACCGATTAGGTGCCAGCATCTATGAGGACGGCCTAGGAAGATCTGTGGTACAGATTAAGAATCCTGATCAATCCATTGGATTAGAGCACCCAGCTGTCAAGTTTGAAAATGGAGCATACTTGGACAAAGAAGGAACTATATACGTAGTCACCAGTCACCCAGATAGGACGGACGAATTTGGAAATGTGATCCCCGAAGCAGACTTAGGTGACCTGGAGCAAGGAAACATGGGTGCAGAACCTAGAACCCCTCGAGGTAAATCGGTTCTCACTAGGATTATCACACCGGAGTGGATTCCCCAGGATAATAAGAGCATAGATTTGCTCCTCAATCGAGAGACTGACGAAGCCTTTTGGAGGTACAAACCTGATCGGCCAATTGATATAGGAACAATCATGATTTATGAGTTTAAGAATCATGATAGCCCAGGTAGAGTGACCTACTTAGATCACGCTTCGGAGAGGATCTTTGTGGTGACAGAAAATGATAGGCATGCTTACACTTGGAAGGGTGAATTCGTTTTTCCCCAACCAAGATCGAATGTATCCTATGGTCACCCTGGAGCTGGAACATCCCAAGCTCATGGAATGCAAAGAGACAGAAGCAGAGATAGACCAGAAGTAAGCTTTGCCAACCCAGTGGGCAGAGAAAGAACGAGGACGGAAACAAATAGAGTAGAACCTGAGAAGCTTAGAGCTCACAGGAATCAAAGAAATGCGGATGAGTTCCCTCTACCACGACCTAGAGAGCACACAAGGACTTTGAGACCGACTCAGCTAGTTAAGTCCATGAAGAACTACTTCGATGGCACTGGAGATCCATACGATCATGTGGCTGAGTTTAGGCAAGTCCTGAGAGCTGAACAAGTGGAGGATCTATTCACGCAGTACAATGCCTTTGGTCTGACCCTTAGGAACACTACCCTGACATGGTTTCAGCCACTAAATGAGAGGCAGTTCAGGAGCATAGACCAACTCCTAGAGGCTTTCATTATTGAATTCTCTAAGAGTGGCATAAGGCATAATACCTCCTCGCTGATTCACAGCTTCAAGCAAACCCCTCAAGAGACTGTGAGACTTGCAGGAAGGAGATTTAGGCAATATCTTGAAAGATGCCCTGTTTTGGAGCTACCCACACCAGCTAAGCAAGTGGCTTTATTCCTGGATGGATTGCTAAGTACCAAATTGAGATCTTATGTGTACTTGAAGGACCCTAGGACCATAGAAGAGTGTGTGCGCATGTGCATTGACATCGAGGATAACCTAGGGGAGGAGTTAGAGCTTTCCAAGATATACAAAGATTCAGATAGTGCCTCTAACCTCTCTTCCACGCAATCCACATCAATTGAGGAACTTGCAGAGAAAGTAGCTCAGAAATTAGGTGTCACTAACAAACAAATCCCAAGGTTTGCCCCTGTGAAAAGGTGCTATACTTGTGGTGGCGACCACATGGCGAATGTATGTCCCATTATGGCTCAACCCCAAGTTAATCCTAGTAGCCAGTACTGCACTATAGAACGAAGGTACACCAATCACACCGTGCAAGATTGCCCCTACAATAAGCAAACCGTTAGGCAGACGTACCTGTTGGAGTTAGACGTCTGCGGAAGCACGCGAACAGCACAAGGAAGAGGAAGAAGCTTGGAGCACAACACACAAGACTGAATGTATTACTAGAGAATGTACAAAGATAAGTAGCCCATTAGGGCAATAGGCGTATATACAAGCTGGGGGAAAAAAACCTCCTAAAGAGGGAAAAAAGTGCCCCGGCGGTCCTAGAGTGTTCACACACATCACTACCTAAATATATCAACAAATCCCCCCTGGGAGTGATGCGGTGAACAAGGAGCTGGCACTCATGTATAAGGAAGTGCTGAGCTATGTGAAAATCACTCCACAAAAGGAAGTAAGCCCAAAGCTTTGCGGAAAGCTTCAAACTTCTCCCTAGGCAGAGCCTTCGTGAAAAGGTCTGCAATGTTCTCCTGCGTGGGCACATATGCCAAGCTGATCTCCCCAGCAGAGAACCTCTCCTTGACATAGTGATAATGCACCTCAATGTGCTTAGTGCGAGCATGGAACACAGGGTTCCTCGCAACTGCCAATGCGCTCTGACTGTCAGTGAAGATGGTGGTGGCAGAAGACTGGCCAACACCCAAATCAGCCATAAGGCGTCTGAGCCACACACACTCAACAGTCGCTGTGAAAGCTGCCCTATACTCAGCCTCACAACTGGAAGTGGCCACAGTAGGCTGCTTCTTGCTCAACCAAGATATACATGAGCTACCAAGCATGAAGCAAAAACCACTGGTGGACACACGAGTGTCATAGCAACCAGCCCAATCTGAGTCAGAAAAAGCATGCAAATCTGGCGGTAGTGATCCCCCCTTGGGATAAAACAACCCAAGTAGCCGAGTACCACTCAAGTAGCGAAAGATGCGCTTAACCGCTTTCCAATGCGTGACTCCTGGGCAATGCATAAACCTGCTCATCTGTGAGACAGCAAACTGAATATCTGGCCGAGTAATGCATAAGTAAATCAAGCATCCAACAGCCTGCTGATAGAGAACAACATCAAATGCATCTCCAGCATCATGAAGACTCAATCGTAAACCTGTCTCCATAGGAGTGGCAATAGGCTTACAGTCTTCAAGGCCAAAACGCTGCAATAATGTGTCAATATATTTCGTTTGACACAAAGCCATTCCACCATCAACTTGCATAAACTGAATGCCCAAATAGTGATGCAAATGCCCCAAATCAGACATCTCAAATGAGGCATGCAAATCAGCCTTGAAATCAGCAATATGCTTCTCAAGAGGACCAGTGAGCAGCATGTCATCTACATAGACAACAATGATCAAAAGCACATCATTAGCACGCTTAACATATAAGGTGCTTTCAGTTGGACTGTTCTCAAAACCATGTGCAATCAGATAGGCATGTATTTTCTAATACCAAGCACGTGGTGCTTGCTTTAAACCATATAACGCCTTCTTTAACCTGCACACCTGGTTTTCATGCCCTTTCTGCACAAAGCCACGGGGCTGAAAAACATACACTTCTTCATGCAAGTCACCATTCAGAAATGCTGTTTTAATGTCCAACTGATGTACATTCCAACCATGATGGGCTGCAAGTGCACAAATGCTCCGAACAGTAGTCATACGGCATGTAGGTGCAAAGGTCTCATCAAAATCAATGCCTCTTTCCTGCGCATAACCCTTTGCAACAAGCCTAGCCTTATACCTGTCAACTGTACCATCAGGTTTACGCTTCAGCTTGTATACCCACTTAGTGCCAATGGCCTTCTTGCCAGGAGGCAAGTCACATAAAGACCATGTACCATTCTTCATTATAGCATCATATTCAGATTGCATAGCAGCCATCCAATTTTCTGAATTTTGTGCTTCATCAAAAGAAACAGGCTCATTCTCATCACAAAGACTAGATGCAGCCATAGCATAGCAATCTGATGCAAAGGAGGTACTATGAGAGCCTGAACGAGTACGATATGACAAAGGTGCATCTAATTTGCTGTCACGCAAAGTCTGCACCAGCCATTTTGACATAGTTTTTGCCTGTTCAATATCAGCTCTCTCATCAACAAGTGCATCATGTAAATCTGCATCAGAAATGGCATGATCTGCATCATCATATGAAACCTGCAAAGGCTGAGAAGTTGCCTCATTAGGACCAGCGCTAGCCTGTCCACCTGTAAAAAGAGGCATCAAAGTATCATACATGTCTTTGGAGCTAACAGATGTCTCCTTAGTACATGAAAGAAATGGCTGAATAGCATCTTCCACAAAGACAACATCACGGCTAACCAGAATGCGTTTAGTCTGTGGATGATACAGACGATAGCCTTTACTTTCAGAACTGTACCCAACAAAAATACATTTTACTGCCTTATCATCCAATTTTCTGCGATGTTGTTCAGGCACTAATGCATATGCCAAACAACCAAAAACACGCAGATGAGCAACAGATGGCTTGCGGTCATGCCAAGCCTCATATGGAGTGATAGACTGCAACGCTTTCGTGGGACACCTGTTCAGTACATATGCTGCACACATGACAGCCTCAAGCCAGAAACTATGTGGTAAAGCCTGACTTTTGACCATGCACCTCGCCATCTCCATGAGTGACCTGTTCTTTCGTTCAGCAACTCCATTCTGTTGAGGTGTATACGGCACTGTACACTGGTGTTTTATCCCACGTTCAGCCAGAAATGCATTAAAATCTGAAGACATATATTCCCCCCCTCGATCAGAACGGAGGGTGCCCATTTTACATGCTGACAGATTTTCAGCCAAAACCAAAAACTGTTTGAAGCACATGAACACTTCGGACTTTGCTTTGAGTGGATATACCCATGCATGCCTGGAAAAATCATCAATGAAAGTCACGAAGTAAAGGTAATTTCCAAAAGAGGGTGTCTGCATAAGACCACAGACATCACTATGTACAAGCTGCAATTTCTGCATAGTCCGAACTGAACCATCTTTTGGAAAGGAAGAACGCTGCATTTTGCCCAAAATACAGCCTTCACAAACATGTTTTCCAGGTGCCTCAAGTTTGGGCAAAGAGGACACCATTTCAGATTTCTGCAGGCGTAACAAACTAGCAAAATTCAGATGACCAAAGCGTGCATGCCAAAGCTTTGCATCTGACATAGCTTGAGAATCATGAACTGCACATGCCGAATCATTCACAGATTTTTCATAGTCTATGAGCTTATACAGCCCACGACATAAAATGCCAGAAGCAATAATCACATCGCCATTTGAGAGATCATGGACTGTACACCTGTCATCAATGAATTTCACAACCAAGCCAATCTTGGCTAATGCAGAAACTGATAACAGGTTCTTTTTGATCCCTGGCACAAATAAAGCATCTGACAAAGTGAAAGAACTACCATCAACAGTAGTCAGAATGATCTTACAAACTCCCATAACAGGATAAGAGGAGTTATTGGCGCATGTGACAGTATTCCCTGTAGGGGCAGGCTCGAGTGAAGAGAAGAAACTGCGCTGCGAGGTAATATGTTTGGTTGCCCCACTGTCAAAGTACCAAACATCTGAGTCTACTGCAGACATGCACTGATCATGAGAAGATGGGTCAAAACTGCAAACAGTAGTAAACGCCCATTCTTCTTCCTGCACAAGATTTGCAGACTCTGTTTTTGGTGTAGAGGCCTCTGCAACAACCATTCCAGCCTCTTTCTTCTTTGCCTCTTTAGCAGCCAGTTTTGGACAGTTCTTTATAATATGATCATTTCCTTTACAGTACTTGCAGAACAATTTCTGCTTTTCTGATTTCTTCTCATCTTTATCCTGGTTCTTCGATTGTGCAGCATTTGCAGATTTCTGCTTACTAGTAGAGGAGCTCCATTTTCCTTTGCCCTTCCGACTAGCCAGGAAAGCTTGATCTCCAACATGCATAATGGACCTATTCTGCCTGGACTGATCTTCCTGCAACAGAACAGAGACTAATTCCTCAAATGACAAGGCATTCGGATTGCCTTTCATCATCAATCGAAGAGTAGAGGCAAAACTCTGATATGAATCAGGAAGGCCATTCAGAACGGTCTGCACAAGTGAGCTATCTGGTATAACCTCATCAGCAGAAATCAATTGTTCCTTCAGGTCTTTGATCTTTGTAAGAAAACTGTCCATCGAATCACCTTCATTCATGTGCTCACTCTCCAACTGTTTTCGGAGGTAAGCAACACAAGCCTCATTCCTAGCCTGGTACAAAGTGGTAAGTGTATCCCAAGCATCCTTTGCTGTCCTGCAAGAGCGAATGTGAGGAATAATGGCACGTTTGACAGACAAAGCTATCAATGCATGTGCCTGGGCATCTCTGCCATCCCAACAAATCTGCTCTGCAGTAGGTGCAACAGAAACAGCAGCACGAACAGGAATCTGTGGAATATCATCTTCGACACCATCTTCATCAGCTCCAACACCTGTATTTGCAGTACCTGTTGTTACAGGTGTAACAGGACGTCTTTCAACACCCTGCACAATGTTCCACAATCCTTTTGCAACCAGTACATGTCGCATCATATAAGCCCATAATGGGTAGTTGGTACCATCCAACTTATCCTCAACAGCCAACATACGAAATACATCACTGCTTTCAGCCATGGCCGGTGACTAAAATACCTTGATGCAGAAAATTGACTGTATCTCAAAAAGTTGAACAGAACTGCCCAAACGAGTTCTGCTAGACTTGTAGCAGACTTCGAGACGCTTAAACTGGCGAACAGAAACTGGTATATACCTTTGGCACAAAAGGACGAAATAGCCTGCACAAGCACTACGATAGTGCGTTCGGAGGCCGAAACGAGCTCAGATCGCGAATTCGAAAACACCCTGAGTATGTTCACCAAATTTTGTGCGAATCTGAGACTGCAAACGGAGGAGTGTCGATGGCGCCCTAGAAGAATCAACGACCTGCTCTGATACCAATTGTTGGAGTTAGACGTCTGCGGAAGCACGCGAACAGCACAAGGAAGAGGAAGAAGCTTGGAGCACAACACACAAGACTGAATGTATTACTAGAGAATGTACAAAGATAAGTAGCCCATTAGGGCAATAGGCGTATATACAAGCCGGGGGAAAAAAACCTCCTAAAGAGGGAAAAAAGTGCCCCGGCGGTCCTAGAGTGTTCACACACATCACTACCTAAATATATCAACAGTACCCACAGTCATACCCTCAACAAGGAAGATACCAGAACCAGTACCCACCTCAGCAGTATGCTAGGCCTCAACAAACCTACCAACCCTACCAAAACCAACAAAGGCCTCAGCCTGTGCTAGCACAACAACCCCCAGCTCCAACTAATGTGATTCCGGTAAAGTATGCTGCTGCAGAAGAAAACCTGAATAGAGCTATAGTCCCTGTAACACCAATGCTTTCAGAAAGTGATCCCAGTGACCATAGCTTCGATTCTACACATGTTGATAGCCCCCATGCTTACTACATGCAATCTCCTGAACATGGTGAGTCCTACTATAGTGAAGAGCCAAATGAACCTAGTTGGGAGGCAGATTACACAAACGTCATGTATGCAAACCCCAACCCTAGACCTCAACCTAGGCAGGTAAGACCCCCTTTCCCTAGAGGACCATGCTACAGATGTCAGGGGGATCACCTCATTCGTGATTGTCCCTTGCCTCCACCTACACAACCCCAGTCAGTGACGATTCAGGGCTTTTGCCAAGAGTGTGGAAAGGATCATCTCTTACGACACTGCCCTAAGAATCCTAGTAATATGCCAAAAATTACTCCTATTAACGTTATTGGGTTAGTGGTAGATTCCACAAGAAGTGTCACTTCCACTACACCTGTGCAAGTGATCACTAGAGCTCAAGCATTGCAGCAAAACCAAGGGGTAAACCAGGAGAAGAGCCCAGATGTTAGTGAAACAGAGAGCTTGACAAAAAAGAGGACTAGAGCTTGGAGAGATAGCCGTGAAAGAATGAAACGGCAATGGGCAAAAAAGATGAGTGAACTCGAGGAAAGCCTCAGAGAAACAAAGGCCAGGATAACTAAACTAACATCTCAAACTCCCTCTCACATTACCCCACTTCCACCATTCCCAACTCCATCTGACCCGCCACCTTCCGACCCGCCTCAACTAATTCCACCACCCCCTAGAGTAGGATCAGTCCTAGCAGATCCCACTCCCGAAGACCTTAATATGATGCTTAAAGCATATCAAGCCAGAATCCAAGAAGGGACAAACGTAACTGATCATGAAAAGTGTTACCCAAGAGCAGAACTAGAGTTAGAACGAACCAAAATTTGTGCTAGGATGGTGGAATTGGCTCAGACCATGTTTGAGGCCAGCCGCCTATTTAACATCTCTAGTTTAGCGAAGACACAGTTGCACTTTGATGGACTGTTAGAAAGAATAGAGAAGCTGATTGCACAATCAGAAAAGGAACCCACCTCTCAACACATGGACAAGGCAAGTGAAAGATTAAGCATTCGTGCTCAGGAAGCCTATGTGCCTGAAGCCTATGTGCCTAACTCTACGGAGCCAGACACATCATCTTCTATGAATCGGTTCACACCAGAATTCCTACGCGAGATTCAAGAAGACAAATGGGCTAAAGAGAGTGAAGTCCCTCCTCCTATTGAACTTGTGGATGATGCACGCGACCAATTCCCACAAGACATCCCATCCATTTATGAGGAGCAGGAGAGCACCCACTCTCAGGACAGACTAGACTTTGAGTCTAACTCTCTACAAGAATTACCCCACTTCACAGGCCCATGGGAAGCTAAGTCTACTTGTATGAGAGCACCCACGGTCATGGTACGAAATGAGGACTCAGTCTTACCTAGGAACACAGAGGTAGTGAAAAACACTAAAGTGCAGTGCAATCTCAAGTTAGAAGAGCTACTCAAGGTTAGACCTGAATTATGGAAACATGTCACCAAACAAGTACCAGAGATAGCAAAACCTCGTTCACAGGTAGGATCCCAGAGAACAGTGCCAGAAATACCCTTGGATAAGATAGGAGATATGTGTGAAGGTGAAGAAGGTAACACCTATCTTCCCTTTACCTACCAGGAATACACCACCAAGGCAATTTTGGACTCAGGTGCAGGAGTTGCAATTGCCACCACTTCCCTATGGAAGCGTTGGGGCAAGCCAGCACTCAGGCCAACGAGAATGAAATTGCAGATGGCCGATGGTCATATTGAGAGACCCTTAGGATTGCTAGAAGGAATAACTCTCATCACTTGTGGTGTCGAGTTTGAGCATACATTTGCTATATGTGACTTCAGCAAAAATCATGCCTATGAGATGATTTTGGGAAGACCATTTATGCGACAGTTGCAAGTGGTACAGGACTGGGGAACCAACTCCTTGTATTTGCAACACTTAGGTGTTACAACCAAAGTAAATCTCAAAGATTACTCTCATAGAGATGTACCTCCTATCCAATGGAATCCCATCCATAGAGCCAAAGATGATACAGAATCGGTGCATTCCATAGGGTCAGGATCCTCATGGATGCATGAAGACAGCCACTTATGGATGTGCAAAGTAGCAGTAGAAGAAGAGAAGAGAGAAAAAGCCAGAGAGGTAGGTGCAAAAGAAACCCATAGATCAATCCAAGACCCAGCCTATGCACCTGTAGTTTTTCCAGACGAAGAATTTGAACCTCACAGCTGGGCATAAATTTTAGCAACCATGGATGTAGCCATCAATGAGGAACAATGGACACCTCACTGTGATGAGGATGGCTATGACATTTCAGTCTTCTCCATAGAGCCAATCATGGGAGAGGCAGTTCTAGAAGAATGCGAACCTAGCCCTGATGCATTTGAGGATGCAAGTGACTCCGATCTAGAGTCACTCATTATGGACCCACCTTTTGCATCAGATGAAGAATACTTCCATGAAGTAGAATTTCAACCCCAGAGGCATGGAGAGCTTACAAATGATGTAAGATTAGCAACACATGTGACCCCGAAGGAAGAAGGAAAGAAACGAAAGAAGAGAGAAGTCTCACCAGAAGAGGAAGAATGTTTGTTTGAGGTCCCAAAAAATTTTAAGAAGTATGAGATAGACGACAGGAGAGTCATGATAAGAATGCCTAAACGAGAGGCACAATTAGGAGAGGCCTATGACAACAAAGAAACCACCAAGAAAATAGTAGTGGCCCTAGAAGAAGGTGAGGAGAGATGCACGTACATAGGCCATGACCTAACAGAGGAAGAAGAGCATGCATTAATAGCCTTGCTAAGAGAATACAGAGATGTATTCGCTTGGAGTTACAAGGATTTGAAAGGTGTTGACCCTGACATATGCTCACACACTATCCCCATGACCTCAGATGCTAAACCCTCTAAGCAAAAGCCCTATACATATAACGATAATTACGCTGCCAAGATCAAAGAGGAGATAGATAGACTGATTGAAGCTGGATTTATCTATGAAATTGAGCACACTGAGTGGGTATCCCCCATCGTAGTGGTGCCCAAGAAGAATGGCAAGCTGCGTGTATGCATTAATTTGAAGAAGGTTAATGCAGTCACAATTCGAGATAACTATCCGCTTCCTATCACAGAACATCGCTTAGAAAGAGTAGCAGGCAAGGAAGTGTACAACTTCCTTGATTGGATTTTCGGGCTACAATCAAGTAGCCAGAGCTCCTGAAGATCAGCATAAGACGGCTTTTGCCACGGAATGGGGCATATTTGCCTTTCGGGTAATGCCATTCGGGCTTACTAATGCACCTACTACCTTTCAACGATTGATGTGTCACGTATTTAAAGAGTTCCTGAGGAAGAACTTGGAAGTCTATGTTGATGACCTTTGTGCTCATTCCAACATTAGACAAACTCATATTCCTGAACTCAGACAAATCTTTGACAAATGTAGAGAATATCAAGTCTGCCTGAACCCAGAAAAGTGTGTTTTTATGGTCAGGCAAGGCAAGATTCTAGGACACATAGTGTCAAAGAATGGCATATCCACTGATGAAGAGAAAGTGAGAGCCATAGCCGAGCTTCCAAGACCAAGGAATGTCAAGGAAGTACAAGCTTTCATGGGGCATTGTGGTTACTACCGCCGGTTCATTCACATGTATGCCGTCATTACAAAGCCCATGTACGGACTTCTGACAAACTTTGAGTGGACTGAGGAATGTGAGAATTCCTTCAATGAGCTTAAACGAAGATTATGCTCAACACCAATCTTAACCACACCAGATTGGAATAAGCCATTCCATGTTCACGTGGATGCATCCAATTATGCTATTGGATGTGTGCTTGCACAACCTACTGGTGAAGGTAATATGGATCTTCCAATTGCCTATGCTAGTCGACAATTGAATGCAGCTGAACGAAATTACACCACTACTGAAAGAGAAGGCTTAGGCATGGTATATGCAGTTAAAAAGTTTAGACATTATTTGCTTGCAAATAAGTTTAAATTTTTTACTGACCATCAGGCATTGCTATACCTCGTAAACAAGCCATGCAATACAGGAAGATTAGTCAGATGGTTTCTCTTACTAATGGAATATGATTTCAAGGTTGTGGTAAGGAAAGGGAGGACTCATTTGAGAGCAGATCATCTCTCTAGGCTCACATCTGGAGAAGCGCCACAAGGAGTGTCAGATGACCTTCCTGATGCTTACTTGTTTAACTTGGAGGTGGTACCGCAGTGGGCTAAGCCATTAGTGCCAGTACTGACATACGGACCTAATCATCCAGTAATAAACACGCAGGATAGAGAGGTAGTAAAAGCCCAAAAGTATCACATCATGGCAGGAAGTATGTACAAGCACACAGATCAAGGGATCTTGGCTTGTTGTGTAGAAGAGGACGAGTATGCGAAGTGGTTGCAATTAGCACATGTAGGTGCATTAGAGCAACACTACTCAAAGCAACGAAACTTACAGACCCTAAGGAGACTCGGAGTGCATTGGCCAAGTATGGAAGCGGATGTCCAAAAGTTGTGCAAGGAATGCCCAATCTGTCGCACTAAACCACCTTTGGAACATGCCACTCTTTATCAAGTGTCCATAGTGCCGGATTGGAGTGAACCTCTAGTATCCTTCCTGAGGACAAAAACATTCCCCCCAGACATGACTCTGGCTAGGAAAAGGAGTTTAGAACAAGAAGCCCAGGATTACTCTCTCATTGGCGATAATCTATACAAACGTGGTAAAGATGGTTACTTGAGACTATGTGTCCATGAAAGTGAATATCTCAAGATCTTGGAAACTGCTCACCAAGGTGTAGCAGGAGGACACTTTGGACCAGATTGGGTGATCAAGGCAATACTATTTGCGGGCTTCTGGTGGCCGACCCTTCACATGGATGCACATACCTATGTGAAATGCTGTGATGTCTGTCAGAGAACTCAATATCCTATACGTAAAGATGAGATGCCACTGAAACCTATGATGGGTGGACGTGCATTCTCTAAGTGGGGAATAGACTTTGTAGGTCCTATTAATCCCCCAGCTAAGGGTTCACATGCTGAATATATCATTGTTGCAACAGACTATCTAACTAAGTGGGTAGAGGTAAAAGCCACAACGAAGAATGATGCTCAAACAATTGCTAAATTCTTGTTTGAAAATGTATTCACAAGATATGGGCTACCTATCGAGCTAGTAAGTGATAGAGGCACTCACTTCTTGAATGAAGTTATTGAAAATCTGCTCCAAGAATTCTTGGTAGTGCATAAGAAGTCTGCCCCCTATCACCCTCAAGCAAATGGCCAGGCCGAAAGCACCAACAAGATCTTATGCAATGTACTGACAAAATTAGTGAACACTAAACGCTCTGATTGGGACAAACAGCTACACCATGCTGTTTGGGCATACCGAGTCGCCTACAAAACGGTACTCCAAGCCACCCCCTTTCAGATGGTATTTGGCCAAAACGCGGTGCTACCCTTGGACTTCTTAATACCTACATTGAAAGTAGCACAAGAGCACGAATGGACGGGTCATGAACTCTCCTCTAGACTTTTTGACCTTGAACGATTAGGAGAAACAAGACTGAGAGCAGCTGCAGGGATATATGCAGCTAAGAAGAGACAGAAAGCATACTTTGATGCCCATGTGAAGGATAAGGGCTTGAAAGCAGGAGATCTAGTTTTAGTCTACACATTGAAACAACATGCAAGGAAGCTAGAAAAGAGAGGCCACGGACCTATGATCATCAATAGGATCTCCACGAGTGGAGCAGTACAACTAGCCACTTTAGAGGGTGATGTTCTCCCAAACTATATTAGCGGATGCAGAGTCAAGTTGTATCAGGAACCCCTCACGGAGGAAATGCTAAGTCGACTCAATACTGCTAAGCAACGTAAAGAGGAGGAAAAACGAATTCGAGAAGAAGCTCAAGCAGAAGCCCTAGAGCGCATACGGAGAATGAAATTAAGAAGACAAGGTCGAGAGCAACCTGTGCCAGATGCATATGCAGATCCAGGATATCACGTGGCTATGTGTGAAGTTTCAGGTGTTAGCTCACATAGGATAACTGATCGACGTCCTTTCATAACCTTGGATATAGGGCAAGGAAAGAGTGCAAGGACTGTAAGAGCCTTGATTGACTCAGGTGCAGCCACTAGTGCTGTTAAATTGTCTTACTGTCAAGAGTTGCAATTAACTGTCAATCCTGTGGAAGCATATCTCATAGGATTGGGAGGCGTGGAAACCCCTTGCATGGGCGAGGTGGAACTTCCGCTCTATATTCATGATGAGGCAATGACAGTTAAAGTACTAGTGTGTCAAGATGAGGACCTCACTAAACCCCTTGTCTTGGGTCAAGACTGGATCTATGACCAAGCAGTCAACTTAAACCTAAGAAGTGGACTTCTTCAGGTATGGGTCAATCATAGTCGAATTACAGTAGAGTTAGATAATGGAGCACTCAAGGAACTAGGAAAGGCACACACTCCTGGTCCTTCCAGGAGTACACATAAAGATGACCATGTTGTTCTTGTCCAAAATTATGTGTTGCAGAGGAATGATGGTTGCAAAAAAGGAGTCAGGGATGCAACGGAACTCCCTTCTTTTCCAAAGGCCAGAGAGAAGCAGCAACCAAAGGTGGATCAAAGGCAGAAGAAGCAGAGTACTACCTATGTCGGAGATCAAAAGTACCTGCGCAGCAAAACGTCTCAGCCATTGAAACAAGTGTGGGTGCGGAAAGGCGAACACCCGGTTGCACTCAAGCCAACCACACGGGCAAAGCCTCTTATTAGTAACCAACAACACGACACTAATAAGAAGTCTTTCAGAAGTTCTTCTGCTAACGTGAAGTCTATTTGGGTGCCCAGGAAGTTGATGAAGGCCAGCCCACAATCAAGACAAATTTGGGTGCCTAAGGCTTGTTTGAGGTTTCAAATAGCTACACCAAGAACACACCCTATACAGCATGACCCATTCACTCGCACAGCCGGCATCCACTCGTTTTTAACACTCAGGAACACACCAAGGCCCATGAGCACGAACAGAATCACTTGTAAATGGGTCCCTAAATGGCCTCATTTTCAAGCTGACACACCTATAAAGCTCTCGAGAGTCTCTACGGAACCAAGAGCAAAACCCATCCACTGCATTTGGCAGCCTAAGACTTGTAACAAACCCCCGGACCCCAATTGTAAATCCATGACCACCTACTAACCGCTTCACTCTCACATCACATCATTCCGCTTAGCTCGTAGGTCTACCCAATTCCTAACTACACACACAAGCACGGAGCACTTATTAACCCCTAACCTCTCCCGAACCTTAGGTTAATGTTGTAACAGGGGACACCGTGTCATTTTTGTGTCCATTGCAATGTTAACATTTATTCATATATTCTCACAGAACCAGCTGCGAAGTTTTCAACATGGCCGAGGCAGCAGGAACTAGCTCTCAAACAGAAACAAGTCCGCAAGTGGTGGACTTAGACAGTTTACCCGTTTTGCCTGAGACGAATGAAAGGCCAGAAGAATTGCGGGCAATCAAAATCATACCTATTGCGGACCCTCCGCGTGGCCACACCATGCCCGTAGGAAAGACTTCCCACTGGTTTACTGAAGTGGCAGGACCCTTGGGTGAGGGAACGTACCTATGGGAATCAGAGTTGGACTTCAATGGGAAGCAAGGCAAATACCATTTCTTTACAAGAGAATTCGAGAAGTTACAAAATGCAGAAGGTCTACGTTCGATATGGGAAAAGGCAGGATTCGATGCATATTTCAGTGCACGGCTCCCAAAGCCTGACTTCATGCAATGCTACTACCTCATCAACACCTTGACTCCAAACCAGAACCCAAAAGGTGCAAGCTCATTTGTGATTCCATCTCTGACAAAGGGGAACGAGCTTAAGAGGTTCACGCTATCAAACAACTTGGTGAGAGAGGCTCTAGATATGCGCGGAATGCATATTCCTACAGAAAAGGAAACCCTAGTACCCGATTACATGAAGAATCGAAGCCTCACCAAACTCAAGGACATGGTGTCCATGACGCCTAATATTGCAATACACCTTCGCATGTGCATGCAACACTTTGCTTTTCCTGCACAAGATAGATTCACCATGCCGCCCAAGAAGATTTGGTTTAGTTTGTATCTGGCAGAGACACAGAGCCTCACCATCAACTTACCCCACTGGATAATATACACCTAGCTCACAAACGATGGCCGCGGAAACAGGTTTTATATGGTTGCTGTGCTCTGACGAGAATCATTTATAGGTGTTTGGCGTATGACATCGCTATTCGACGGGCCCTAATGTGGAATCGTGTAGAGCAGTTTAGAGGCAGGACATCCACTGGACCCCCTTCTAAGAAGATGAGAGGCACTGTCCAAGTCCCATGTGCTCAACCACGTGGAGCCACCCTAACACCAGACGTCACCCCTCCACCCCGAAGAGTCCGACCATTCACACTCCGACTTCCAAGACGCAGCACCGATGGTTCCACCTTGATATTCCCTCCTATCCCAACCGATCTTGAATTTCCCAGTGGTGCACCTTTGGAAGAACTCACTAATGAAGATTTTGAACAATTATTACAAGATGTAGAGCTGGAGGCAGAAGAGGCACAACAAGTGGAGAACGTGCAAACGCAGGCCACAACCTCCCAAGCACCTGTCACCACAGTTGAAGTGGATGAAGAGGATGATGGAGATGAAGAATAGGAGGAAGATGATGAGGATTATGATCAAGAGCATCAAGATGAGCAACAAGAAGTGCCAGAACTTGTAGGTGCACCAGCATCTACAACTCAACTACAAAGGTTATACGATACAATCAAAGCAGTACAAGAAAGGCATCAACTCTCTCTTGTATCAGGTCAAGCTTTGATGCAAGAAATGCAAGAAATGCCATCAGATGAGAGTGAATAATTAGTGTCAGAATCTTTAGGAGTTCCGGAGGCTGTCCACACTGCAGTCCGCCAGTCCGTGAGGTATGACAAACGCAGAGTTGACTCATTACCACGAGCAGGTAAGACTATCAGGATACCCGTCACAGAACAAGAAGTACCCATTGAAACCACAGCTACCCCCACAACCACCACTGACCTCTCTGTGGAAACCTTCGTTCAGACATCACCCATCTCACCCCAGCATCCTCCATCACCACCTTCTCCACCCCCACCACCACCTCCCACCATGGAAGAAACGACAATTATCACCTCTACCTTCACTTATAACCCATCCTCATTCACATCATTCTCATTTCGAGAACCCACCTCACAAGACACCCTCTTCTCCTTCATCACCAATCCCTTGTACACTACATCCCTTCTATCCTGCGAACCCATAACTGGCCATCCCATAATTCCAAGTGTAGTTGGAAACCCAGCACCCACCGAAGGCACCCTGTGTTTCCCAGCCTATTCCCCACTACGGGTACCTCCATTCCATGACCCTCACTTCCCATCTGGCCCCTACCCCTCTTTCAACCTGACTTCACCACCCCAATACCTGTCCTTTGTGGAGCAGTTCATCCACTCTCCAATGTTTCAGAGGCACATTTCCCCAATGTTCGCAACGACATCAATTTACACGAACACCACACTCACTTCACCTACCATACCCACCTACATGGTAGCCCCTGTACACACCACTTTGTCTGACCCAATGGACATCTGACCAACCACAGCACCTCTCCCCACGATTCCACCATCTTCCCCTCCCTTACCCCCCACCTCACCACTCTCATCATTGGCACACACAGCATTCACTACCCCCCTACCCAATCCCACCTCCCCTGCATTTCAAATTTTCCCCCTTGCATCTCATAATGTAAATAGCACGTTCAACTTACTTCAGTGTGCACATCAACTACAACAAGAATACCATCAATTGGAAGAACGCACTGCTGCCCTCCAGGAAGAATCTCAACGTCTGCAAGCTAGAGTCACCACTCTTGAAGCTGATTACCAAACGCTCCTAACCGAGCATGCAACCTTACAGCAGGCTCATTCCGAATTGGAATCAAAGACATCAACAGTAGATGACCAAGCAGTCAAGGAACTAGAAAACAGTGCTCCAAGCGCAAATGATATCTAATGCTACACTCAGATGCAACATTGGGCTATTAAGGAAGCATATGGCAACAGCACTAGAAGAGAACAAGAGACTTCAACAACAAAACCAAGACAACTTTGAAGCGGCTATGGAAGGAACTGTAGGAGCAACTATTAGCCCTACCAGATATAGAGCAGTCCCATCGGAAGACATTCGCATCTTACTTGAGGAGCATGCAAATTTCTTTGAGTCATATGAAAAGTTAGAGACTGAATGTGCAGACATAAAGAAACAGATAGCCAGTGCCCCCACAGCTCAACAGGAGCCGGTAATCTTGCAACACTCTACAGAAGAAGTAGAGACCCTCCGGAAACAGGTGGCAGAACTCCAAGCACGCCTCTTACCATATGAAAGGCCACCCTCGCCCATTGAAGAACCAGAACCTGAAACAGTAGTGGAAATCCCCGTCGATGACAGCTATGAAGAGCCATATGAGCCGATGCCGACACCCGGTGGTCGAACTACAGAGGAAGGACAAGACACTTTAGAATTTCAAGTTCCAGATTGGGTCAAAAGGGTCGAGAAAGTGGGTAAGACACATGATGATCGTGTGGCTGTGCAAATGCAATCTCTCACAAATTTGGAAGAAACTGTCCTTAGGTCTTCTTACTTTCAAAATCTATCCCATCAACGGTTAATCACAACATCAGAGTCGCAATACATGCCTTATTTTGTCTTGCTACATGATTATAATGCAGAAGTCAAAAGACATACAGGGAAGGAGCCCACATTCGCCACTCAATTTGAGCTAGGGGATTTACCGACAGATGCACGTGTTGGCTCGATCTTCCAACCTAATTGGCGTGCATGTCTACTAACCGATTACCCAGAGATGATGAGCACCTGGGCAACCATGCCACTATATATCAAGTATAATCCATGCTATTGCCCAGTGGTACGTCGCATATCCTGGCAAGCATTTGCAATCAAGGTACGCAACAATAAAGAATGCTCGGCTTGGGTTAACTATCCATATTTTGCTCCACCTCGAGGGACCCCAACCGTAGCCTACATGATATCAATAATTCGGCACTGGTCTACACGTCTAAATAATGTACCCGACATAGCAGCGAAAATGTGTATGAAGATATTCGAGCTCATGACCATTGTCTTCAAAACCTTTCGGAATGTACAAGCTCCATACATCTCTGCCCCTGGATTCTCTCAAGGTAACAAGGATTTAGTCTACGACATGAGCCAGACCCCCTCGGTCACTATAATCTTTGCTTGGCATGCACGAATAAAGTACTTACCCGCATGCTTCAAGCAGACATTTGAGGAAATGTTCTCTACGGGATTCTGGGAATATCATTCGGAAATTTTCATTCCCAGACCCACACATTTGCTACACCTATTCGCAGTAGAACAAGCGATCCATGCAGATCAGTTACGTCTGCCACATCCGGACATTCCAGGACCAATTGATTGGGATCGTATGATGACAGACTTGGCCAGAGGACTACGCCTACAAGAACATCAGCTTGCCACTCAGGTTGTGGAATATTACATCCAACACTCCCAGCAACAAGGGTCTGTCAAGGACGACAGACGCGAGAGAGGGGGGGGTGTTGAGAGCAGTATGGGCACCCAAGGACTGACTAGACAAGGAAGCCAGCGGAGAGAGTCAGAGCGAGGTGAAAGAGTAAGTAGACAAAGCAGTCAACGCAAATCTAGCAGATAGGCCCTGCAAATTTTTCCAAATCAACATCTTTATAACAGTGATTCTTATCACTAACAATCATTGTAAATACCATTTCATATTTTTGTAGCTCCATTTTGTGCAAGCCAAGGAGTCCTTGAGCTTGAGGAGCCTTAGAAGTACCTACATATCAATTTTCGTATTTTTTAGACTCCGTTTAAGCCCTCAAATTGGCCCTGGAACCTAATTTTTAACTAGGCCGGACACTAGGTCTGGACAGGGCCAAAACCTAGTCAAAAACTATAAAAAGAGCTAGAGAGCTCATTTTTGAGGTTAGATTGTAATTGAAACGAACTTGTAAGAGCTTTTTGAAAGTAATCTAAGAACTCCATTGCTTCTCACTCTTTGTCTCGCCGTGTGTGCGCGTGTGTGTGTATGTGTGTGCATGTTTGTGTGCTTCTCACTCACGCACTTGTGCCTCCACTTGCTCGAGGTCTTCATACCATCCTCACGTCTTCCCGGATCGACATTAAAGGAGGTGCTACTCATCACTGAGCTACAGATGACCTACTAAAGCAACTGGCAACTCAGCAGGAGCCACCAAGAAAAGTCACAGCCGCAGTCGACACATCTGAAGAAGTCACAGAACTCAGAGCAGAACTTGAAGAACTACGAAATAAAGTTATGCAATACGAGCGTCAACCCTCTCCCCATGTAGAACCTGAACCTGAAGACCTAGTGCCAATTCAAGTGGAGGAGACTTTTTAAGATCCATGTGTTCCCATGCCAACACCCGGAGGTAAGCAAACCGAAGAAGGAATGGACACGATTGAGATCGAAGCGCCTGAATGGATGCAAAGGTTGGAAAAGGTTGCTACAACCCATGATGAGAGAGTTGCAGTTCAGATAGCGTCTATGTCACGATTGGAAGAAGTCATCATAAAATCAGATTACTTTAGAAACCTCTCCCATCGTAGGTGGATTGGCACGTCTGATGATCTGTATGTTCCATTCTGTGTATTAATGGCAGATTACGATGCTGAAATCAAGCAACGCACAACAAAAGAACCAACCTCGACGACACAGTTTGCACCGGATGATATCCCTGCCAGTGCCAAGCAAGGGAATATACATCAACCCACTTGAAGGATCCGCCTGCTTGAAACCTACCCTGAGATGAATCGCTGGAATAACATGCCTCTATATATCAAGTATAATCCCTGCTACTGCCCTGTCTTTCGAAGAAGGTCTTGGCCGGAGTACACAAAAACAGTTTTGATGGTTAAAGGATTTGAAAAGTGGTTAAATTACGTGTACTTAGCACCTCCTAATGGCCGACCCACAGTCAACTACATGATTTCAACCATCATACACTGGGCAGTCCGGTTCAAGAATGTCCCAGATGTCATGGCACAGATGTGCCTAAAAATTTTTGAGATCATGCTGATTACATTCAGGACATTTAAGAACATCAAAGAACCTCATCTTTCGGCTATTGGATTTAATGAAGGGAATCAGAACCTTGTCTATGACATGAGCACCACGCCCTCCATTAACGTCATCTATGCCTGGCATGCCGGTATAAAGTATCTACCTGCTTGCTTCAAACAGACATTTGAAGAAATGTTTATCACGGGATTCTAGGAATATCATTCAGAGATATTCATTCCCAGACCATCTCATCTATTACAGTTATTTGCCGTGGAACAAGCTCTCCATTCAGAAAAGCTACGTATACCACATCCAGAGGTTCCCGGGCCTGTAGATTGGGATGCTCTACTCACTCACTGGCCAAAGGGTTGAGAATTGCAGAACATCATTTAGCCACAGATGTTGTGGAGTACTACATCCAACGACCCACTCAACAAGGGTCTGTCAGAGACGACAGACGCGAGAGAGGGGGGGGTGTTAGCAGTAGTCAAGGAACTGAAGGACTAAGAAGACAAGGAAGCTTACGAAGGGAGTCAGAGCGAAGAGAAGGTACAAGCAGACAGAGTATTCAAAGAAGATCGGGCAAGTAGGCCATTATTTTTTTTCAGGAAGCTAAAGCATATCAAAGAGGTGGACACATAAGGAGAAGGAGCAAGTAGGGAGCTCGAAGATGTGTATGTCAAATCGTTAGAGGAAATCCCTACAAAAATAGTGATTTTCATCACTAAAATCCATTGTAAATACCATTTCATATTTTTGTAGCTCCATTTTGTGCAAGCCAAGGAGTCCTTGAGCTTGAGAAGCATTAGAAGTAGCTACCTACCAGTTTTCATAATTTTTAGACTCCATTTGAGCCTCCAAATGGGACCTAGAACCTAATTTTTAACTAGGCCAGGCACTAGGTCTGGACATGGCCAAAACCTAGTCAAAAACTATAAATAGAGCTAGAGAGCTCATTTTTGAGGTTAGCTTGTAATTGATTTGAACTTGTATGAGCTTTTTGAAAGTAATATAAAGAACTCCATTGCTTCTCTCTCTTTGTCTTACCTTGTGTGTGCGTGTGTGTATGTGTGTGCATGTTAGTGTGCTTCGCACTCACGCACTTGTGCCTTCACCTGCTCGAGGTCATCATACCATCCTCACGTCTTCCCAGATTGACATTAAAGGAGGTGCTACTCATCACTGAGCTACACATGCCCACATAAAGCACATTGAGGTGCACTATCATTATGTGAGGGAGAGGCTCTCTACGTGAGAGATCAGTTTGGCATATGTGCCTACACAAGATAATATTGTGAACCTTTTCACAAAGGCTCTACCTAGGGAGAAGTTTAAAGCTTTTTTCAAAGCTTTGGGCTCTCTTCCTTTTGTGGATTGATTTCTTTCCACATTTCTTGGCACTTCCTTATACGTGAGTGTCAACTCACTACATCACTCCCAAGGGGCATTTGATGCTATATTTAGGCATTCATGTGTGTGAACACACTTAGGATCCTAGGGTCCTTTTTTCCCCTCTTTAAAAGGTTTTTTCCCCATGCTTGTATATATGCATATAACCCTAACGATTCAATTACCTTTGTACATTAACTTGGTAATATCAATATTGTGTTGTTCTCCAAGATTCTTGTTCTTCATTTTTGTTCTTAAGTGCTTTTGTAGACCTCAAACTCCAATGATAATGTCTATTTTTTAGGACACTATAGTGTCCAGGTACAACAATAGAGTTAAAATTTGAAAAGTAAGTGTTTTGCTACATGAAGATGAATCCAAACAAACATGTCCATTATGCATGGTGCATATCAAGCCTTTATTGCCAACTAGAAGGGTTAAGGTAAAGGTATCTTTTTCTCTAATAGAAAGAATTCTATAAATGTTACTCAATCAAAGAAGGAAGACAAAGATGAGAAGAAAGCAATAAGTAAAAACGTTTTTTATATAAACTATTAGGAAAATTTTCATATCACAAAGGAATATAATAAACTTTCTTGATAGGAGGCAAACAAAAATTAGGCATGAATGGTTGTTACAAACACTTCTACTTCTAAGATTGAATATCCAAACTTAGTGGAAAATGAATGTAGCTCAGTGATGAGTAGCACCTCCTTTAATGTCAATCCGGGAAGACGTGAGGATGGTATGATGACCTCGAGCAGGTGAAGGCACAAGTGCGTGAGTGCGAAGCACACTAACATGCACACACATACACACACACGCGCACACAAGGTAAGACAAAGAGAGAGAAGCAATGGAGTTCTTTAGATTACTTTCAAAAAGCTCATACAAGTTCAAATCAATTACAAGCTAACCTCAAAAATGAGCTCTTTAGCTCTATTTATAGTTTTTGACTAGGTTTTGGCCGTGTCCAGACCTAGTGTCCGGCCTAGTTTGAAATTAGGTTCTAGGTCCCATTTGAAGGCTCAAATGGAGTCTAAAAATTATGAAAACGGTAGGTAGCTACTTCTAATGCTTCTCAAGCTCAAGGACTCCTTGGCTTGCACAAAATGGAGCTACAAAAATATGAAATGGTATTTACAATGGCTTTTAGTGATGAAAATCACTATTTTTGTAGGGATTTCCTCTAACGATTTGACATACACATCTTCGAGCTCCCTACTTGCTCCTTCTCCTTATGTGTCCACCTCTTTGATATGCTTTAGCTTCCTGAAAAAAAATAATGGCCTACTTGCCCGATCGTCTTTGATTACTCTGTCTGCTTGTACCTTCTCGTCGCTCTGACTCCCTTCGTAAGCTTCCTTGTCTTGTTAGTCCTTCAGTTCCTTGACCACTGCTAACAATGAAGAATAGAAATTTAATACATAATGTAGTTATGATCCATCACCTCATGATCATTGTATATCTTTCATGGACTCAGATGTTTGCTATTTTGATAGTGGTGCAACCAAATATATTACCTCACATTATAGTTTTTTCACCTCACTTGAGCCTTACCCTAATAGGAATACTATCACATATGCAATAACTCCTCCTATCCTATCATTAGAGTTGTAGGAGTTGTCTTTACTACTATTAATGGCAATAAATTCACATTTTTTTATTTTCTAATTGCCAATTATCAAGAAAAATATGTTATCATTGTTTGCACTAGCCAAGGTTGGCTTGCCATTAAAGTTTGTTGATGACAAATGTATGGTTCATTATCTCTTTGATGGAGAGAAAATTACTCCATTTAGTATGTTGTCTCATGGGATCTATAAGATCACAAGGTTTGAAAAATATGTGAATGATTATGCTCACTTAGTGTAGGGCTCATAGGCCATCTTTTCAAGATGATGTGATGTATGCAAAGATGAGTGAGTGTTTGCAAAAACGTGCTCTACACTAGCCAATGCAACTCCACGAATGTCTATTGTACTTCTTTAGCTATCCAAATATGCACAAATAACCATCAAGTCCTTTGGAACATCACTGTCAAATGTTTGCATCAAAATAGATAACTCCCACTTTTCAAGGATTGAAGAAACCTTCTATTTTGGGAAGAGAAGGTCGCAAAAATATGCTCAAAGCTCACAATCTAATAAGAATTGACCAAAGAGCTTTTGCAAAAATGTATTTTAAGTGTATAGCTAACTAATGCAAGTTATTTATTGAATTTGGGTGAACCATACAATGAGAAATAAGTCTAACAAGTTTGGGGGGTCACCCCAACTTTTCAGGAACAAGATGAGTTACAGACATAGTCATCTTCAATCATTCATATCTTGAGATCTAGTGGCCCAATGATAATGAAACTTGAAAAATAGATACACGACACTTCAATCATTCATATCTTGAGATCTAGTGGCCCAATGATAATGAAACTTGACAAATAGATACACGATTCAAGTGAAAGTATAGCAATTGGATGCTCAGACACAAAGAAATAGACTAGTTCACTATGTACATGAATGTACTATAACAACATATAGAGAATGACTTACTCAAATTAATGAATCAAGATGTGTATGATATTGAACATATGATACAAGGGAGGTGTGAAGGATTATTATTACTTGTAGTGCGTACAATGTCGACTCAACTCTCAGTCCAAAGCTCTCTAAAAACACATGATATATCGCATGACTTGAAGAGGATGTATTTATGCATGATATATCTCATCCCTAAAAAGGTGATCTAAACTTTAGGGATGATTTGATTCTAATTCCAACTAAAACATTTCATGGATTTAGCTTCCTATCATCACGAGATTCCTTTCCACTTGTAGCTATTGCAAATGACCAAGGTAAATATACAAGGTTTACTCTTGGGAGTTTTATAAATGTGTGTTCTCATTATCATATTCAAATAAGATACATTATGAGAGTAGTTCATAATCCAAATTCTAAGCTTTTATGTGTGCAAAAGTAAGATATTTTTTTCTCGTTTTCCTAAACTTAAGGCACCATCCACAGAAGTATGTGAGGGCTACATTTTGAGTAAGATGCAATATTATTCCTTTCCCAAAGAGGTTACAACAAGATTTGAAAGTAAATTAGAGCTTGTTCATAATGATGTTTGTGGTCCTATGAGCACACCATCTTTTGGAAATTTTGGTGAATTTTTTTCATAATGTTTCTAGACATCCATGGATCTATCCCTTAAATTCAAAGTGTGGAGTGCTTACATGCTTTAAAAAACTTATTCATGATTGAAAAACTATAATGTAAAATATGCATCATATTTATCTATCTAGGGTGGAATATGTGTATTTTGAAATCAATGCATTTTCACTTGTGTGGAATAAAATAAAAATTTATAGTGCCATATATTCCACAGTAGAATGGTGTCGCTAAGAGGAAAAACAAGTCTATCATGGAAATGACAAGATGTATTGCCAAAATTGTTGGAGACCTCTAAATCTCCAAAGGCTTGATCTATATTGATTTAAGAACAGACCTATATCAATCATAGACCAAACTTTAACACAAATGTTACCTTGATTTATAAAATTATTCACAATCATTTCTCTGAGTGAAGTTTCTTCTTCTTCAAGAAGTCTGCTTCAGAAATTAACTTCATTACTTGCACATATCTTCAAATTTATTCAATCTAATGATATACATACCTCCACAATATATTTTTGCAATCATATCATTCATTAGATCTTCAAAAGAATCATTACAACTCTGATTTGATCATCAAGATCAAATATATGTCAGAAGCTATCTTTCTGAACAAGCGACTTTGACATAGTCAACTTCTAAGATTGATTTCTCATACACAAGTCTCGCTTTGCTAAATGCTTTTAGCCATAGCTTCCTTAACTTCCAACCTAGATTTTGAATGCTCATTCATAAAAAACTTTACACTGCACTGTGATCCAAGCAAAACATTGACACGAAAAAGTGCGTGACTCTGAGAGGTCTACGTGTAGACTTTACATATACATGTTCTTATTGCTCATACACACAACATGAAAGGAATTAGACCATGAAAATTTGAACATACCTTAGTTAGCTTCTACATTAGATGTGTACAAAAGATTTCCTGATCCACATGATCAAGCTAAGAGAAATTAGAGAAAGACTTGATGCTAACTCAGAAAGATGACTCTCTACACATCTATCTCATGGACACTTGACTTCTAATGAATCTCTCTCCTATTTCTTTACATTATTGACTTATATACATATGATTCCAGACTCATCTCGTGTCTATTATATTATTCTTTATCATCCTAAGGATCATCTATATCCATTGTACAAGAATTTTCATATGTAATGTACATATGTATACAAGCTTTATTACTGAGACTTCTTTACTTCCTTCAATGACTTCTTTGGCTTCATTTTGATTTCTAACTTGCTTCAAGTTCTTCATAATCACCAATTAAGGATTGGTTTGCTCCAAGAGCTCCCCCTCAATCAATTATTGTGATTATGCCATTCTTCTTTATTCCTGCCATCTCTTTGAACTTTTGCAGCTTAGGTCCATCTAAGCTCTTTGTCAAACATATCTGCAACTTGCTCTGTTGTTGGTGTATACAAGAATTCAATCTCTTTGTCAAGTACCTTTTCTCTCAAGAAATCATATTGAATCTCTATGTGTTTAGTCCTGGCATGAAAAACAAGATTATCTGCCAAATATAATGAACTCATGTTGTCTCCAAAAATAATTGGAGTACTCTCATCAATTCCAAAACTCTTCAATAAGGTCTTCAACCATATCACTTCTTTTGCAGCCTCTACCATTCCTTTATACTCAGCTTTTGTGGATGACAAAGCAACTGTATGTTGCTTCTTTGAGCACCAAGAAACTAACTTATCTCCAATATAACATACATAACCATGAGTAGAGTTTCTATCATTTGAATTACCTGCCCAATCTGCATCACTAAACACTCTGATTCTTGTGTCAGAAGTAAAATCATAATACAAACCTTCACTCAGAGTTCCCTTGATATATCTGAGTACCCTTTGAGCTGCAATCCAATGAGTTTTCTTTGGACAATGCATAAATTGTGATAAGACACCAGCTGCATATGATAGTTTGGTCTTGTCAAGGTAACATACATCAAACTACCTACCAAACTCTGATATTTCTTTATGTCATTAAATTCTTCTCCTCCATATCTGCTCAATTTATGATTTACCTCCAATGGTGTGGTTGAATGCTTACAATCTTCCATTTTGAGCTTCACCAGAAGATTCTTCAAGTATCTCTCTTGTGTAACATATACTCCATGTTGAGTATACACAATCTGCATTCCTAAGAGATAAGACAAGTTTCCCAAATCACTTATCTTAAACTCCTTTTCTATTTTCTTCTTAAGCTCCTTGATTCCTTGAGCATCTGTACCTATGACAATAATATCATCAACATAGATATACATATATATGAACCCATCTTAGCAAGCTACTATATGCTTTTGAAGCTTGATATCCACATTCATTCAAGAACTTAACAAGCCTGTAATTCCATGCCCTTGGGGCCTGCTTTAAACCATACAAAGCTCTCTTGAGCTTACATACATAATATGATCCAATTGAATCCATGAAACCCTCTGGTTGCTCCATGTACACTTCATCTGCAATATATCCATTGAGAAATGCATTCTTCACATCTAATTGTGACAACTTCCATCCTTTACAAGCAACAATAGCAATTAGAGTTCTAATTGTAGACATCTTAGCAACTCGACTAAAGGTCTCATCATAATCTACCCCATAAGTTTGGGCATGACCTTTAACCACAAGTCTAGCTTTGTATCTAGACACCTCACCATTTGCAAATCTCTTTGTCTTATACACCCACTTACATCCAATTACCTAGAATGAAATAATGAAACTTTGCACAATAAAAAAACCACCTAAGCTTTCCAACAAGCCATAGATCACTCAATTTGGAGAATGTGACTTATGTCAACCTTCTTGTACAAGACAGACCAAAATCTGCCCAAACAGACAGCTATCACTTATGTGTACTTCTTCACACACATGTTCGGGAATATGCAAAGATAGACTAGAGAGCTTTCAAGCTCAATATACAAAATAATAAGGAACTTTTTATACTAACATTACATTCAAAATAAAGCTTACAACAAGAGCTTTAAGACGAGCTATCTTGCGCATGAAACAGACAACTACACAAATAGATATATGCGATACAAAATCTCAGCCAAAATGAAAACTTCAGCAAGCAGGGGGCTAGCTTAGATTTGGAGTATACACTCCCAATGAGAGCCTAAAGTTGCACAAATGAAGCTTGAGGAGGCCATGACTTTATTCCAAGCTATTGCTTATATAATGCTCTAAAAGTTGATATAGAATCTGAATTCAAATCATGCCTCCAAAATCCCTCACTTATCTCAATCACGGTAAATGGAATCTTGAGCTAAAAAAGTCATGGAAAAGTGGTTGTAGACTTTACCAAAAAGTGAAATGATTTGGCACTTGAGTTAAGTTTTGTTTCACACACATTTCAACTTGTACATTTCTAACACTCCCCCTCAAGCTCAAGTATTAGTCTCCATTGATCTCCTTCAAGTTCAGGTTGATCTTGAACTTCTCCAACTTGCTTGCATCCATAAACTTGGTCATGATATCTGCTAGCTGATCCTTGGTGTTGATGTACTTGATGTCCACTTCTTTTGCTAGTACCTTCTCTCTGATGAAGTGATAATGTATCTCTATGTGCTTGCTTCTTGCATGGAACATAGGGTTGCTTGCTAGATGAATCTTTGACATGTTATCTCCAAATACAGGGAACTCTTTGACGTCCACATCCAAGTCTTTGAAGAGCTTCTTGAGCCACATGATCTCAAATGTAGCAAGTGATAAAGCTCTGTACTCAGCCTCAGTAGATTATAATGCAACTGTAGGTTACTTCTTGGACATCCATGAAATGACTTTTTGACCTATCATGAAGACATAGCCAGATATGCTCCTTCTATCCTTCTTTGAACCAACCCAATCAGCATCACTAAAGCCTTGAGGTTGTAATCCATCTCCATAAGGCTAGTACAACCCTTGGTTGAAGACATAGCCAGATATGCTCCTTCTATCCTTCTTTGAACCAACCCAATCAGCATCACTAAAGCCTTGAGGTTGTAATCCGTCTCCATAAGGCTAGTACCTAAGCACTCTCTTGGCTGCATTCATATGAACATCAGTTGGTCAATTTAGAAATTGAGAAAGAACTCTTATAACATAAGACAAGTCAGGTCTTGTGATGGTAGCATACTTAAGGATTCCAAATATGCTTCTATATGTTGAAGTATCTTCAAGAGGTTATCCTTCACCTGCACATAACTAAGTGTTTGGATTTGTTGGGAATTGAACTCACGACCTCTCGGTTAGGAGTGCGATGGGCTAACCACTTGCCCCAAAAGCCATGGTTGAGGATTACTTCCTAATCCTCTCTCTTAAGGCGTGGTTCAACCATCTCCTACTAGGATTATGTGACATTCCTTACCCCTTAAACTGAGCATTGTCCTCAATGCTCACTTGTGGACCCTTCTAACTCTTGGACCCACTTTCCATGCATGAGTGCTTCCACAAACCTCAAACTCCAGCATATGGACCAAATTTGGACCTATCCCACCCTCCGTGGGTGCCCAAATGCCCATGCACCTTCATTCAAGGCCACTTTCACACTCACCACGGATAAGCGCTTTTTCCAAGTGCCCACGAATAAGGCGCGAACCTCCGTCTCACCCAATTTCTCAACTAGGCTCTTATACCAATGTTGGGAATTGAACTCACGACCTCCAGGTTAGGAGTGCGATGGGCTAACCACTTGCCCCAAAAGCCATGGTTGAGGATTACTTCCTAATCCTCTCTCTTAAGGCGTGGTTCAACCATCTCCTACTAGGATTATGTGACAGGATCCACAGGTTGTGTGAGTGGCGTACATCCACTCATACCATAAAGTACATCTAGCAAGTATTTTCTTTGAGCAAGGTAAATACCATTTTTCCACGTAAATAACTTCAATCCCAAGAACGTATTTAAGAACTCCAAGATCTGAAATCTTGAATTCATTTCCAAGCTTGGCCTTGATCCATGTGATACCTGCATCATCACTTCCTATTATAATCAACTCATCCACATATATGAATACATAGACAACTAGTCCTCCTTCCTTCTTGAGGTATAAGGAAAGATCTCCATCACTTGGCTTGTATCCACACCTGCACAAGTACTCCATAAGCCTTTGATTCCATGCCCTAGGAGCTTGCTTTAAACCATACAATGCTTTTGTAAGTTTACAAACAAAATCTAAATATTTAGGGTTCTCAAACCATAATGGTTGACTCATGTAGATTGTCTCCTGCAAATCACCATTAAGAAAAACTTTACATCCAATTGATATATTTGCCACCTCCTAGATGTGGCAACCCCAATGATTGCCCTAATTGTGGTCATCTTTGCAATTGGGTTGAATGTTTCTTCATAGTCAATCCCATAGGATTGAGCAAATCCTTTTGGCACAAGCCTTGCTTTGTACCTAGCAATTGAACCATCAGAATTTCTCTTCACTTTATAGACCCATTTGTTGCCAATTACCTTCATCCTTTCTTGTCTTGGAACAAGGCTCCATGTGTTGTTGTCTTCAAGGGCTTTGTACTCTTCTTCCATAGCTTCTTGCCATGCCTTTGTGTCTTTGGCCTCTTCATAGGTAGAAGGTTCATGATCTTTGATAACCCTAGTCATGAAAGCATAATGCCTAACAATATAACTATCATAAACAAGCCTTGTGATTGGATGTTTTACCCTTGTTAACCTCCTTTCTTCTCCTTTTGGTGGAATGAACCTTCTTTGCCTTGGTGCCTTGATTTCTGCTTTTGATGTAGATCCCCCTTCTAACATAGGTTCTTCAAAGTCTTCAACTTCATGTCCATCTTAATTAAGTTCTACCAATCTTGCCTTTCCTTTATTCACTGATTGATGGGCTGAATCCATGCTTGAACTCCTTTCTATGCTTGGACCACTGATCTTCAAGCTATCTTGAAACCTAGCTTCATATCTGCTCTCTGCCTCTTCAATGTCTTCATCCTACAATGGAACTTTAGAAGCATAACATGGTTTGATTTCATCAAACACTACATCTCTAGATACCTGTAACATTTTTGCTCCATAGCATAACCAATAAACATACATCTTTCAGCCCTTGCATCAATCTTACCTCTTAATTTCTGTGGCACATGTGTGTAGCATAGACAACCAAATATTCTAATGTGTGTAAGGTCCGGTTTCCTTCCACTCCATGCCTCCTCAGGTGTCATGTCATGTACCCCTGATGCGGGACACCTATTCATCAAGTACACAGTAGTAGATACTGCATCTGCCCAATATGTTAAAGGCACATTCATTTCATTTAACATACTCCTAGCAATTTCAGCAATATATCTATTCTTCCTCTCTGCCACCCCATTTTGTTGGGGAATATACCTGTAAGTGATTTGCCTCTTTATACCTTGGAGGTGCAAGAAATCACAAAAATCATGGTAGAAGTATTCTCCCCCTCCATCAGAGCTTAGAGTTTTGATGTAGCAACATGTCTCCTTTTCAACTTGTGCCTTAAATATTTTGAATATATCAAACACATCTGATTTTTGCTTTATATAATACAACCATACTTTTCTTGAGTAGTCATCTATGAAGGTTACAATTACCTACAAGAGAGGGCTCTTTGGTTGGCCCCCACACATCTGTGTGCACAAGGTCTAACACATCATGTGCTACATATCCACTTTTCTTGAAGGGCTGCCTAGTAGACTTGCCTAGTTGACAAGCTTCACACATCTCATGCAACATTTGTAATGGAAAATGTAGTAAACCTCTTACCAATTGGCTCTTCTCCATGTCTTTCAACCTTTGAATGTTGATGTGACCACACCTTTTATGCCACAAATCCAAATCTCCAATCTTCTTGTTGCCATAGGTGATGAACATTGCCTTGTTGCTTTGTCCTTTGCCAATGTCAAGAGTGAACATCCTTCCTTCCTTCTTTCCTTTGGCTATCAACTCATAGCCATTCCTTGGGTCTCAATAAAGCATCTTTTGTGGTTGAACTTGACTTGGTTTTGCTTTTCAACCATCTGTCCAACAGAGATTAAGTTCTTTGTGATAGTAGGAACATGCAATTACCTCAGATAGTCCTTTTTCTTTGTGGTTGCCTTCAAGCTTCACATCTCCCATTTGTTGTATCTCATGCTCTATGTTGTCTCCTGTCTCCACAAAGCCTCTTTTCTTGGGTGCTTGAAGATTGATGAAGTACTCCTCCTTATCGGACATGTGGTTACTACAACCACTATCTATATACCACACCTCATCATGTGGTTGACCTACACTTTTATGCTTCATAGCTAACAAATGCTCATTTTCTAAGTTTGTTGAGGACTTAGCATAATTACCTTGCCCTTTGTAATTGTTCCCACCTTGCTTTTGCCAACAATCTTTCGTGTAGTGTCCTTGCTTCACACAATTGAAGCATCCATTTGAGTTGGAGTAGCCTCGACCTCCATATCTTCCTCCTCGTCTTGATGATTGACCTTCATCTTGGCTTGATTGACTCCCTTGATAGCTTTGGCTGCCTTTTTGGTAGTTGCTTCTACCTCTTCCTCTTGAAGCACCTCTATTGCCTTTGCCTCTTCCTCCTTTGCCTGCATAGAAGAGTTGGTCTTGGTTGCCCTTTGACTTGTTGCCTACATGGTTGAGCTCCTCAGTCACCATAAGAGAAGTAAGTTTCTCAAAATCTGGTAATGAATTCCTTAGATACACAAAGTTGTGAATGCCTTCCATTTATCATGTTCTCTAAGCCCATTAAGTGTGTGGGAAACTAGGTCATCATCATCTACAACACATCTTATTGAACCAAGTGCATCCGAGATCTTTTTTACTTTGCGTATGAAGTCATTAATGCTCTGATTTGATGACTTCCTAAGGTTGTTGAGCTCATTCTTGAGATGAATTTTTCTAGCCTTTGTAGAGCTAGAGTACAACATTTTCAAACACTCCCAAACTTTCTTAGATATATCTAGGTCTTGGATATGACCTATCATGGAGTTGCTTATGTGTTGAGAAAGAATGAAGATCACTCTCCTATCCCTTTCTTGATGGAGAGTGTTAATCTCCAAAAGACAAGCTATCCTTGATGTTAGAACACTTCTATATCAAGAATAACTCAAAAACTTTCAATTTATTTGGAAGACAACTACCAAACTATCAAGACTTTAGCTAACTTTGAAGAAAGTCACTTCACTGAAAATTCTGCTGCACATAACTCACTTATAGACTGATAAAATGTGTAAAGTTTCTCATTAAACTATGTACAATGTGCCGTCTAAAGGTTTGCATCCTTTCCAAGTTAAAACATCTCAAATGAGTCAGTAGATCTTGAGAAATGATCCAAATAATCAACCTATGTCTGAAACTATCCTTCTGTATTGTTGACTTTGACACTTGCAACTTCTAACACATGGTTCTCCCAAACTAGAACCCATTTAATCAAATGCTTTTAGCCATAGATGACTTACCTTCCAACTTAGATTTTGACTCCTTATTTGTGCAAAACTTTACTATGTGCACTGAGTACTGATCAATTCTTTGACCATCGAGATTGTGCCTATTTCAAAAAACACTCATCACGTCTTCACATACAAACGTTCCTACACATAATTCTCTCAGCCTGTTTACAATTAGGCTCTCAAATCTTAACCATAGAAGCATTAACTATGGAATCAGACATCTACAAAAGGACTTCTAAAATGATCAAGCACAGGAGGACAACACTACAAAATATCGGGTGGAACTTTTTCTTCTATTTAGAAAACTTTACATGTGAATGATGAGAGATGTTCACTTCACTTAGAAAGTGTCTGATGGCTCTTAAAACTTCTAATTCATCATCTCCCACACTTGTCTGGAGCTTTTATACTTGTATATATAGGTGTTATGTACAAACTCGTGACCATTACCAAAGTATAGGCATGTTTAATGTACATATATACACAAGCCTTTATTCTCTGATTATGCTCTAACTCCAATCTTCATGTATTAATTTGCTTCCTCTTTTGAATTCAAATCTTTGTCCAACACATCAATTGATGGTTTTCATGCACCAACAACTCCCCCTCAATCGTCATTGAGGTTTTTCTCCATCTTCTTTATACCTGCCATGTCTTTGAATCTCTGTAGCTTTGGTCCATCCAAGCTTTTGGTTAGCATATCTGCAATCTGATCTTTTGTTGAATTATGTATGACTTCAATCTCCTTATCAGTCACCTTCTCTCTCAAAAAATGATATTGAATCTCAATATGTTTTGTCCTGGCATGAAAAACAGGGTTAGTAGCTAGATACAATGAGCTCATGTTAGCTCCATGAATAGTGGGTGTACTCTGAGTGATGTCAAAACTCTTCGTAAGAGTCTTTAGCCATATGACCTCCTTTGCAGCTTGAACCATACCTTTATACTCTGCCTCTGTTGATGACAAAGCAATTGTATGTTGTTTCTTAGAGCACCAAGAGATAAGCTTATCTCCCACATAACACAAGTACCCATAAGTTGATCTCCTATCATCAGGATTACCTGCCCAATCTGTATCACTATATATCTTGATGTTTGTATCTTATGTAAATCCATAATACAAACCTTCTTTGAGTGTACCCTTAATGTATCTCAACACTCTTTGTCCCGCAACCCAATGTTCTTTTCTAGGACAATGCATGAATTGAGACAACACTCCATCTGCATATGACAAATCAGGCCTAGTTAGAGTTGCATAGATTAGACTACCAACCAGACTTTGATATAACTTCATATCCTTGAATTCTTCTCCTCCATATCTGCTCAATTTGTGATTCACCTCCATTGGAGTAGCTGCCACCCTGAAATCTTCCATTTTAAACTTGATTAACAAGTCCTTCAAATACCTTTATTGAGTTACATACACTCCATGTTGAGTATATGAGATCTCCATGCCCAAGAAATATGACAAGTCTCCCAAGTCACTAATCTTGAACTCTTCCTCCATTTGCTTCGTGAGGGTTTGTATGCCCTTCTCATCTGTACCTGTAAGGATTATATCATCAACATATATGCACACGTAAATGAACCCATCATCACTTGCTTTAACAAGCAAGCTACTATCTGCTTTAGATACTTGGAAACCAAGTTCCTTCAAGAACTTCACAAGTCTATAATTCCATGCCCTTGGGGCATGCTTCAAACCATACAAAGCTCTCTTGAGCTTACATACATATTCTGAATACCTTTTATCTCTGAACCCTTGTGGTTGCTCCATGAAAACATCATCTGAAATATAACCATTAAGAAAAGCATTCTTCATATTTAATTGACACAATCTCCAGCCTTTACATGCAGAAATGGCTATGAGTGTCCTGATGGTTATCATCTTTGCCATAGGACTATAGGTATCATCATAATATATACCATATGTCTGAGCATACCCTTTCACAACAAGTCTAGCATTATATCTAGACACACTTCCATCTGCATACCTCTTTGTCTTGTAAACCCATTTGCATCCAATGATCTTTTGACTATTTGGTTTAGGAACCTAATCCCATGTCTCATTCTCCAACAATGCATCATACTCTTCTTGTATAGATTTCTCCCAATTTTCCTTACCTTTTGCCTCTTCATATGTAGAAGGATCTTCATCTGCTTTTACCATGTAAGCATAGTCTTTAATAGTAAAAAACAAAGTGTCATAGCTATACCTTGTAGGTTGCCATTTGTGTCTTGATGACCTTCTAAGTTCTCTACTTCTTGAAGTTTCTGGTTCATCATATTCAGGATCAAACCTTGGCACTTCTTCAACCTCAACTTGTACTTCATTGTTCTCTTCTTCATCAAATATCTGAACCTTTGATTTACCTTTCTTTTGATTTAAAATTTCTTCATCACCTGCATACCAAGTACCTTGCTTATCAAATGTAACATCCTTTGATACAAGGAATTGTTTTGTGGATGGACACCACAACCTATAACCCATATGCTTATCATCATATCCAATGAACATATACTTTTCAGCTTTAGGTCCCAATTGATGTCTCAACTGAGATGGCACATATGCATAAGACAAACATCCAAACACTTTGCAATGATCTAAGGTAGGCCTCTTACCCCACCAAGCTTCATATGGTGTCATACCCTGCAAAGCTTTACATGGTAACCTATTGACCAAATATGTAGTTGTATTTACAACCTCATCCCACAAATAATTTGGACAATTTTTCTCCTTCATCATTGATCTTGCAAACTCAACAAGAGTTCCATTTCTCCTTTTTTCTACACCATTTTGTTGAGGAGAGTACCTGCAAGTAACTTCCCTTTCATACCTGCATTCCATAAGTAATCACTGAACTCATTAGAGAAATACTCTCCCCCTCCATCTAACCTTAGTCTCTTCAACTTCTGACCTGTGATTCTTTCTGCATACACATGATAATGTTTAAATGTATTGAATACCTCTGATTTATCTTTCATCACATATATAGTGATCCACCTGGTAGCATCATCAACATAAACCACATAACATCTTGAACCATTTATACTAAAATCCTTTAATGGTCCCCACACATCTGTGTGTACCAACTCAAGCTTCTCTGAATACATGAAACCATGCTTAGAATATGATTGCTTATGAGCCTTACCTAATTGACATGCCTCACATCTCTATGTGATATGTTGACCTGCAACATTAGGCAATCCAAGCATTTAACGATTGTTAACCATATCCTTAATACCTCTTTCATTGAAATGTCCAAGCCTTTTATACCAAAGATCTAATTCAGAGATCTTATGTCCTCCATAAGTGAACCAAGCATGACCAACATTACCTTGAATCTTCAATGTGAAGAGTCTTCCTTCTTTCTTCCCTGAAACAATTTGTTTATACCCATTGCTAGGTTCTTCCACAAAAACTACATCATTAGTGAGCCTTACTTCATAACCTTTTTCAACAATTTGCCCTACACTTATCAGATTCTTTGGAATTGTAGGAACATACAAGACCTTACTCAGAAGACTACTTCCATCCTTGGCTTTCACTGATCCAATTGACTTCACATTGTGCTTTGTATTATCACCTGTTTGAACTACATGATTAGTTACCTTATTCTCCAAATCAGTCATCAAGGCTATATTACCACTAAGGTGATTGCTACACCCTGATTCAATGTAGAAGACTCTTTGGTCTTCACTTTGTCTTTCACAAGTTGCATTCATGATTAAGGTTGAATCTTCTTTCTGATCTGAAGCATAATTGTAGTAGCTATTGTTGTAAGATTAACTTTGGAATCCTCTACCTGCATTTCTTCCAAAGTAACTTCTACTACCTCTACCTATCAAATTACCTCTTTGATTTCTACCACCTCTTCCTCTTGAATTAAATTTCTGATTATATCCTCCATTATTTTGATTATTATGTCAACAATCATGAGCTAAATGATTTGTCTTACCACAAATCCATCAAGCTTTGGCTCCATCTTTATTGCTTCTGCCTCTTCCTCTACCTTTGTCACCTCCTCTTCCTCTTAGGAAGTTGGCTTGGCTAGTTGTTCCTTCTTCTTCATTTACTTGTTGCTTGCCTTTGCTATTCTTCTTCTTATCCTTTCAATACATTGCTTGACGTACACTCTTATCACCATCACCTTTCACATCCTGGTCAAAAGTTAGCATGTGTCCTAGCAACTGATTTAAATCAAGAGTGAAATGATCTAGTGACAATTCAGTAGACAAAATGAATGGCTTCCATTTCTCATCTCAATTTTCCTTACCAATTTATCCTCCTCAATATCTTCATCAACTGCTCCTAATGCATCTTCCTTCATCCTTGTTACATAATCAAAAATAGATTGAGAAGCTTTCTTTTTGAATGTAGTGAATGCTGCCCGTAAGGATGCCTTCCTTGACTTTGTAGTATTTTGGAAATGCTCCTCAGCATTCCATATGTCACTTGCACTTTCAAGTCCTCTAATATGAGGTAGCAAGTAGTCATTAACTCCCATGTAGATAATGCTCCTTGCTTGAGCATCCTTCTTCATCCAAGTCTTCAAATCTGAGAGTTCATCCCTAGTTGGAACATTAGGATCTTTGAATTGTGGTTTTTCTTCTTCACCTGTGATGTAACCTATAAGGTCTTTGCTCATGAGATGAGCTGGTAGTTTTCTATATGCAGTTTCTCTATCTGAAGAGAATCTCCCATCCTTTCTTCACCTGTGTATTAAATTCTTCAAGATTTATGAAGAATAAGTGTACCTTTACTTGGAATGTAGTTCCTTTTGGTCTTCTTGATAACTTTAGACCTCCTTCTCTAGCTTTCACTTCAAACTTTCACTTTTTGAACCTTCAAAGGTTCATCTCTGTACATCTGCAGCAGTCGGGGTCTTCCTTTCTTTAATTTTGATGATTCTTGCTCTGATACCATTGATGGAGAGTGTAAATCTCCAAAAGACAAGCTATCCTTGATGTTAGAACACTTCTATATCAAGAATAACTAAAAAATGTCAATTAATTTGGAAGACAAGTACCAAACTATCAAGACTTTAGCTAACTGTGAAGAAAGTCACTTCACAAAAAAGTCTGCTGCACATAACTCACTTATAGACTGATCAAATGTGTAACATTTACATGAAACTTTGTACAATGTGTAACCTAAAGGTTGCACATCCTTTCCAAGTTAAAACATCTCAAATGACTTAGTAGATCTTTAGAAATGATCCAAATAATCAACCTATGTCTCAAACTATCCTTTTGTATTGTCGACTTTGACACCTGCAACTTCTAACACATGGTTCTCCCAAATTAGAACCCGTTTAATCAAATGCTTTTAGCCATAGATGTCTTACCTTCCAACCTAGATTTTGACTCCTTATTTGTGCAAAACTTTACACTGTGCATTGAGTACTGATCAATTCTTTGACCATCAAGATCGCACCTGTTTCAAAAAACACTCATCACTTCTTCACATACAAATGTTCCTTCACATAATTCTCTCAGCTTCTTTACAATTAGGCTCCCAAATCTTACCATAGAAGCATTAACTATGGAATTAGACATCTACAAAAGGATTTCTAAAACGATCAAGCACAAGAGGAGAACACTGCAAAATATCAGGTGCAACTTTTTCTTCTATTAAAAAAACTTTACATTTGAATGATGAGAGATGTTCACTTCACTTCTAAAGTGTCCAATGGCTCTTACAACTTCTAATTCATCATCTCCCACACTTGCACTGACTTTTCTACTTGTATATATAGGTGTTATGTACAAACTCGTGACGATTACCAAAGTATAAGCATGTTTAATGTACATATATATACAAGCCTTTATTCTCTCATTATGCTCTAACTCCAATCTTCGTGTATTAATCCTTGCTTCCTCGTTTGACTTCAAATCTTTGACATGAACTTTGGATAATGATATAAGCTCCCCCTTGCTTCGAATCCTTCTTCAAATCTTGCTGGTCTTTGCTTCAATCCTTTGGTCTCAAGCAACTTCAAGGCCTCCTCTTGATTTCCTCAATGCTCAATGATGAGATCTTACACCACTGATGGACTAGATCCACTCCTAGTTGCAGTAGAAGAATGATAGGCCCTTCCTAGGACCAAAAAGTTCACTACCACAGTCCACCAAAAATTGAATTGCTCTCTGGACCCGAGGACTAAACTTATGAAACTTTGCACACTAAGCACATACTCTCTACGCTTTCCAACAAGTCATAGATCATGCAATTTGGAGAATGTGACTTATGTCAACCTCCTTGTACAAGACAGACCAAAATATGCCCAAACAGATAGCTATCACTTATGTGTACCTCTTCACACACATGTTGGGGAATATGTAGAGATAGACTAGAGAGCTTTCAAGATCAATATACACAATAATAAGGAACACTTGATAGTAAGATTACATTCAAAAGAAAGCTTACAGCAAGGCTTTAAGATGAGCTATCTTGCGCATGAAACGGACAACTACACAAAGAGATATAGGCGATACAAAATCTCAGCCAAAGTGAAAACTTCAGCAAGCAGGGGGCTAGCTTACACCTAGAGTATACACTCCCAATGAGACGTAAAGGTGCACAAATGAAGCGTGAGGAGGCCACGACTTTCTTTCAAGCTATTGCTTATATAATGCTCTAAACGTTGGTGTAGAGTTTGAATTCAAATCATGCCTCCAAAGTCCCCCACTTTTCTCAATCAAGGTAGATGGAATCTTGAGCTAAAAAAGTCGTGGAAAAGTGGTTGTAGACTTTACCAAAAAGTGAAATGATGTGGCACTTGAGTTAAGCCTTGGCTCACACACATTTGAGCTTGTACATTTCTAACAAGCTCTACCCTTTATACTAGTAAAAGAAAAAATGGAAATGTTAAAGGTAAAGGTAAGATGAATGAGGAGGAATAAGGAAATTCCTCTCAAGCCAACATTGTAGGTAGAAATAAATATGGAAGAGGAAGGGATAGAGGAGATAATCAAAGTAGGGGGAGAAATCAAAGTACCACTCCATGTAGCATGTGGATTTACCAACCATGCTATAGATACATGCTTTAGGAATCCAAGGAAGCAAGGAAGAGGAACTCCAAGAGGTAGATTTGGAGCACAAAGATTCAGCTACAATGCAAGATATAATAAAAAATATGGAAATGGAAATTATAGCAATTACCAAGGTGGATATCAAGGAAACTATAGAGGAAGAGGGGATTATAACAACTATGCAAAGGATCAAAACCAAGAGGAATCCTTGCTTCTTATGAACCTCAACATGAATAAAGGTAAAGTGGATGAAAGCGTATTCTATATTGATTCTATTTTCTCAAATCATGTAGGAGGTAGACTTAATTTTTCATTTGGGATATCCAAGCGGCAAGAATGTAGTAGGCGATGACAAAGAGAATGCAGTAGAGAAGATAGGTAATGTGAGGAACTCATATGGATATACACATTTTTTGAGTAGGGTACTACATGTACTAAAAACTACAAAACATTTATTTAGTGTTCGATCGATTTGTGATAAAGGATTAGAGGTAAGGTTTACTAAGTTTGAAGCCTATATGCAAGATCAAGCTCAAAGCTTCAAAAAGTTTGGAAAAGGAGAAAATAAAGGTTGTTCTTCATCTTTGAATTCAAGACACAAAATGTAGCTTTGTACAATTATGGATCTCAAAATCCTAACATAATTAGAAATTTTGCATAAAAGGATAGAACATGTAACTGAGAGGAAATTGAGAGAGATGAAAAGATATCAAAGTGTTTTTAGGATTCCTAGCATCATCAAGCAAAACATGATATACAAATGCAGTGCATGTTAATTTAGAAAATCTCTTAGGCACGTCTTCCAAAAAATAAGTACATGTATACAGATATGATAGAGCTAGTCCATACACATGTATAGGGTCCAAAAAAATGTATGGGGTCTACACAAAGAGGCATCACTCTCCCAATCAAGGTAATATTTTTCTTTTACTGGTGATTGCTCTAGATGGATAATACAATACTTTCTCAAATCCAAAGATGATGCATTTTTATGATTTCAAAAGTATTTGGCAATGATTTAAGCACAAACAAAAAGGAGATTAAAGACACCAAGGTATCATGGAGAGGGAGAATATTTCTCCCATGAATTAGACTTCTTCTTGAAAGATAAAGGATTCAAGAGGGAAGTAAAAATAAGATACACACCAAAGCAAACTGGTGTGGTAAAGATAAGGAATATTACCATAATGGAAGCAGCTAGGTACATGTTGAAAGACAACTTAAATGCATGACTCCATATAATGCTTGGTATGGTAAGAGACCAAGCTTAGAGCATTACAAAATATTTGAATGTGTTGCCTATGTATATATACCTTTATCGATAAGAGGCAAGATGGATGGAAAAGAATAGAAATGTGTATTTATTGGATATGATTTGAAACAAAAAAGATCCAATTCATACAATCCAAGCACCAAATCATTTCTCATGAGCAAGGATGTTGTGTTTGATGAAAATAAATTTTTGTATGAAGTAAAAGGGGTTCCTTTGCCATATGACTTTGATGCATACTTTCCGCCACTCACTAAGAGGGATGGACATGTTTATGAGGAAGAGTTAAACTAAAGATGAAAATAGGCTACCACACTTGCTTCACTATACATAGGGTCAAATGGGGAATTTTAGCTTCAATCATTGAAAGAGGTTGCAAAGTCTTCAAGTCCAACACTAAGAGATCTAGATATGATACATCTTTTGTCACTTAGCATTCCATTTTTATGGCAAAGAATTTGATTAATGGAGAACCAGTTACATTTTAAGAATCCAATGCCGAGGAGTCCTCGAGCTTGAGGAGCTTATGTAAAATGAGCGTACCAATTTTGGTTATTTTTAGACACCGTTTACCCTTCCAAATAGCATCTAGGACCTATTTTTTAACTATGCCGGTCACTAGATGTGAAATCGGTCGAAACTAGTCTAGAATCTATAAAAAGAGCTAGAGAGCTCATTTTTGAGGTTAGCTTGTTGGAGTAGAGAAGAGCTTAGAGCTATTTTGAGCTTGTAAGAGTGTTCTTGAGCAATAGAGTTGATTTCTCACCTTCCATTGTGTCTTACTTGTCTCTTCGTAGTGTGTGTGTATTGTGAAGAGAGATGGTGGATGCAATCCAAAGATGAGTAGGTGCTGCTACAACCAGCTTCACACCAGCCAACTGAGACTTCAGAGTTGATTAGTAGACCCTTTGAGCTTCCTAAATCCACCAAAATATCAGCCAAGTACTTTGGAACATGTATCCCAAAAGTTTAAGTCAAGACAGACTAGTTGTGAAATGACTAGCTCCCAAAACTTGCTATTTTTGGACATACACCTGCTGGAAAAAATGAACAGTGCTCTCAACCTGGTAGGAATTAGAAAAATTCCTTTTCGTCATAGCAAATAGACTTAGCAAGCTTCCCAATCCAAGTTAAAACACTTCAAATGATGGACTGAGCACTGAGAACAAGTTTCATCAATTTTTGGAACATTCCCATAATTCTCGGGGCTCTGCAGAGATAGACCAGTAAGCAGTAAAATGCAGATATATCCAAAAATATTAATCCAATGACCTTGAAAATTTATATGCACAAAGTAGACAGTACAAGCTATCCAACGAAAGTTAAATCACTGAATAAGGTCCAGTATAACTCGAGATATGACCTTCTGAAGGTACTGCTCTGATTGAGTATAGCAGAGAACAAAACAGAGAAGTAGATGATGATAAATGTATAGATTCACATATGATTACAACCACATTGGCAATGAATCTTTGCACAATGGGAGTAGAATGATAGAGCTATGGAGTAAGCTCTTCAATCTCTACAAAATGACATGAAGTGGTCACGTACAAGGCTTGCTAATCGCCTCTTCCTTCTTGCTCCTTTTATAGCTATTCTTGGAGGGAGTTTTGAATTCGAATTCGAATGGCTCCACCTAAAAGTGATCCCCAAAGTTAGGAGATATTCCCTCAGCTCCAAAATTCGTGATTTTAGGTAGATAGGTCCACGAATTTTCTTTTACATCATGGATGAGGTAAGCTATACTCTTCCTTTTTCTTTTTTTCAATTACAAGAGATAAAAATGAACTCTTTTACAAGAGGTGTTCACATGACTACTCATGTGACTTACAAATGAGGATAATATCAAGCATATCAAGCATGTAGGCCTGGGTAAAATGCACCAACAGCTCCCCCTCAAGACTAACATGCTTGGCCTCCAAATAAGTCTTCAATTGTCCTTGATTTCCTGCAAGCCAATCATCAACTTGAATCTACTTAACTTTGTACCATCAAGAGCTTTAGTCAACATGTCTGCACATTGCATATCTGTAGAGACATAGGATAGTTGAATATCCTTGCTCATTAGCTTCTCCCTTACATAATGGTAGTGGACTTCAATATGCTTGGTTCTAGCATGGTATACCGGATTAGCTGCTAGATGTAGTGAGCTTGTGTTGTCACCAAAAATATGAGGTGTTGAAGAATGAATTCCAAGATCTGTGTACAAAGACTTTAACCACATGATTTCTTGAGTTGCATTAGCCAAACCTCTATATTCAGCTTTGGTAGAAGATAATGCCATGGTTGGTTGCTTCTTCGATGACCAAGAAATGATTTTTGAACCTGCAAATGATATATACCCTGATGTGCTTCTTCTATCATCTTTAGATCCGGCCCAATCTGCATCTGAGTAGACCTTTAGCTCAATATCTGAAGTAAATGAATAGAACAAACCTTCATTCATGGTCCCCTTTAGGTACTTGAGGACTCGCTTGGCCGCTTTCATATGGGGTCTTCTCGGCTTATGCATAAACTGACTCAATATGCTAACACTATAGCATATATCCACCCTTGTGAGTGTTGCATAGTTCAAACTTCCAACCAAGCTTTGATAGCTTGTGATGTCTTCAATTGGCTCTCCTTCATAAGCACTAAGCTTATGATTTTGCTCCATAGGTGTACCTGCACACTTGGTATTTTCCATCTTGAACTTGACGAGCATGTCATGGACATACTTCCTTTGTGTGATGTATATACCTGAATCTGTGTAGATCAACTCCAATCCAAGAAAATAAGTGAGTGGTCCGAGGTCACTTATTTTGAACTCCTCCTTCATTTGACTCTTTACCTGTTTGATTCCTTCAAGATCATTGCCTGTGATAATAATATCATCAACATACACACATAAATAGATCACTTCAGATCCATTCCTCTTTATGAACAAAGAGGTATCCGCCTTGCTAGCTTTGAATCCTTGGTCCTGCAAATAAGTCACCAATCTGAAATTCCAAGCTCTTGGAGCTTGCTTCAATCCATACAAAGCTTTCTTTAGTTTGCATACATAGTTAGGATGATGTGCATCCTCATATCCACGAGGTTGTGCCATATACACTTCCTCAGAAATCCATCCATTCAAGAAAGCATTCTTTACATCAAGTTGATAAAGATTCCAATTTCTAGATGCAGCAAGACTAATGAGAACCCTAATTGTAGGCATTTTTGCAACAGGAGAGAAAGTCTCCTCATAATCAATACCATGGGTTTGAGCAAACCCTTTAGCAACTAACCTTGCTTTGTGTCTATTTATACTTCCATCTGGATTCCTCTTGATTTTGTATATCCATCGAGATCCGATTATCTTCATAGATGGCTTGTTAGGTACAAGCTCCCAAGTGTCATTCTCCTTCAAGGCTTCCATTTCTTCATCCATTGCATCTCTCCAAGCTTTCTTGCTTTGTGCTTCTTCGAATGTGGTAGGTTCTTCATTGGTTGAATCCTTTGCAATGTAGATTGAGTGCTTGGTGACCAAAGAAGTATCATAACCAAACCTCTCTGGTTTCTTCTTCTCCCTTGAAGACCTTCTAAGTGGTTGATGTGAGCTCTCCGGTCCATATGTAGCATCCTGCATCTTTGCTTTACCTTTGTTCCGTGTGCACTAGATCCAAAGGATTTTGATACATATATCCTTTCTTATTGAAAGGTTGTCTATGAGCCTTGCCGAGTTGACAAGCTTCACACTTATAAATCATGTGTTGCCTTGTGATATTAGGCAAACCAAGTACACTTTGGTCCCTGCAAATCTGTTTGAGTGTCCTCTCACCAATGTGAGCAAGCCTTTTGTGCCATATCTCCAACTCTGTTAGAGTTTGAGATCCATAGCTAAACAAAGCTATGTTCTTTGTATCTTCCACTTCAAAAGTGAAAAGCCTTCCTGTCTTTTCTCCTTTGGCAATCCTTTGAAAGCCTTGCCTTGGGTCTTCAAAATATGCTCCAAATCGGTTGAATCTAACCTGCAATCCTTTTTCAACAATCTATCCAGCACTTATTAAATTTTTGGTAATTGTAGGGATATACAAGACTTTGATTAAGAGGTTCATATTCCCATCTGATGTCTTCACATTACCTATCTTCTCCACTGAGCGCTTTGTGTCATCTCCTGTCTGCACTTCATGCTTGTTATGAGGATCTTCCAAATCAGAAAGTAAAGCCACATTTCCTGCTACATGGTTCGAGCATCCTGAATCAATGTAAAATATGTGATCATCATCCTTACCCTTCTTCGCTGATAGATTCATAATCAATAATGAATCTTCTTGACTTTGGTCCTCTGCATAGTTATTGTAATCTCTTCTTCCTCTATGGCCACTTTGATAGTTGTTGTTGTTGTTGTAATTGTTGTTGTAGTAGTTGTTGTTGTTGTAGCCTCCATTGTATCTACCTCTATTTGATCCATAGCCACCTCTATTGAATCCTCTTCCTCTTGAGTTCCTTGGATTCCTGAAACATTCTTCAGTAGTATGGTTAGATAAGCCACATATGTTGCAAGATTGAGATGATTTGAATCTCCCCCTGCCTTGCTTTCCACTTCTGCCTCTTCCTCTAGCTCTTCCTCTACCTGCAAAGTTTGCTTGGAAAGAGCTTCCTTCATCTTCATTCTTCCTATTCTTTGACTTGTCCTTGACCTTAGCTTTATCAGAATATAAGGCAGAAGTTTGATTACCTCTTGAGGACTCACCACCTTTGCTAATCTTTGCTTCATGAGTGAAGAGTTGGCCCATGAGTGTGTTGAGGTCGGGTACATGCATATCCATGTATAAATCCATGGCTGTTGTGAATGACTCCCACTTGTCGTCTGCTTTGATTCCATTCATGATTTGTCTTATGATTTGCTCCTCTTCAATTACCTCTCCAATGCTTCCAAGTTGGTCAGAAATCTCCTTCATCTTTGTGACATAATCAGTCACATTTTGCTTCGGGCTTTTCTTCATTGTTGTGAACTCCATCCACAATTGGTTCTTCCTTGCTCGAGTGTTGGAAGAGAAGAAAGAAGCAAGTGCATTCTAGGTCTCTCTTGATGTCTTGCATCCCTTGACATGAGGTAAAAGAAAATCAGAGATTGAGTTTAGAATATAGGACCTTGCAAGTGCATCCTTCGAACACCAATTCGAAAGTCCTTCCACTTCTTCATGTGATGGTTGCCCTTTGTTCCTCATGGTTGGCATTGCTTCATCTCCGAATATGAATCCATATAGATTCCTCCCTTGAAGGTAAGCCTCCATCCGTAGAGACCATGCCGGGTAGTTGTTTCAATCCAATTTGTCAATTGTTGATGGAAATCCATCTCCCATGTTGCTTGACTATGCTCTGATACCACTGTGAAGAGAGATGGTGGATGCAATCCAAAGATGAGTAGGTGCTGCTACAACCAGCTTCACACCAGCCAATTGAGACTTCAGAGTTGATTAGTAGACCCTTTGAGCTTCCTAAATCCACCAAAATATCAGCCAAGTACTTTGGAACATGTATCCCAAAAGTTTAAGTCAAGACAGACTAGTTGCGAAATGACTAGCTCCCAAAACTTGCTATTTTTGGACATACACCTGCTGGAAAAAATGAACAGTGCTCTCAACCTGGTAGGAATTAGAAACATTACTTTTGGGCATAGCAAATAGACTTAGCAAGCTTCCCAATCCAAGTTAAAACACTTCAAATGATGGACTGAGCACTGAGAACAAGTTTATCAATTTCTGGAACATTCCCACAATTCTCGGGGCTCTGCAGAGATAGACTAGTAAGCAGTAAAATGCAGATATCTCCCAAAGTATTAATCCAATGACCTTGAAAATTTATATGCACAAATTAGACAGTACAAGCTATCCAACCCAAGTAAAATCACTGAAAAAAATTCAGTAGAACTCAAGATATGACCTTGTGAAGGTACTGCTCTGAGTGAGTATAGCAGAGAACAAAACAGAGAAGTAAATGATGATAAATGTATAGATTCACATATGATTACAACCACATTGGCAATGAATCTTTGCACAATGGGAGTATAATGATAGAGCTATGGAGTAAGCTCTTCAATCTCTACAAAATGACATGAAGTGGTCACGTACAAGGCTTGCTAATCGCCTCTTCCTTCTTGCTCCTTTTATAGCTATTCTTGGAGGGAGTTTTGAATTCGAATTCGAATGGCTCCACCTAAAAGTGATCCCCAAAGTTAGGAGATATTCCCTCAGCTCCAAAATTCGTGATTTTAGGTAGATAGGGCCACGACTTTTCTTTTACATCATGGATGAGGTAAGCTATACTCTTCCTTTTTCTTTTTTTCAATTACAAGAGATAAAGATGAACTCTTTTACAAGAGGTGTTCACATGACTACTCATGTGACTTACAAATGAGGATAATATCAAGCATATCAAGCATGTAGGCTTGGGTAAAATGCACCAACATGTATGTGTGTGTGGATCTCTATGCTTCTCACTTTCACTCTCACTTCATCTCACATTCACGATCTTCATATCACTCCTATCTCTTCCCCGGATTGACATTAAGGAGGTGGAGCTTCTTAACGTGGTTCTCACCATTGTGCTAGAGCAACACTAAATTTGGCGCCGTTGCCGGGGATCAAGTCTAGGACGAATGTGTGATGGTAAGAGTATAGCAAGAAGTGGCATTGGAAGGTAAAAATTTCTGTTTTTGTTGTTGTTTTTACTTAGTTTTTAGTGTTTTTCACCTCCCCCACACTCCATCTTCATCACCGCATCATCTTCATTTCCAAAAAAATCAAAAAATTCACCATATCCACCCATTCTCCTCATTTCCCCTCATTTGTGCATGTGCGAGAGAGAGAGAGAGCTTTTGTGCTTGTGTGTACTTGTGTGTTTTGAGTTTTCTTGCAGGTACAGAGCTCCAGAGCATCAGGAAAGCTGTAGAAAGGTAAGAAATGTACTCTCTGTCAGAAAGACTGTGTTAGACCATCGCGATGGTCTGCAAAGTTCGGAATTTGAGGTAGGCGACCACACCAGCGTGTAGAGCACACTTGTGCACGTAGGAATCCACAGATGCATCTTGAAAATTTGCATTTTGGTGGACCATCGCAATTGGCTTAGACCATCGCGATTGTGTCACACCATCGCGATTGGCTCATGCCATCGCGACGGCTCGCCCGGACCATCGCGACGGTCTTACGCCATCGTGACGGTTCACTTGAACCATCGCGACGGTCCTTGACCATCGCGACGATCCCGTCGACCCCACACCATCGCGATTGGCTCATGCCATCACGCTGATGCTGCCACGTGGCAAGCTAGACCATCACGATTGCTCACTAGCCATGCCATCGCGACGAGACCCTTACACCATCGCGACACCTCGAAATTTGGACCATCGCGATTGGCTCAGGCCATCGCATCAGTGACCATTGCGGCAGTTCACTTCGGACCATCGCGACGGTTCACGTTGACCGTTGACTGATGCCATCGCGATTGTTCACTCAATCGGACCATCGCGACGCCTCACCCCGACCATCACGACTGCTCACATCCAGACCATCGCGACCGTGCACTTCAGACCATCGCGATGGTTCACGCATCACGCCATCGTGACGGTTTGCCTAGACCATCGTGATGGTTCACGCATCACGCCATCGCGACGGTTCACCTAGACCATCGCGACGGTCCCAGACCATCGCGATCATCTCAGACCATCGCGATTGCTCACCCAAACGCAAATTTTAGGGTTTGATTTTTTGAGCAAATTTGGGGCTATTTTTTGAAAATTTTTGGATCATTGCACTCATAGGAGACCCCTTAGCTCATATTTGAAGAAAAACCTGTTTGTGAGTTTTCAACCCCCAGGGCCTGAATGGTCATATCTTTTTCATCCGAAGTCCGTTTTTTGAGCTTTATAGCTCGTTATAAAGCTCTTGAAAAGTACTACGTGACCTCAGCTGTTTTTTTTTCATTAAGGATACGTTGATTTTTAGAGAGGATAATTTGAGGTTGACCTAGTTTGGGACTAGAAAGCCAAGGGGCATTGAAAAAAAAAAATTGGGCAAAGGACAAGGGACTTTAAAAGTGTTTATATCCAAGTGCTTGATCATCCATTGTGATATTGGTCTAATAGTGGATTTTTCCAGGTCTAGCAAAGGCAATCAAGGGTCAAGGCTTCTTGGGCATCAGAGCAACCAACAAAGCTGACTCGAGGTTGGAAGATTACTCAACCCCCTCAGTCAATTCTTAGCTTAAGCTAAACGTTAGCATTGTGGATTAGATTAACGACGATAGGAACACATCAAGTATAAGAGACTTAAATTTATCAAGTCTAAGGCTAAAGATAGAGGTGTGTGATACGCAAACATAAAGAAAAAGAACCTAAGTCTGATGGAACGAGAACTCAAAGTACCACAGAAAGTCGAATTCCTGACGCATACATCTAGACAAGAATCTAAAGGGATTTAAAAAGAATCAAGAAAGTAAGAATAAAGAATCATTGATGATTTGAGCGTGTACTGAGTGTGCAAGGAAGTAAATTCTAGAGAGCTAAAAAGCAACCTTGAGAGATCAAATCTTAGGCAAGACATCCTTGAAGGTAAGCTACAAGTTTTTGATATCAAAATTACTTCAGAAAAACAAACACACGTGATTAGAATCGTTTCCGATATCGTGGGGATGTATAGAGAGTTTTTTGAGGGATTTGAAGTGATATAGAGGGCCAAGAGGGAAGAGGTGAGGAAAACAAACACTTAGACCAAAAAATTTTTGACTTTAGATGAAATTTGGCTGAGGTATCATGGTCGGTTGAGTTTTGGTATCGAGATACCAAAATTCCCTAGTATCATGATACTCGCCTGGTATCGTATCATTGCATACCCACTTGAGGTATCGTGATACCATTCTGGTATCGTATCATCAAGTTGGTATCGCGATCGCGATCAACCGGTGGTATCGTATCGCAGTCCACCCGGTATCGTATCATCTCGATCATGGTATCATATCGTCGACCAAGCGGTATCGTATCGCCTGCTAGGTTGGTATCATATCACCAATGCAGTATCGTATCGTGCTCGCCTTAGTATCGTATCGTACAAAAAGTGGTATCGTATCGTCTGACCATTCTGGTATCATGTCGTCCATAGTTCTGGTATCGTATCATCTGACTTACTAGTATCGTTTCATGCAAAAAAATTGCTATCGTATTGTGTAGTGGCCAGATATCGTATCATCCATAAACGTGATATTGTATCAGCGAATATAGAGGTATCGTATCGTGTCAAATCTAGTATCGTATCATCTTATTCGGTAGTATCGTATTGTCAGATGTTTCTGGTATTGTATCATGCTGAAACCGGTATCGTATCATCTATCTGGTATCGCCGAGGACAAATCAAGCCATTTGAGGGCAAAATTGGGAGTGGTTGAAGAGCTAATTGTGGGGAAGTAGGAAGCCAACATAAGACCAGAAGGGTGAATAAACTTGAGATCAGGACAGGTGCTAAGTAGCCAAAGGAGTGCCATTTCATGGGTAGGAAGTGCAACCCAAGCAAGTCATCATTCTATATATACAGACACCTTTAGTGATTCAAAGAAGGAGATACCCATGGCCTCAGAAGACATGGAAGGTTCTGTCCCGAGGGAGAACTTAATGTCAACTATAGAGGGGGAATACCGCACCTCTCTGCAATATGTATCCACTAATCCCCAAGGGATCCCTATTTATCTAGATGGCTTAAATAGATTGGTAGCAAGGATGCTCAACTCTACTAAAGCAGCAATAGTGCCCATACCCGCAGTCAAGTATGAAGGAGGAGTGTACATGGATAATCTAGGTCACATCTATGTGGTTACCGAAAACCCAGATCGAATCAATGAGAGAGGAGCATTGGAAGGACAAGGAAACTCGAGGAGGCCTGACCCTGAAGAGCTAGTAACTACACCTAGAGGCAAGTCAGTGGTGACTTGAGTCTTGAGAGGGGATTTGATACCTCAAGACGATTACCTGGTAGATGTCTAGTTAATCCACAGGTCAGACGTACTGTTACAAATCGACTCACCCTCACGAGGACAAGAAGAAAGCCCAATGACTTTCTATGAGTTAAAGGATCCCGAAGATGAGTCTAGAATCACATATCTAGACCAGAAGCAAAGAAGGTATTGGTCGGTAGATGCTGTTAATAGAGCTCAGTTGAAGTATATGGGGTTGTCTGTATTCCCTCCTCAAGAGCAGGCAACTACCTCCCATAATCCTTTTGGAATGCATCAAGAGCCAGAGAATACAATGTTAGGACAAACGAGCCAACGAAGTGTTCCTAACCAAACTCATTTGCAATTTACAATGCCAGGAGTGCAATCACACAACCAAACCTACTCAGGAATGAGTAACCTGCATAGGCCACCAGTACGGCCAAGGCCACAACCAAGAGTGCAGCCTGGAATACCCCCAGTAGACCAGCAATTCCTATGAGGCCTAGACCACCAAAACCAATAAGAAGACTAAGACCAATTCAAGTGGCCAAATGTATGAGAAATCATTATGACGGGATGGGAGAACCCTATGATCATATAGCTGAGTTCAAACAAGCATTATGGGCTGAGCAAGTGGATGATTTCTTTGTGCAGTATGAATCCTTTGGACTTACCCTCACACGGATGGCCTTGTCTTGGTTCCAACCATTGGATCCCAATCAATTTAAAAACATTGAGCAATTTTTTCGAGAGTTCATCGGAGAATTCACCAAGAGAGGGATTAAACAAATTCTTCATCCTTAATCCATAGCTTCAAAAAAAATCCAAATGAAATGGTGAAAACAGCTACCCGAAGATTTAATCAATATGTTGACAGATGTCCAACAACAGCTAGACCCTCTTGGTAGAAAATGATATCACTATTCTTGGACGGATTGACAAACGGGACTTTGAGAACCTTAGTCTACGTGAAACGGCTCCAGACATTGAGCGAGTGACTTCAAGAATGTATTGACCTAGAGGACAACCTAGCTGACAATTTCAAGAGTACACCAAGCCCTATGAAATTAGAAGACACTAGAAGTACACTAACATCTAGTCCAACAATGTAGAGGAATTAGCAGAACTAGTAGCCAAGAAGTTAGGAGTCCACGGATAGAGGAATTACCAGCATCAATCAATGAGAATACCCATGTTGTGACAATGCAGCTTATGTGGTGGAGATCATCCATCTCACATGTGTGCAAGAGGAGGAATAGGCATGCCTCAAGCTTATCCATACAATAGGCAACCACTTCAAGGACCCACCTTGTACTGCCATATAGAATAGAAATACACTAATCACACTACTGAGAATTGCCCATTCAATAGGCAGTCAAGACCCTTAAATCAACCTCAGTATAGGCCTTATGGATCCCCGCCTAGAGAGCCAGGAAGGGAGATTCCCAGATATAACCCCTATCCAGGACCACAAGGAGCACCTAGACCATATGAACAAGGGCAATATGAACAACCTCAGCCAGTGTTAGGACAGCAACCATCCCTTCCACAGAATGTAGTGCCAGTTAAATATACTCAACCAAAGGAAAACATGGAGAGAGCCATAGTACCAGCTACACCATTAGCTAGTACAAAATCAAAAGGATCAAGGATACGAGCAAACCCAAGGAGAATATTATCCCTATGACACCAGTTTAATGGAGTATCACCAAATATGTGACCCACAATACTATGGTTCTGAGGGAAAGGAACTACTACCAAGATAAATTTGCATACATTTGCTTATCAAGATGTACCCCCACTACAATGGAATCCCATACACAAGGAAGTGGATGATTTGTCAATTCGTAGTGCTGGTTCAAGTGACCAATCATGGATGCACAAAGATGCTCAATTATGAATGTGTAAGGAAGCAAAGAGAGAAGAGAAAAAAATATCACACATGGCCTATAGGACATCAAAATTTCTGACCCATAGAGGACCCAATGTATATGCCCCAAGTTTTTCCTGATGAGGCATTCGAACCACATGGTTGGACGGATATTCTAGCCACCCTAGATGTATGCGTAATGAAGAGGTACTAACCATGAATGGATGTATGGACGAGGAAGGTTATGATGTAAGATTTTACATGGTGGTCCTTCACGAGGTAGATGCAGGAGAAGTGTTAGAAAAGGAATGGAAGGAAGAGTATGAAAGCATAGAGATGGAGCCGGAGTTTGATTCAGAGGAGCGCTATTTAGAAGCAATCCAAGCCGATAACAAAGAAGTGACACCCAAGGTGCTAGCAATAGAAGCAACTCAGATGGGACCGAACCATGAGGAAACCATAGATAAGACCAAACAAAAACAAGACCTGTTCAAAGTCCCAAAACACTTCAAGAGATACAAAGTAGAAGAGAGGAAGATAGCCATTCAGATGCCTAAGAGAGAGGCAAGAGAAGGAGAAGCATATGACAACAAGGAACAAACGAAGAAAGTACTATGACTATAGAAGATGGAGAAGAAAGATGCACGTACATAGGAAAGGATGTGTCATATGAGGAGGGAGAAGAATTGATAAGACTAATTCGAGAGTATCGGGATGTGTTTGCATGGACCTACAAGGACCTCAAAGGTGTAGAGCCCTCCATTTGTTCTCATCGAATACCAATGACACCTGATGCAAAACCATCAAAGCAATGCCCTTACACTTATAATGATGTTTATTCAGCAAAAATTAAGGAGGAGACCCACCGAATGGGTGTCACCATTAGTGGTTGTACCCAAGAAGAATGGGAAATGAAGAGTGTGTATTAACCAGAAATTCGAATTTGCTTTTTTCATGCTGATTTCCTCCTTCTCTATGACCTTTTGTGTGTGTGTGTGTGTGATGCTTGGAATGTGTGTGTAGGACTGTTAGCTATCCCTTCTCGCCATTTTTGAACTACTGTATGTGTGTGTGAGCCACCACGAGTTGTGGAGTGAGTGTTGGTGTTTCCCACCATTCACTGTTTTGTGCATAACTTGAAGAGCGTTTGTCAGATTCAAGTGAAAATACCACCAATAGATGCATCTCATTGAGGGCTTTGAAAAGAATCTAGTGTTTGCCATATTCGGATTTCAGAGCTAGGAGAAAAGTTCAAATTTGTGCTTACTACTATAATTGTTATCGTGCCATACATTTTCAGAGAGTTAGTGAGTAGGGGAGGTAGTTAAGTCTTTTCACATGCATTGTAGCTCAGCCACTTCACTTTCCATCATGTGCACATGCATCTTCATACAATTGGTTCGTGTGGTTCCTTCGATTGATAATTAACGTGTATCAATCCACCACTATATGCACTTGTGGGGCGATTGAGATTTAGTCTCATCGACACAAGTCCCTAAGGCTTCACGACTTAGGTACAGAGTGTGTATGTGGATGATATTATACTTACAGGAAATGATACAGATGGCATGAAGAAAATCAAAGAACATATGAGAGAAGAATTCAAGATAAGTGATTTGGGTTCACTTACCTACTTCCTAGGATTGGAAGTTGTCTACAAAGATCATGGTTTGTTTCTCACTCAAAGAAAGTACATTAAAGACATGTTGGAAAAATTCAAGATGCAAAATTGCACGTACTCCAATGGAGGTTAATCATGAATTGAGCTCACATGAGGGTGAAATCATAGAGGATGTGATAAGCTATCAAAGCCTTGTGGGTAGTTTGAACTATGCCACATTGACAAGAGTAGATATATGTTATAGTGTGAGTGTGATAAGTCAATTTATGCGCACACCCATGAAACCTCATATGGAGGCTACCAAGAGAATACTCAGATATCTCAAAGGGACCATGGATGAAGGGTTATACTATCCTTATGTATCTGATTTAAGTTTGAAATTGTTCTCTGATGCAGATTGGGCAGGCTCCAAGGAAGACAGAGGGAGCACCTCAGGATATCTTACCTTTGCAGGTTCAAACCTTGTCTCATGTTCATCTAAGAAGCAACCCACAGTTGCACTGTCATTTACTAAAGCTGAATAGAGAGGTCTTGCCATAGCTACTCAAGAAGCAATGTGGATGAAGACACTATTGAGATTGGAACTCCAAATATTTTTGGTGTCAACATGAGCTCCATTCACTTGGCTGCCAATCCAATTTTCCATGCAAGGACTAAACATATTGAAATACATTATCACTATGTAAAAGAGAAGATTGTGGTCAAGGAAATTCAGTTAACTTATATGTCCACTCATCAACAATGTGCATATATTCTAACCAAATCATTGGATGGTACAAAGATTTGCAAATTCAAGGCTATGATTGCATTGCATGTGATTCTTGAAGATTGAAGACCTCAAGCATACTTGGCTTGAGGGGGAGCTATTTGAGCAAGTCTATGACAAGCCTAAGTATTGGTTTGAGTCTCACAAGGTCATAGAAGAAGCTTTAAAGTGAAGGCAATGTATGAGTTCACTTGTGAACTATTTCTTGTAATTTTTGAAGCCTTCACTTGATGTAAAAGTAAAAGTATCTAAAGTGGTTGAGTCCACTTTATGGAAAAAGGAAAAAGAATCCATGAATTCGTGATAGAAGTGGTTAGAGAATCAATCAATCACAAAAAGATAGGAGATTTGTTTTAGGTGAGAAAGATTAAAATTCAAATCTTGGCTCCAAAGATCATTTACAATAAATATACATTAATTTTCATGATCATTTAAGTTCATATCTTCATGCTTTTGTGAGTATACTCTTCACTGCCATAGCTCTTAGATTTTTCAGTGAGCTTGCAGAGTTAATTTCTATGAGCATGATCCATGATTTTCAGTGATTTAAGTTAGTAAAGTTTTTTCCTTTAGTCTACTAAATGGCATAAATTTTGAGTGCAATTGGGTTTTTCAATCTTGAGATATGCTAATTTGAAGTCAACTATATCTCTTCATACTTTACTTCTCTGTTTGCTCTCCATCAAAATAGTCATTTTCTCAGAGCCTGTTCTCAGTGTGTAGTTCATCATTTTCCATGATTGAAAGCTTCATAGAATCAACATACTATTTAGTATATGTCTACAAAATTTCATATGTAGTGCATCCTAGAAGCTTGAGATATTAACATTTCTCTGCTCACAGATCTGAGTACTGCTACAACCCATGAAAATCGGGGTGATGCTATAACTTGCTAAACACTTTTATCTTTACGTAGTCCATCATTTTTTATGAGATAAATCATGATTGTTAGCTTACTAAGTTAATAAGAGTTCTCCAAAAGGAATCAACTCAATTGCTACTGTGGCCTAAGAATTATTCAAAACACTGGACATTTATATGAACCAAAATAGCAACTTTTAAACCCTTGGTTCAACTTCTACCTATCTATTTTGATTTATCTTTTTGAGAGTGATCTCCCAAGGTACATAGGGTGTTTAGACACATCCTTTGGCAAGCTAAAAGGGTCCACTAAATATACCTAGAGTCTGTTTGGCTGGTGTAGTGCTAAGTTTTTGTAGTACCACTTCATCTTCTCCAAGTTCAAATCCATCTCTTCATATATAAGCCATATGCCATTGTTTGTGTATATAACCTACATACTAAGAGAATAGGTGTTGGGGATTCGTGGACAAGAAGGAGTTTGAGGGTTTGTAGGAGAAAAAGGAGATGATGAAAATGGCATAACAGTGAGAACTTCTGCAAAGGACTACTCTTGGAAACCTTGAATATTGATTATCCTTCAACAATTACAATGACTGCGCACAGTCTAATCAATGACTAAATACCACTTCAGAGAGTATCAATTATTGAAGACCAATTATCTCAAGTCTTCTAGCAGCGGCCTCTCGTGCACCAATCCTTCACTTGCTCCCCGCTTCCCTTGCGCACACCTTGCACTAAGCTTCCGCCAAGCTAAGGAATTGGTATCACTGCGCACACACGCAATAGCCCTTGGAACTCTTGGAATCCAGCCCGCCTTCTCTGCACACTTTCCTCTTGGCACCTCTTGCACTCTTGAATGTCGTCGCACACTGGAGGCTCTTCTTGCTTCCTCTCTTGCTTCCTCTGAAGCTCTCCCTTGCTCCTAGCTCTCCATCCCAAGAATAGCCTTTGTCCTTCTTTTGTTGAGAGTCCGCCGGTTCGCGCACTCTAACTGCAATACAATCTTGGTGTCCTTTCAATGTCCCAAGATTGTCTTTTTTGAACTGGTCCTCAACGATTCACTACTTTGTCCTGTAGTGACTTTAGAACAAGAGTGACTTTTAAAATAAAATTTTTGATTGGGCGGCCTATTTCCACCTTTGCGTACACGGCCTTCCACCTTCACCTTTCCTTTTAATTCTTTACTTTTGCACCTTAAGATTTTAAATTCATCCTTTGAACCTTAAGAGGAAAAATACTTTGCACCTTTAGTTTCAACCGGTTAGGGCTCTACAGATGCCCACCACCTAAAGATCTCTCCGTCCCGGAGAGACAACAGCGATACCAACTGAGAAATTGCAAAGACACAGATATGAAAACAACGAAACGGAGGCAAGAAAAAAGGTAAAGGGTGTGTATATTATTGAGTTAAGAAAAAATATAATGCACCCTACAAAAATTATTTAGAAATCAAAAGGATGAGATAATTATTGACAAAGCGATAATGGAATCTAAGAGCAAATATTATGACTGTGGATGAGCAATTTATTTATACTGTGGATGGCATTTTATTGGGGAGGTTGATTGAGAGTGTCAGCCGAGGTTGATGGAGAAGGGGGCAAAGGAGCAGAAGCTTGTTCGATCGTAAGCTGTAGCGAACTAAGGCATTGCCTAAGATGATCCCTCTCCCGGCGGATACGTCGGCATGCAGCATTAGCACAAAGCCCTAAGTTGGAGCGATTCTGAAGATCTTCTAAGGCTTTCATCGCAGAGTCGGCCATATCGCGATAATGATCTCTCTCTTCTTTGAGCAATCGCGCCGTTTCGTTGAGGGAGTGCCATTGAGAGGTTGCCATGCGATTGATGTTTTCTATTGTTGAGATATACTGTTGATGAACCGAAGCTGCTGTGGAAACCGAATCCAAGGAAATCTGGGAGGCCTGAGCATTGCCGAGAGCGACTACACTCGCGTCCTGTAGTAATTGCAAAAATGAAGGGGTTGATGGTAGGTCAAAAAGCGGAGTGGGATTGGCCGTTAGAGCAGGAGGGGGAGGGGAAGGGGGAATATACTGCGGAGGAGGATGAAGGGTTGGAGTGGCAGATGGAGTGGGAAGTGAAGGATTGGGGGAAGGGAGCGGTCGACTGACAGGGATGTTACCGATAGAGGGTGAAGTGTAATCCGGGTGAATTGGGGGCATACAGGTGGGGTTTGGAGGGTTGAGCTGTGTTTGAATGAGTGGCGTGAAAGCTGAAGAGAGGGGAGGTCTAGGGATAATGGGAGGGGTAGGCATGGATGGAGAAGTGGTAGATTCAGGAGGGAAAGGGGAAGAAGATTGGGTAGTGAAGGAGGGGACGTGAGGGGGGGTAGTCATGAATGGAGAGATGGTAGACGCAGGAGGGATAGGGGAAGAAGGTTGGGCAGGGAATGAGGTTACATCAGGGGGATTAGTCATGAATGGAGAGTTGGTGGATGCCGGAGGGATAGGTGAAGAAGATTGGGGAGGGAAAGAGGTTACATCAGGGGGATTAGTCATGAATGGAGAGGTGGTAGATGCAGGAGGGATAGGTGAAGAAGATTGGGGAGGGATGGAGGTTACATCAGGGGGGTTAGTTATGAATGGAGAGGTGGTAGATGCAGGAGGGATAGGTGAAGAAGATTGGGGAGGGCAGGAAGTTACATCAGGGGGCGCGGATGCGGGTGTCGAGGCGGAAGCTGAGTCAATTGAGATTAGAGGGGGGGAGGGAGATGGAGCAATGGAAGGTCCAGGGTGGGTAGGGAGATAAGCAACATTGTGGGTAGAGTGTGCAGGAATGTGATAGAGCCAAGCTAAGAAGGGTGCAGAATAGATGGAAAATGCATGAGAGCCTCTAGAGATAGCCTCGCGGAGTCGACGGGAGCGCAAAGTCAAGGAACTATAAATGAGGGTTGCGTAAGGGTAAGGACGGCTATGGAGAAAGCAAAAAAGCGGATCGGCGATACGAATATCTGACCAGGGAAGCGAAGAAGTTTGACTGCGTAGTAAGAAGAAAAAGATGAACGCATTGAGAAGGGTGGTCATGCGGAGCAAAAACCTAGCATTACTTTGAAAGTGTGTGGTACAAAAGGCAATAGTAGCCGAGGCGGACAGGCCAGAGTATAGGAAAGGGGGAGCACGAAAATGTATTAGGGGAGACCCAATACTGGCGGCAATGTCTGGGATGAATAGAGTGCTGGTTCTAAAATGAGGGAAGAGGCGGATAGCTTCATAAACCTGGGTAAAATTGGCGGGGTTATTGAAGAAAACATTAGCCAAGCCCCACAAGCCCGCCTGCTGAAGATCCTCAATGGAAAACATTTGACGAAGGGCAATGGTAGGTAGGGATAGATGCATTCGGATTTGCAGGTTTAAGTCAGGTGGGAGAAACAGGCGCATATAATCCCCGGTTGGTGAAGATGGGTGGGATGAATGAGACATAGATTGGGAAGGAGAAGGAGGGTGCGGGAGGGGTGGTGGGGAATAAAGGTCGGAGGAATCAGAGTGTATGGAATAAATGGGAAGATCAAGGTCCATAGGCGGTGTTGGATTAGCTTGAACAGTTGGTTCTGCCGATGAGGGAGGAGGAGGATTGGGATTGTCAGAGGGAATCGCGGAGGTGAGAGAGGATGGATTGTGAAGGTTTGGAGGCAGCTGGGATGGAGGATCGGAACGCGCACCCGAAGCGGGGGGTTCAGCCATGGAGGTAGTTGGCGGTGGGGTAGTCGGTGGTGGAGGGGGTGGGAGGGGTTTGAGGCGGAGGGAGAGTTGTGGAGGGGGTTGGAGGAGGGGGCGCCGAGGGGAGGGTGGGGAAGGTGGGTTGGAGGGGGGAGGGGGGGGGGTAGGATACGGGGTGCAGAGGGGAGGGTGGGGAAGTGAGTGAGGGGGTTGGAGGGGGTGAGGGGGGGTGGTATGACGCGGGGCGCCGAGGGGAGTTAGGGGGAGGGGTGTTGAGGGGGTTTGAGGGTGAGGGGGGGGGGCGCGCGGGGTCGAGGGTAGGGATGGGGAGGGGTGTTGAGGGGGTTTGAGGGTGAGGGGGGTGGTAGGCTGAGGGTGGGCGCACGGGGTCGAGGGAAGGGATGGGGAGGTGTGTTGAAGAGGTTTTAGGGTGAGGGGGGGCGCGCGGGGTCGAGGGGAGGGATGGGGAGGGTTGCTGAGGGGGATTGAGGGTGAGGGGGGTGGTGGTAGGCTGAGGGGGGGGCGCGCGGGGTCGAGGGGAGGGATGGGGAGGGGTGCTGAGGGGGATTGAGGGTGAGGGGGGTGGTGGTAGGCTGAGGGGGGGGCGCGCGGGGTCGAGGGGAGGGATGGGGAGGGGTGCTGAGGGGGATTGAGGGTGAGGGGGGTGGTGGTAGGCTGAGGGGGGGACGCGCGGCGTCGAGGGGAGGGATGGGGAGGGGTGTTGAGGGGGATTGACGGGTGAGGGGGGTGGTGGTAGGCTGAGGGGGGGGGCGCGCGGGGTCGAGGGGAGGGATGGGGAGGGGTGCTGAGGGGGATTGAGCGTGAGGGGGGTGGTGGTAGGCTGAGGGGGGGGGCGCGCGGGGTCGAGGGGAGGGATGGGGAGGGGTGTTGAGGGGGATTGAGGGTGAGGGGGGTGGCGGTAGTCTGAGGGGGGGGGGCGCGCGGGGTCGAGGGGAGGGATGGGGAGGGGTGTTGAGGGGGATTGAGGGTGAGGGGGGGTGGTGGTAGGCTGAGGGGGGGGCGCGCGGGGTCGACGGTAGGGATGGGGAGGGGTGCTGAGGGGGATTGAGGGTGAGGGGGGTGGTGGTAGGCTGAGGGGGGGGGGGGCGCGGGGTTGAGGGGAGGGATGGGGAGGGGTGTTGAGGGGGATTGAGGGTGAGGGGGGTGGCGGTAGTCTGAGGGGGGGGGGGGCGCGCGGGGTCGAGGGGAGGGATGGGGAGGGGTGTTGAGGGGGATTGAGGGTGAGGGGGGGTGGTGGTAGGCTGAGGGGGGGGCGCGCGGGGTCGAGGGTAGGGATGGGGAGGGGTGCTGAGGGGGAGTGAGGGTGAGGGGGGGTGGTAGGCTGAGGGGGGGGCGCGCGGGGTCGAGGGGAGGGATGGGGAGGGGTGTTGAGGGGGATTGACGGTGAGGGTGAGGGGGGTGGTGGTAGGCTGAGGGGGGGGCGCGCGGGGTCGAGGGGAGGGATGGGGAGGGATGCTGAGGGGGATTGAGGGTGAGGGGGGTGGCGCGCGGGGTCGAGGGGAGGGCTGGGGAGGGGTGCTGAGGGGGATTGAGGGTGAGGGGGGTGGTGGTAGGCTGAGGGGGGGGGGCACGCGGGGCCGAGGGGAGGGATGGGGAGGGGTGCTGAGGGGGATTGAGGGTGAGGGGGGTGGTGGTAGGCTGAGGGGGGGGCCCGCGGGGTCGAGGGGAGGGATGGGGAGGGGGATTGACGGTGAGGGTGAGGGGGGTGGTGGTAGGCTGAGGGGGGGGCGCGCGGGGTCGAGGGGAGGGATGGGGAGGGGTGCTGAGGGGGATTGAGGGTGAGGGGGGTGGCGCGCGGGGTCGAGGGGAGGGCTGGGGAGGGCTGCTGAAGGGGATTGAGGGTGAGGGGGGTGGTGGTAGGCTGAGGGGGGGGGCGCGCGGGGCCGAGGGGAGGGATGGGGAGGGGTGCTGAGGGGGATTGAGGGTGAGGGGGGTGGTGGTAGGCTGGGGTGCTGAGGGGGATTGAGGGTGAGGGGGGTGGTGGTAGGCTGAGGGGGGGGCGCGCGGGGTCGAGGGGAGGGATGGGGAGGGGTGCTGAGGGGGATTGAGGGTGAGGGGGGTGGTGGTAGGCTGAGGGGGGGGCGCGCGAGGTGGAGGGGAGGGATGGGGAGGGGTGCTGAGGGGGATTGAGGGTGAGGGGGGTGGTGGTAGGCTGAGGGGGGGGCGCGCAGGGTCGAGGGGAGGGATGGGGAGGGGTGTTGAGGGGGAGGGATGGGGAGGGGTGTTGAGGGGGATTGAGGGTGAGGGGGGTGGTGGTAGGCTGAGGGGGTGGCGCGCGGGGTCGAGGGGAGGGATGGGGAGGGGTGCTGAGGGGGATTGAGGGTGAGGGGGGTGGTAGTATGGAAAGGGGGAAGGAGGAGGGAGGGTGGTGGTATGGAGGAGTCGATGGGGTGGAGAGGGGTGTGATAGATGATCTTCTTCTTTCTTCCCTAGCACAACTTGGCCTGTGCACTGAAAAATAGTACGGAATTTTGATGTTGTTGAAGCAAGTATGAAAAAAGAGGCCATATTATATAGCTAGTTTGAATGAGGGAGCACCTCTCAGGAAGGAACGGTCTAGCATAAAAGGGTGTTCAAAAGAGGGGAGAGCCAAACTTCAATCTCATTCACTCATGTATGAAACAAAGCAATGGGACATATTTAAAGAAGTTGAACAGAATTACGAGCCATGAAAAAAATTCGGCGCCTAATTTATTGAACACGGAAAATTACTAGATTTTTATTTATGAAATGAGCATAAAATGAATTGGTGCCCAAAAAAAGAAAATGCGTGAGCAATTTTTTCCTTTTGTTGTTTATTTTTAATTATTAGGACAGACCGATTATTATTTGTACCTATAAAGCAGTCCAAAACTCTTAGGAACAAAAGAATGAAAATGTAATTTTATGACTTTTGGTGGTAACCCTTGAGTCTGGAGATGTTTACCAAGGGTAGGGTGTTGCCATCGAGTGTTTCCAATTGCACTGCACCCCACTGCAGCATCTTCGTAATGCGAAAAGGGCCTTCCCAGTGAGGGATCCATTTCCCTTTGTTTTGATTAGAAAATTGTGGCCTGTGTAATAGAGCTAAATGACCGGGCTTCAATTTGTTTTGCCATAAACTTTTGTCATGGTTCTCCTTCCTCTTTATTTGAATATCCTCTAACTGTTTGGAGGCTAAAATTCTCGATTCTTCCAGTTTATGCAAAGCAGTCAGTCGTGCTGGAACTTCCATCCCATTTTTCTCTAGTCTTTCCGTTCTTATAGAGCCTCTGATGAATTCAAATGGTTCAATAGGAACCAAGCCATAAACTAATTGAAAGGGAGAATACCCAGTCTCTTTATAGGCCAGTCTGTATGCCCATAAAGTACCCAGATAGGCCTGTCCCCAAGAGGTCGGCTGTAACATGCATTCTTTTCGTAACATTGAAATTAATACTTTGTTCGTTGACTCGGCTTGTCCATTAGCTCGTGGGTAGTATGCACAAGAAGTCCTGTGTAAAATGCGATACCTGTTGGAAATTTCCTGCAGTACTTTGTTAACAAAATGAGTACCCTGATCGGTACAGATTTCAAGCGGGACTGTTTGTGCAGAGCAGTCCGTTGAGGCAATAGCTTCAGCCCATTTTGTTGCGTAGTCCGTGGCTATCAGTAAGTACTTTTCCCTTTTTGGAAGTGCCGCAGGGTATATAGGCCCAACAAAGTCTACTCCCCACTTCTCAAAGGGCTGCGAAGAAGTGGAAACTACCAAAGGGTGATGTCTTTGCTTGGTGGGTTTAGGTCCACACCTCTGGCACACATCACATGTTTTTCTCCAATCATCTGCATCCCTAAAGAGTGTAGGCCACCATAGACCAGCATCTAGTATTCTCTGGCTCATGATATGCCCTGGAAGGTGCCCACCACCTGTTCCTTCATGTGCAAATTGCAGTATTTCCCTCACTTCATCTTCCTCTAAACATTTCCTAATCCTGTCATCCTTGCCCTGTCTGTAGAGTTTACCCTCAATGAAAGTATATGGTCTACTCTTGATAAGCAGTCTCTTCCTTAGTACAGCATTAGCACTTTCTGGATACAATCCAGTATTAATGAACTGTTTGATATCATCATACCATCCTTTAGCTTGTATAGCAAACAATTGTGCATCAGGAAAATCATCATTGATACCACTGGTTTGATCCCTCCTATTTATTCTGGACAAGTGATCCCCCATCACATTCTCTCTTCCTGGCTTATGGATTACCGAGAAATCGAACTCTTGGAATAACAGTAACCACCTCCATATTCTACCAGTAGCATGTGGTTTGTTGAGTAAGTACTTGAGAGGTTGGTGATCTGATATAATAATAAATTTTACCCCCAATAAGTAATGGCGGAATTTTTGAACGGCAAAGACCATTGCTAGTGCTTCCCTTTCGGTACTACTGTAATTCCTTTCAGCCTTGGTCAAGATTCTACTGGCATATTGAATTGGCCTGTCCATTTTAAATTCTTCACTGGGTTGAGTCAGAACTGCTCCCACTGCATATGCACTGGCATCGACATGTATATGAAAGATTTTTGACCACTCCGGGGTGACCAAGATAGGAGCACACACTAACCGTGACCTTAATGTCTGATATGCTTTTTCCTCCTCTTCTTCCCATTTGAAAGGTACTTCTTTACCTGTGAGTCTAGTCAGAGGTCTAGCTATCTCTGCATACATTTTTATAAACCTTCTATGATAACCGATATGCCCCAAAAAACTCTGGATCTCTTTAGGAGTTTTAGGTTTAGGTAACTTTAATATAGAGAGAATTTTGTCAGGATCTGGGGCCATACCTTTAGCGGATACCACATGTCCTAAAAGGGTTCCTTCTGTCACAAGGAAATGACATTTATTTGGATTGAGCTTTAACTTAATTTCTCTGCATCTTTGGAAAATATTCTGCAGCTGCCTCAGGTGCTGGTCCAAACAATCTAGATGAGTTTCCTTGTGAGATCCTGAAAATGAAGAGAAGTCATCCATGAAGATTCTAAGTGATTCCAGCAATAAGGGGCCAAAAATGAGATTGACCGTTCTGTTAAATGTGGCTGGAGCATTTCTGAGCCCAAATGGCATTTTTACATACACATACGTTCCCCACGATGTGATAAAAGCAGTCTTTTCACGATCCTCTGGGTGTATTGATATTTGATTATAGCCACTGAAGCCATCCATAAAACTATATAGTGCATGCCCAACCACTTCTTCAATGACCTGTTCTGCAAAAGGCATAGGGAACCCGTCTGGAATGGTCACCTTGTTGAGAGCTCTAAAGTCCACACAAATTCTGATTTTATTAGTATTCTTCTTTGGTACTATAACCATAGGCGAGAGCCACTCTGAGTGTTCCACAGGAATGATGATTCCTGCATCTTCCATCTTTTGGATTTCCACATAGACAGCTTCGGCATACTTTGGATTAAGTCTATAACTCCTTCCTCTGATGGGTCTGGCTCCCTCAACCAGAGGAATTCTGTGCTCTCCATAAGATGCAGGCACTCCTTCTAAGTCTTTATAATGCCAGGCAAAAACATCTGTATACTGGGTCAAGAATGATTTTACCTTTTCCAGGAGCTGTGGGTGGCTCCACAACCAAGTGGCCACTAGAACTGGTTGATTATTGTTTTGGGTGCATAAATGTACTTCTTGGACCGGATTTCTTGTTACCATATTATCTTCTTGTGCATCTGCTTCCTTGTCTTCTTCTACTAGCTTTTCGTGCATTGCTTCATAAGCAGGTGTATTTTGGACTTCGATGTTTTCCTCCTTGTCGTGCATCCATCCTGCAGGGATTTCTTGAATTGGGAAAGAACATTCAACCTCAGAATTTTTTACCTTGTTTTTAGCTTTGGAAACTTCGTTATCTGATGTTGACACATCCTCCTCTAATTTGTATTTGAGGGGTATCTTCCTGCCCCTTCTGTGGTCAGTGATGGGCTCTCCCAATCCATCAACCTGGACCTTTCCTTTGTCTTCATCATAGCCTCCAATTGTACCAGGATTATCAAGAAAAATTCCAAAACAAGAAGAAGAGTTGCCGGCATGAAGCCAACTTAAAATATCCTCTTCTTCCTCAAAATCTATTTGGGGTTGATCCTTCGCTTCTGTTTCCATGCAAATGCTCACTGTTTGCATCATACTAGTGTTTCCTTGATTGTCTGGGCCTTCTTCTAAATGAATTTGTGTCAGCTCCTGCCCTTTCTTTTGTACCACATGGTGTCCTTACCCCAATCATGAATGACACTGGCATGCCTCAGCCAAGGTCTTCCAATTAAGAGAGGAAATCCTCCTTCAACCTGGGGCAATCTTAAAACCACAAAATCCAAGATAAATAGATTACCTTGTACTTCAAGTGGAACTTTTGGGATTACCCCCAAGGGCCTTACTTTGCTCTGATCTGCCAAAGTAACCGTGAAATTTGCAGGTCTTGAAGGGTGGAGTCCAATCCTTTTCATGGTATGTTCAGGCATCAAATTAATGCCAGAACCACCATCTACAATAACACCTTGAAATTCATGGCCCTTGATTGATATTGTAAGCCGAGGGCTTTTATAATCTGTAAGGGGTGCTTCCCCCCTAATTATCCCTTGATGTAAGATAGCAGTCTTAGCCACTAAGCTTGTCGTAGAAGCCTCATCAATTATCTGCAATAATTCTGACCTGAATTTCCCATCCATCTTTATTAAATAAAAAATACTAACCTCCTTCTTAATTGACTTGAGTAGTTTTGAAGCCTCTGACTCTTTAAGAAAGTGAGCTTCATTTGCTTTGCCAAACTCTTCTTGAGCCCTCTTGAAGGCATGCCCAATGGCATCGCTGGTGCCTGTGAGACATTCATTGTGGTTTGTGTCTGTACCTGTAGTATCTTTGTCTTCAATTGCAACTCTGTCTTTGTTCAATTCCTTAATTATCAATTCTTGATTTTCTACCACTTTTGCCGTTCCCTTGCTTCTTGTCTGTACTGCAAAAGATTCGAGTTCTTCTAATTGTACCACTCTAGTGGATGGTGAGGGTTCATTCACCTGAGGTAATATCTCCTCCTTGAATACAGAGATCATTTGGAGATGGGGTCCGGAAGTAGAGGCTTGATTCTTAGGACAACAGTTTGTATAGTGATCTCTGGCCTCTGGACAATTCCTGCAAGGAGGTGCATTTTTCGGAAGGGTGCACCTAGATTGGTAGTGCCCACATTCTCCACATCTGAAGCAAATAATTGGCCTTCTAGGCCCATTTGCAAGGTTAGTTCTCGGTCTAGGATTATAGTTATTACCTTGGTTTGTTGCTGCTGCCATTACATTTGCTGGTGGAAAGAGCCCGCCTTGTGTCCAGTATGTCGTTGTCGGCATTCCCCTTGATTGGCATTCATGGGCCTCATGCCCAATCTTCCTGCATAATTGACAAGTCACATTTAGCAAAGGACATTCACTTACTATGTGTCCTTGCTTGCTGCACATGGAGCACCATAGTCCGTTCTTAATGCCGCCTCCTTTTAGTTCTTGCAACTCCTGCCTCAGCTGAGCTAGTTCCTCTGCTTGGGCTTCCTCTTCCTTTTGGAGCTTGAGGGCTTCAATCTCTCTTCTCAGCTGAGCTACAGTAGTCTCCTCCTCTGTATAGGGCTTATTCCTTTTCAAGCCTTCCAGTTCCCTTCTTAACTGGCTCATTGGGTCCTCCAGTTCTGTACCATATGATGGTTGGGAAGAAGTTGCACCATACTGGTGCCTTATCTGTTCCAAGTGGGTGGCCGTATTGATGAATTCCTCAACAGAGGCAGTAGGTAGCACTAACTCTTTTATTTTGCATTGGGTGACCACAGGTAAGGGTTTGGCTAACCACTTCTTGACAAAGAAGTCGTGTGGTGGATCCGGTAGTTTAGCCATTAATGCTTTGGCCCTGGTCACGAATTCGGGGAACTTCTCTCCTGGACCCAACTTTAAGTTTTCCAATTCTTCTATAATGATCTCAGCCGTGTTGCCATGCTGAAATTGATTCTTAAAGGCCTCTTTCATCATATCCCAAGAGGTAAAGTGATTTTCAGCAAACTGGCTAAACCACTTGTCTGCCAGACCTTCCAATGTGGCGGGGAAGAGTATCAAGAAAGCATCTTCCCTACCCATTAGCCCCCTAGTCTTACATAATGCAAGAAATCGTCGAATGTGCTCATCTGGGTCCTCCTGGGCTAAACCCCTGAAGGAGGGAAATTTTATGTTTAATCTAGAGAGCAAGATTTCTAGGTCCACCTGTCCTGCCATGCTTCCTACCGATGAAGTCGATGAAAGTGGACTCGATGATCTTCTGTTCGTCTTTCTTCTTGTCTGCTTGCACTTGATTCTCAAGGTTTGTGACCGGGTCGCGGTCATGAGCTATTCATAGTCCACTTAAAATGAGACACTTGATAAAAGTATGTACCTTTTGGCCCACTGGAGTAATGTTGTCGACACTGGAATATTGTCCTCCAATGGCAATATATAGTCTCCTATGCTCAAAGCTCCTTGGAAGTCCCACCGGGCGTGCCAAATTTGTTGGGGATTCGTGGACAAGAAGGAGTTTGAGGGTTTGTAGGAGAAAAAGGAGATGATGAAAATGGAATAACAGTGAGAACTTCTGCAAAGGACTACTCTTGGAAACCTTGAATATTGATTATCCTTCAACAATTACAATGACTGCGCACAGTCTAATCAATGACTAAATACCACTTCAGAGAGTATCAATTACTGAAGACCAATTATCTCAAGTCTTCTAGCAGCGGCCTCTCGTGCACCAATCCTTCACTTGCTCCCCGCTTCCCTTGCGCACACCTTGCACTAAGCTTCCGCCAAGCTAAGGAATTGGTATCACTGCGCACACACGCAATAGCCCTTGGAACTCTTGGAATCCAGCCCGCTTTCTCTACACACTTTCCTCTTGGCACCTCTTGCACTCTTGAATGTCGTCGCACACTGGAGGCTCTTCTTGCTTCCTCTCTTGCTTCCTCTGAAGCTCTCCCTTGCTCCTAGCTCTCCATCCCAAGAATAGCCTTTGTCCTTCTTTTGTTGAGAGTCCGCCGGTTCGCGCACTCTAACTGCAATACAATCTTGGTGTCCTTTCAATGTCCCAAGATTGTCTTTTTTGAACTGGTCCTCAACGATTCGCTACTTTGTCCTGTAGTGACTTTAGAACAAGAGTGACTTTTAAAATAAAATTTTTGACTGGGCGGCCTATTTCCACCTTTGCGTACGCGGCCTTCCACCTTCACCTTTCCTTTTAATTCTTTACTTTTGCACCTTAAGATTTTAAATTCATCCTTTGAACCTTAAGAGGAAAAATACTTTGCACCTTTAGTTTCAACCGGTTAGGGCTCTACAATAGGTGAGATATATAAGATCTTGAATTCATTTTGCATCTTAGACTTGATCCAAATCCCAACTTCTATATCATTCCTCATAAGCATGATGTTATGAACATATACACACAATATATAATACCATTATCTCATTTCTTGATGGATAAAGATAAGGCTGCTTTGCTTACCATGAAACTTGATCATTTATCCCACTAACCAACCTATCATTCCAAGCTCTTGGTGCATGTTTTATTCCACATAATGCTCTCTTAAACCTGCCAAGTGTCGTCTGAGTAAGCCCATGTTTCGTGTAAGCGTCGCATTGCGAATGGTCTGTGCCCGTAACAAATTATCAAGATCAGCAGTGGCCTCTTTGGTTTTCTCTTCACTTTCTAGTTCTAGTTTGTGGTATGCCTCACGGAGTTCTTGGTATCTGGTGTTTAGGGAGGCATTCTCAATGGTCAGTGAATTTAGCTGCTGTTAGCAGCAGACAAGGAACTGAAGGACTGACAAGGCATGGCAGTCAGAGAAGAGAGTCAGAGGGGAGAGAAGGCACAAGCAAACAAGGGAGTCAACGACGATCTGGCAAGTAGGCCAATAATTTTCTTCATGAAGAAGCAAGTACGAGCATTCACGCAGATCTAGCACTAAGGCAACCCTTTAATTTTTCAAATCCTTACACAAATTAAAAGTGATTCTCATCACTAACAACCCCTGTAAATACCATGTTCACCTTTTTGTAGCTCCATTTTGTGCAAGCCGAGGAGTCCTCGAGCTTGAGGAGCCTTAGAAGTAGTTGCTTACCAATTTTCGTATTTTTTAGATCTCGTTTGAGCCCTCAAATAAGCCCTGGAACCTAATTTTTAACTAGGCCGGACACTAGGTCTGAACAGGGCAAAAAGCTAGTCAAAAACTATAAAAGGAGCTAGAGAGCTCATTTTTGAGGTTAGATTGTAATTGAAACGAACTTGTAAGAGCTTCTTAAAAGTAATTCAAGAACTCCATTGCTTCTCACTCTTTGTCTTACTGTGTGTGCGCGTGTGTGTGTATGTGTGTGCATGTTCGTGTGCTTCTCACTCACGCACTTGAGCCTCCACTTGCTCGAGGTCTTCATACCATCCTCACGTCTTCCCGGATTGACATTAAAGGAGGTGCTACTCATCACTGAGCTACACCAAATTTTGGCGCCGTTGCCGGGGATCGAACTTTGAGGACGAGCGTGTGATGGTAAGACGTAGAGTTGACCCGTTGGAGTTGTAGGTATTTTCTTCACTTTCATCTATTTTCTTGTTTTTTCTTCACCATCTTCATTACCATCATCATCATCACCATCTCCCACCTCCATCTCCATCATCGCGAAAATCTTCAGTTTTGATCATATCACCATCTCCACCTCATTTCCTTCATTCTACTTGTGAGAGAGAGCGAGAGAGCGATATTGCTTGCACGGTTTTTGCATGTTTGTTGTGTTTCTTGCAGGTATCATCATCATCATCCCCGCCAGCACGCTGCGCAGGTACGAAACTCGTCGAATCTGTCTCGCAGTTGCCAGCCTCTGTCGATCGCGATCGACATAAAATTCGATCATTTGGTAAAACAAAGTTCACCACTAGCACAAGCATGATGAGCACATCCCAAATCACCTAAAACAGTAGAAAAATTCCGTGTTTTTCTGTCAATCGCGACCGACAGCCTCTATCAATCGCGACCGACAGACCCTGTCAATCGCGACCGACAGACCTCACGACCGACAGACTGCCACGTAGGACCCTGTCAATCGCGATTGACACCGTCGATCGCGATCGATAGCCACGACCGACACCTCTGTCAGTCGCGATTGACACCGTCGGTCGCGACCGACTGAAATTCAACGATTGATTGACTTTACGCGTAGCCACGTGTCCATCGCGACTGATAGGCCCCCGATTGACTGAAATTTCGGCGAAAAACCCGGAAAACGTGTCGATCGCGATTGATACCGTCGATCGCGATTGACAGCCACGATCGACTCTATCGATCGCGATTGACACTGTCGATCGCGACTGACAGGCCCGACGGATACCTCTGTCAATCGCGATTGACAGACCTATCGATCGCGATTGACAGGCTTTTCGGCCAAAAATTAGGGTTTGCTTTTGTTCAAAATTTGGGGTAATTTTGGGGCAAAATAGTCAATCTATTAGCATTTTTGGAGGCCCCTACACTTGTGATTTGGAAGAAAATCCTAGGATCTGTCATCTAGATTGAATCCTGTTTTAACCCCCTAAACCCTGAATAGTCATAACTTTTTCATACGAAATCCATTTTTGAGCTCTTGGGCTTGTCGGAAAGCTCGTGGCATATACTATACGCCCTCAACTGTTTTTAATAAAGATAATGTGTGGATTTTCAGATAGGGTATTTTGAAGTTGACCATAACCAGGGGGATCAAAGTCAGGGGTCTTTAGAATTGTTTTCCTAAAAATCACTATGCAAGTTAGTGTGTGTGCTACAGGAATGAAAATCATTGGTTCTGTCTTTAGAATTTGAATCTTAAAGCTAGCTTTGGAACTCTTACAGATCTATTGAGAGCATCGAAAGGCGTTCTAAGCAAGTGTAAGTGCAAGCTTGGGAACACACTTCCTGGGCATTCAAGGCAACCAAGAAGGAAACAAAAGGTTGGAAATTCTCAACTCCCTTTGTCAATTCCTAGCTTAGGCTAAGAACGACTAGTGATAGGAGTAAGCCAGGGCGACGATAGGCAGTTATCAAGTTGAAAGCTCAAGTTCAAGTTAAAAACCTAATCTCTGTACTGTCGATAACATAAAGGAAAAGAACCTAACGTGGAACGATCAACTCCAAGTACGAAAACTACTCAAGTATTCCTGACGACGCAATATCAGACAAGATCATAAACACGATAATCAACATAAAAAGGGGATTAAGTAATTGGTACAAAAGGACTCTGCAACGAGGTTGTACTCTGGACAAAAATTGGGCTACTTAAATAGGCATATGAACCTTAGATCAGGACGACATCTAGTAAGGGATAGACAAAGCCTTAGGTCTTCAGAGGCTAGTGTCAATCATACTGCGAGGTCTTGGGCCCAGCAGTTGAGTCACCACTTGCATTACCCTAGCTCTGATACCAGTGAATCAGAGATGTCTCAAGGCATGGAGAGACCTACAGGCAGTTCAGGAGTGCCGTACCTGCACAGAGTAGAAGGCCCTTACAAAACACAGTTGGAATACCTTAGGACCAACCGATTAGGTGCTAGCATCTATGAGGACGGCCTAGGAAGGTCTGTGGTACAGATTAAGAATCCTGATCAATCCATTGGACTAGAGCGGCCAGCTGTCAAGTTTGAAAACGGAGCATACTTGGACAAAGAAGGAACCATATACGTAGTCACCAATCACCCAGATAGGACGGACGAATTTGGGAATGTGATCTCAGAAGCGTACTTAGGGGACCTAGACCAAGGAAACATGGGTACAGAACCTAGAACCCCTCGAGGCAAATCTGTTCTCACTAGGATTATCACACCTGATTGGGTTCCCCAAGACAACAAGAGCATCGATTTGCTCCTCAATCGAGAGACTGACGAAGCCTTTTGGAGGTACAAATCTGATCAGCCAACTGATATAGGAACAATCATAATCTATGAGTTTAAGGATCCTGATAGCCCAGGTAGAGTGACCTACTTAGATCACGCTTCGGAGAGGATCTTTGTGGTGACAGAAAATGATAGGCATGCTTACACTTGGAAGGGTGAATTCGTTTTTCCCCAACCAAGATCGAATGTATCCTATGGTCACCCTGGAGCTGGAACATCCCAAGCTCATGGAATGCAAAGAGACAGAAGTAGAGATAGACCAGAAGTAAGCTTTGCCAACCCAGTGGGTAGAGAAAGAACGAGGACGGAAACAAATAGAGTAGAACCTGAGATACTTAGAGCTCACAGGAATCAAAGAAATGCGGATGAGTTCCCTCTACCACGACCTAGAGAGCACACAAGAACCTTGAGACCGACTCAGCTAGTTAAGTCCATGAAGAACTACTTCGATGGCATAGGAGATCCATACGATCATGTGGCTGAGTTTAGGCAAGTCTTGAGAGCTGAACAAGTGGAGGATCTATTCACGCAGTACAATGCCTTTGGTCTGACCCTTAGGAACACTGCCCTGACATGGTTTCAGCCACTAAATGAGAGGCAGTTCAGGAGCATAGACCAACTCCTAGAGGCTTTCATTATTGAATTCTCTAAGAGTGGCATAAGGCATAATACCTCCTCGCTGATTCACAGCTTCAAGCAAACCCCTCAAGAAACCGTGAGACTTGCAGGAAGAAGATTTAGGCAATACTTAGAAAGATGCCCTGTCTCGGAGCTTCCCACACCAGCTAAGCAAGTGGCTTTATTCCTGGATGGATTGCTAAGTACTAAATTGAGATCTTATGTGTACTTGAAGGACCCTGGGACCATAGAAGAGTGTGTGCGCATGTGCATTGACATCGAGGATAACCTAGGGGAGGAGTTAGAGCTTTCCAAGATATACAAAGATTCGGATAGTGCCTCTAACCTCTCTTCCACGCAACCCACATCGATTGAGGAACTTGCAGAGAAAGTTGCTCAGAAACTAGGTGTCTCTAGCAAACAAATTCTGAGATTTGCCCCTGTAAAAAGATGTTATACTTGTGGCGGCGACCACATGGCGAATGTATGTCCCATTATGGCTCAACCCCAAGTAAATCCTAGTAGCCAGTACTGCACCATAGAACGAAGATACACCAATCACACCGCGCAAGATTGCCCATACAATAAGCAAGCGGTTAGGCAAACCTACCCTCAGCCATACCCTCAACAAGGAAGATACCAGAATCAGTACCCACCTCAGCAATACGCTAGGCCTCAGCAAAATTACCAACCGCAGCATCAGGCCCAACTGAGACCTCGGCCAGTGTTAGCACAACAACCAACCGCTCCTACGAATGTGATTCCGGTAAAGTATGCAGTTGCAGAAGAGAACCTGAATAGAGCTATAGTCCCTGTAACATCATTGCTTTCTGAAAGTGACCCGAGTGACCATAGCTTTGATTCTACACATGTTGATAGCCCCCAGGCCTACTACATGCAGTCTCCTGAGCATGATGAGTCTTACTATAGTGAAGAGCCAAATGAACCTAGTTGGGAGTCAGATTACACAAACGTCATGTATGCAAACCCCAACCCTAGGCCTCAACCTAGGCAGGTAAGACCCCCATTCCCTAGAGGACCATGCTACAGATGTCAGGGAGATCATCTCATTCGTGATTGTCCCTTGCCTCCACCTACACAACCCCAGTCGGTGACGATCCAGGGCTTTTGCCAAGAATGTGGAAAGGAGCATCTCTTATGAGATTGCCCAAAGAACCCCAATAATATGCCAAAAATCACTCCTATCAACGTTGTTGGGTTAGTGGTAGACTCCACAGGGAGCGTGACTTCCACTGCACCAGTACAGGTAGTCACTAGAGCCCAAACACTGCAGCAAAACCAGGGTGTAGGCCAGGAAAAGAGCCTAGATGTTAGTGAAACAGAGAGCATGACAAAGAAAAGGACTAGAGCGTGGAAAGATAGTCGGGAAGGAATGAAAAGACAATGGGCTAAAAAGATGAGTGAACTCGAGGAAAGCCTCAGAGAAACAAAGGCCAGGATAACTGAACTCACAGCTCAAACTCCCTCTCACACCGCCCCACCTCCACCACCTCCACCATTCCCAACTCCATCCGACCAGCCACCTTCCAACCCACCTCAACTAATTCCACCACCCCCTAGCGTAGGATCAGTCCTAGCAGATCCCACTCCCGAAGACCTTAATATGATGCTTAAAGCATATTAGGCCAGAATCCAAGAAGGGCCAAATGTAACTGATCATGAAAAGTGTTACCCAAGAGTAGAAGTAGAGTTAGAACGAACCAAAATTTGTGCTAAGATGGTGGAATTGGCTCAGACCATGTTTGAAGCCAATCGCCTATTTAACATCTCTAGTTCAGCGAAGACACAGTTGCACTTTGATGGACTGTTAGAAAGAATAGAGAAGTTGATTGCACAATCAGAAAAGGAACCCACCTATCAACATAAGGACAAGGCAAGTGAAAGAGCAAGTCTTCCTGCCCAGAAAGCCTATGTGCCTGAAGCCTATGTGCCTAACTCTACGGAGCCAAACACATCATCTTCTATGAATCGGTTCACACCAGAATTCCTACGCGAGATTCAAGAAGACAAATGGGCTAAAGAGAGTGAAGTCCCTCCTCCTATCGAGCTTGTGGATGATGCACGCGACCAATTCCCACAAGACATCCCATCCATTTATGAGGAGCAGGAGAGCACCCACTCTCAAGAAAGATTAGACTTTGAGTCTAACTCTCTACAAGAATTACCCCACTTCACAGGCCCATGGGAAGCTAAGTCTACTTGTATGAGAGCACCCACGGTGATGGTACGAAATGAGGACTCAGTCTTACCTAGGAACACAGAGGTAGTGAAAAACACTAAAGTGCAGTGCAATCTCAAGTTAGAAGAGCTACTCAAGGTTAGACCTGAATTATGGAAACATGTTGCCAAACAAGTACCAGAGATAGCAAAACCTCGTTCCCAGGTAGGATCACATAGGACAGTGCCAGAAATACCCTTGGATAAGATAGGAGATATATGTGAAGGTGAAGAAGGGAACACCTATCTTCCCATTACCTACCAGGAGTACACCACCAAGGCAATTTTGGACTCAAGTGCAGGAGTTGCAATTGCCACCACTTCCCTATGGAAGCGTTGGGGCAAGCCAGCACTCAGGCCAACGAGAATGAAATTGCAGATGGCCGATGATCATATTGAGAGACCCTTAGGATTGCTAGAAGGAATAACTCTCACCACCTGTGGTGTCGAGTTTGAGCATACATTTGCTATATGTGACTTCAGCAAAAATCATGCCTATGAGATGATTTTGGGAAGACCATTTATGCGACAGTTGCAAGTGGTACAGGACTGGGGAACCAATTCCTTGTATTTGCAACACTTAGGTGTTACAACCAAAGTAAATCTCAAAGATTACTCTCATAGAGATGTACCTCCCATCCAATGGAATCCCATCCATAGAGCCAAAGATGATACAGAATCGGTGCATTCCATAGGGCCAGGATCCTCTTGGATGCATGAAGACACCCACTTATGGATGTGCAAAGTAGCAGTAGACGAAGAGAAGAGAGAAAAAGCCAGAGAGGTAGGTGCAAACCCAGCCTATGCGCCTGTAGTTTTTCTTGACGAAGAATTTGAACCCCACGGCTGGGCAGAAATTTTAGCAACCATGGATGTAGCCATCAATGAGGAACAATGGACACCTCACTGTGATGAGGATGGCTATGACATTTCAGTCTTCTCCATAGAGCCAATCATGGGAGAGGCAGTTCTAGAAGAATGCGAACCTAGCTCTGATGCATTTGAGGATGCAAGTGACTCCGATCTAGAGTCAATCATCATGGACCCACCATTTGCATCAGATGAAGAATACTTCCATGAAGTAGAATTTCAACCCCAGAGACATGGAGAGCTTACAAACGATGTAAGATTAGCCACACATGTGACCCCGAAGGAAGAAGGAAAGAAACGAAAGAAGAGAGAAGTCTCACCAGAAGAGGAAGAATCTTTGTTTGAGGTCCCGGAAAATTTTAAGAAGTATGAGATAGATGACAGGAGGGTCATGATAAGAATGCCTAAACGAGAGGCACAATCAGGAGAGGCCTATGATAACAAAGAAACCACCAAGAAAATAGTCGTGGCCCTAGAAGAAGGAGAGGAGAGATGCACGTACATAGGCCATGACCTAACAGAGGAAGAAGAGCATGCGTTGATAGCCTTGCTAAGAGAATACAGAGATGTATTCGCTTGGAGTTACAAGGATTTGAAAGGTGTTGACCCTGATATATGCTCACACACTATCCCCATGACCTCAGATGCTAAACCCTCTAAGCAAAAGCCCTATACATATAACGATAATTACGCTGCTAAGATCAAAGAAGAGATAGATAGACTGATTGAAGCTGGATTCATCTATGAAATTGAGCACACTGAGTGGGTTTCCCCCATCGTAGTGGTGCCCAAGAAGAATGGCAAGCTACGTGTATGCATTAACTTGAAGAAGGTTAATGCAGCCACAATTCGAGATAACTACCCGCTTCCCATCACAGAACATCTCTTAGAAAGAGTGGCAGGCAAGGAAGTGTACAGCTTCCTCGATGGATTTTCGGGCTACAATCAAGTAGCCATAGCTCCAGAAGATCAGCACAAGACAGCTTTTGCCACAGAGTGGGGTATATTTGCCTTTCGTGTAATGCCATTTGGGCTTACCAATGCATCAGCTACCTTCCAGAGACTAATGTGCCATGTATTTAAAGAGTTCCTGAGGAAGAATTTAGAAGTCTATGTTGATGATCTTTGTGCTCATTCCAACATTAGACAAACCCATATCCCTGAACTCAGACAAATCTTTGACAAATGTAGAGAATATCAAGTCTGCCTAAACCCCAAAAAATGTGTTTTCATGGTCAGGCAAGGCAAGATTTTAGGGCACATAGTGTCAAAGAATGGCATATCTACTGATGAAGAGAAAGTGAGAGCGATAGCAGAGCTACCTAGGCCAAAGAATGTCAAGGAAGTACAAGCTTTCATGGGGCATTGTGGTTATTACCGACGATTTATACACATGTATGCTGTCATTGCAAAGCCCATGTACGGACTTCTGACTAACTTTGAGTGGACGGATGAATGTGATAATTCCTTCCAGGAGCTTAAACGAAGATTATGTTCAGCACCAATCTTGACCACACCAGATTGGAATAAGCCATTCCATGTTCACATGGATGCATCCAATTATGCCATTGGATGTGTGCTTGCACAACCTACCGGTGAAGGTAATATGGATCTTCCAATTGCCTATGCCAGTAGACAATTGAATGCAGCTGAACGGAATTACACCACTACTGAGAGAGAAGGCTTAGGCATGGTGTATGCGGTTAAAAAGTTTAGACATTACTTGCTTGCAAATAAGTTTAAATTTTTTACTGACCATCAGGCTCTGCTATATCTTGTGAACAAGCCATGCAATACAGATAGATTAGTAAGATGGTTTCTCTTACTAATGGAATATGATTTTGAGGTTGTGGTAAGAAAAGGGAGAACTCATTTGAGAGCAGATCATCTCTCGAGGCTCACATCTGGAGAAGCCCCACAAGGAGTATCAGATGACCTTCCTGATGCTTACTTGTTTAATTTGGAAGTGGTGCCGCAGTGGGCTAAGCCATTGGTACCAGTATTGACATACGGGCCTAACCATCCTGTAGTAAACACACAGAATAGAGAGGTTATGAGAGCCCAAAAGTACCACATCATGGCAGGAAGCATGTACAAGCACACAGATCAAGGAATCTTGGCTTGTTGTGTGGAAGAGGACGAGTACAATAAATGGTTGCATTTAGCACATGTAGGTGCGTTAGAGCAACACTACTCAAAACAACGAACCCTACAGACACTAAGGAGACTCTGAGTACATTGGCCAACTATGGAAGCGGATGTCCAAAGGTTGTGCAAAGAATGCCCAATCTGTTGCACTAAACCACCTGTGGAACACGCCACTCTTTATCAAGTGTCCATTGTGCCAGATTGGAGTGAACCACTAGTATCCTTCCTGAGGACGAAAACATTCCCTCCAGATATGACCTTGGCTAGGAAAAGGAGTTTAGAACAAGAAGCCCAGGATTACTCACTCATTGGTGATAATCTATATAAGCGTGGTAAAGATGGTTACCTGAGGTTATGTGTCCATGAAAGTGAATATCTCAAGATCTTGGAAACTGCTCACCAAGGTGTAGCAGGTGGACACTTTGGACCAGATCGGGTGATCAAGGCAATACTATTTGCGGGCTTCTGGTGGCCGACCCTTCACATGGATGCACATACCTATGTGAAACGATGTGATGTCTGTCAGAGAACTCAGTATCCTATACGTAAAGATGAGATGCCACTGAAACCTATGATGGGTGGACGTGCATTCTCTAAGTGGGGAATAGACTTCGTAGGTCCTATTAATCCCCCAGCTAAGGGTTCCCATGCAGAATATATCATTGTTGCAACAGACTATCTAACTAAGTGGGTAGAGGTAAAAGCCACAACGAAGAAGGATGCTCAAACAACTGCTAAATTCTTGTTTGAGAATGTATTCACAAGATATGGGCTACCTATAGAGCTTGTAAGTGATAGAGGCACTCACTTCTTGAACGAAGTGATTGAAGATCTACTCCAAGAATTCTTGGTAATACATAAGAAGTCTGCTCCCTATCACCCTCAAGCTAATGGACAAGCCAAAAGCACCAACAAGATCTTATGCAATGTACTGACAAAATTAGTGAACACTAAACGCTCTGATTGGGACAAACAGCTACACCATGCTGTTTGGGCATACCAAGTTGCCTACAAAACGGTACTCCAAGCCACCCCCTTTCAGATGGTATTTGGCCAAAACGCGGTGCTACCCTTGGACTTCTTGATACCTACATTGAAGGTAGCACAAGAGCACGAATGGATGGGTCATGAACTCTCCTCTAGACTTTTTGACCTTGAACGATTAGGAGAAACAAGACTGAGAGCAGCTGCAGGGATATATGCAGCTAAGAAGAGACAGAAGGCATACTTTGATGCCCATGTGAAGGATAAGGGCTTGAAAGCAGGAGATCTAGTTTTAGTCTACACATTGAAACAACATGCAAGGAAGCTAGAAAAGAGAGGCTACGGACCTATGATCATCAATAGGATCTCCACGAGTGGAGCAGTACAACTAGCCACTTTAGAGGGTGATGTTCTCCCAAACTATATTAGCGGATGCAGAGTCAAGTTGTATCAGGAACCTCTCACAGAGGAAATGCTAAGTCGACTCAATACTGCTAAGCAACGTAAAGAGGAAGAAAAGCAAATTCGAGAAGAAGCTCAAGCAGAAGCCCTAGAGTGCATCCGGAGAATGAAATTAAGAAGACAAGGTAGAGAGCGCCCTAGGCAAGATGCATATGTAGATCAAGGATATGATGTGGCTATGTGTGAAGTTTCAGGTGTTAGCTCACATAGGATAACTGATCGACGTCCTTTCATAACCTTAGATATAGGACAAGGAAAGAGTGCAAGGACTGTAAGAGCCTTGATTGACTCAGGTGCAGCCACTAGTGCTGTTAAATTGTCTTACTGTCAAGAGTTGCAATTAAATGTCAATCCTGTGGAAGCATATCTCATAGGATTGGGAGGCGTGGAAACCCCTTGCATGGGCGAGGTGGAACTTCCCCTCTATATTCATGATGAGGCAATGATAGTTAAAGTGCTAGTATGTCAAGATGAGGATCTCACTGAACCTCTTGTCTTGGGTCAAGACTGGATTTATGACCAAGCAGTCAACTTAAACCTAAGAAGTGGACTTCTTCAGGTATGGGTGAAGCAGACTAGAATTACTATGGAGTTAAATAATGGAGCACTCAAGGAACTAGGAAAGGCACAGACTCCTGGTCCCTCCAAGGGTGCACATGAAGTTGACCATGCTGTTCTTGTCCAAGGCTATGTGATGCAGAAGAATGAAGATCTCAAAAAAGGAGTCAGAACCACAACGGAACTCCCTTCTTTTCCAAAGGCCAGAGGGAGGCAGCAACCAAAGGTGGATCAAAGGCAGAAGAAGCAGAGTACTACCTATGTCGGAGATCAAAAGTACCTACGTAGCAAAATGTCTCAGCTAGTGAAACAAGTGTGGGTGCGGAAAGGCGAACACCCGGTTGCACTCAAGCCAACCACACGGGCAAAGCCTCTTATTAGTAACCAACAACACGACACTAATAAGAAGTCTTTCAGAAGTTCTTCTGCTAACGTGAAGTCTATTTGGGTGCCCAAGAAGTCGATGAAGGCTAGCCCACAATCAAGACAAATTTGGGTGCCTAAGACTTGTTTGCGGGCTCAAATAGCTACACCAAGGCCACACCCTAGACAGCATGATCCATTCACTCGCACAGCTGGCATCCACTCGTTTTCAACACTCAGGAACACACTAAGGTCCATGAGCACGAACAGAATCACTGGTAAATGGGTCCCTAAAAGGCCTCATTTTCAAGCCGACTCACCTATAAAGCTCTCGAGAGTCTCTACAAAACCAAGAGCAAAACCCATCCACTGCATTTGGCAGCCTAAGACGTGTAACAAACCCCCGGAACCCATTTTTAAATCCATGACAACCTACTAACCACATCACTATCACACTACATCATTCCACTTAGCTCTTAGGTCTATCGAACTCCTAACCACACACACACTCGCACCGAGCACTTACTAACCCATTATTCGCTCCCGACCCTCATGTTAATGTTGTAATGGGAACAACGACGGTTCTCTCTTGTCCTGTACAATGTTGACACATGTGTGTATATTCTCACAGAGACAGGCAGCAAGAAGTAACATGGCAGATACGGTAGGAACTAGCTCCTAGGCAGGCACCAGCCCCCAAGTGGTGGACATCGAAAGCCTTCCGGTCGAGGAGGAATTAAAGGAAAGACCAGCGGCATTAAGGGCATTACATGCCATACCGATTCAGAATCCTCCACAGGGTCACACAATGCCGGTGGGCAAAACCTCACACTGGTTCAGTGACGTTGCGGGACCTCTAGGTGAAGGCACATACATGTGGGAGTCCGAGGTAGAATTCAATGGACGTTGGGGCAGATACCACTTCTTTACCAGGGAGTTTGAAAAGCTACAGAATAACGAAGGACTGAAGCCGATATGGAAGAAGGCTGGGCTCTATGATTATTTCAAGTTCCAACTACCAAAGCCCGATTTTCTAAGGTGCTCATACTTGATTAGCACCCTCACTCCAAGCAAAGACAAAAAAGGATACAGCTCCTTTGTACTCCCATCACTCACAAGGGCCAACGAGCTGAAGCGTTTCCGCTTGACTATCAACTTGGTAAGAGAAGCTCTCGACATGAAAGGTATGCACATTCCTACGGAGAAAGAGACAATGGTCCCCGATAATATGAAGAACAGGAATCTGACGAAGTTAAAGGACATGGTCGTGATGACACCTACGATCGCCGTTCATTTACGCATGGTCATGCAACATTTCGCATTTCCCGCACAGGAACGGTTCACAATGCGTCCCAAAAAGATCTGGTTTAGCCTCTACTTAGCAGATGCCTTTGATTTGACAATCAATATGCCCCACTGGATTATTGACCAGATTCATTTGGCTCATCAAAGGTGGTATAAGAAACAAAAATATGTACTGTATGGTTGTTGTGCGCTTACCAGAATTGTGTATAGATGTCTCGCATATGATGTACCAGTGCAAAGGGCTCTCATTTGGACCAGAGCACAGGAGTTTCAACGCAGACTGTCAGCCATAGGGCCTCCCTCAAAGAAGATGAGAGGCACCGTCCAGATGCCTTGTGCACAAGCCCGCGGTGCCACCCTAACACCTGAAACAACTCCTAGGCTTCCCAGACGAGTGCAACCATTTACTATCAGGTTACCCAGGCACAGCACAGATGGCCCTAACCTTGTGTTTCCACCAGTACCTACTGATCTGGAATTTCCCCACGGGTTCACTTTGGAAGATCTAACGGATGAAGAAGTTGCCAGAATCATTGAAGCTGTTAATGCGGAAGTCGAAGCAGAGCAGGGTAGTGGACAACAAACGGCTACAGAACAACCCCAGCCAAGACAACCAGAAGTGGTGGAATTGGAGGATGAAGAAGAAGAAGGCCAAGAGGATGAACAGGAAGGATTTTCTGATGAGGAGGCGCATGATTATGAGCAAGAGGTTATACAGGAGCTAGAGGGTGCCCCAGCATATACAAAGGAGTTGAAAAAGCTCTATGATACCATCAACAGGGTCCAACAACAACATAAGTTATCCCTTGCAGCAGGAAAGGCTATCATGCACCAAATCCTGGAGGAGGAAGGAGTTGACGAACAGTATCGTGCCACACTGGATATGATCTCTGATGCCTTAGGAGTACCTGAGGCAGTGCAGACGGCCCTGGCACAATCACGCAGAATGGAAAGAAGATACGGAAGACGTCCCCCACGAGCAGGGAAACAAATGAATGTATTAGGATCAGGACCACAAGGCACCCCCACAACCACGGGCACTGCACACACCGCTCACGACACCGAGGAAGCACATACATCAAGTGCACCTCCATCACCTCCCTTACCACCTTCGCCCCCACACCCGCCACATTGACCTCCCCTTACCAGTGTAACTACCATCGTTACCGCCTCCGAGTCCACCGCCATGACTGAAGCACAAACCGCCAATCAACCCACACGCCCTCTCAACACCTCCCGTGTATACACCTTCACTAACACTGAAACCCTAACGGCAGCTACTGACATCCCCATTCCCCCACTCACACTTTCGGGCAGTTCACATTCACAACTGCACACACCACTGTACACATTCACCACAATCACTGCACCCACAATTCCACTATTCACAATCACTCCCACTACTGCTTCCACCATGGATTTTATGGACATATCACCCTCCACTGCACCTCTCCCTCCTCCCATACGGCCACAATCTCCCATTCCCCCAGCACCCACTTCACCATTTTCCAGCACCGCATTCACACTTCCCTTCCCCTTTCCCTTCCCCTCTGCACTTAACACCCTCCCTGCATCCACCCCCATTAATAATGTATTTAATAACATGTATCAGTGCATGTCTCAGTTACAACAACACTATCAGCACCTCGATGCTCAGCATACAAGTTTATTCAGGAGTCATGAAGCATTACAAGGAAGATTCATTGACTTAGAGCAAGAGAAGAAACAATTACAACAGCAGTTTAGTGCATTGCAAGAACAACATGAGCAATTAGTGGCAAATCCACCGCAGCCAGATGCCGAAGAAAGACAACAAATGGATGATCTGCTACACTCTCAAATCACAGAGAACCTCAAGCTCCGCCGCAACATGGCTCTATTACGGAAGCATATGTCTGCAGCCCTGGAAGAAAATAGACGGCTTCAGACACAAAACGAAGAGAACTTGGAATTAGCCATGGACGGTTCCCCACAAGAAATTGACCCGGAGAGATTTAAGGCCATTCCCTCGGACAATATGCAAATCATATTGGAAACCCATGCTGATCTCCTCAAAGCCCATGTAGCCTTAGAAAAGGAAAGAGACAAACTACGAAGGCAATTGGCAGCTCAACCAGCACCACCCAAAGAAGTCCCAACCACAGCTGACACGACTGACGAAGTAGCAGCGCTCAAAGCACAACTCGAAGAATTACAAAAGAAAGTGCTTGTGTATGAACGCCAACCCTCCCCCTTGGTAGAACCAGAACCTGAAGACCTAGTACCAATCGAAGTAGAGGAAACCTTTGAGGACCCGTACGTTCTGATGCCAGCACTTGGAGGCAAGCAAACAGATGAGGGTATGGACACCCTTGAAATAGAGGCTCCGGAATGGATGCAGAAATTGGAAAAAGTGGCCACAACTCATGATGATAGGGTGGCAGTCCAGATAGCATTGATGTCACGCTTGGAAGAGGTGGTCATAAAATCGGACTATTTTAGGAACCTCTCTCATCACAGGTGGATCGGCACCTCCGACGACTTGTATGTTCCTTTTTGTGTCTTAATGGCGGACTATAATGCTGAAATCAAGCACCACACCTCACGGGAACCAACCTCTGCCACACAGTTTGCACCAGACGACATCCCAGAAAGTGCCAAGCAGGGAAATATTCGCCAACCGACTTGGAGAATTCGACTGCTTGAAACCTACCCGGAAATGAATTGCACATGGAATAACATGCCCCTGTATATCAAGTACAATCCCTGCTACTGTCCTATTTTCCGAAGAAGGTCGTGGCCGGAATACACAAAGATGGTGCTGACAACCAAAGGCTGCGAGAAGCGGCTCAACTATGTCTACTTAGCACCACCTAAAGGTCATCCTACCGTAGGGTATATGATATCGACAATTCGGCATTGGGGTGTCAGGTTCAAAAACGTACCAGATGTCATGACACAGATGTGTCTTAAAATTTTTGAACTCATGATAGTCACCTTCCGGACCTTCAAGAATGTTAAGGAACCTCACCTCTCGGCGCTCGGATTCAATGAAGGCAATCAGGATCTTGTTTATGACATGAGCACAACGCCCTCTATTAATGTTGTTTATGCATGGCATGCCCGCATCAAACAGACATTTGAAGAGATGTTTGTCATCGGGTTCTGGGAATACCACTCAGAGATCTTCATTCCCAGGCCCTCACATTTATTACAATTGTTTGCAGTGGAACAAGCTCTCCACTCAGATAAGTTACGTATGCCACATCCAGAGGTTCCCGGGCCGGTAGATTGGGATGCTCTACTCACAGACTTGGCCAAAGGATTGAGGATTGCCGAACATCACTTAGCGCAAGATGTCGTTGAGTACTACATCCAAAAACCCACACAACAAGGGTCTCTCAGGGACGACAGACGTGAGAGAGGGGGGGTGTTAGCAGCAGACAAGGAACTGAAGGACTGACAAGGCATGGAAGTCAGAGAAGAGAGTCAGAGGGGAGAGAAGGCACAAGCAAACAAGGGAGTCAACGACGATCTGGCAAGTAGGCCAATAATTTTCTTCATGAAGAAGCAAGTACGAGCATTCACGCAGATCTAGCACTAAGGCAACCCTTTAATTTTTCAAATCCTTACACAAATTAAAAGTGATTCTCATCACTAACAACCCCTGTAAATACCATGTTCACCTTTTTGTAGCTCCATTTTGTGCAAGCCGAGGAGTCCTCGAGCTTGAGGAGCCTTAGAAGTAGTTGCTTACCAATTTTCGTATTTTTTAGATCTCGTTTGAGCCCTCAAATAAGCCCTGGAACCTAATTTTTAACTAGGCCGGACACTAGGTCTGAACAGGGCCAAAGCTAGTCAAAAACTATAAAAGGAGCTAGAGAGCTCATTTTTGAGGTTAGATTGTAATTGAAACGAACTTGTAAGAGCTTCTTAAAAAGTAATTCAAGAACTCCATTGCTTCTCACTCTTTGTCTTACTGTGTGTGCGCGTGTGTGTGTATGTGTGTGCATGTTCGTGTGCTTCTCACTCACGCACTTGAGCCTCCACTTGCTCGAGGTCTTCATACCATCCTCACGTCTTCCCGGATTGACATTAAAGGAGGTGCTACTCATCACTGAGCTACAGCTGCGACTGTAAATCATTGGTTGTCCTCTGCAGCTGCTGATAATTATTTCCCAGAGATGTGAATTCATCTCTTACTTGAGTCATATAGGTGAGCATTTGTCAGAATGCAGTATCTACAGTGGGTGATAATATTAATGATGTGCTAAGCGAAGATGCAGTAGGTGTAGATGCAAAGGGAATGGGGAATGGGGGTGGGAAAGTGGATGCTGTGGTGATTGTGGAAAATTGTGGTGTGCTTAAATATTGTGGTGGTACAAATGAAGTGAGGGGAGGTGCAGTGGGTGGTGATATATCCATATCGTTGGATGTGGTGTCGAGTGCGGTGACTGTGAATAGTGGTGTGATCGTGGGTAAGTGTGTAGGTGTAAATACGGGATTTACAAAGGTTGACGAGTAATTTACAGAGGGGTTGTCTTGGACGGCTTGGGGAGTTACGGTGGGTCGGGGAGGTGAGACTGGGGAGAAGGTTAATGGAGGTGGGAATGGTAAAAGGGGTCTTGGAGGTGTGGGGAAGGATGGAAAAGATGGATGGAGAAATGGGTTGGATAGAAAGGTGGGTGTGCTAGGGGGTAGACTAGGTTGAGTGGGTGCGGGAATTGTGGGATGAATGGGAGTAAGGACGACTTCTGCTACTCCACCGAAGAAGGAGGATGTTGTTCTGGGAGAAGGAGGGTTCTGATCTAAGGTTCCAATCTGCAAGGAGCCTTGTCTAAGATTTAGGTCCACTGAGTGGTCGTATAGCCAATCTTGGTCAAGGATTAGGGGTTCTATCAGGTCTTCGTCATGGCACACTAGTAGCTTTGTGGTCATAGTTACTTCATTTATGAGGATAGGAAGGTCCACCTCACCCATGCAAGGGGTTTCCATGCCTCCTAGCCCTATGAGGTATGCCTCAATTGGCCGCATTTCTATTCTTGAGTCCTTATAGTGGGACCATCTAATCGCACTAGTCGCAGCACCTGAATCAATTAAAGCCCTGAGCTCTTGGCAAGGGTTGCTGTGCTCTAGCTTGACTGTAATGAATGGTCTCCGATCCACTATGCTAGGATGGGTACTTGACTTTGCTTGACACATGGCCATGGGGTATCTGGGTGATGTTTCCAGATGGTTATAATGTTCTCTCCCTAGTCCTTATCTTCTTAACTTCATGCGCTTAATGCGTTCTATAGCTTCTGCCTGAGCTTCAGCTCGTATTCTATTTTCTTCCTCCTTACGCTTCTTTGCCAACGTGAGTCGTCTAAGCATATTGTCACTCTAGCACAATGGTGAGTACCAACGTGAGAAGATTCACCTCATAATTGTCAATCCGTGGAGACGTGAGGACTAGTATGAAGACTATGAGCAAGTGAAGGCACAAGTGTGTGAGTGAGAAGCACACAAGCATGCACACATATACACACACACGCGCACACAAGGCAAGAACAAGGAGAGGAACGATGGAGTTCTTTGCATTAGTCAAAAAGTCTCTTACATAAGCTCAATTCACAAACAATCTAACCTCAAAAATGAGCTCTCTAGCTCTTTTTATAGTTTTCTCACTAGCTTTGGCCTTGTCCAGACCTAGTGTCTGGCCTAGTTAAAAATTAGGTTATAGAGCCTATTTGAGGGCTCAAACGAAGTCTAAAAATTATGAAAATTGATATGTAGCTAATTCTAATACTCCTCAAGCTCGAGGACTGCTCGGCTTGAACAAAATGGAGTCTATTCTACCAAAAACGGAATTTACAATGTTTGTGTAGTGATTAAAATCACTTGAGTTGTGAATGGTCCTTGGAAAAAATGATTAGGCATTGTTGCCGTATTGTGCATGACTGCTCTATTGTACCTGTATGCTCTTCATATGACCTGTATGCCAACACTCCTCCCTTCCTAGCATCTGTCTCCCCTGATAGACCTCTGTTCTATAGGGTGGTCGATGTAGTATTGGATGACATTGGTGGCTAATTCATGTTCTCCTATCCTTAAGCCTCTCGCTAGGTCAGCTTCCAATGCATCCCAATTTATTGCACCGAGGACCTCTGGTTGCGGTGTGGTGTAGTACTCGGAGTACATGGCTTGTTCACAAGCAAAGAGATGGAGCAGGTGTGTTGGCTTCGGTGCGAAGACCTCCGAGTGATACTCCCAGAAACCTGATCTGAACATTTCTTCGAATGTCTATTTGTAACATGCAGGGAGGTATTTGATGCGTGCATGCCAGGCGTAAGCGACATGAATACTGGGGGTGGTGCTCATGTCATACACCAAATCGTAATTTCCATTCATAAATCCCGGTAGACGTACCTGTGGTGCTGCTACATTTCTAAAAGTTTTCAGTACTACCTACATCATATCTAGAATCTTAAGCATCATTTGGGCCGCCACATCTGGCATGGGCTTCAATCGTGGCATCCAATGTCGAATTGTTCCCATCATGTACGCTACTGACGGTGGTCCCTGTGGTGGCGCAATGTATGGATAATTGAGCCATTCCTTGCATTGTGCATTATTCTGGACCTTTATGTTGAATGCTTTCCATGAGCAGCGTCGTGGAACAGGGCCATAGCATGGATTATAGAGGAGATGCAATGGCGCATTGTTCCAGGTGCGGAGCATTTCAGGATAGGTTTCAAGAAGTTTTTGCCGCCATGTTGGTTGATGGATCTTGCCTTTTTGCACCTCTGTAGGAAGGTCTTCGGGTTGAAATTGGGTTGCGAAGGAAGGTATCTTCCCTGTGACTCTCTGTATTTCTGCATTATAATCAACCAGAATAATATAGTAAGGCCTGTATTGGAGTTCAGATGAGAGGATAAGGAGTCTCGATGACAGGTTCTTGAAGTAATCAGATTGCAGCACAGTTTCCTCTATGACCCTCATGGCCTGATTTTGCACTACTGTGCGCTCTTCATGAGAACTCCCGATCTCCTCCACTTGTCGTAGCCATGGGGGTCATGGTGCTTCGAATGTGTCCTGAGCTTCTTCCGTTTGTTGACCTCCTGGAAAGGGTTGTGGGTCGTATTCTTCTTCAAATGTTTGTTCCACAGGAATTTGTACTATGTCTTCGTCGGTGGGAGCTTCTGGAGGGGAAGGTGGCCTTTCATATTGTAGTAGGCGTGCTTTCAACTCTGTGACCTGTGTCTTGAGATCTTGTAGGGCCTCTGAGTCTGTGAGAAGTGAAGCCGCTGATGAGGTGGTTTGAGGGGCAGTCGTTGTGTCTTTTTGTTGTTTCTGCTTCAGTTGACTCAGTTCCTCTAAGAGCTGGTCATGTGCTTCAAGCAGCATGGCATAGTCGTCCAATATGATCTTGATATTGTCGGAGGTCACTGCTTGAAACTTTGATGGGCTGATGGGTGCCCCTGGTGTGCTTTCGATGGCTGCTTCTAAGTTCTCTTGGTTCTGTTGCTGTAGGCGTCGATTCTCCTCGTGAGCAGCTGCAAGGTGTCTTCTAAGAAGTGCCATATTTCATTGAAGTCTTGAATTGCGTTCTAGTTGTGTTTTTAGATGGCCTTCTACCACTTGTATTGCTTCTTGGTCTGTATTCTGTAACTGTACTTCCAATACACTATGAGCCTCTTGTAGAGTATGGAATTGTGTATGGATGCAAGCATTCTCCTCTTCTACTGCAGCAAGACGATTTTGTAGCACCTCCGAGTGCTCTTGCAGTCCTGCGTTATGTTGTTGGAGCTGATTGTACTCTGTCCTTAACTGTGATATACATGTGAGCATGGTGTCCAATGCATTTCCTATGGATGATGGTGTGGTTTGTACAATGGAGGATGCACGGGAAGGGGATTGGGGAAGGGGAAGAGTGAATGATGTGTCTAATGGAGATGTGTGTGTCGGTGAAATTGGTGGGGGGGGGAATGGGAGAAGGTGAAAGTGTGGGGGGTGGGGGAGGTGCCGTGGGTGGTGAAATGTCCATACTTTCAGGAGTGGTTGCGAGTGTGGGGTCTACCATATACATTGGAATGGTAGGTGGTGTGTGTGTGAAAGTGGTGAATAGATGAGAAGTGGGGTGGGGAGCTGAAAATAAAGGGAATGGTTGAGACCTGGGTTGAAAAGTTATAGCAAGGAAGTTATGGAGGGATTGGAGAAGTGGAGAGATGGAGGTTGGGGGTTGAGGTCGTAGAGTCGGGGAGGGCATGAAGGGTGGTGTGGTAGTAGGGAAACCCATGAATATGGATCTGGAGTCAGGATGACCTATGGCTGAGGGCATGGGGGATGGTTGTCCTAGGGCAGGCTCTATGAGCGATTCGGTGGATTGTGTAGTAATGGTGGTTGCTTCATAGATTGGGTTATCAGAGGTGGAGAATAGGGTTGAACTAGAGGTGGGAGTACGGAAGATGAAGGTTTGTTCGGTGGGTTGAGTGGTCGAGGTGATCTCCACGGCTTCTGTTCTAGGAGGTGATGGTGGGGGTGTGGGTGGTAGTGGCTCGGTTTATTCATGATGGGTGACTGGGTGCTCTTGGCTAGCAGTTTCTGCTGCTTGGGAGGTTGTCTCAATGGGTTCGGATGTAATAATCGGCCCTTCTGCTGTTGTAATGGGGATCTGGATGTTTTTACCTAATCGTGGTTGTGTGTGGAATCTTCGTGGATCATATTGAACTGGCGATCTCCTAATGGCGGTCCGAACTGCTTCTACTACCCCATATGTTTCTGCCATTAATAAGAGATCTTCACTATATTCTGAGTCAACTCCTGCTTCTTCCAACAGCTGAGTCATGAGTACCTTACTGCTCTGTTCGGTGAGTAGTTGTTGCGATCGCACTCGTTCCATGATTTGATACAGCCTTCGGAGTTCTACTGTATAAGCTGGGGCTTCAGTGATCTCCTCTTCGTATGCTCCTTCTTCTTCTAGGTGTCCTTGTTGTTGACCTTGCTTATCGTCACTCCAATGTACATGGCGACCGTCTGTGGATTTTCTTCTTCTTTGTGAGGATGTGCCTTGTTCTTCTGTATCTGAATAAAACTCTACATCAGAGAGTTGTGTACTTTGTAAGAATGCTTCGAAGTCCTGGGGATCCATTCCTTCAGCATCTCCAGTTGTAGCAAATTCAAATTCAGATGGAGCAGGAGGAGCTGAAGGGGCAGCTTGTGTCGTAGTTTCAGATCCAGACCTGGGTATTCTAATGGTAAAGGGAGGTACAGTGGCCTCCCCTCGTGGCGATACTTCAGGGGTAGTCAGAACTTCACATGTCTAGACACAAGGGATTGAACCCCTCATGCGCTTGGATTGATGTGTGGACGTCTTGAGCCTCTTAAACATTTGTAATTGTGCCCAAGTTAAGGCACATTCAATGGGTACATCGTATGCTAAGCACCGGTAGATAATGCGTGTGATAGCACAGCAGCCGTTCACCACTAATTTCCTAGAAGACCTTTTATTTGCTTCATACAACTTATCTATAATCCATACAGGAAGCTTAATGGGTAACGCACCTGTCTCCGCTAAGTAGAGAGCGAACCAAATTCTTTTGTGCGGTTGTGTGAAGCGATCTTGACCGGGGAAAGCAAAATGTTGCATGCACATACGAAGAGGGATGGACACGTTTGGTGTGAGTGCTGCCATGTCTTTAAGCTTCAGTAGTTTCCTATCCTTCATGTTAGTAGGAACGAGAGCATCCTTCTCAGAAGGTACATGAGTGCCATGCATATTCAAGGCAGAGCTCACCAACTCCAAGGTAAGTTCAAACCTCTTTAACTCGTTGTTGCCCAGCAAGGAAGGAAGAACAAATGACCCTGGTTTGTCCTTTTCTGCATTAGTCTGTAGTGTTGAGACCAGGTAGTAGCATCGGAGGAGTTCTGGTTTGGGTAATGATGCCTCGAAGTACTCAGCTAGCCCTGCACGTTGCCATATGGTCTGAAGATCCTGCGTGTTCTGTAGAGTCTCAAACTCCTTGGAAAAGAATTGGAATCTGACCCAAGATCTATCATACTCGCACTTAGACTCCCATATATACTTGGCCTCTCCTAATGGGCCTGGCATGCCATTGAACCAATGAGAATTGGCATGGACTCTTTTTGTGATCCCTGTGGGTGGATCCGGTACCGGGATCTGTTGAAGGTGTTGTAGCTCCACAGGTCGTTCAGTTGGTGGCACATCAACAGGCAGACTATCCACATCAATTCCTGTAGTAATTATTCCTGCCTGTGAGCTCGGACCTGTTGCTTCTGCCATGAGAGCGCTTGTAGTTGCTGATGCTTATCTGCTAGAAGAAGAGAGAGGCACATTAGTATTGCATTGGAAACAGGATGTTATGGTGTTCCCTCCACAATACCAACATGACATTTCGAGTGGTTAGAGGTTAGTGGGTGAAGTGTTCGTGATGTGTGTACATGTGGGTTAGTAGGTTAGGGTTCACTCTAGATGCATACTTTGGTTGTGCAATGTTCTCAGAATGCACCTACATCAGAGGGGAAGGATTTACACAGGTGGGTCAGGGGGTTTGATATGGGGTTTAGGTCTCCAAAATTTGATGCTGGAATCGTTGCTTTTCTTGGTGATGATGTGTGAAAGTTTGCGGACTGGAGTGTGTTGGGTTTGGGGCCTTTTGGGTACCCATTTCCAAACATTCTGAGGCGTGACCGAGAATGTGGTGGTGTGGAGTGTAGATGTTTGCCTTTGAATGGGAGCCAATAGGACTCATGAGTGTTGGTTTGATCTAGTGATTGGGGGTGAAGTTATTTGAGCTGGTAAGCAGGTCTTGGGCACCCATATTTGTCTAGCCTTTGGGATAGCCCTCATTGACTGCTTTGGGACCCAAATAGAAATGGTTTGTCTAGATTGATGCCTAGGGTACTCCTTCGTTGTAGTCCTCGACACTGTAGCTTGCTTGATGCCTCTTTGGAATCCTGTCTCTAAAGCCGAGGGTTGTTCACCTTTGCGTATCCAGATCTGCTTCATGCCATGGGGTATTCTGTATTGTACTGGTTGGTGTTCATTCTTCTTGGTCCTCGGGCTCCTCTGTATCTTGTATTTTCCGGCTTGCTTTCCTTGAATTCTCTTTGGAAAAGAAGGGAGCTCCTTGTTGACTTCTGTACCTTCGTCATGAGTGGCAATCCTTTCACCATAGAACTTTGGTCAAGAGTAGCATGGTTCATTTCAGGTGGACTCCCGGAAGGACCAGGATTCAATGCCTCTTCTAGCGGCCTATGTGCTTGATTTTCTAATTCAATCGTGATGTGGTTTTGGCCTATCCATGCCTGAAGAAGTCCACTTCTTAGGTTGAGGCTGACTGCCTGATCATAGATCTAGTCTTGGCCCAGGACAAGAGGTTCGGTAAGATCCTCGTCTTCACACACTAGCACTTTGACTGCCATTAGCACCTCTTGAATGTAGAGGGGAAGTTCCACCTCACCAATGCAAGGGGTTTCCACACCTCCCAATCCTATGAGATATGCCTCTATAGGATTGATTTGTAATTGTAGCTCTTGGCAGTAAGACAGTCGAACTGCACTAGTGGCTGCCCCTGAGTCAATTAAAGCTCTCACGGTCCTTACACGCTCTCCATGTCCTACTTCTAGGGTTACAAAAGGCCGTCAGTCGATTATTCTATGGGAATGTCCACTTGAGGCTTCGCACATGGCCATAGGATAGCCTACAGATTCTTGAGTGTCAGGCATAGGTGGGTCTCTACCTTGTCTCCTCAATTTCATTCGTCGGATGCGTTCTAAAGCTTCTGCCTGTGCTTCTTCTCGAATTCGTTTCTCTTCTTCTTTACATTTCTTGGCAGTGTTGAGTCGATTTAGCATCTCTTCAGTCAGGGGTTCTTGATATAACTTGACTCTGCATCCACTTATGTAACTTGGTAGAATATCAGCCTCTAGAGTGGCTAGTTGCACTGCTCCACTTGTGGAGATTGTATTGATAATCATTGGCCCGTAACCTCTCTTCTCTAACTTCCTTGCATGTTGCTTCAAGGTGTAGACTAGGACTAGGTCTCCTGCTAACCTTTATCCTTAACGTGGGCATCAAAGTATGCCTTCTGTCGTTTCTTAGCTGCGTATATCCCTACAGCCGCCCTCAGTCTTGTTTCTCCTAATCGTTCAAGGTCAAAAAGTCTAGAGGAGAGTTCATGACCCGTCCAGTCATGCTCTTGTGCTACTTTCAATGTAGGTATTAAGAAGTCCAATGGTAGCACTGCATTTTAGCCAAATACCATCTGAAAGGGGGTGGCTTGGAGTACCGTTTTGTAGGCGACTCGGTATGCCCAAACAGCATGGTGTAGCTGTTTGTCCCAATCAGAGCGTTTATTATTCACTAATTTGGTCAACACATTGCACAGAATCTTGTTTGTGCTTTCGGCTTGCCCATTATCTTGTGGGTGGTAGGGGGCAGACTTCTTATGAATTACCAAGAATTCTTGGAGCAGATTTTCAATCACTTCATTCAATAAGTGAGTGCCCCTATCACTTACTAGCTCTATGGGTAGCCCGTATCGAGTGAACACATTCTCAAATAAGAATTTAGTGGTTGTTTGGGCATCATTCTTCGATGTGGCTTTCACTTCTACCCACTTGGTTAGATAATCCGTGGCCACAATGATATACTCAGCATGTGAACCCTTAGCTGGGGGATTAATAGGACCAACAAAGTCTATTCCCCACTTAGAAAATGCACGTCCACCCATCATAGGTTTCAGTGGCATCTCATCCTTACGTATAGGATACTGAGTTCTCTGACAAACATCACACCATTTCACATAGGTATGTGCATCCATGTGAAGGGTCGGCCACCAAAAGCCCGCAAATAGTATTGCTTTGATCACCCGATCTGGTCCAAAGAGTCCTCCTGCTACACCTTGGTGAGCAGTTTCCAAGACCTTGAGATATTCACTTTCATGGACACATAGTCTCAGGTAACCATCCTTACCACGCTTGTATAGATTATCACCAATGAGTGAGTAATCGTGGGCTTCTTGTTCTAAACTCCTTTTCCTAGCCAGAGTCATATCTAGAGGGAATGTTTTCGTCTTTAGGAAGGATACTAGGGGTTCACTCCAATCCGGCACTATGGACACTTGATAAAGAGTGGCATGCTCCACAGGTGGTTTAGTGCAGCAGATTGGGCATTCCTTGCATAACTTTTGGACATCAGCTTCCATAGTCGGCCAATGCACCCCGAGTCTCCTTAGTGTCTGTAGGGTTCGTTGCTTTGAGTAGTGTTGCTCTAATGCACCTACATGTGCTAATTGCAACCATTTAGCGTACTCGTCCTCTCCTACACAACAAGCCAAGATCCCTTGGTCTGTGTGTTTGTACATACTCCCTGCCATGATGTGATACTTTTGGGCTTTTACTACCTCTCTATCCTGTGTGTTTATTACTAGGTGGTTAGGCCCGTATGTCAATACCGGCACTAATGACTTAGCCCATTGCGGCACCAGTTCCAAATTAAACAAGTAAGCATCAGGAAGGTCATCTGACACTCCTTGTGGGGCTTCTCCCGATGTGAGCCCTAGATAGATGATCTGCTCTCAAATGAGTCTTCCCTTTCCTTACCACAACCTCGAAATCATATTCCATTAGTAAGAGAAACCATCTTACTAATCTTCCTGTATTGCATGGCTTGTTTACGAGATATAACAATGCCTGATGGTCAGTAAAAAATTTAAACCTATTTGCAAGCAAGTAATGTCTAAACTTTTTAACTGCATATACCATGCCTAGTCCTTCTCTCTCCGTAGTGCTATAATTTCGTTCAGCAGCATTCAGTTGTCTACTAGCATAGGAAATTGGAAGGTCCATATTACCTTCACCAGTAGGTTGTGCAAGCACACATCCAATGGCATAATTGGATGCATCCACATGCACATGGAAGGGCTTATTCCAATCTGGTGTAGTCAAGATTGGTGCTGAGCATAATCGTCGTTTGAGCTCATTGAAAGAGTTCTCACATTCCTCAATCCACTCAAAGTTTGTCAGAAGTCCGTACAGAGGCTTTGCAATGATGGAATACATGTGAATGAAACGTCGGTAATAACCACAATGCCCCATCAAAGCTTGCACTTCCTTGACATTCTTTGGCCTAGGTAGTTCTGCAATAGCCCTCACCTTCTCTTCGTCAGTGGAGATGCCGTTCTTTGACACTATGTGTCCTAAAATCTTGCCTTGCCTGACCATGAAAACACACTTTTCTGGGTTCAGGCAGACTTGATACTCTCTACACTTGTCAAAGATTTGCCTGAGTTCAGGTATATGTGTTTGTCTAATGTTGGAATGAGCACATAGATCATCAACATAAACTTCCAAATTCTTTCTCAAGAACTCTTTAAACACATGGCACATCAATCTCTGGAAGGTTGCGGGACCATTGGTAAGCCCGAATGGCATTACCCTAAAAGCGAATATGCCCCACTCTGTGGCAAAAGCCGTCTTATGCTGATCTTCTGGTGCAATGGCTACTTGATTGTAGCCAGAGAACCCATCTAGGAAGCTGTACACTTCCTTGCTGGCTACCCTTTCTAATAAATGCTCGATGATAGGAAGCGGATAACTATCCCTGATAGTGGCTGTGTTAACCTTCTTCAAGTTAATGCATACACGTAATTTACCATTCTTTTTGGGCACCACTACAATGGGGGATACCCATTTAGTGTGCTCAATTTCATAGATAAATCCAGCTTCAACCAAGCGGTCTATCTCTTCTTTGATCTTGGCAACATAGTTGTCATTGTATGTGTATGGCTTTTGTTTTGAGGGTCTGGCCCTCTGTAGTCATGGGAATCGTATGTGAGCATATGTCCGGGTCCACTCTTTTCAAATCCTTGTAACTCCAAGCAAATACATCTCTCTATTCTCTTAGCAAGGCTATTAGCTCTTGTTCTTCCTCTTCTGTCTGGTCATGGCCTATGTACGTGCATCTCTCTTCCCCTTCTTCTATGGCTACCACTATTTTCTTGGTGGTTTCTTTGTTATCATAGGCCTCCCCCGATTGCGCCTCTCGTTTAGGCATTCTAATCATGACTCTCCTGTCGTCTATCTCATACTTCTTAAAATTTTCTGGGACCTCAAACAAAGATTCTTCCTCTTCTGGTGTGACTTCTTTCTTCTTCCTTTTCTTTCCTTCTTCCTTAGGGGTTACATGTGTGGCTAGCCTTACATCGTTTGTAAGCTCTCCGTGCCTCTGGGGTGGAAATTCCACTGCATAGAAGTATTCTTCATCTGATGCAAAAGGTGGGTCCATAATAATTGACTCTAGATCGGAGTCACTCGCATCCTCAAATGCATCAGGGCTAGGTTCGCACTCTTCTAGAACTGCCTCTCCCATGATGGGCTCTATGGAGAAGACTGAAATGTCATAGCCATCCTCATCACAGTGGGGTGTCCATTGTTCTTCATTGATGGCTACATCCATTGTTGCTAGAATTTCTGCCCAGCCGTGAGGTTCAAATTCTTCATCTAGAAAAACTACAGGTGCATAGGTTGGGTCTTGGATTGATCTATGGGTTTCTTTTGCACCTACCTCCCTGGCTTTCTCTCTCTTCTCTTCTTCTACTGCTACCTTACACATCCATAAGTGGGTGTCTTCATGCATCCATGAGGATCCTGATCCTAGGGAATGCACCGATTCTGTATCATCTCTGGCTCTATGGATGGGGTTCCATTGGATAGGAGGGACATCTCTATGAGAGTAATCCTTGAGATTGACTTTGGTTGTAACACCTAAGTGTTGCAGATACAAGGAATTGGTTCCCCAATCCTGTACCACTTGCAACTGTCGCATAAATGGTCTTCCCAAAATCATCTCATAGGCTTGATTTTTGCTAAAGTCACAGATAGCAAATGTATGCTCAAACTCTACACCACAAGTAGTGAGAGTTATCCCCTCTAGTAGTCCTAAGGGTCTTTCTATGTGACTGTCAGCCATCTGCAATTTCATTCTCGTTGGCCTGAGTGCTGGTTTGCCCCAACGTTTCCATAAGAAAGTAGTAGCAATTGCAACTCCTGCACCTGAGTCCAAAATGGCCTTGGTTGTGTAGCCCTGATGGGTGATGGGGAGATAGGTGTTTCCTTCTTCTCCCTCGCTCATGTCTCCTATCTTGTCCAAGGGTATTTCTGGCACTGTTCTTTGAGATCCTACCTGGGAATGTGGTTTTGCTACTTCTGGCACTTGATTGGCTACATGTTTCCACACTTCTGGTCTAACCTTAAGAAGCTCTTCCAAAGTGAGATTGCACTGCACTTTGGTGTTCTTCACTACCTCCGTGTTCCTAGGTATGACTGAATCTTCGTTTCTTACCATGACGGTTGGTGCTCTCATACAAGTAGACTTAGCTTCCCATGGACTTGTGAAATGGGGTAGCTCTTGTAAGGAATTGGACTCGAAGTCGAATCTCTCTTGAGATTGGACGCTCTCCTGCTCTACATAAATGGACGGAAGGTCTTGTGGGAATTGATCGTGTGTGTCATCCACAAGTTCAATGGGAGGAGGAACTTCACTCTCTTTAGCCCATTTCTCTTCTTGAATCTCTCGCAAGAATTCGGATGTGTATCGATTCATAGAAGAAGGGGTGTCTGGTTCAGTGGAGTTAGGCACATAAGCTTCCTTGGGAGGAATGCTTATTCTAGCATTTGCCTTCTCCTTAGCCTGGGAGTTGGTTCCTTTTCCAGACTTTGCAATTAACATCTCCAATCTGTCTAACAGACCATCAAAATGCAATGGTGTTCTAGTGGAGCTAGAGCAAGTGAAAAGGCGACTGGTCTCAAACATGGCTTGAGCCAATTCGACCATTTTAGCACAAAGCTTTGTTCGCTCTATCTCTAGATTGGCTCTAGGGTAACATTTCTCATGATCTGTTGTGTTGGGCCCTTCTTGGATTCTGGCCTGATATGCTTTAAGCATCATGTCTAGATCTTCAGGAGTGGGATCGGCTAAGACTGATCCTACTCGGGGTGGTGGTTGGGTTAAGTGTGGTGGATTGGTGGGTAGAGGAATGAAGGGTGAAGGGGATGGTAGTGGCGGGGATGTGTGAGAGTGCGTTTGAGATGTGATTTCTATGATTTTGGCTTTGGTTTCTCATAGACTTTCCTCAAGTTCGCTCATCTTTCTTGCCCATTGCCTTTTCATACGTTCACGGCTATCTCTCCAAGCTCTTGTCCTCTTCTTATTCTGGCTCTCAGTCTCGCTAACCTCTGCATTCTTTCCCTTGCCTAAGTCTTGGTTCTGCTTAAGTGCTTGAGCTCTTGTGATGACTTGTACTGGAGCCGTGGAAGTCACACTTCCCGTGGAGTCCACCACTAGCCCGATGACATTGATAGGAGCAATTTTTGGCATATTGGCAGGATTCTTGGGACACTCTCGTAACAAATGCTCCTTTCCACAATCCGGACAAAAGCCTTGAATTGTTACGGATTGGGTTTGTGTCGGTGCAGGTAGAGGTCAATCACGAATGAGGTGATCTCCTTGACAACGATAGCATGGCCCTCTAGGAAATGGAGGTCTCATCGGCCTAGGTTGGGATCTCGAGTTGGGGTTGGCATACATGACGTTTGCGTATTCTGGCTCCCCACTAGATTCATTCGGTTCTTCATAATAATATGACTCACTATGCTCCGATGATTGCATGTAGTAGGCCTGGGGGCTCTCAACATGGGTGGAGTCAAAACTATGATCACTTGGATCACTTTTTGAAAGCGAGGATGTCACTCGCACTAAAGCTCTATTTAGATTTTCTTCCACTGCTGCATACTTTACTGGAATCACATTGGTGGGGGCAGGAGGTTGCTGCGCTAGGACTGGTTGCGGTCTTTGTTGCCCTTGATAGGGTGGTTGATAGATTTGTTGGGGTCTAGCATACTGTTGTGGTGGGTACTGATTAGGGTACTTTCCTTGTTGTTGATATGGCTGAGGATAATTTTGTCTAACAGCTTGTTTGTTATATGGACAGTCTTGTGCTGTGTGATTGGTGTACCTCCTTTCTATGGTGCAGTACTGGTTGTTAGGGTTCACTTGGGGTTGAGCCATGATGGGGCACACATTAGCCATATGGTCTCCTCCACAAGTATAGCATCGTTTTCCTGGGGCAAATCTAGGAATTTGCTTGCTAGAGACACCTAATTTCAAAGCTACCTTTTCTGCTAGATCCTCAATTGATGTGGATTGTGAGGAAATGAGGCTACTAGAACTATCTGAGTCTTTATAGATTTTTGAGATCTCTAATTCCTCCCCTAGATTATCCTCAATGTCTATGCACATGCGTACACATTCTTCTATGGATCTAGGGTCCTTCAAGTACACATATGATCTCAGTTTGGTGCTTAACAATCCATCTAAAAATAAGGCCACTTGCTTGCTGGAGTGGGTAACTCTAGGGCCGGGCATCTCTCTAGATATTGTCTAAATCTTCTGCCTGCGAGCCTCACTGTCTCTTGAGATGTTTGTTTGAAGCTGTATATCAGGGAGGATGTGTTATGTCTTATGCCACTTTTAGAGAATTTGATAATGAATGCCTCTAGAAGTTGATCTATGCTCCTAAACTGCCTCTTGTTTAGTGGCTCAAACCATGTCAGGGCCGTGTTCCTAAGGGTTAGACCAAAGGCATTGTACTGTGTGAACAGATCTTCAACTTGTTCAGCTCTGAAGACTTGCCTAAACTCAGCTACATGATCGTAGGGGTCTCCAGTGCCATCGAAGTAGTTTTTCATGGATTTAACTAGCTGGGTCGGTCTCAAGGTCCTCGTGTGCTCTCTCGGTCTTGGCAAAGGGAAATCATCGGCATTTCCTCGGTTCCCTGGGGCTCTATGTCCCTCAGGTTCCACTCTATTTGTTTCCGTTCTCGTTCTTTCTCTTCCCCAAGAGTTGGCAATGCTTACCTCAGGTCTCTCTCTACTCCTTTCTCTTTGATTCCCATGAGCTTGAGATGTTCCAGCTCCTTGCTGACCATAAGACACATTGGATCGAGGTTGGGGAAAAACAAATTCTCCCTTCCAAGTGTATGCGTGTCTTCCATGCTCAGAGACCACAAAGATTCTCTCAGAAGCATCATCTAAGTAGGTCACCTTGCCTAGGCTATCAGGATCTTTGAATTCATAGGTGGCAAGAGCTCCCACTTCATTAGACTTTTCAAGCTTGTACCTCCAAAAAGCCTCATCCGTCTCTTGGTTCCAGAGCAATTCTATGCTCCTATTATCCTGGGGAACTAACTCTGGAGTGATTATTCTTGTTAGGACCGATTTGCCTCGAGGGGTTTTCGGCTCCTTTCCTAAGTTCCCTTGCTCTAAGTCACCTAATTCAGGTTCAGAGATGATGTTGCCAAACTCATCTGTCCTTTCAGGTTGGCTGGTGACCACATACATTGTTCCTTCTTTATCTATGTATGAACCATTTTCAAACTTGACTACAGGGCGTTCTAGTCCAATGGGCTGATTCGGATGTTTAATTAGGACAACAGATCTTCGCAGACCATCCTCATAGATGCGTGCACCTAGGCGGTTGGTCTGGATGTATTCCAATTGAGTCTTGTAGGGACCTTCAGGTCTTTCTAGGTATGCCATTCCTGAGCCACCTATAGGTCTTTCCATACTATACGACATGTCAGAGTCACTAGTTTCTGAGTCTAGAGCGTAGGGGTAATCACTCAATTGTTGGGCCCAAGATCTCGCTGTATGGTTGACGCTAGCCTCGGATGATCTAATGCTTTGACGGTCTCTCCCTAGGTGCCTTCCCGATCTCAGGTCTATATGCCCTTTTTACGTTGCTGATTCTTTGGTACCAATCACTTGTTCCTTTTAAGTTCCTTTGGATGTGTTTTCTTGTTTTTAATTAAGCGTCGTCAGGAGCACTTTAATGTGTCGTACTTGATGTTCTACGTCCGCTTAAGTTCTTTTCCTTAAGTTATCCTTTGACTGCAATTTAGCCTATCCTTGCACTTGAGAAGTTAAAGACTCTTCAAACTTGAGTGTTCCTATCGTACCCCTAGTCAATCAGGACAACTACTCGCACTTAGCCTATGCTAAGAATGGATTGAGGGGGTTAAGAGATGTTCCAACCTCAAGTCACTCCTTCTGGTGATGCTTGTCTACCCAGGAAGCACGTTCCCAAGCTTGTTCGCCCTCGCACTTACTTTGCTTTCTCCAAAAGCTCTCAATGATCCTGTAAGAACCCCAAGTTTAGCTTCAATTTGATCCTTCAATTGATAGACAATTTATTTCAGACACTTTTTAATGACCCTTGTTCCCCCTTTTGTATTGCTAAAAAAAATTCCTCTAGAGCTCCCTTGGTGTACCTACCCCTCAGTGTCAACTTCAAAATATCATATCTGAAAATCAACGCATTATTCTTATAAAAAACAATTGAGGGCGTGTAGTATATGCCACGAGCTTTCCGACAAGCCCTAGAGCTCAAAAAATGGATTTCGTATGAAAATGTTATGACCGTTTAGGGTTTAGGGGGTTAAACAGACAAACAGAACCTTCCAGGAGTTTTAATGCATTTTTCTAAGGCCTTTGTAAGTGTATGAGTATTTGAGTATGCAAATATGCCCAAAATTTAGCCTAAATTTCCAAAAAAATTACCCCTTTATTTTTTGCCAAAATGTCTGTCTATCGCGATAGACGGTGTCTGTCGCGATAGATGGGTCTGTCGCGATAGACGGTGTCTGTCGCGATATATGGGTCTGTCGCGATAGACGGTGTCTGTCGCGATAGATGGGTCTGTCGCGATAGACGGTGTCTGTCGCGATAGACTGAATCTGTCGTGGGTCCCTGTCTGTCGGGATAGACGGGTGTCTGTCACGATAGACGGTGTCTATCGTCTGTCGTGGTTTTGGTCTGTCGCGATAGATAGTGTCTGTCGCGATAGATAGTGTCTGTCGCGATAGACTGAATCTGTCGTGGGTCTCTGTCTGTCGCGATAGACGGTGTCTATCGTCTGTCGTGGTTTTGGTCTGTCGCGATAGATGGTGTCTGTCGCGATAGACTGAATCTGTCGTGGGTCTCTGTCTGTCGCGATAGACGGGTGTCTGTCGCGATAGACGGTGTCTATCGTCTGTCGTGGTTTTGGTCTGTCGCGATAGACGGTGTCTGTCGTGATAGACTGTGTCTGTCGCGATAGACTGAAAAAACATAGATTTTTTAGAAACTTCTAGTGATTTGGAGTGCTCTAATGGTGTAGGTTACCGTGCCAAACATGCATTCAAAAAATATCAAGTTTTTCTGTCTATCGCGACAGACAGAGGTCGTCGTCCGGGACCTGTGCAGAGTCTGTCGTACCTGCGCAATCTGCTGGAGATGGTGGTACAGCTAGTTCCTGCAACAAAAGCTCAAAAACTCACAAAAATAGATCGCATGCAAGCTCTCTCTCGCTCTCTCTCACAATGAAATGAGGGAAATGAGGTGGGGAGTGGAATATGACAAAAAAACTGAAATTTTTGTGGAGATGGAGATGGAGGTGGGAGATGGTGGGGATGATGATGGTGATGATAGTGATGCAAAAGTAAGAAAAAATGAAGAAAAATAAAGAAAAAAAAGGATATTACCTATAACTCCAATGTCTCAACTCAACATCTTACCATCACACGCTCGTCCTCGAAGCTCTCTCCCCGGCAACGGCGCCAAATTTGGTGTCACTCTAGCACAATCGTGAGTACCAACGTGAGAAGATTCACCTCATAATTGTCAATCCGTGGAGACATGAGGACTAGTATGAAGACTATGAGCAAGTGAAGGCACAAGTGTGTGAGTGAGAAGCACACAAGCATGCACACACATACACACACACGCGCACACAAGGCAAGAACAAGGAGAGGAATGATGGAGTTCTTTGCATTAGTCAAAAAGTCTCTTACATAAGCTCAATTCACAAACAATCTAACCTCAAAAATGAGCTCTCTAGCTCTTTTTATAGTTTTCTCACTAGCTTTGGCCTTGTCCAGACCTAGTGTCCGGCCTAGTTAAAAATTAGGTTCTAGAGCCTATTTGAGGGCTCAAACGAAGTCTAAAAATTATGAAAATTGATATGTAGCTAATTCTAATACTCCTCAAGCTCGAGGACTCCTCGACTTGAACAAAATGGAGTCTATTCTACCAAAAACGGAATTTACAATGTTTGTGTAGTGATTAAAATCACTTGAGTTGTGAATGGTCCTTGGAAAAAATGATTAGGCCTTGTTGCCGTATTGTGCATGACTGCTCTATTGTACCTGTATGCTCTTCATATGACCTGTATGCCAACACATATCCTCAGTAAGAGGTTCCTGATATAACCTGACTCTACAGCCACTGATGTAATTAGGCATTATGTCTCCTTCTAAGGTGGCTAATTGTACTGCTCCACTTGTTGAGAGTCTGTTAATGATCATAGGTCCATAACCTCGCTTTTCTAACTTCCATGCGTGCTGTTTCAGCGTATATACTAGAACTAAATCTCCTTCTTTCAAGCCTTTATCTTTCACATGTGCATCAAAATATGCTTTCTGTCGCTTCTTTGCCGCGTATATTCCTGCTGCTGCTTTCAGCCTGGTTTCTCTTAATCGTTCCAAGTCCATTATTCTTGCTGATAATTCATGGCCGGTCCACTGATGTTCTTGTGCAACCTTAAGGGTCGGTATCAAGAAGTCCAAAGGAAGCACAACATTCTGACCAAAACCATCTGAAAGGGAGTTGCATTGAGTACGGTCTTGTAGGCCACTCGATATGCCCAAACAGCGTGGTGTAACTGTTTGTCCCAATCTGAACGTTTGTTGTTCACGAGTTTCGTCAGAACGTTACAAAGGATCTTGTTAGTGCTTTCAGCCTGACCATTGGCCTGAGGATGATATGGTGCGGATTTCTTGTGAATCACCATAAAATCCTGTAACAATAGATGACTTTATAATTACTCCTCTTTATGAATAGTGATGGATCTGCCTTGCTAGGTTGAAACCCTTTGTCCTGCAAGAAAGAAACAAGCCTGTGATTCCAAGCCATTGGGGCTTATTTGATTCCATATATAGCTTTATTAAGTTTACACACATAATTAGGATATATGTGATTCTCAAAACCAGGTCGTTTTGCCATGTATACCTCTTTTGTTATCCATCCATTAATAAATGCGTTTTGTCCAATTGAAGTATCTTCCAATTCTTGGAAGAGGTAATACTAAGCAAAACCCTAATTGTAGGCATCTTTGCCACAGGAGAAAAGGTCTCCTCATAATCAATTCCTTGAGTTTGTGCAAATCCTTTTGCCACAAGCCTTGCCTTATACCTGTTAATGGAGACATTTGAGTACTTATTCAATTTGTAGGTCCATCTTGAGCCTATCACTTTCATTGATGGAGACTTGGGAACCAATTCCCAAGTGTTGTCTCCTCAAGAGCTTCAATTTCTTCTTCCATTGCATGCCTCCATTCTGATTTCTTCTTTGCTTCTTCAAATGTTGAGGGTTCCTCTTGATTTATGTCATGTGCTAGATAGATTGAATGTTTAGTGACTAGAGAAGTATCCAACCCATACCTTTCTGGTTTTCTTTTCTCCCTCATGGACCTTCTTAGGCCATGAAGTGATGATTCTGCCTCTTATCCAAGTTCCCGCATTTTTGCTTTACCTTTAGACTTCCAAATTTTGAGTTTTTCATACTGAATTCATCATCTTCTAAGGTATCTTGCTCTTCAACTTTAGAAGGAATATCCTTAAAAAATTTTAGAAAATCTTATTCAAGATCATAAGGTAGGTTGACCTTTCTACATGAATCTTCATACCAAGAACTATTCTCATCAAACACTACATCTCTACTCACCAAGAATCCTTTGGTTGTTGGGTTGTATAATCTGTAGCCCTTTTGATTGTTGTCATATCCAATGAATATGCACCTTTCTACTTTGGGCTCCATCTTGCCTCTAATCTGTGAAGGAACATGAGCATAAGCAATACATCCAAAAATATTACAATGATCCGAGCTTGGTCTTCTTCCATTCCAAGCCTTATATGGTGTCATGCCATCAAGTGATTTTGAAGGTAATCTGTTAACCAAATAAATGGTTGTGGATACAGCCTCAGCCCATAAGTAATTAGGTAAGTGCTTCTCATTTAGCATAGACCTTGCAGCTTCAACAATTATCCTATTCCTTCTTTCTCCCACTCCATTTTGCTCAGGAGTGTACCTTGTAGTGATCTCTCTTTTGATTCCCCTCTCTTGAATAAAGGAGTCAAATTCATGGGAGAAGTACTTTCCCCCTCCATCTCACCTTAGCCTTTTTAATGTCTTAACTATTTGATTCTCCACAAGAATCAAATATCTTTTGAAGCATGAAAAGGCTTCATTTTTGTGTTTCATAATGTATAGTATAGTCCATCGACTGCAAACATCAATGAAGGAGACATAATAACTTGATCCAGATATTGAAGCATCCTTGCTAGCTCCCCATACATCTGTATGAACCAAATCCAAGAGATCTCCATGCATATATCCTTTCTTCATGAATGGTAACCTATGAGACTTTCCAAATTGACATGCACTACACTTATAAATCATGTGTTGTTTTGACAAGTTAGGGAGTCAAGTACACTTTGGTCCCTACAAATTTTCTTTAATGATCTTTCACCAATATGCGCTAACCTTTTATGCCATACTTCCAATTCTGTGAGTGTCTGACTACCATACTTAAATAGAACAATGTTTCTAGTGTCTTGTAATTCAAATGTGAACAATCTACCTCTCTTTTCACCTTTTTCAATTCTCCTAAATCCTTGACTTGGATCCTCAACAAATGTTCCTCCTCTTGTGAACCTAACTTGCAACCCTTTCTCTACTATCTACCCAACACTTATCAAATTCTTTGTAATTGGTAAGGACATAGAGTACCTTACTGAGTAGATTGATGTTTCCATCAGGTGCTTTGTATCATCTCTTTGTACCTCATGCTTGTTCCTTGGATCTTCTAAATCTGATAGGAGGGCCACATTTCTTGCCACATGATTGGAACAACCTAAATCTATGTAGAAAACAAGCTCATCAAATTTACCTTATGGCATGGCCATATTCATGATTAGCAATGAATCCTCTTGATTTGAGTCTTCTATGTAGTTATTGAAGTCTCTTCTTCCTCTATTGCCTCCTTGATAGTTTGAATGGTTGTTATTGTTGTGGTTGCCATGATAATGGTTGAACTTTCCTCTTGAGTAGCCATAGCTTCCTCTATTGTATCCTCTGCCTCTTGGATTCCTGGAATTCTTAAAGAAATTTTCAATTGTATGATTAGTTAATCCACAAATAGAGCGTGAACTAGAGTCTTGGGATCTCCCCTTGCCTTGTCTTCCTTCTTTGCCTCTACCTCTACCATGTCTTCCTCTACCTGCATAGTTAGCTTGATGTGTACCTGCTTCATCATCCACTTTCTTTCCTCTTCCTTTGTTTTCTTTGGACTTTCCTTTATCACTATACAAGGCAGAAGATTGATTACCTTTGGAACTTTCTCCATCTTGATTAACTTGGCCTCTTGAGTAAGTAGTTGTCCTATGAGTGTATTGAAATATGGTACATGCATATCCATGTATAGATATATAGTTGTGGTGAATGCTTCCCACTTGTCATCTGCCTTCAAGCCATTGATGACCTACCTTACAATTCAATCTTCCTCTATTACCTCTCCAACTGATCTGTATGTCCTTGAGCTTTGTGACAAAATCAGTCACATTTTGTTTGGGAGCTTTCTTGAGAGTTGTGAAGTCCAGCCATAGTCGATGCTTCCTAGCCTTTGTACTTGAAGAGAAGAAGGCTTCAAGTGCATTCCACACTTCCTGAGATGTCTTACAACTTCTAAGGTGAGGCAACAAAAAATTTGAGATAGATTTGAGGAGATAAGACCTTGTAAGTGCATCCTTGGAGCACCATGTTCTCAATCTTTCTTGCTCTTCTTGTGTTGGTTGACCTTTGTTCCTAAAAATTGGCGTAACTTCATCTCCAGCTATATAACCATATAAATTCTTTCCTTGAAGATAAGTTTCCATCCTTAATGACCAGACTGAGTAGTTACCTCTATCCAATTTGTGAATTGATGAAGGAAATCCATCTACCATGTTGTCCAACCTTGCTCTGATACCACTGTGAAGAGATGGATTTGAACTTGGAGAAGATGAAGTGGTGTTGCAAAAACTTTGCACTACACCAGCCAAATAGACTCTATGGATATGTAGTGGACCCTTTTAGCTTGCCAAAGGATGTACTAGACACCCTATGTACCTTGGAAGATCACTCTCAAAAAGATAAATCAAGATAGATAGGTAGAAGTTGAATCAAGGGTTAAAAACTTGTTATTTTGGTTTATACACCTGTTTAGTGTTTTGAATAATTCTCTGGACACAATAGCAATTGACTTGATTCCTTTTGGTGAACTCTTACTAACTTAATAAGCTACCAATCATGAGTTATTTCATAAAAAATGATGGACTACATAAAGAGAAAAGTTTTGAGCAAGTTATAGCATCACCTCGATTTTCACGGGCTGTAGTAGTACTCAGACCCATGAGTAGCGAAATGATAATATCTCGAGATTCCAAGACGCAATCCTTATGAAATTTTGTAGGCATATACTAGACAGTACGTTATTTTATCAAGCTTTGAATAATGGAAAATGATGAACTACACATTGAGAACAAGCTCTGAAAAAACGAATGTTCTGATGGACAGCTATGAGAGAAGTAAAGTATGAAGAGATATAGTCGACTTCAAATTAACATATCTCAAGATTGATAACCCCAATTGCAATGACACTTTATGATCATGTAGTAGATTTATGGAGAAAACTTTATCAACTTAAATCACTGAAAATCATGGATCATGCTAAGAGAAATTAACTCTGCAAACGCACTAAGAATCTGAGAGCTATGGCACTGGACAATATACTTACAAAAGCATGAAGTTATGAACTTAAATGATCATGAAAATGAATGTATATTGATTGTAAAGTACAACAGACTTATTGATACATATGTGTGCCTTGAACCCATAGTTTGATATGGCATAAATCTCTACTCATGGAGGTCTAAAACCGCAATTCAAGAGCTATGTATATATAGTGATATTTGGAGCCAAGATTTGAATTTGAATCTTGCTCACCAAAGACAAATCTTCTATCTTTTTGTGATTGATTGCTTCTCCAACCAATTCTATCACAAATTTGTGGCTTCTCTTTCCTTTTTCCATCAAGTGGACTCAACCACTTTAGATACTTTTACTTTTATATCAAGTAAAGGCTTCAAAAATTACAAGAGATAGTTCACAAGTGAACTCATACATTTCCTTCACTTTAAAGCTTCTCCTATGACCTTGTGGGACTCAAGCCAATACTTAGGATTGTCATAGACTTGCTCCAACATTATACATTAAAAATGTGCTCAGAAAATTCAAGGGGAAAGATGTCAGACCTACATGTGTACCCATGTAATTAAACTAAAATCATAATGAAATGAAGATAAATTTATTAAATATGTTAAATTCTATACAAATTTTGGTAGGTAGCTTGAATTATGCTACCTTAACCAGACCAAATATTAGCTTTGATATTGGAGTACTTAGCCAATTCATGCATACTCTAGAAATCCATGCATGGATGCAACCAAATGAGCTCTCAGATACTTGAATAGAACTACAATTGAAGGGATATTTTAATCTTATAGATTTGATTCAAATGTAGGGATTTATTATGATGCAAATTTCAAAAGTTCAAGAGACGATAGAAGAAGCACCTCTATTATGTTTTGTAGGTATAAAACTTGCCTCTAGGCTAACAAAAAGCAACATACTATAGTTGTGATCCACTCAAGTACAATTTAGAGGATTAGCTATAGAAAAGCAAGAAGCTAACTAGAAGGATTATTTGACGAGCTAGAAGCAAAAGTACCTCTTTTACTTAGTGATAATATGAGCTCTATGCATCTTGCAACAAAACTTTTGTACCATGCAAGGACAAAAAACATAGAAATATAGTACCATTTCAAAAGTGAGAATGTAGGTAAAAACAATGTGGAGCTTACCTATGTTTCAAAACAAAAATCAGTGTGAAAACATGATGAAAAAAGCACTTGATGGAGTAAAGCCTTGTAGATTCAAGGTTATGGTAAGTATGTAGATTATTCTCAAAGGGTGAAGACATAAATCTCAAGCATTGAAGGCTTGAGGGGGAGCTTTTTTAGCACAAGACAAGATTTAATGCTTGACCTTACATTTTGAAGGTGTGTATGGTCCTTTTATCGTACATGAGTTTTGAGTTTGAAGTGATCGAATTCAGTTGATATATTTATTTCATATAGTCTGTACAGGCTTTGATGATTTCTTCCATATGTATTTCATCACAAGTTTGTATGGAACCTCATAAAAGGTGTAACGTATGCATTTCCATGACTTTTAGTCATCTAAATTTTTGGTGATTGATTTATGACTTTGTTGAAAATCAAGTCCCAATCATGCAAAAAGGCTCAACCACGAGTTTTGCAAGTGGACCAATGAAAAAGGAGGACCCAAACTTGTGGAATAAATTTAGAAGATCCACCAAACTCAATCAAATTCAAATCTCATCAAATCAACTAACAAAAAGTGCACCTACACTAATTGGTGGGTGGTTAGCTAGATTGTAGGAAAAGTAAAACTCTATAAGCATCATCCCACACTTTTTTCTTGAGTTGCATGCATTCCACGAGTTTCCCACTTAGTTTAGTGAAGTGATAAACTCCAGCAAGCAGCCGCCTTGCTTTCTTACCTCATTTTCTCATGATTTTGCTCCTCTCTATCTAGAGGTGTAGTTAGGCTTTTCCAAATGTGATTGTATTAGATTGCAGAGCATTATTTGCTCTCTCATTATACTCATTTTCATTGATTTCAACATTCATTTTGTCTCTCATATAGTTCCCTGAACGTTTCCAAAGTTCCAAGTTATTTGACTGAGTGAGTTGTGAGAAATGGCCAACTTTGTGAAGGTATCTCTCTGCACATAGGCAGAGAGTATTGCAAACAGGTAGCCTGTTTTGCAAAGGGTGCTTCTCCCCGATCAAATATTTATTTGGTATGATTTAAAGCTTTTGGGTAGCTCTTATATTCTACTATAAGTCTGCAAAATTTCATTTTAAGTCTCTATATGGGTGTAGAGAAAAGTTCAGAACATTGATCATACATAACTACTTGTGGGCCTAGTGGAGGACATCCATCTTCCATTTTTGCATTGGGGTGTTAGAATCATCACCCATCAGTGGTATCAGAGCCATTTTGGAGGCTTGGAGACATAAATGGCATCATACTGAAGACTTGAAGGGATCAAGACAACTCGTGGAAGCACAAGGAGGACACATCAAAGCAAGAAGACATCGAAAGGGGGCTATGTTGATCGAGATCTCAACTAGTCGAAGGTTAGCAAGGGAGAAGCTATCAAAAGGTAATATCCACACCTTCTAACGCATACAAAAACTTGAGGAGAAGCTAGAGGAGCATCTAAGTTAAGAGAGGCCCATTCCCAGGTGCAAATCTTCAAAAGACAAAACGAATATGCCCCACCCAGCCACGGAAAAGATCTCATCTCAGCAATACAGAAGGTTCTAAGATGAACAACCCTTGAAAACACACCAGGGGATGTCGATCTCGCTAGGAGGAAGCAAGCCCACAACAGATCATAGAAACATACCTAGCTTGGCTCGCGTAGCAGAGGATAAGTGAAAGGCTGCCATCAAACAAGCTCTAGCCTTCACATACATGGTACAACACAACTCGACCTGGCACAGATGAGAGATAAGGGAGCACCGAGCTGGACTTTGAAGGTAAGAGAAGGGATGTGAAAAGATGCCTGCGTTGCAATTCCAAATGGAAGGGGAGCCCCATGAGGGCATGTACAAAGAGAAAGAAGAGGGGTAGCCACAAGTAGGGTGCACATCATCGGAAATAAGTTAGACTCTGATGTAGGGAGATCCTACACAACAGTGTCTCAACACGACATATGTAACCAAGAAATCGCCTCCTAGCAAAGTCTAGAGAACACAAAGGCTCATTCCAAGAAGCATGACACCAATAGGTGAGCGCAACAGGAGCGGCATCTTTGCTTGATCCACATAGAGGAAGCCATTGATTGGGCTGATTCCACCAGTCACCCGAGAAAAGGAAGCTCACGCACCATCAGATCCCAGTAAGGATGGTTTCCTACATGAGAGGGGAGCATTTGGAAAGCTTGACCCCCACCCTCAACAGTGATTCTCTCTTAGAGAAGCAATGGAGACCGCATGAGAGCTCAACCCCGAGAAGGGAAACGCCAAGCCTTGATCCATAGAGCCTCCGCAAGGAAAGAGAGCAAGATGCACAAGGGGGAGCACGTGGCACTCAACCCCAAAAATGATGCAAGAGGGGGGGTATGGGAGAGTTCAGCTCCCCCAACCACCCACCATCGTGACATGAATGAGAGGGAAGGTGAAACTTGGCCAAAACAAAAAATGGTCAATACAAACACACAATTGAATGCACAAGAGAATGGTGGTTTCTTTCAAAATTTGAAGGCTTGTACCCACATGTAAATGCTTAGAATAAGGATGCCCCATTCACATGAGATGAAGGGATCTAGAGTCCAAGGCTTTCACACCGGATTTATTTATTTCTCTATTTTGTTCCTTGGGTTTTCTTGGAAAGAGGGAGGATCAAGATGGACGACTACCCATCCCCCAATCCAAGAAAGGTATCCTCATTAAGAGATGATGGAGATGGGGGAATGCTAAGAGAATGAGTGAGTGGGAGTGTGTGGATGAGAGAGAGAAAGAGAGAGAAGGGGGTTAGGGGTTTTTTGTGCAACGAACAGAAACAAACTAAAACTACCTACTAAAAACAGGAAATGGGGAACAAATGGTCCTATGGAAGGGTGAAAGTTCCATACAAGAACTCAAATCCTACGCAATTGAGCAGAAACATTGCAACACAATACTTTACCGCATGTTCTTGAGCTCTCCAAGTGATGAAAGGCCGACCATCCCCGACAATGGCACCAAATAATGTTGAAGTTGTAGTAGGAGAAGACCAAAAACCTCACCACCTTGCATGGAAGCAAGAAGGAAGGCTCAAGAGTGACTCTCCTCTCATCCACCCCTACCTCCAACATGTTCAAGCCATTGGCATCAGCCCCATGCTATGCCACATGCTTGAAAACAAGGAGAATAGGGAGTCAAGGATCCTAGTCCATGAGTAAAATACAAGTAATAGCAACTACTCTACTCACACAAAGGAGAGACATGCATAGGCACACACACACACCACTCTCACAAACTCACAAAGACACAATACACAAATGTAAATAGTCTTGGAGTAAAAGAAATCCTTCTTCCATTCACAAGAGATATTACATGAGAGCACGTCGGCCAAAAGCTCCCCTCTTTACAAAAATGAGCTTCTATATATAGACTAAGCTCTATTCCCCATCTGCTCTTTTGAAAAGTAAAATAGTGAGCATGTGTGTAACTACCATATCTTGGGCAAATATTCTTTTTGTAACCACCAAATCCCAATAAATATGGGCGTGGATTTTTTACATTTGTTATCTCATATGTGTGCAAGAGAGATGGCTATTTACAAGGCTTCTCTACCTTAGTATAAGAGAAATATCAAAAAGTGTCCTAAGAGGGTATTTTTATGTGAAACTCTTAGTAGATACAAAAACGGTTATTCTTATGATCTAGGGAGGGTTCCTATGCACAATTGAGGATGTGTGCATTCCCTACAACCCAACAGTGTGTGTGTGTGTGCATATATATATATATATATATATATATATATATATATATATATATATATATATATATATATATATATATATATATATATATATATATATATATATATATATATATATATATATATATATATATATATATATATATATATATATAGGGAGGGGGCAAGGGATTGCATGTCCTTGGACACTTCCAAATGTCCCTCATGTGGAAACTTTTCTAAGGTCCAACCACATGTATGACATGGTATCACATGAATACTTGATCAAATGATCCTTCTCCTCTCATGTACACCCCAAGGTAAGGTTCCCAAGCCTTAGAATAAATTATTCTTAAGGTTGAGACTCTTCAAATGGGAGCTCAATTGATCAAGATAACTCAAGGGTTCAAAGGATACACTTGAGGATACTTTCACAAGGGCTTCTCAATAAACTCCAAGGGTTCTCTAGGGGGAGTTTGTATCCTTAAAACCCATGTTTTTGCCGCTTCGATCTATAATTATACAATAGTATTCCCTCCTTAAGCATTTTTTGCCTTGAAAATATGTAGAAGTACATTATGTGGAGTATTACCCCATGCTCCATGATCAATATCTTCGATCATGGTCTTCATCTCTTTGATTCATGTCTTTATCAAAAGAGGATCTTATCTCGTACTAAATTTGAAATGAGGGGAATCGATGTGTGGGTTGATCCCTACCTAATCATTCTAAACACCATCTAGCTTTACATGTCAGTGGTTGAATCAAATGCAAAGCATGGAAATTATGACAAGGGTGCCTCTAGAACATCCTTTCCTAATCTAATAATTTGCTATGTGCAAGTTGTGCATCCATAGCACAAACATATGAAGTATGGTGGATCTTAAGTATTTCCATCTAAGTTGATATATATATATTGATTTCTATACACTACTTGTGTGTAGATGTAGAAAAATAGATGAACTTTGGAATATTTCAAGACGTTGAGAAATCCCTTCAATTTTTATGAAGTTGAAGTTGACCAAAACATATAATCTTAGATGATTCTATTATTTTCCATTTCTTAACCAACTTCTACTGAATCTTTTTTCCAACTACAAGACTATTGTGTTCAATTGGGTTTTAGAGTCCAAAGTATAATGCAGAAGAATTGCTCCATTCACTTCTTGGGCAACCAACTTCAATCAAAGGAATTTCTGAAATACATGACTTTTTGGAATTGCTAAAACTAGAAAAAATTCCTAAATCTTTTCTCATAAGGGTTTACTCTAACCCTTTTAGAATCTTTCTTCACCCACTGTAGTTTATTATGAGTACTCATCTCAAAGCAATACATAATGGATGAGTGATTCCTCTCGGACTTGAGCACCTTCTAAGATTGAATGTGGTCTTTACAAAACATCTAGCTATGATGTTTAATTTGATTACCTATTCCATCCGATTGAACCTTATCTAAAAATGACTCGAATATATTTTCATAATCAAGTTCAGTTTTGACAAGTGGGAAGGAAGCACTAAATTTTGTGTATCCGATTCAAAATTCTAAGACACTAAAAATAATTTGATGCTCAAAAGCTATAAGTCTTGATATATCCATTCAATTCAAGGTTTTGAAGCATTGAATCCATTTTAGTGAGATTAAAATGGATAATGAAAAGCATTCTTTGGGTGAACTTAACCATCATCCAACCACCAACTCTAGTGTTGTATCAAACATGGGTATCTCAAGCCATCAAGATTTATAATTTGTTGATAATGTCTAGATTATAATCAACTAGTGCTTCAACTAATTCTATTACTAAATTAATCCTTTTCAAGGTCCCAAAATTCCTTTATAATAGAATCCAAATCTCGCACATATCTTTGAATCAAGGGATTGATTCACTTAGTTGGTATTCTCAACTAAGTACTTTTTCCTAGACTAACTTAGTCTAATTTAGCTTGTTTGAAAGGATCTTTTTAAGTTATTTCTCTTCAAGAATTCATGCCGTATTTATGATAAAGAGCTTTACAAAATCTTATAGATCTTGTAGCTTTATGTAAGGCTATACTTGTCTTACTTGAATTCTTAAAGAAGATCATGGAATTTTTCTTACTTCATCCTTTAATATCTTCCTTCTCTATATGTGCTTGAAGTGACTTTAGGTCATACCCTTGAACATCATATACTTCATCTTCATTTAGGAGTTTTTTTCCCATTGGTATTTATTTTTAATTCAAGTAATGCATCCCAAGACTAAAAGATACCTACCATCTCAAGTTTTAATGTCCCATACCATCATTCCTACACCAATTTGAATATAAAGTATAGTATCCAATATCACCATACTTTATACCAACATTGATGTGTGGATGATATCTATCTTAAATTCTAGAAGCTATACTCCATAGAACACATTTTACTTAAATCCTTTTAAAAGAATTTTTAGAGTCAAGGAATTACCTCTATTTTTTCTATCTTGATCAGGTTTCTAGGAATTCCATCACAAGATCGTTCTATATATGATATTATCCCATTCTTATCTTGGAATCTTCAAACCTTTTGATGGAATAAACATCCATAATTCTTTTTTAAGATGTTATGTGTAATTTCAAGTGCCTTGAATTATATTCAAGACCTAGTTAGTTCTTACTCAACTAACTTGTAGTAAAAAGAGTTTATTCTTGTCTTTATGTTCTTTTTTGTTAAAATATTTAAATAGTTACTCTAGGGCTTTTGAGGAATTCTCTATTGCCTACATCCAAGCATCCACAAATGCTTTTGGATTTATCTTTTATGAAATCCCTTAGGTGAATACAAGTTTCACCTTCCACATACTTCATTACTATTGCATACTACATACTTGGAATTCAAACTTCTATCTTTTCTTCTTAGTTCCATTTAGAGAAGTATAGCCTTTGGCATGCTCTATTAAACCTTTTGGTTGCAACCTGCTTTTAAAAATATTTTGTGATTTTGATGGGATCCCGATTCTAACTTTAGCATTCCATGAAGTTGCTTTTTAAGCAACTCCTTATTTTCTTAACATTCTAAAGATATTTGTCTGCCTCATCATCTTCATCCATGATTTTATACTCATGGAATGAATTGTACCAATTTTTGGTACTTTCTTCCCCCTTTGAAGAATTTTCATCCTCAAAAATTATTAAGTATATAGCTTCATTCCAAAATGTGGAGTCAAGTGCTATGACTCATACAGATTGTACAAAATCCTAATATTCGCTCTTATGCTTGTCTGAACCTTGAAAGCATCATTCACAAGAAGATGTACTATAAAAGAATTCTAGGTTTGGTATTCGACCAAACATCTTCTATAGGTATCTCAACAACAACCTATCCCAACATATTTATGAATTTCCTCTTACTCTCTAGGCATGCTCATGACTTATCATCTTCCCAAAAATAGAAGTTCATATTTATTTGAGTTAGGAGAGATGGTTTTAGCTTCAAGGCTAAACAAAGCATAATAATATGAATTTTAAAAAATTTACGAAGGTATACTTATCATGAAATAAGAAATTCTTTCCATTTCATCTTTGTGTTTAAGAATTTTAAGTTCCTTCCATTAGGAACCTTTGTATCTGCAAAAGAAAACTTGACTTCACTGTCATTTTGAGATGCAAATCTCTTGATTGAATGAATCCATAAATTAACTATGAAACTCCATTAGGACGATGCAGTTTTCAAATTTTCACGACGTCTTTAATTAGTTTACACCATTCTTGTTTGTGAAAGTAAACTAAAAACACCTTGATTGAAATTTTAGTTCAATTTATCTTATTCATCATTCTCTTTGATGAAGCCAAATAAGAGCTTTGTTTCATGAAACTTCTAAAACCAGATTAGGGTGCCATCCCACTTAGGATATCTCATCAAGAACTCCTTTGGAAACATCTCTAAGTGTCTCATATACTTGGAGTTAGCTTTGAGTATGCTAGGTTCTTTATATAATAGTTCCCAATAAATATCCCTGCTTTTGTAGAGGAAGAAATCGAGTTTCGATGCAGTCAATGAAGCAGCTGACGAAGAACTTAGAATTGCAGAGACTCTTGTTGCATCTTGTTTGCCTTACCACATATCCTCTTCAAAAAATCTCCCCTCTCATCGCCACGTATAGCATCATTTGGGTCCACACATGGGTGCCACATGGCACCTATGTGTGAGCCCATATATGGTCACCTCTAAGGGCATGGTTCACACACACCCATAACATGTGCTCCCATTTAGCATTTCCCTCCCCTTAAGTCTATTTTTGTCCTCAAAAATGGTTTTAGAAAGTCCCATTGAAAGAGAGAAAGATCATTGAATAGATATCCCCATTGAAATCCATGTATCTTATGTACATGGGAATATCTCCATGGTGTTTCCCTATATCCTTCCCTTTAGGAAGATTCTTGGGAAGGCAAAACAAATGTAGAAAACAATGTCTAAAGGGTGCTAATCTGCTCCCATGTACCATTATCCTTTGAACCGCCTATATTTCCACTTTACTAGGCACTCTTTATGTAGGTGAATCCTTTTCCATTTCTCTTCACTGCATAATATCATCTCATGCTCATGTGGAACAGATTGAATAGAAATAGGCTCCACTCTCTCACTATCTAGAATGAGACTCTTAGATTCAACCAACCTTTCCTTAAGCTAGCTCACATGAAATAATGATGGATTTGGCTACTTTTTGGAAGTTGGATCTGGTAAGCCATCTTTCCTTTTCTCTTAAGTATTGGGAATGGTCCACAATACCTAGGAAATAGTTTTGGACAAGGTCTGATCTTCACTGTTTCAGACCTAGAGGGAACTCTAAGATAGACTTTCCCTCTAAACCTCAAAGCTAATTCCTCTCCTTTGAGGATCATCATAGGCTCTCGCCCTATCTTGAAATATCCTAATGTTTTCCTTATCAAGACTCAGCATATCATTCATCTCTTCCAAGAAGTCCTTTATAGCTTGGACTTTCTCATGCTACAATACTACTATATAAAGAGATTTTGGCTAAAATCAATACATAAGCATAAATAGCCTTTTCTCAGTGGAGGAGTGCTTGGCACTATTATATGAAAACTTTACTATAGGTAAGTACTCTCCCCAATTTGTTTTCCTTTCATCTATCCAATTAGTTTTCCTTTCATTAACATGTGCTCAAAGCATATCTTCTAGGATTTTATCAGCCCTCTTTGTTTGCCCATCTATATGTGGATGCTCGACCATGCTCAGGCTAAGTTTAGTATCCAACCTTTTAAAGATTGCTCTTCAAAAGTAAACTTTGTATTTGAATATGAAATAATTTCTAATGGAAGACCATATAACTGGTATAAGTTCTCAACAAACAACTTGGCCAACTTAGGTGTCTTGGCTATATTACATGTTGGAATAAACCTAGCCATCTTAGTTAACATATCCATGATTACCTAGATTGAGCCATGCCCTCTCTAAGTCTTAGGACACCCTACTATAAAATCCATGGAGATACTCTTCCACTTCCCTTTGCGAATATCCAATGGGTGGAGAAGACCTTGTATCCTCAGTCTTTTAGCTTTATTGACCTAGAAGTTTGTACACTTAAGCACATACTTTAGGACATCTGTTGCAGAGCTAAAGAGCGCACAAAGCAGAGAAAAAAGACGGGCCCCAAAATTTTTCCGATTTGGACACACAACTTCTGTATCATAACCATTCTTGTATATATTTTTTCCGTTGTAAATGCACTAGAGGAGTCCTCTAGATGCATCCCCACAAAAGATTAGTGATATACCCATGTACAATAGTAGGAAATTAGTCTTTTAGAGAATAAAGTGCCGGTCTCTTGTGTGAAAGGACCAAACTTAGGGCACTAGTATATAAGTCAAAAGTGACTCATTGTAAAGGACTTCTTGTCATTGTGAAGAAGAGCACTTCTGAAATTTCGAGTTTGCCTCTTCCTTGCTGATTTTGATCTTCATTTTGCTCATGTATGTGTGTGTGATGCTTGAAATGCAAGTGTAGGACTGTTGTCTACCCCTTCCCCCTTGTTTTGAGTGGCTGTAGTGCGTGCGTAAGCTAGGAGAAGCAAAAACGCGGGTGTTAGTAGTTCCCGTAATTCACTGTTTCTGCCATAACTTGCAACAGAGTGGTCAGAATTGAGTGAAACCACCACCGTTGGATTCGTCTCGTCGAGAGCTTCGAAACGAGTACCCTATTGTCTATGTTCGGAGTTCTGGGCTGGGAGAAAACCTCAAAAAACCAAAACTGCTGAAAAGAGGCTTGCGGCAACACTTCCAGTTTTTCAGTAGGTGTGGGTAGTATTAGTCTTTTCTCATGCTTGAATAGCTAACTCACTTCATCTTCTATCACGTGTGCACATGTCTTCATACACTTGGTAAGTCACTCCTTAGGATTGATAATTAAATGTGTGAAAAGAACTCCACTATATGCACTTGTATGGCAATCGAGGTATAGTCTCATTGGTACAAGTCCTTGAGTCATTGCGGCTCAAGTAAACACGTTTTTGGCGCCGTTGCCGGGGAGGCACTCCACCAAGTTGCCTTCGTGATAGTTAGAGAGCAAGTGTGATCGAATCGTACTTGTAGAGGTGAATTTGTCCATTGACGAGTAGTATTCCTTTTCAGCACTTGTCACTTCTCATCCTTGAGGTGTGTGTGATAAGTTTTAGGTTTAAGTGTAGGAGGAGGGAAGAGAAGGAAGAGTTAGGGTTAGGTTAGAAGGAGAGGAGAAGTGAGGAGAAGAGGAGTAGGAGTAGGCCAAAATTCTCAGAAATTCACCAAAAATTCCAAAAAAATTTAAGTTCAGTCAAAAAAAGTATAAAAACCAAAAAATTTGGCTCATTTGACACTTCACAGTGTTCTGGTATCGTTTGCAAGCAGCGACCAGTATCGTGGACTTGGTATCGTGGCATTCAGGCAGTAAGAGCTAGGTTTTGAGCTCACATTGCAATCAAGACAGTACCAAGGTAAACATTCTCTCAAATTATCTGTCAAAAACACTGTAAAAATGATCAAACAAGGGATTAAAAATCTGCGCAGTATCGCGGGGGGGGGAAAACTGAAATCTTTGTCATCTTATTGTGTGATACAGAGGTCTAGGAAGGAAGAGGAGAGTGAGGAGAGTAAGGGGGTAAAAAAAGTTTGGGAAAAGTCTTACTTCTGGCTTGAGTATCGCGATCGGTTGAGTTTTGGTATCGCGATACCAAAATTCCCTTGTATCGCGACACTCGCCATCAGTGTCGTATCGCTGGATACCTACCTTGGTATCGCGACACCATTCCGGTATCGCGACACTGAGTTGGTATCGCGATCGCACTCGATCTCTGGTATCGTATCGTCCGGTACTAATACTTGGTATCGCGACACCATTATGGTGTCGTATCGCCTAAGTTTCTAGCATCGCGACCTCACCTTACCGAGTGGTATCGTATCGTTTGATACAGTGGTATCGCTACACTACCCTGGTATCGCGACACTACGATAGTATCGCGATCGTGCCCTCACAAGTGTCGTATCGTCGTGTGCTTATCTTGGTATCGCGACACCGTTGTGGTATCGTGTCGCCAAGGTTGGTATCGCGATCGCACTTACTGCGGTGGTATCGTATCGTCTCCTGTCTAGGATCGTATCGCGACACCACATTGAGATCGTATCGCCTCAAATCCCTAGTATCATAACGTCTACTTTGCCGGTATCGTATCGTGGTGTTCCCCAGTGGAGTATCGCGACACTATATCTGGTATCGTATCGTCTGTTCATCTGGACAGTATCGCGACACCAGACTGATATCGTATCGTTTGGGTGTCTGGTATCGTATCGTTTGGAGCTCTGGTATCGTATCGCCGAGAGCAGTATCGCCAAGTGTGGTATCGTCCAGAATTGAACCCTTCTTTTGACAGGCAAACTGAATCATTGGTAGAGCTGTCCCAAGTAAATCTAAGCAGCATAAAAAGAGGCCTCAGAGAGTGAATGAACTTGAGGTCAGGAAGAGTTCTAGGTAGTAGAAGGAGTGTCATATCCTCAGTAGGAAGTACAGCCCAGGCTAGTCATCACTCAGTCTACTTAGAAACTTCCAGTGACTCGGAGGAGGAGTTACTTATGGCTTCAGAAGACATGCAAGGACCTACACCAACAGGAAACTTCATGACTACTGTTGAAGGAGACTACCGTACCTCCTTACAATATATGTCCACTAATGCCCAGGAGATTCCAATCTACCTGGATGGCTTAAATAGGTCTGTCGCCAGGATGGCAACTGCCCAAAATGTCACCATCATACCACGACCAGCTGTCAAATACGAGGGAGGTGCTTACATCGACAAAATGGGTCACATTTACATAGTAACTGAATTTCCTGAGAGGATCAACGAAAGAGGAGAGTTCATGGATCCCGACAACTCTGAAGAGTTAGTGACCACCCCCAGAGGCAGGTCACAAGTATCACGGGTCTTGAGAGGAGACTTGATACCTCAAGACGACTACTTGTTGGAAGTCTACATGATTCACGGAGCAGACTTATTGCTTTAAACTGATGTACCTGTCCAAGGAATAGGAGAAAGCCCCATGACATTCTATGAGTTGAAAGACCCAGATGACGAAACTAGACTTACTTACCTGGATAAGAATCAAAGAAGATATTGGCCTGTAGGTGTCCTAGACAGGGCTCGGCTGAGATATATGGGTGCGCCCGTATTTCCTCAGAGGGAGCAGGCAACTACCTCGCAGAATCCTTTTGGAAATCAACAAGAGACGGAACATACCACATCAGGACAGACCAGTCAAAGAAGTGTGCCCAACCGTACTCATGTACAGTTTGCAACTCCAGGAGTGCACACACACAATCAGATCAACACAGGGATGGGGAACCATTTCCGACCACCGATCAGACCACGACCACCTGTGGGAGGGCAGCCAGGAATGCCTCCATTACGACCAGCTGCTCCAGTCTTCCCTGTAATGCCCAGACCGCCGGAACCAATGAGGAGATTGAGACCAATCCAAGTAGCTAAGTGTATGAGAAACCACTATGATGGATTAGGGGAGCCATACGATCATATTGCCGAATTTAAACAAGTGCTAAGAGCAGAACAAGTAGTGGACTTCTTTGTGCAGTATGAGTCTTTTGGACTCACCCTCACAGGAACAGCTCTAACTTGGTTCCAACCTCTAGATCCCAATCAATTTGGAAACATGGAACAATTCTTTCAAGAATTCATTGGAGAATTTACAAAGAGAGGGATTAAGCACAATTCTGCATCTTTGATCCATAGCTTTAAACAAAACCCTAATGAAACTGTGAAGACTGCTGCCCGAAGATTCAATCAATATGTGGATAGATGCCCAGTGGCTGAGAGACCGACTCAACAAAAGATGATTTCATTGTTTTTAGATGGACTCTCTAACGGGACCCTAAGAACCCTAGTGTATGTGAAGAGGCTGCAAACATTGAGTGAGTGTCTTCAAGAGTGCATCGACCTTGAAGATAACCTTGCTGAGGACCTCAAAGGTACTACCGACCTCACTAAATCAGAAGACTCAAGAAGTACGGTTACGTCCAATTCTAGTAATGTGGAAGAGCTAGCGGAACTATTAGCAAAGAAACTAGGAGTCCAAGGACAGAGAGCCTACCAACATCCAACTCAAAGAGTGCCTATGTTGAGAAGGTGTAACTTGTGTGGAGGAGAACATCCCACACACTTGTGTGCCAGAGGAGGAGTCGGTGCACAACCTACGTACCCATACAACAGACAGCAACAACCAGGGACTTCTTCATACTGCCACATCGAGCAAAAATATACCAATCACACAACTGAGAACTGTCCCTTTAATAGGCAATCACGACCTGTCAATCCACCCCAATACCGACCTTATGGATACCCACCTAGAGAGCTTGGTAGGGAGATGCCTAGATACAACCCGTATCCGGTAGGAGCTCCAAGACAATACGAGCAAGCGACGTATCCACCACCACAACCAGTGTTGGGACCCCAATTGTCACAACCTCAACAAGTTGTACCTGTGAAGTATACTCAACCGGAAGAAAACTTGGAAAGAGCCATAATACCAGCTTCAATAGCGACCAATGTAGAATCAACCAACCAAGGGTATGAACCCCCACCAGGAGAGTACTATCCATATGAAGCCAACATGATGGAATATGAACCAGCATATGATGTGGCCTATTATGGATATGAAGGATTTGATCAGACTTATGGAGCGGAAACTGCAACTTTAATGTACACAGTGCCCAAGGCACAACAACCATTGCGACCTCCCATTAGACCACCAGTGCAGAGAGGACCGTGTTATAGATGCGGAGGGGATCACTTCATTCGGGAGTGTCCTCGACCTTACAACCCTCCACCACCCAGGATTTGGGAAGGATATTGTAGTGATTGTGGGAAAGAACATCTTTTCAGAGATTGCCCTAAGAACCCTACAAAAACTCAAGACACTGCACCAATCAATGTAATAGAGGTCATAGAAGAATCTGGAAGTGAGAAGGAGTACACTATACCACTGAAAGCTATTACTAGAGCTCAAGCGAAACAACAAAAAGGAAATCAACCGGAAGAAAAACCAGAGAACCATAAAACAGTAGAACCAAACATTCAAGTAGTCGAGGATTCAGAGAACTCATGTGAAAATTCCCAAAACACCAAAGTTCAAAAATGGAAAGAAAGACGAGAAAAGCTCAAGGAAAAATGGGCAAGAAATAAGAGCCAAGACAGCAAAAAACAGACGAAGGGTGCTAGAAAGCATAGTACACAAAAAACACATAAGGAGATCCCTGAAACACCACCAATTAGCTCAGAGGAAAAGAAGCCAGGATCAATTCTAGCTGACCCAAAACCAGAGGAATTGGACATGTGGTTAAAAGCATACCAAGCTAGAATCAAAATGGGACCGAACCTAGAGCAACATGAAAGACTCTATCCTCAAGGGGAATTAGAGAAAGAAAGACTGGCGATATGCAAAAAGCTCATAGAAGTAACACAGGCGACTCTAGAAAAAACTATCCCAATTTTGCCTGAAACAAGGATCGCACAGGAACTTTACGAAGAGTGCATCCAACCTAAGGATAAGGAACCTACACGGGAAGATGATCGAAATGAACGAATGAAATTTCAAGGGGAACAGGTATCCATAATACCCGACCTAGAGGAAGATTGGTCCAAAGACTTGTGGAAAAGAATTAGAGAAGAGCAATGGAAAAAGGATGGAATCAGTCCACCTCCTTTTGAGGAAATAGTTGGAGAAGATAGTCACCATGATCATAACCTAGAGGAAGCATATGAGGAAGTGTCAAGGTTTGATAAAGAAAGAGAGGAAACCATGAGCATTTCAACGTTGCCTAATTACATGGGAGAATATGAAAGAGAGTCTATAATAATACGAGCACCCACAGTGCATGGGAAAGAAAAAGGAAACTCAGAAGAGAGTTCACACAATCTAACAGAACTTAAGAAAACAAAGGTGCAATGCAAATTGACGGTGGAAGAGTTGCTTCAACTTAGACCACATCTATGGAGACAGGTAGCAAATCAAATAGAGCCACCAGCAGAGAAAGGAGAAATGAAAGGAAAGGAAAAAGAAAACCACTCCACAATACAAGTTCCAGTTGACAAAGTAGGAGAATTTAGTGAAGGGGACGAAGGTAATACGTGCTTACCTGTCACCTACAATGGGTACGTAACCAAGGCCATCCTAGACACGGGAGCGGGAGTAGGGATCGCCACCAAGGAAATATGGGAAAAATGGGGAAAACCTGCCTTACGACCCACGCGCATGAAGCTCCAATTAGCAGATGGTCATGTAGAGAAACCCTTAGGAATATTGGAAAGGATCAAACTGACCACTTGTGGAGTAGAGTTTGAACACACATTGGCCATATGTAAGTTCGAAAAAGCAAACAATTACGAAATGATATTGGGACGACCATTCATGCGACAGATGCGAGTAGTACAAGATTGGGGCAGAGATTCATTATATCTCCAACATCAAGGGAACACCACCAAGATAAACCTGCACACATTCGCTTATCGGGATGTCCCTCCATTACAATGGAATCCAGTCCACAAAGAGGAAGATGACTGTAGCTGAATGATGAGTAGCACCTCCTTTAATGTCAATCCGGGAAGACGTGAGGATGGTATGAAGACCTCGAGCAAGTGGCGGCACAAGTGCGTGAGTGAGAAGCACACAAGCATGCACACACATACACACACACACGCACACACGGCAAGACAAAGAGAGAGAGGATCAATGGAGTTCTTTAGATTACTTTCAAAAGCTCTTACAAGTTTGTTTCAATTACAATCTAACCTCAAAAATGAGCTCTCTAGCTCTTTTTATAGTTTTTGACTAGCTTTTGGCCCTGTCCAGACCTAGTGTCCGGCCTAGTTAAAAATTAGGTTCCAGGGCTTATTTGAGGGCTCAAACGAAGTCTAAAAATTATGAAATTTGGTACGATGGTACTTCTAATACTCCTCAAGCTCGAGGACTCCTCGGCTTGCACAAAATGGAGCTACAAAAATGTGAAATGATATTTACAAATGATTGTTAGTGATAAAAATCACTATTGTTGTAGGGATTTCTTCTAGTGATCTGCCATACATATCTTCGAGCTCCCTACTTGCTCTTCCTCCCTGCATGTCCATCTCTTGATTTGCATTAATGTCTTGAAAAAATATTGGCCTACTTGCCAGATCTTCTTTGACTGCCCTGTTTGCTTGTGCTGTCCCTTCGCTCTGACTCCCTTCTTTGACTTTCACGTCTTGTAAGTCCTGGTGTACCAAGGCTACTGCCAACACCCCCCCCCACTCTCGCGTCTGTCGCCCCTGACAGACCCTTGTCTAGCTGCTTTTTGGACGTAGTATTGTACAACATCGGCGGCGAGGTGGTGTTCTTCTAACCTGAGTCCCCTTGCTAGATCTGTCAGCAATGCATCCCAATTGACTGGCCCTGGGACATCTGGATGTGGCACCCGTAACTGCTCTGAGTGAATGGTTCGCTCCACAGCAAATAAATGGAGGAGATGTGAGGGTCTGGGTACAAATATTTCTGAGTGGTATTCCCAGAACCCTGTTATGAACATCTCTTCGAATGTTTGTTTAAAGCAGGCTTGGAGGTATTTTATTCTGGCGTGCCAAGCGTATATCACCTCTATAGAAGGAGTGGTGCTCATGTCATAAACTAAATCTTGGTTTCCTGTAAGGAATCCGATGCCTGAGAAGTGTGGGTCCTTGATATTCTTGAATGTCCTGAATGTAATAAGCATTAACTCAAAAATTTTCATGCACATCTGGGCCATTACATCAGGGGTATTCCTTAATCGGATGCTCCAGTGCCGTATAGTGGAAATCATGTAATTGACGGTGGGAGGCCCTTGAGGGGGTGCTAGATAGACGTAGTTTAACCATTTGGCGCATCCCTTGATATTCTTGACTGCAATGGTAAACTCTGGCCATGTGCGTCTGCGGAGTACAGGAACATAACAAGGGTTATATTTAATAAAAAGAGGCATATTCATCCAGGTGCGAACCATCTCCGGGTAGGTTTCGAGGAGTCGGATCCTCCAAGTGGGTTGATGAATGGATCCTTTTTTGGCGCTCTCTGGGATATCATCTGGCCCAAATTGTGTAGCAAACGTTGGAGGTTTGCCACATCTATGTTGGATTTCTGCATTGTAGTCCGCCAGGAGTATACAATATGGCACGTATTGATCATCATTGGTTCCGATCCATCTATGGTGGGACATGCTGCGGAAGTATTCTGATTTAATAATAGTGTCCTCTATCTTTGCCATAGATTGGATTTGAACTGCCACTCGATCTTCATGAGTTGATGCCGTTTTCTCTAGTGTTTGGAGCCACTCAGGTACTTCAATTTCTAACGTATCCATCCCTTCTGCGGTTTGCTCACCACCTGGAATTGGCATAGGAACGTAAGGTTCCTCATACGTCTCATCTACCTCGATGGGTACCAAATCCTCGGGTTCTGGTTCGACAACTGGAGAGGGTTCCCTTTCATGTGTGAGTAATCGTGCCTGTAATTCGGCCACCTGCTCTTTCAATGCCTTGACTTCCTCTGAAGTCATGGTCGTTTCTGTGACTTTGGGTGCTGTCTGTTGCTCTTGGAGTTGATTGCGCAGCGCATCACGTTCCCTTTCCAAGTCATCATGAGCTTCTAATAGATCTGCATAGCTGTCCAAGATGGTCTTCATTGTCTCTGAGGGCACAGCTTTAAACTGCTCTGGATCAATTTCGTGTGGAGAGCCTTCCATTGCTGCTTCTAGATTTGCTTCATTTTGCTGCTGCAGCCTCTTGTTTTCTTCTAGGGCGGCCGCCATGTGTTTTCTGAGAAGTGCCAGGTTACGCCGGACTTTGAGATTATCGGCTTGGTATACCTCGAGCAATGCTTCTAGTTGTTTGACACCTGATTCTGTCGATGGTTGGGGTGCCGCCAATAATGTTTGGTGAGCCTGCTCAAGCGTCGTGTAGCGCTGATTCAGTTCTGCATTTTCTGTTTGTAGAATGTGAAACTGTCTTTGTAAGTTCTGATGGTGCGTTTCCAGTTGCTGATACCGGTTGTCCAGAGCTTTGTACTCATTCTGGAGCTGGTATACACATTGGTTTAATGCTAAAAATATGTTATTTACATTAAATAATGCTGGGAGGGGTGAAGATGCAGGGGGAATGGGGGCGGGAATGGGAGAGGTGAATGATGTGGATGTAAGTGGAGATGTGGGTGGAGGGGGTATGGGTGATGAAGGTGGCATGGGGGGAGGGAGTGGTGCTGTGGCAGGTGATGTTTCCATCGTGTCAATTGTTTGAGTGACGGTGTAGATGGGAATCGTGGGTGGAGTGGATGTGACATCGGTGAACAGGGTGGTGAAGGTGGGCATGGTGAGTCCCCCGAATTGGATTCCCGGAGAGAGTGGAATGCCCATGACAATGGTAGTGGTAGTGGATGTGGTAGTGCTAGTGTCCTGTGGTGGAGTGAATTGTGTAGTGTGAGGTGGGGATGGTGGTGACAACGGTGCTTCCTGATACTCTTCTGATTGCGCTGCCTCGCCTGGTGCTGATGTATTGATGTGAATTTGCTTCCCGGACCTCCTGGGATGAACGGGAACCCTTTTCTCAAACCTGTGAATGTAGGCCACTGCCTCATGAATGGCCTCGTCCAGTCCTACAGCGTCGGCATGAAGGTTCATGGACTCAATGAACAACTCGTCCACACCTTCCTCAGCTAGCAAGTCGTTCATGAGTCTTTTGCCCTGTTCTAGAGACATCTGATGCTGTTCCTGAACCAGTCGCATGGTTCGATATAGTCTCTTGATTTGTGCCGAATATGCTGGGGCACTTGCTAACTCGGAGAGTTCGTCATATTCTTGATGTTGTTCTTCGTCGGCTTCTTCTTCGTCTCCTCCTGCCTCTTGTTCATCTACATCGACTTCTACAACTTGTGGTTGGGTGGGGGCCGATGTTGTTTGGGGTTGCGGTTCCTGAGCTCGCGCTGCTTCAGCTTCGAGGTTAGAGTCATAGATTAATCTGGCAATTTCTTCATCCGTGAGGTCCTCAAGAGTAAATCCCTGCGGAAATTCCAAATCGGATGGAATGGGTGGAAACACCAGATTAGGCCCCTCTGTGCTTGGTCTTGGTAGCCGGATTGTGAATGGCCTAACTCGTCGTGTCTGGGGAGGGGTGATTTCTGGTGTAGCAGTAGCTCCCCTTGGTTGAGCACAGGGTAGTTGGACTCCCCCCCTCATCTTCTTTGATGGGGGACCTGCTGCTGATAGTCTTCTCTGGAATTCTTGGACTCGGGACCATACGAGTGCCCGCTGAACTGGCACGTCATAAGCCAAACATCTATAGATTATTCTGGTCAGAGCACAACACCCGTGGAGCACATTCTTCTGTTTCTTGTTCCACCTTTGATGCGCTAGGTGGATCTGATCTATGATCCAGTGTGGCACATTGATGGGCAGGCTTTCGGTTTCTGCTAGATATAAACTGAACCATATTTTTTTCGGGGGCATTGTGAATCGTTCTTGGGCGGGAAAAGCAAAATGTTGCATGATGGTTCGCAGGTGAAGCGCAATGGTAGGTGTCATCGCTACCATGTCCTTCAACTTATTAAGATCTTTGTGCTTCATTCGACCTGGAACCATGGTTTCCTTTTCTGTTGGGATGTGCATGCCATACATACCCAATGCTTCTCTTACCAGATTGAGGGTCAACTTGAATCTTTTAAGCTCATTACCCGGCAGCAGTGATGGCAACACAAAGGTGCTGTCGCCGCCCTTGGCTCTGCTTGGCGTGATGGTACTGATCAGATAAGAACATCGTAAAAAATCCGGCTTTGGTAAGTGAGTCCTGAAATAACTTTCCACACCTGCTTTGACCCAAACTGATCTCATGACTTCGGCATTTTGATAGCTTTCAAACTCGCGTGTGAAAAAGTGGTATCGACCCCATTTGCCATTGAACTCCAATTCTGCTTCCCAGAAATAGGTCCCATCGCCCAGTGGTCCAGCAACATCACTGAACCAATGCGCATGCTTACCTACTTGAGAAGTGTGCCCTTGAGGAGGATCCTGAATGGGGAGCACATGTACTGCTTGAAGTTCTTGCGGCCTTGCTGTGAGACGTGGCTCAAGGAGAAGTGTTTCTATGTCCACAATCTGGGCACCAGATCCGGCTTGAGAACTGGTACCTGCTTCTGCCATGGCCCTGTTCGCTGATTGGTTCTGTGAGAATATAGAACCAAGTGTTAACATCGTAATGGACAGAATAAATTTTTGTTGTCCCCGTTACAACATTAACATGAGGTGGATGGTGAGTTAGTGGTTAGCAAGTGCATGAAGAGAGTGTGTGTAGTTAGTGCTTGTGTTGTCCTAGGAGACTACTGCAGTTAGTAAGTGGGCATGAATTTACAAATTAGGGTCGGGGGGTTTATTACAGGCCCTAGGCTGCCAATTGCAGTGAATGGGCTTTGTTTTCGGTTTCGGAGAGTCTCTAGAGAGCTTCCTCGATGTCGTGGTTTGAAAACGAGGCCTTTTTGGGACCCATTTACAATTGATTACATGCACGCTTTTGGGTCTTGGTGTGTTCTTGAGCGTTGAGAACGAGTGAATACTGGCAGTATGCGTAGCTGCGTTATGTTGTTTAGGTTGTGTCCTCAGCGTAGCTGCTTGTGCCATCAAGCAAGCCTTAGGCACCCAAATTTGTCTTGATTGTGGGCTAGCCTTCATCGACTTCTTGGGCACCCAAATATATTTCACGTTAGTAGAAGAATTTTCGAAAGACTTCTTATTAGTGTCGTGTTGTTGGTTACTAATAAGAGGCTTTGCTCGTGTGGTTGGCTTGAGTGCAACCGGGTGTTCGCCTTTCCGCACCCACACTTGTTTCACTTGCTGGGACATTCTGCTGCACAGGTACTTTTGATCTCGGACATAGGTAGTACTCTGCTTCTGCTGCCTTTGATCCACCTTGGGTTGCTGCCTCCTTCTAGCCTTTGGAAAAGAAGGGAGTTTCGTTGCATTCCTGACTCCTTTTTTGCGAATATCATTCCTCTGCAACACATAGTTTTGGACAAGAACAGCATGGTCATCTTCATGTGTACCCCTGGAAGGACCAGGAGTCTGTGCCTTTCCTAGTTCCTTGAGTGCTCCATTGTCTAATTCTACTGTAACTCGACTATGATTGATCCAAACCTGGAGAAGTCCACTTCTTAGGTTTAAATTGACTGCTTGGTCATAAATCCAATCTTGACCCAAGACAAGAGGTTCAGTGAGATCCTCATCCTGACACACCAGTACTTTAACTGTCATTGCCTCATCATGAATGTAGAGGGGAAGTTCCACCTCGCCCATGCAAGGGGTTTCCACGCCTCCCAATCCTATGAGATATGCTTCCACAGGATTGACAGTTAACTGCAACTCTTGACAGTAAGACAATTTAACAGCACTAGTGGCTGCACCTGAGTCAATCAAGGCTCTTACAGTCCTTGCACTTTTTCCTTGTCCTATATCTAGGGTTACGAAAGGACGTCGATCAGTTATCCTAGGTGAGCTGGTTCCTGCGACTTCACACATTGCCATATGATATCCTTGATCTGCATAGTCATTTGTCCTAGGCTGCTCTCTACCTTGCCTACGTAATTTCATCCTTCTAATGCGTTCTAAAGCTTCTGCTTGTGCTTCTTCTCGCACTCGCTTTTCTTCCTCTTTGCGTTTCTTAGCAGTGTTGAGTCGGCTAAGCATTTCCTCCGTGAGGGGTTCCTGATACAACTTGACTCTGCAACCGCTAATATAATTTGGGAGAACATCACCCTCTAATGTGGCCAATTGTACTGCTCCACTTGTGGAGATCCTATTGATGATCATAGGTCCGTAGCCTCTCTTTTCTAGCTTCCTCGCGTGTTGTTTGAGTGTATAGACTAGGACTAGATCGCCTGCTTTCAAGCCTTTATCCTTCACATGGGCATCGAAATATGCCTTCTGTCTCTTCTTGGCTGCATATATTCCTGCAGCGGCTCTTAGTCTTGTTTCCCCTAATCGTTCAAGGTCAAAGATCCTAGAAGAGAGTTCATGACCTGTCCATTCATACTCTTGTGCTACTCTCAATGTAGGAATCAGGAAGTCCAAGGGTAGCACGGCGTTTTGGCCAAATACCATCTGAAAGGGAGTGGCTTGGAGTACCGTTTTGTAGGCCACTCGGTATGCCCAAACAGCGTGGTGTAGCTGTTTGTCCCAATCAGAGCGTTTAGTGTTCACTAGTTTCGTCAGTACATTGCATAAAATCTTATTAGTGCTCTCAGCTTGTCCATTAGCTTGAGGGTGATAAGGGGCAGACTTCTTGTGTATTACCAAGAATTCTTGGAGTAAATTTTCAATCACTTCGTTCAAGAAATGAGTGCCTCTATCACTTACAAGCTCTATAGGTAGCCCATATCTCGTGAATACATTCTCAAACAAGAATTTGGCAGTTGTCTGAGCATCGTTCTTTGTTGTAGCCTTTACCTCTACCCACTTGGTGAGATAGTCAGTTGCCACAATGATGTATTCCGCATGAGAACCTTTGGCTGGGGGATTAATAGGACCTACGAAGTCTATTCCCCACTTAGAGAATGCACGTCCACCCATCATAGGTTTCAGTGGCATCTCATCTTTGCGTATGGGATACTGAGTCCTCTGACAGACATCACACCGTTTCACATAGGTATGTGCATCCATGTTAAGGGTAGGCCACCAGAAGCCCGCAAATAGTATTGCCTTGATCACCCGATCTGGTCCAAAGTGTCCTCCTGCTACACCTTGGTGAGCAGTTTCTAAGATCTTAAGATACTCACTTTCATGGACACACAGTCTCAGGTAACCATCCTTACCGCGCTTGTATAGATTATCACCAATGAGTGAATAATCCTGGGCTTCTTGTTCCAAACTCCTTTTTCTAGCTAGAGTCATGTCTGGAGGGAATGTGTTTGTCCTCAGGAATGATACTAGTGGTTCGCTCCAATCTGGCACAATGGATACTTGATAGAGAGTGGCATGTTCCACAGGTGGTTTAGTGCAACAGATTGGGCATTCCTTGCACAACTTTTGGACATCCGCTTCCATAGTTGGCCAGTGCACTCCGAATCTCTTTAGAGTCTGTAAAGTTCGTTGTTTTGAATGGTGTTGCTCTAATGCACCTACATGTGCTAATTGCAACCATTTAGCGTACTCATCCTCTTCTACGCAACAAGCCAAGATCCCTTGATCTGTGTGCTTGTACATGCTTCCTGCCATGATATGGTACTTTTGGGCTTTTACGATCTCTCTATTCCGTGTGTTCACCACTGGATGATTAGGTCCGTATGTCAATACTGGTACTAGTGGCTTGGCCCACTGCGGCACCACTTCCAACTTAAACAAGTAAGCATCAGGAAGGTCATCTGACACTCCTTGTGGGGCTTCTCCCGATGTGAGCCTAGAGAGATGATCGGCTCTCAAATGAGTCCTACCTTTCCTTACCACAACCTCAAAATCGTATTCCATTAGCAAGAGAAACCATCTCACTAATCTTCCTGTATTGCATGGCTTGTTTACAAGATATAACAATGCCTGATGATCAGTAAAAAATTTAAACTTATTTGCAAGCAAATAGTGTCTAAATTTCTTAACTGCATATACCATGCCTAATCCTTCTCGCTCTGTAGTGGTGTAATTCCGTTCAGCCGCATTCAATTGTCTACTGGCATAGGCAATTGGAAGATCCATATTACCTTCACCAGTAGGTTGTGCAAGCACACATCCAATAGCATAATTGGATGCATCAACATGAACATGGAATGGCTTATTCCAATCTGGTGTGGTCAAGATTGGTGCTGAACATAATCTTCGTTTAAGTTCCTGGAAGGAATTCTCACATTCATCCGTCCACTCAAAGTTAGTCAGAAGTCCGTACATGGGCTTTGCAATGACAGCATACATGTGTATAAATCGTCGATAATAACCACAATGCCCCATGAAAGCTTGTACTTCCTTGACATTCTTTGGCCTAGGTAGCTCTGCTATGGCTCTCACTTTTTCTTCGTCGGTAGATATGCCATTCTTTGACACTATGTGTCCTAGAATCTTTCCTTGCCTGACCATAAAAACACACTTTTCTGGGTTCAGGCAGACCTGATATTCTCTACATTTGTCAAAGATTTGTCTGAGTTCAGGAATATGGGTTTGTCTAACATTGGAATGAGCACAAAGATCATCAACATAGACTTCTAAACTCTTCCTCAGAAACTCCTTAAACACGTGGCACATCAGCCTTTGGAAGGTAGCTGGTGCATTGGTAAGCCCAAATGGCATTACTCTAAAAGCAAAGATGCCCCATTCTGTGGCAAAGGCTGTCTTATGCTGATCCTCTGGAGCTATGGCTACTTGATTGTAGCCCGAAAATCCATCAAGGAAGCTGTACACTTCCTTGCCTGCCACTCTTTCTAAGAGATGTTCTGTGATGGGAAGCGGATAGTTATCTCGAATCGTGGCGGCGTTAACCTTTTTCAAGTTAATGCACACACGCAGTTTGCCATTCTTCTTGGGCACCACTACGATAGGGGATACCCATTCAGTGTGCTCAATTTCATAGATAAATCCAGCTTCGACCAATCTATCTATCTCTTCCTTGATCTTAGCAGCATAGTTATCGTTATATGTATAAGGCTTTTGCTTAGAGGGTTTAGCATCTGAGGTCATGGGAATGGTGTGTGAGCATATATCAGGGTCAACACCTTTCAAATCCTTGTAACTCCAAGCGAATACATCTCTGTATTCTCTTAGCAAGGCTATCAATTCGTACTCCTCTTCTTCTGTTAGGTCATGGCCTATATACGTACATCTCTCCTCTCCTTCTTCTAGGGCCACTACGATTTTCTTGGTGGTTTCTTTGTTATCATAGGCCTCTCCTGATTGTGCCTCTCGTTTAGGCATTCTTATCATGACTCTTCTGTCATCTATCTCGTACTTCTTAAAATTTTCTGGGACCTCAAACAAAGATTCTTCCTCTTCTGGTAAGGCTTCTCTCTTCTTTCGTTTCTTTCCTTCTTCCTTAGGGGTCATATGCGTTGCTAATCTTACACCATTTGTAACTTCTCCATGCCTCTGGGGTTGAAATTCTACTTCATGGAAGTATTCCTCATCTGATGCAAATGGTGGGTCCATAATGATTGACTCTAGATCGGAGTCACTTGCATCCTCAAATGCATCAGGGCTAGGTTCGCATTCTTCTAGAACTGCCTCCCCCATGATTGGCTCTATGATGAAGACTGAAATATCATAGCCATCCTCATCACAGTGAGGTGTCCATTGTTCTTCATTGATGGCTACGTCCATTGTTGCTAAAATTTCTGCCCAACCGTGAGGTTCAAATTCTTCGTCTGGAAAAACTACAGGTGCATAGGCTGGGTCTTGAACGGGTCTATGAGTTTCGTTTGCACCTATTTCTCTGGCCTTTTCTCTCTTCTCTTCCTCTACTGCTACTTTGCACATCCATAAGTGGGTGTCTTCATGCATCCATGAGGATCCAGACCCTATGGAATGCACCGATTCTGTATCATCTTTGGCTCTATGGATGGGATTCCATTGGATAGGAGGGACATCACGATGAGAATAATCCTTGAGATTGACTTTGGTTGTAACACCCAAGTGCTGTAGGTACAAAGAATTGGTTCCCCAATCCTGTACCACTTGCAACTGTCGCATGAATGGTCTTCCCAAAATCATCTCATAGGCATGATTTTTGTTGAAGTCACATATGGCAAGGCTATGCTCAAACTCGACACCACAAGTGGTGAGAGTTATTCCTTCTAGCAATCCTAAGGGTCTCTCAATATGACCATCGGCCATCTGCAATTTCATTCTCGTTGGCCTGAGTGCCGGCTTGCCCCAACGCTTCCATAAGGAGGTGGTGGCAATTGAAACTCCTGCACCTGAGTCCAAAATTGCCTTCGTGGTGTAGTCCTAGTAGGTGATGGGAAGATAGGTGTTCCCTTCTTCACCTTCACACATATCCCCTATCTTATCCAAGGGAATTTCTGGCACTGTCCTATGGGATCCTACCTGGGAACGAGGTTTTGCTATCTCTGGTACTTGTTTGGCTACACGTTTCCATAATTCAGGTCTAACCTTGAGTAGCTCTTCTAACTTGAGATTACACTGCACGTTAGTGTTCTTCACTACCTCTGTGTTCCTAGGTATGACTGAGTCGTCGTTCCTTACCATGACTGTGGGTGCTCTCATACATGTGGACTTTGCTTCCCATGGGCCTGTGAAGTGGGGTAGCTCTTGTATGGAATTAGACTCAAAGTCCAATCTCTCGTGAGATTGAGTACTCTCATGTTCCCCGTAAATTGATGGGATGTCTTGTGGGAATTGGTCGTGTGCATCGTCCACAAGTTCAAAAGGAGGGGCGACCTCGCTTTCGTTATCCCATTTGTCTTCTTGAATCTCTCGTAGGAAGTCTGGTGCAAACCGATTCATAGAAGAAGAAGTGTCTCGCTCTGTAGAATTAGGTACATATGCTACCTGGGAAGGAGGGCTTATTCTATCGTTGGCTCTTTCCTCGTTCTCATAGATAGCTGGAGCACAAGCTTCTTGGGGAGGATTACTTATGCTATTACTTTTCCGAACAGGCTCATACGCTCTCTGGGAAGGAATGTGGGTTATCTGTGGGAGTACATAAGCTTTCGAGGGAGGCACCTGTGACCCTTGGGGGGGAAGATAAGTTTCTTGGAAAGGCACGTGGGCTTCCTGAAGAGGCTGGCTTATCCGTTCTCTTGCCCTTTCCCTTCTTTGAGGGGCAGGTTCCTTTTCTGACTGTGCTATTGGCCTCTCTATTCTTTCTAAGGAGGGGAAGTTGTCTGGTTTAGTGGAATTGGCCACATAAACTTCCGATGGGGGATGGTTCATGTTATTGCTTGCTTTCTCTCCCTCTTGATTTTTTTCTTCCTTGGCAGATCTTGCAATTATCCTCTCTAACTTTTCTAGGAATCCATCCAAGTGTAATTGCGTTTTGGCTGAGCCTGAGTAATTGAAAAGGCGACTGGCTTCAAACATAGTCTGAGCCAGTGCGACCATTTTCGCGCACAGTTTGGTTCTTTCTATCTCTAGGTCAGCTCTAGGATAGCACTTGTCATGATCCGTAACGTTTGGCCCTTCTTGGATTCTGGCCTGATATGCTTTAAGCATCATGTCTATGTCTTCAGGAGTGGGATCAGCTAATACCGATCCTGTTTGGGGTGGTGGGTGGGTTACGTGGGGTGTCTTAGAGGGTGGAGGGATGGAGAGTGATGGGGATGGTAGCGGTGGGAATGTGTGAGAGTGCGGTTGAGATGTGATCTCTATGATTCTTGCCTTGGTTTCTCGTAGACTTTCCTCAAGTTCACTCATCTTCTTTGCCCATTGCCTTTTCATGCGTTCGCGGCTATCTCTCCAAGCTCTTGTTCTCTTTTTATTTTGGCTCTCAGTATCGCTAGTGTCTGGGCTCTTTTCCTTGCCTACCCCTTGGTTTTGCTTCACTGCTTGAGCTCTCGTGACTACCTGTACGGGTGCAGTGGAAGTAACACTTCCGCTGGAATCTACCACTAACTCAATAACATTGATGGGCGTGATTTTTGGCATATTACTGGGGTTCTTTGGGCAATCTCGTAAGAGATGCTCTTTTCCACAATCTTGGCAGAAGCCTTGGATAGTCACTGACTGGGGTTGTGTAGGTGGAGGCAAGGGACAATCACGAATGAGATGATCTCCTTGGCATCTGTAGCACGGTCCTCTTGGGAATGGAGGTCTTACTTGCCTAGGTTGAGGCCTGGGGTTGGGGTTTGCATACATGACGTTCGTGTAATCTGACTCCCAACTAGGTTCACTTGGTTCTTCACTATAGTAAGACTCACCATGTTCTGGAGACTGCATGTAGTAAGCCTGGGGACTATCGACATGTGTAGAATCAAAGCTATGGTCACTTGGGTCACTTTCTGAGATCAATGGGGTTACTGGTACTATGGCCCTATTCAGGTTTTCTTCTGCAACAGCATACTTAACTGGAATCACGTTAGCGGGGTTTGGGGGCTGTTGAGCTAGTACCGGTTGGGGTCTCTGTTGGGCCTGATATTGTGGTTGGTAGGTTTGTTGGGGTCTAGCATATTGTGGTTGTGGATTTTGGTTTTGGTATCTGCCTTGTTGGTAGGGCTGCGGGTAGGGTTGTCTAACTGCCTGCTTGTTGTATGGGCAATCTTGTGCGGTGTGATTGGTGTATCTTCGTTCTATGGTGCAGTACTGGCTACTAGGGTTTACTTGGGGTTGAGCCATAATGGGGCAGACATTCGCCATATGGTCACCACCGCATGTATAGCATCTTTTCATAGGGGCAAACCTTGGGATTTGTTTGCTCGATACACCTAATTTCTGAGCTACCTTTTCGGCAAGTTCCTCAATTGATGTGGACTGCGTGGAAGAGTGACTAGATGCACTTTCTGAATCTTTGTAGATTTTGGAAAGCTCTAGTTCTTCCCCTAGGTTATCTTCAATGTCAATGCACATGCGTACACACTCTTCTATAGTCCTAGGGTCCTTCAGATACACATAGGATCTCAATTTCGTACTCAGCAATCCATCAAGGAATAAGGCTACTTGTTTAGCAGATGTGGGTAACTCCGAAATAGGGCACCTTTCCAGATATTGTCTAAATCTTCTTCCGGCCAATCTGACAGTCTCTTGGGGGGTCTGTTTGAAGCTGTGGATCAATGAGGAGGTATTGTGTCTTATGCCGCTCTTAGAGAACTCTACAATGAATGCCTCTAGGAGTTGGTCTATGCTCCTGAACTGACGCTCATCTAATGGCTGAAACCATGTAAGTGCCGTGTTCCTAAGGGTTAGACCGAAGGCATTGTACTGTGTGAACAGATCTTCCACTTGTTCAGCTCTCAAGACTTGCTTGAACTCTGCCACATGATCATAGGGATCTCCTGTGCCGTCAAAGTAATTCTTCATGGACTTAACTAGCTGGGTGGGTCTCAAAGTTCTTGCGTGCTCTCTAGGCCTCGGCAGAGGGAATCCATCTACATTTCTTTGGTTCCTGTGGGCTCTATGTATCTCAGGAGGTTCTACCCTATTCGTCTCCGTTCTCGTTCTTTCTCTGCCTACAGGGTTGGCAAAGCTTACTTCCGGTCTATCTCTACTTCTGTCTCTTTGCGTACCATGAGCTTGGGAAGTTCCAGCCCCAGGGTGACCATAGGATACATTTGATCTTGGTTGGGGAAAAATAAATTCACCCTTCCACGTGTAGGCATGCCTATCATTTTCTGTCACCACGAAGATCCGTTCTGAAGCATGATCTAAGTAGGTCACTCTGCCTGGGCTATCCGGATCCTTAAACTCATAGATCATGATATTTCCTATGTCTGTTGGCTGATTAGACTTATACCTCCAAAAGGCTTCATCAGTTTCTCGATTGAGGAGCAACTCTATGCTCTTGTTGTCTTGGGGGACCCACTCAGGTGTGATAATCCTAGTGAGAACAGATTTACCTCGAGGGGTTCTAGGTTCCGCACCCATGTTCCCTTGTTCCAGGTCCCCTAAGTCCGCCTCTGAGATTACATTCCCAAAGTCATCGGTCCTATCAGGGTGACTAGTGACTACATATATAGTTCCTTCTTTGTCCAGGTATGCACCATTTTCAAACTTGACAGCTGGGTGTTCTAGTCCAATGGATTGATCAGGGTTTTTAATCTGGACCACAGATCTTCCAAGGCCGTCCTCATAGATGCTAGCACCTAGTCGGTTGGTCCTAAGATATTCCAGCTGTGTTTTGTAGGGGCCTTCTACCCTGTACAAATAAGGCACTCCTGAACTTCCCGTGGGTCTGTCCATGCCTTGAGACATTTCTGACTCACTGGTCTCAGAGCTAGGGTAGTATGAGTGGTGGCTCAACTGCTGGGCCCAAGACCTTGCAGTGTGATTGACACTAGCCTCTGAAGACCTAAGGCTTTGTCTCTCTCTTGCTAGGTGTCGTCCTGATCTAAGGTTCATATGCCTAACTGATTAGCCCAATTTTTTTCCAGAGTACAACCTCGTTGCCGATCAATTGGTACCAGTCACTTGATTCTTTTTAGTTAATTATTGTGTTTATGGTCTTGTCTGATATCACGTCGTCAGGAACACTTGAATGTTCTTCGTACTTTAGGTTGATCGTTCCACGTTAGATTCTTTTCCTTTAGGTTATCGACAGTACAGAGAGTATGTTTTTAACTTGAACTTGAGTTTTTTTGGTAGTCTTCAGCTTGATAACTGCCTATCGTCAACCTGACTTACTCCTACCTCTACTCGTTCTTAGCTTGAGCTAGGAAATGACAGAGGGAGTTGAGAATATTCCAACCTTACTGGTTGATCCCTTGCTTTATGGTGCTCAAGAACCCGGTTCTCAAGCTTGCAAAGAAACCTTGCTTTGTACACTCTCTGTTGCTCTCAATGGACCTATAAAAGTCCCACGGTTAGCTCAATGCTTAGATTCAAAGGACACAACCAACCACTTTCATTCATGTAACATAAACACATATTTGCATTGTGACTTTTAGGAAAATAATTCTAAAGACCCCTGACTTTGAGCCCCCTGGGTATGGTCAACTTCAAAATACCCTCTCTGAAAATCAACGCATTATCTTTATAAAAGACAGTTGAGGGCGTGTAGTATATGCCACGAGCTTTCCAACAAGCCCAAGAGCTCAAAAATTGGATTTCGTATGAAAAAGTTATGACTGTTCAGGGTTTAGGGAGCTAAATCAGGCTCCAATACAAGCTAACAGTCAAACAGGAATACTCGAGTAGCTTGTGGCACGGCCTAACGATGCAATACTACACCCTAGTGTTTGTCCCACACTCAATCAAAATTTAGACCAATAATTTTGCCTTGAAAATTTGACCTAATTTGCCCTTCTAACGCGTTCGCAAAGTCTGTCGGTCGCGATTGACAGGTCAGTCGCGATCGACGTGTCGATCGCGATTGACAGGTCCGTCGTGGCTGTCAGTCGCGATTGACTGGTCAGTCGCGATTGACACGTGGCCGAAAAGTCAATCAATCATGGTCAAAGCGTCGTTGACTCTGTCGGTCGCGATTGATGAGTCGATCGCGATTGACAGGTCGGTCGCGAGGGTCTGTCGATCGTGGTCAAACAGTCGTTGACCGTGTCGGTCGCGATTGACAGGGCCGTCGTGGTCTGTCGGTCGTGGTCAAACCGTCGTTGACTGTGTCGGTCGCGATTGATGAGTCGATCGCGATTGACACGTGTCACGCGTATGGTCAGTCGGTCGTGGTCAATCGGTCGTTGACTCTGTCGGTCGCGATTGATGAGTCGATCGCGATTGACAGGTCGGTCGCGAGGGTCTGTCGGTCGTGGTCAAACAGTCGTTGACCGTGTCGGTCGCGATTGACAGGGCCGTCGTGGGCTGTCGGTCGCGATTGACGTGTCGATCGCGATTGACGTGTCGATCGCGATTGACAGATCTGTCCGTCGTCGTTTGTCGATCGCGATTGACAGAGCGATCGCGATTGACAGAAATCTGTGGAATTTCAAAAAACTAAACACATTTTTGGGAAGCTCTAGGCCTGTAGGTCATGGATATGCACTTTGTTTAGCAATTAGAGCAAGTTTTCAGTCGGTCGCGATTGACAGAGCTCGGCGACACACAGACAGTTACCCAGATTTCCGTACCTGCGCAGAGTGCTGGGGATGATGATGCGGCCTGTACCTGCAGAATGCTCACAAAACATGCAAAAAATAGCACATGCAAATTCACTCTCTCGCTCTCTCTCACAAGTGAAATGAGGGAAATGAGGTGGAGATGGGAATATAGTCAAAAAACTGAAATTTTCGCGATGATGGAGATGGACGTGGGAGATGGTGATGATGATGATGATGATGAAGATGGTGAAGAAAGTAAAAGAAAATCGATGAGAGTGAAGAAAATACCTACAACTCCAACGCGTCAACTCTACGTCTTACCATCACACGCTCGTCCTCAAAGCTCGATCCCTGGCAACGGCGCCAAAATTTGGTGTAGCTCAATGATGAGTAGCACCTCCTTTAATGTCAATCCGGGAAGACGTGAGGATGGTATGAAGACCTCGAGCAAGTGGCGGCACAAGTGCGTGAGTGAGAAGCACACAAGCATGCACACACATACACACACACGCGCACACACGGCAAGACAAAGAGAGAGAGGATCAATGGAGTTCTTTAGATTACTTTCAAAAGCTCTTACAAGTTTGTTTCAATTACAATCTAACCTCAAAAATGAGCTCTCTAGCTCTTTTTATAGTTTTTGACTAGCTTTTGGCCCTGTCCAGACCTAGTGTCCGGCCTAGTTAAAAATTAGGTTCCAGGGCTTATTTGAGGGCTCAAACGAAGTCTAAAAATTATGAAATTTGGTACGATGGTACTTCTAATACTCCTCAAGCTCGAGGACTCCTCGGCTTGCACAAAATGGAGCTACAAAAATGTGAAATGATATTTACAAATGATTGTTAGTGATAAAAATCACTATTGTTGTAGGGATTTCTTCTAGTGATCTGCCATACATATCTTCGAGCTCCCTACTTGCTCTTCCTCCCTGCATGTCCATCTCTTGATTTGCATTAATGTCTTGAAAAAATATTGGCCTACTTGCCAGATCTTCTTTGACTGCCCTGTTTGCTTGTGCTGTCCCTTCGCTCTGACTCCCTTCTTTGACTTTCACGTCTTGTAAGTCCTGGTGTACCAAGGCTACTGCCAACAATGACCTATCCATTCACAGTGCTGGATCAAGTGACCAATCTTGGATGCACGAGGATGCCCAGTTGTGGATGTGCAAAGAAGCCAAGAAGGAGGAGTGTAAAAAACAAATGTGGCCAATAGGGCACCCTAATTATCGATCAATAGAAGACCCCGACTATATGCCTCAAATTTTTTCAGATGAACTCTTCGAACCACATGGCTGGATGGAAATCCTAGCCACATTAGACGTTTGTGTGAATGAGGAAGTCTTGACGATGAACGACTGTATAGACGAGGAAGGATATGACGTGAACCTCTACATGGTTGTCCTCCAAGAAGTAGAAGCAGGAGAATTTGTAGAAGAAGAGTGGAAAGAAGAGTACGAAAGCATAGAAATGGAACAGGAGTTTGACTCTGAAGAACAATATTTAGAAATCATGCAAAAGGAATCAAAAGAAAGACCGACAAAAGTCTTAGCAATTGACACCATCCCAAGAATACACGAGCATAGAGAGGACACAAGTAAAGTGGAACCTGAACCAGACCACTTCGAAGTTCCAGAACATTTTAAAAGATACGAAGTGGAAGAAAGAAAAATAGCAACCCAAATGCCTAAACGAGAAGCACGAGACGGAGAGGCGTATGACAACAAAGAACAAACAAAAAAAATTATCGTGACGATTGAAGAAGGAGAAGAAAGGTGCACGTATATTGGTAAAGACGTATCTGAAGAGGAAGAAGAGGAACTCATACACCTCATTCGAGAATATCGAGATGTATTTGCTTGGACATACAAAGACCTGAAGGGTGTAGAACCTAGCATATGCGCTAATCGAATTCCCATGACAGCAGATGCAAAACCTTCTAAACAACGCCCTTACACGTATAATGAAGTTTATGCAGCGAAAATAAAGGAAGAAATTGACAAATTACTAGCGGCAGGATTCATTTATGAGATTGAACACACAGAATGGGTATCGCCACTAGTAGTAGTGCCCAAGAAAAACGGAAAGCTAAGGGTGTGTATCAACTTGAAAAAAGTAAATGCAGCAACTATACGAGATAGTTTCCCTTTACCCATCACAGACCATCTTTTGGAAAGAGTTGTCGGCAAGGAGGTCTATAGCTTCTTGGATGGATTCTCTGGTTACAACCAAGTAGCTATTGCAACTGAGGACCAGCATAAAACCGCATTCGCGACTGAATGGGGAATCTATGCATTTAGAGTGATGCCTTTCGGGCTCACTAATGCGCCAGCCACCTTCCAACGATTGATGTGTCATGTTTTCAAAGAATTTCTGAGAAAAAGCATGGAAGTATACGTAGATGATCTGTGCACATACTCAAATCAACGACCAGACCACATACCGGAACTGCGGAAAATATTCAACAAATGTAGGCAGTATAGAGTTTGCTTAAACCCAGAAAAATGTGTCTTCATGGTAAGACAAGGAAAAATCCTAGGACACATTGTTTCAAAGAATGGAATATCTACAGATGAGGATAAGATTAAAGTCATATTGGACTTACCAAGACCCAAGAATGCGAAAGAAGTACAAGCCTTTATGGGACACTGTGGATATTACCGTAGGTTTATTCACATGTATGCCATAATAGCTAAACCCTTATACGGTCTATTGACTCAGTTCACTTGGACAGACGAGTGTGAGAAGGCCTTCAACGAGCTTAAAAAGAGGCTGAGTACAGCCCCAATTCTAAAATCACCCAACTGGAACAAGCCTTTTCATATTCATGTTGATGCTTCGAACTATGCAATTGGATGTATCCTAGCTCAACCGGCGGATGAAGGAAAGCTTGACCATCCAATCGCTTATGCGAGTAGACAATTAAACCAAGCCGAAAGAAATTACACGACTACAGAAAGAGAAGGCTTAGGAATGGTCTACGCAGTGAAGAAGTTTAGACATTACCTCTTAGCCAACAAGTTCAAATTCTTCATAGACCATCAAGCTTTGTTGTATCTGTCGGAGAGTGTTAATCTCCTTCAGAATAACCTACTCTTGTGATTAGAGCACCTCTATACCAAGAGTAAGTCAAAACTTCACAACACATAAGTCTACTGCACAATTTCTTCAAATTAATCTTCACAGGTTACTTTTGTCTGAAACTGTCATTCTGAACAGTCGACTTTACACCTGTAACTTCTAAGACTTGGTTCTCCTTGAATAGAACCCGTTTAAGCAAATGCTTCTGGTTACGAGTAGCTTATCTTCTAACTTAAAGATTAAGCCCTCACTCATGCAAAACTTTAAAGTATGCACTGAGAAATGATCAAAACATTGATCACCGAAAATGCGCCTGTTTCAGTAAACTTTGAACACTCAACACATACGAATGTTCCTACTGACAATTCTCGGTTTCTGTTTACAATCAAACTCTAAAACTTAAGCTATAGATTGATTAACTATAGACTTAGATATCCTCAATAGGATTTCACAAATCATCTATCACAGATGAAAACACACAGAAATTTCGGCGCAGTATTTTCCGATTATTCAGAAAGTTACAGTTGAGTGATGAGAGGAAAACTCAACTAACTTTACATATGTCTCATGACATCTAACTTCTCATTCTTCTATTCTATTCCTTTCTCTCTCGTATATGCCTCTAATGCCTATACGCCTCTCATACTTTCTCTCGTCTTTCTGGCCTACCTAGCTTTCTCTAGCTTTCATCTCTCATATGCGCCTCTACATTTTCCAGGTATTTATAGATAAATTTGTACAAGCTTATAACGCGGACTATACTACTGTACATATGTGTACAACTTTTTCCGGTTCTTCTTCCAAGCTTCAAAATTTGTTCTTTTCTTCCTCCTTTCATCCTTCAACTCTTCATGAACTGAAAACTGTAAAAATGATCTTTTCCGGTAACATTCCGGTGACTTTCCTGTGACCTTCCGGTATTGTTCCGGTGACCTTTTTAAGGAATTTTTGCTGAAGGTTCTGCGGGCTTAAAGATCTTCAATTGTTGATTGTCTTGCACCAACAGCTCCCCCTCAATCATCAATTGAGGTTTTCTCTGTCTTCTTTATTCCTGCCATATTCTTGAACCTTTGTAACTTAGGTCCATCCAAACTTTTTGTAAGCATATCAGCTATCTGATCTTTCGTTGAAGTATGAATTACTTCAATCTCTTTATCCATCACCTTCTCTCTTAGAAAGTGATACTGAATCTCAATGTGTTTAGTCCTGGCATGAAAAACAGGATTAGCAGCTAAATATAATGAACTCATATTATCTCCAAATATAATTGGAGTCCTCTGTATAGCGTCAAAATTCTTCATTAAAGTCTTTAGCCAAATCACTTCCTTTGCGGCTTCAACCATGCCTTTGTACTCAGCTTCAGTAGAAGACAAAGCAACTGTATGTTGCTTCTTAGAACACCATGAGATTAGCTTATCTCCCACATAACACATGTATCCATAGGTTGACCTTCTGTCATCTGGATTACCTGCCCAATCTGCGTCACTGTATATTTTGATATTTGTATCTGAGGTAAACCCATAATACAAACCTTCTTTGAGTGTACCTTTAATGTACCTCAACACCCTTTGTCCTGCAATCCAATGTTCTTTCCTTGGACAGTGCATGAACTGAGACAATACTCCTACTGCATATGATAAATCAGGTCTGGTTAAAGTAGCATAGATAAGATTACCAACCAAACTCTGATATTGTCTCACATCCTTGAATTCTTCACCTCCAAACTTACTCAGTTTGTGGTTCACCTCCATTGGAGTAGGTGCTATCCGGCAATCATTCATTTTAAACTTGATTAACAAGTTCTTCAAATATCTTTCTTGGGTCACGAATACTCCATGCTGAGTATATGTGATCTCCATACCCAAGAAGTAAGACAAGTTTCCCAAGTCACTTATCTTGAACTCCTTTTCCATTTGCTTCTTGAGTCTTTGTATACCTGACTCATCTGTTCCTGTAAGAATTATATCATCAACATATATGCACATGTATATGAAACCATTATCACTTGCTTTTATAAGCAGACTACTATCTGCTTCAGACACCTGAAAACCAAGTTCTTTCAAGAACTTTACCAGTCTATAATTCCACGCTCTTGGCGCTTGCTTCAAGCCATACAAAGCTCTCTTGAGCTTACACACATGATCTGGATATCTTTTATCTCTGAACCCTTGAGGTTGCTCCATGAACACATCATCTGAAATATAACCATTCAGAAAAGCATTTTTCACATCTAACTGACATAACTTCCAACCTTTGCTCGCAGCAACAGCTATGAGTGTTCTGATAGTTGTCATCTTTGCTACTGGACTATAAGTCTCATCATAATCAACTCCATAAGTCTGAGCAAACCCTTTGACAACAAGTCTAGCTTTGTATCTAGACACACTTCCATCTGCAAATCTTTTGGTCTTGTAGACCCACTTACATCCAATAATCTTCTGGCTATTTGGTTTAGGAACTAAATCCCATGTTTGATTTTCTACCAATGCATCATGTTCTTCCAGCATAGCTTTTTCCCATTTTTCCTTACCTTTTGCCTCTTCATATGTAGAAGGGTCTTCATCTGCTTTCACTATGTAAGCATAATCTTTCGTAGCCAAAAATGAAGTATCATAACTGTACCTTGTAGGTTGCCATCTATTTCTTGATGACCTTCTGAGTTCTCCAGTCCTTGAGGATTCTGGTTCTTCACACTCAGGATCAAATCTTGGCCTTTCTTCAACTTCTTCCTGCACTTCATAATTTTCTTCTTCATTAATTATTTGAACTTTTGATTTACCTTTCTTCTGACTCACTTCTTCTTCATCACCTGTATTGTTATTAACTGTTCCTGCATACCAAGAACTTTGCTCATCAAACGTAACATCTTTAGAAACCAGAAAATGTTTTGTGGATGGATTCCACAATCTGTATCCCATCTGTCTGTCATCATAACCAATGAAAACATATTTTTCAGCTTTAGGTTCCAACTTGTGTCTTAATTGTGATGGCACATATGCATATGCCACACACCCAAAAACTCTGCAATGATCCAAGGTAGGTCTTTTACCCCACCAAGCCTCATATGGTGTCATACCTTGCAGGGCTTTACATGGTAACCTATTGACCAAATAAGTGGCTGTATTTACAGCTTCAGCCCACAAATAATTAGGGCAATTTTTCTCATTCATCATGGACCTTGCAAACTCAACAAGAGTCCTATTCCTTCTTTCTGCAACACCATTTTGTTGAGGAGAATACCTGCAAGTAACTTCCGTTTTTATACCTGCATTCCATAAGTAATCACTGAATTCGTTGGAGAAATACTCTCCCCCTCCATCCGATCTTAGTCTCTTCAGTCTATGACCTGTAGTTCTTTCTGCATACGCATGATAATGTCTGAATGTATTGAATACTTCTGACTTATCTTTGATCACATAGATAGTGATCCATCTGGTAGCATCATCAACATAAATCACATAATATCTTGATCCATTTATACTGAAATCCTTTGATGGTCCCCACACGTCTGTGTGTACCAACTCAAGCTTCTCTGAGTGCATAAAACCATGCTTGGTATAAGAATTCTTATGAGCCTTACCAAACTGACATGCCTCACATCTGTATGTCATATGTTGACCTGCAACATTAGGCACTCCAAGCACTGAACCATTGTTGACCATATCTTTAATACCTCTTTCATTGAAATGTCCAAGCCTCTTGTGCCAAAGATCTAACTCAGAAATTTTCTGTCCTTCATATGTAAACATGGCCTGACCAATGTTACCTTGAATCTTCAGTGTAAACAGCCTTCCTTCTTTTTTTCCTGAAACAATCTGTTTATATCCCTGACTGGGATCTTCCACGTATACTCCTTCATTAGTGAATCTTACTTCATATCCCTTTTCAACAATTTGTCCTACACTTATCAAATTCTTAGGAATTGTAGGAACATACAGAACCTTACCCAATAAGGTACTGCCGTCTTTGGCTTTCACTGATCCAATCGACTGCACTTTATGCTTTGTGTTGTCACCTGTTTGAACAACATGATTAGAAACTTTATTCTCCAAATCAGTCATCAATGATATGTTTCCACTCAGGTGATTGCTACACCCTGAGTCAATGTAGAAGACTCTTTGATCTTCACTCTGACTTTCACAAGTAGCATTCAATATCATTGTTGAATCTTCCTTCTGTTCTGAAGCGTAATTGTAGTAGGTATTGTTATATTGTTGACTTTGGAATCCTCTACCTGCATTTCTTCCAAAGTAACTCCTACCACCTCTGCCTCTGAAATTTCCTCTTTGATTTCTGCCACCTCTTCCTCTTGCATTGTAACTTTGACTATATCCATTATTACCTTGAGTATTGTGCCAACAATCATTAGCTAAATGATTTGTCTTACCACAAATCCAGCAAGCTTTGCCTCCATCTTTATTGTTTCTGCCTTTTCCTCTACCTTTGCCACTTCCTCTTCCTCTTAGGAAGTTGGCTTGGCTAGTTGTTTCTTCATCTTCATTTGCTTGTTGCTTTCCTTTGCTATTCTTCTTTTTATCTTTCGAGTACATTGCATGACCTGCACTCTTGTCACCATCTCCTTTAACATCATTCTCAAATGTTAGCATATGACCTAACAGCTGATTTAAATCAGGAGTGAAATGGTCAAGTGACAATTCCGTAGACAAAATAAACGGCTTCCATTTGTCATCACCTCTTAAGCCTGTAAGAATTTGTCTTACCAATTTATCCTCTTCGATATCTTCATCAACAGCACCTAATGCATCTGCAATGTCTTTCATTCTTGTCACATAGTCTGAAACGGACTGAGAAGCCTTCTTCTTGAAGGTTGTAAACTCTGCCCATAAGGATGCCTTTCTTGACTTAGTAGTATTCTAGAAATGCTCCTCCAATGCATTCCAAATGTCCGTTGCACTTTCAAGACCTCGAATATGAGGTAGCAAGTAATCATTTACTGCCATATAGATAATGCTTCTAGCTTGCGCATCTTTCTTCATCCAGTTTTTCAAATCTGCTAACTCTTCCCTAGTCGGAACACTAGGATCTCTGAACTGTGGCTTTTCTTCTTCTCCTGTGATATAAGCTATCAAATCTTTGCTCATAAGATGAGCTTCCATCCTCATTGACCACGCAGGATAGTTTTCCCTATCCAGTTTCTCTATCTGTAGAGAATCTCCCATCTTGTGTCTTTCTGTGTATTGAAATCTTCAACCTTTATGAATAATATATGTACCTTTGCTTCAAATTAGACTCCGTTTGTCTTTCTTGATGTCGTATGATCTCTTCTTCAGGTTTCGCCTTCAAGCTTTCACCTTTTAGTTCTTCGGTTGTTGAATTCTTTGTAACCGCAGCAAACGGGAACCTCCTTTCTTTGATTTTGGTGTCTCCTGCTCTAATACCACTGCTGGACTGATACCTGCTTTGATACCACTTTACCTGTTCTGATACCACTGATGGACTGATACCTGCTCTGATACCACTGTCGGAGAGTGTTAATCTCCTTCAGAATAACCTACTCTTGTGATTAGAGCACCTCTATACCAAGAGTAAGTCAAAACTTCACAACACATAAGTCTACTGCACAATTTCTTCAAATTAATCTTCACAGGTTACTTTTGTCTGAAACTGTCATTCTGAACAGTCGACTTTACACCTGTAACTTCTAAGACTTGGTTCTCCTTGAATAGAACCCGTTTAAGCAAATGCTTCTGGTTACGAGTAGCTTATCTTCTAACTTAAAGATTAAGCCCTCACTCATGCAAAACTTTAAAGTATGCACTGAGAAATGATCAAAACATTGATCACCGAAAATGCGCCTGTTTCAGTAAACTTTGAACACTCAACACATACGAATGTTCCTACTGACAATTCTCGGTTTCTGTTTACAATCAAACTCTAAAACTTAAGCTATAGATTGATTAACTATAGACTTAGATATCCTCAATAGGATTTCACAAATCATCTATCACAGATGAAAACACACAGAAATTTCGGCGCAGTATTTTCCGATTATTCAGAAAGTTACAGTTGAGTGATGAGAGGAAAACTCAACTAACTTTACATATGTCTCATGACATCTAACTTCTCATTCTTCTATTCTATTCCTTTCTCTCTCGTATATGCCTCTAATGCCTATACGCCTCTCATACTTTCTCTCGTCTTTCTGGCCTACCTAGCTTTCTCTAGCTTTCATCTCTCATATGCGCCTCTACATTTTCCAGGTATTTATAGATAAATTTGTACAAGCTTATAACGCGGACTATACTACTGTACATATGTGTACAACTTTTTCTGGTTCTTCTTCCAAGCTTCAAAATTTGTTCTTTTCTTCCTCCTTTCATCCTTCAACTCTTCATGAACTGAAAACTGTAAAAATGATCTTTTCCGGTAACATTCCGGTGACTTTCCTGTGACCTTCCGGTACTGTTCCGGTGACCTTCCGGTGACCTTTTTAAGGAATTTTTGCTGAAGGTTCTGCGGGCTTAAAGATCTTCAATTGTTAATTGTCTTGCACCAAGAGTATCTAGTCAATAAGCCTTGCAACACAGGGAGATTGGTACGATGGTTCTTATTACTAATGGAGTTTGACTTTGAGGTAGTAGTCAAAAAAGGAAACACACATGTGAGAGCAGACCACCTTTCTAGGTTAAAACACGGAGAGCCACCTAGCGGAGTACCTGATGATTTACCAGATGCTTATCTGTTTAATCTGGAAGTATGTCCGAAGTGGGCAGAAAAATTGACCCCTATACTTACGCATGGCCCTCAACATCCAATTAACAGAAATAGCAAAAAAGAAATTCTTCAAACAAGGAATTTACACATTGTTGCTGGAAGCGTATATTATAAGGAACCTAACGGAGTTTTATTGAGATGTGTCGAGGAGGATGAACAGAAGCAACTAATTCAGCAAGCACATGTCAACAAGTGGAAAACCCATCAAGGAATGCACGGAACAATACGAGAATTAAAAAGACTAGGCGTATATTGGCCTGATATGTCCAAGGACGTTCACGAGCATGTAAGTAATTGTGTGGAATGCAAAGAAATTAGCTCAGAGGATCACGTGTCCTTACCCTTTTCTACCATAGCGCCTAATTGGAGTAAATCATTAGTGCAATTCCTCAAAACGAAAGAGCACGAAATAGGAGCTAGTCTAGCAAGAAAGCGATCCTTAGAAGAAATGAGCAAGGATTATGTGATAATGGGGAAACAACTGTTTCGAAGAGGAAAAGACAATCAACTCAGACTATGCGTGCATGAAGGAGAATACCTTCCCATATTAGACATGGCACACGCAGGAGCTGCGGGAGGACATTTTTCAGCAGATAGAACGGTCAAGATGATTCTCTTTGCAGGCCTGTGGTGGCCAACTCTACATATGGACGCAGAGACATACGTGAGAAGCTGCAAAACGTGCCAGAAAGCAAAATATCCCATTAGAAGAGATGACATGCCTTTAAGACCCATGGTTTGTGCGAGAGCATTTACCAAGTGGGGAATTGACTTCATAGGACCTATCAACCCACCTACGAAAGGATCACATGCGGAATACATCATAGTAGCCACTGACTACTTGACAAAGTGGGTAGAAGCGAAAGCCACTCGAAAAAATGATGCTCAAACCACAGCAAAATTTCTTTTTGAGCACATTTTCACACGATTTGGACTACCGATCGAGATAGTGAGTGATCGAGGCACCCATTTCCTAAACGAAGTCATTGAATCGCTAATGAATGAATTTCTAGTGATCCACAAAAAATCAGCCCCATACCATCCTCAAGCCAACGGACAGGCTGAAAGTTCCAACAAAGTACTTTGTACTGTCTTGACAAAGATTGTCAATAATGGAAGGTCAGACTGGGACAAACAATTGCATCACGCAATTTGGGCCTTCCGAGTGGCATATAAAACGGCCATTGGAACTACACCTTTCAACCTAGTGTATGGGCAGAATGCAATTTTGCCAATTGACTTCTTAGTACCTACATTAAAAGTAGCCCAGCAATATGAGTGGAACGGTCATGAATTGTCTCAGCAATTAGATCAAATCGAAAAGCTGCACGAGACTAGATTACAAGCTGTAGCAGGCATCTATGCCGCTAAGCGGAGACAAAAGGCATATTATGATTCACATATAAAAGACAAGGGATTAAAAGAAGGCGACTTAGTCCTAGTATACACTCTAAAACAACATGCAAAGAAACTACAGAAACGCGGATATGGACCCCTGATTATAAATCGAATCTCCACCAGTGGCGCAGTCAATCTCGCTACACTAGACGGAGACATTCTTCCCAATTACATCAGTGGATGCCGAGTGAAACGATTCATGGAGCCCTTGACCGATGAAATGCTAGCTAGACTGTTGGGAGCTCAAAATAGGAAGACGGAAGAAGAACGAATACGAGAAGAAGCGAGACAGGAAGCCCTAGAACGCATTAGAAAACGCAAGGAGTGGATCAGGCAAAGAGATGAACGCTATATCCAAGGAGAAGAGCCCATCCCTATGGCAAACTACCAGGTCAAAAATAGTGACGCCACGGGTATATGTAAAACACAACCTTACCTAAACCTAGGGATTGGTCAAACGGAGTATAAATTGATAGACGCATTGATAGACTCAGGAGCAGGCCTCAGCTGCATGCGAAAGAGAATAGCCAATGAATTACAATTGGAATTGAATCCCACGAAAGCCAAACTAATAGGAATTGGAGGTCACACCCTAGACTGTATTGGAACAACTAATGTGTCCCTCCACATAGGAAATTCCTCCATGGAACAAAGAGTCCTAGTATGTGAAGATAACGATTTAATGGAAGACTTCATTCTGGGATAAGACTGGATCATTGAAACAGAAGCATGTATCCATCTGGCTCAAGGATATATTTCAGCCACGATAGGGCATAAAGAGGTTTTCAGCTTGCTTGAGGAGAAACCATGTAACCAAGCCATGTCAATACCAAGATCAGAGGAAGTTCAAGAAGCAACGAAAGATAGTAGCGACTGTGCTCAACCCTCAGAAAGCAAATGCATAGAAACAGAAACTTTAATCATTCCGACACCCCCTGTAGCGTCGAAGCTACCCGAAGTGAATGAGGATCAGCCAACCATCGAGGAGACGCCCTCTCCTAAAGAGACTCAAAGTATCCGAAGTTCACACTATTGGAAACTAACAAGCAGATACTCGAACAGACCACCATCCAAATATATGTGGGTACGAAAGGAGCAGGTACAGAGTCAAAAAATGTCTACAAGCGCTTTGAAGAAGGAAACGGACATCACCAAATCAGCTACAAAGAACTACAAACGAAAAGAACCAGTACAAGTATGGATTCCCAAGCCCTTGCTTGAAGCTCAAGGATCTCGACATCAGATATGGATTCCCAAAAAGGTCATACAAGCAGCTAAACAGAATGTGAAGACCAAAGAGGAAACACCACAGCAGACGAGGCAAAAGTCAACAACACATGTGAATCATCAGAGAGGATCGCCAAGAAAGGCCAAATTCAATCGGACAAGGGATAAGACAAATGGAACACGAGCAGCTGCACGAATAGAGAAAACCCAGCGACATCTCTCAGTGTTCTCAAAATGGGTCTGGAAACCAAAGCTACCACAAGGAGCAAAAGATCGAGGAGATAAAGCACCCGATTGCACTCATGTTGTGTCTGATGCACCCAAAGTATGCATGATAGGGCCACATTACACGGCCATGCATTCGGCACAGGATGTACATTATCAAACTAGTGGTGCACGATCTCCAAGTGAGACTAGCTCTTAGCTTTAAACTGTTAGGAATGGACATACTATGTACATAACCTACGCTTCGGCTTTGGACTGACTTTTATGTTTTCCTTTCAGCAAAAAAATATAAAAATACATGAAAAATTCAGGTATTACCCTTCTCACACCCACGGGAAAGGGACGGCACCATGCACTTGGAGCAATATCAAATTATGAATCAACACATGGCGGAGGATTTCTGAAAATTATGGAAACTAAATTCACACTCTATATTAAGTGCAGATGGCTTCTGAAGACTCTGAAGCTACAATCCAAGAGGAGGTCCAGGAATTTCCTCCCCAATGTCTTACGAAGGCTAAAGGCCACTGGTTCAGAGATGAGCAGCCAGTGGAAGAGTATCTTTTCTTGGCCAACATAAAGATCATGGACACGGATCACCACTTTCCGATCATGTCCCAGGACTTCAAGATATTACATGGAATGCCATCTACAATCGATATCCTGAAGAAAGCAGGAATTCACAAGTATTTCGAGCTACCTATCTACAAGCCGGACTTCCAACGATGTACCCAAGTCATGAACACCTTGAGACCAGCACTACATGATCCATTGGTGCCAGAAGCCAATGTGATGGATAAGAATGGCGAATGGGTAGTCATTCAGTTCTCCCACGACTTAATCAAAGAAGCTTTTGAATGGGAGAAAGATGGTATCAACACGGCCAAAGAAGAAATTCGTGGAGCAAATACTAGAACCTTTGTCGACATTAATAGAGTGGACATTGAAGAGGAGGTCAGGTTGATTCATCAACATTTTTGTTTTCCAAGTATGAACAGATACACGGCCCCTCAAAAAATTATTGTCCAATTATTGTCTCATGCCACAAAACAGATCGGCAATCAGGTAAATCTCACACCATACGTGCAGGAAAGATTGTTCGAGGCCAAGAAGAAGTGGGAGAATAAAAAATTCCTTAATGGAACCACTGCCCTCACAATCATGATTTACCATGCATTGGGCATGCGAGAGTACTTGAGGGAGATGCCATCTTCAATGAAGCTGGCTCAATATGTCAAAAGTGCTACAGTACCAAAACAAAAGAAAGGGAGTAAGCAAGCAGAAGAAACTGAAACAAGTTCGCAACCGAGGATGAGAGGAACCATGGGAGGTACAAAGCGGCCTAGAGAAGTTCTGCAGAAAGAAGAAGAAGCACCACAACCAAAGAGAGTACATGTGCTGCCTACCACCACCACTCAAGGACCCAGGAAAATTACGGAAGAAGATTTAACTCAAGCACTGGAGGAGACTCACAAGTATACAGAAGGGCAAATCAATCTACCAGTGCAAGGTCATCATTATCAACAGGCTACAACAGTTCAAAAACCCAAAAGAAAACTTACTAAGGTACACCGATATCGGGAGATTGGGCTAGACAATTCAAGTTCAGGATCCGACGCCCAAGAGAAGCAAACTACATCATTATTGGATGTAGATATTAAAAGTGAATCGAAAGATGATGGCCAGTGGGCCGAATTAAATGAAGTCAATTATGACGAAGCCCGAGCTGACAACAAAGAAAAAGATCAATCATCGCTGGCAAACCAGGGTACAACCACGAAGAAGACAGAAGAAGAAGGACAACAATCCGTGCAACAAAAAGATGCCTCCATCACCCACATAGAGGAGGACCCAAATGATAATGAGGTGCATGCAATGATATCTGAGGACAAGCCTCAAGAAGAAGAAAAAGAAGACGAAGAACCCTTCACACCACTAAGGGTTGTGGCAGAACCGTCCCCTCTGGATGTAACATTTCAAGGGAGTGCCACGAAAGTTCGTAAAACGGTCGAAAATGAAGCAGAAGTTAATATACAACTACAGGTCCGACAACCACACAAAGAATTGCTCCATGTAGCACAGGGACAAGATGTACAAACAGGAGAAACACCGGACATAACAAAGACATGGTTGAATGTAGATATAGCTCAGCTCAAGCCAGTGGTGCAGGATATGATCCGCACGGCACTCGACACTCAACAACTGATGCTTGATGCTGATGAAGATTACGACCAGGCCATGCTCGACAAACAAAAGCTTCAGAAAGAAGGTATGCATTTGGCAAAGACCTTATCTAAAGTAGAAGCTCAGGTGTTGAAGAAAAAGGAGAAGATAAAAACAACCAAAACACAATGCAAAACATTAGAAACGGAGAATGCCCACCTTAAAGAGCAAGTGTTGGAGCTGACGAAGAAACTGGAAGTAACGGAAAAAGAGAAAACAAGAATACAGACTCGTAGCAAAGTACTCGAGTCACAGCTCAAGGTGAGCATGGAAGAAGCGGACCAACTAAGGGACAGAAACAAAGAGCTAATGACAGCTCTCCTCAGTGATCAACCATCGACAGATCTTGACAAAACAAATGAGGACATAAAAGACATGGAAGCAAAGTTGACCAAGATGGCAGATCAGCTCAAACAGGAGCAAGAGACAGTTGCAGAATGGGAACAGAAATATATGAATGATACTGCAGCTCTACGAAAGAAATGGAAAAAAGCCGAGAAAGATTATTTCCGACAGTGCAAGGAAGACACAGATCACATGCATATCGTGGCACAGGAATTAATCAAACATCAAGAAAAACTTACCAAGGCTGAAGAGGAGCTCAAGAATAAAGATGACATCATTAAACGGCTGCAGGAGCAGATTGAGCTAAAAGAGAAACAAGGGACACCAGTAGTTCCTCCAGAAACCACGGCTACTGTGGAGGAAGAGGTACGTCCTCTCTCTCCTCCCTTGTATCATTCTCCAATAAGGGCGGAAAAGGAGGTTCCACTAGAACCTAACACATGCGACATTGCAGAATTGAGCAGACCAGAAAGGGCACTACTGGTGTCCCAGCTCACTGCTGACTTTGAAGATCAAATAATACAAATAATGAAAGAAGCTCGAATAGACAATAAACAGCTAGATCAAATTTTGAAGCCCTTCAATGTACCATATGGTCTACTTAAAGAACAGACGCGCATGTATATAAAGACTACCACGAATAAAGATCCGGACCACAACCTTCAATTCCAGCATGACACTTTCAAGTATACTCAAGAGGAATTTGAGAAGGCGGATCCCATATGGCGAAGGAAAATTTTGGAGAAGAATCCGACTTTGCGGGTACAGTGGGAAGCATCACCATATGCGCTTCAGGTAAATCCATCATTTTGTCCTGTACCCCGCAGACGCTCTTGGACGCAATTTTGGGAAGCACAGCGTCAAGGCTCCATCAATAATCAGTGGCTAAATTACCCATTACTACCTAGTCCGCCACACAATTACCTACCTACCGAAGAATATATGGTAAAGACAATGGAATTCTGGATTGCCAAATATGCCACAGTGCCGGACTTAGCAGTCAAGATGACAAATAAAATATTTAGCATGCTCATTACAATGTTAAAGGTTTTCCAGCATGCGAAGTACACATTTTTGAATTTCATTGGCATTACACAAGGGTCGGAAGCCCTCATTTTTGATCTATCAACCATTCCGAGCCGACTCACCATTATGGCATACTATTCCCGCCTTATGTTTTTGCCATCGACTTATATGCAGACCTTCGAAGAAGCATTCTTTACCGGCTTCTTTGAAATAGATTCGGAGATTTTTGTAAAAATGACTTCCAATTTAAATGCAAGGCTGGTGGCCTATGAAACAAGCTTTTTTGCTGATCATCGACAGGCGCCAGAAGACGGAGTGAAGTCAAAGCAATGGAAGGAATTCATGATATGTCATGCAAATCTGCTGAACCAACGAGAGCAAACCGCCATTCAAACATACACGCGTCGCCTCAGAAAGCCTGTCGAGGACGACAGAGTTCAGGAGGAGGGACGTGTAGGGGGACAATCAAGCAAGAAGAAAAGAAGAAGAAAATCAAAGTCCAAAACTATTCATTAAGAAGAGAAAAAGAACATATCTCTGCAGGAAGCCCCGCAGGGGCGCAACACCCATCTCTGCACAGAGCCCCGCAGGGGCACGCACCAGGCTACAAAGCTAAACCCCAGGGTCCCGAGTCATGGACTTTTCAAACATCAGAGTAGGACCAAAAGTAAGAAAGGGGTAGAGGCTGAAAAGTTGAAGAGGGTGACTAAGAACATCACATTCCTAGTCACTGGTGGCGTGCGTGGCAACCCGAGTCAACAGGCAAGACAACTACATCAGGCTCTCGAGTAGTAGAGCTTGAATCAAGAAGGCCATCGAATCTGCATGTCTGTTTAACTGCAGACAATACTGACCAACGGGAGCGTGCGGAGAAAAGCAAGATCAAGAATCAGGCAACACAGCCCAAGGGACGCGTTCGCGAAGCAAAGTCTGTCAAGGGACGACAGAGACGAAGAGGGGGAGAGTGTTGCAGAGCTAAAGAGCGCACAAAGCAGAGAAAAAAGACGGGCCCCAAAATTTTTCCGATTTGGACACACAACTTCTGTATCATAACCATTCTTGTATATATTTTTTCCGTTGTAAATGCACTAGAGGAGTCCTCTAGATGCATCCCCACAAAAGATTAGTGATATACCCATGTACAATAGTAGGAAATTAGTCTTTTAGAGAATAAAGTGCCGGTCTCTTGTGTGAAAGGACCAAACTTAGGGCACTAGTATATAAGTCAAAAGTGACTCATTGTAAAGGACTTCTTGTCATTGTGAAGAAGAGCACTTCTGAAATTTCGAGTTTGCCTCTTCCTTGCTGATTTTGATCTTCATTTTGCTCATGTATGTGTGTGTGATGCTTGAAATGCAAGTGTAGGACTGTTGTCTACCCCTTCCCCCTTGTTTTGAGTGGCTGTAGTGCGTGCGTAAGCTAGGAGAAGCAAAAACGCGGGTGTTAGTAGTTCTCGTAATTCACTGTTTCTGCCATAACTTGCAGTAGAGTGGTCAGAATTGAGTGAAACCACCACCGTTGGATTCGTCTCGTCGAGAGCTTCGAAACGAGTACCCTATTGTCTATGTTCGGAGTTCTGGGCTGGGAGAAAACCTCAAAAAACCAAAACTGCTGAAAAGAGGCTTGCGGCAACACTTCCAGTTTTTCAGTAGGTGTGGGTAGTATTAGTCTTTTCTCATGCTTGAATAGCTAACTCACTTCATCTTCTATCACGTGTGCACATGTCTTCATACACTTGGTAAGTCACTCCTTAGGATTGATAATTAAATGTGTGAAAAGAACTCCACTATATGCACTTGTATGGCAATCGAGGTATAGTCTCATTGGTACAAGTCCTTGAGTCATTGCGGCTCAAGTATACAACATCCTTATGAATTTGATGCCAATATAACTTCCTCTTAACAAGATCATAAGTCTTGTTAGCTCCTAAGTGTCCCACACTAGGTGTGTCATGACACTCATGGAATGTATGCCCTCTCATCTCTAAAGCTATATGCACACATACCTTAGCTTTGTACAATAGCTATTCATCATGGATACTATATTTCTTCCACTTGAATCCTTTTTGAATACCTGTCGATACTCCATCCTCATTAGAAACTCGTGTGTTAGGAGCCCCTTTCTTTATGGCTCCCTGGTCTCGAAATATGAAGGATCAAATCTATATTTCCCTCTAATGGAATCAAATAGCTTCCTAATTATCTAATTGAAAATCAATCCATTGATCATAGGCATGTGGCTAAGCAAATTAGCCACCTCATTAGACTTTCCTTCCTATATCTAAGCTCATAGTCAAAATGTTGAAGGTTCTCTAGCCATTGGGCCTTATGACCTTTAAGGTCTATTTGATTAGAAAGATCTTGGCACCATATAAGTAATGAGGCCACTTCTTCAATGCGTGGACAATTGTATACAACTCCTTCTCCTGGATCGAGTAAATTTTTTTTTGAGCCGATTCTACCTTTTTGCTCTCAAAAGGAATTAGTCAACCATCTTGAACTAGAACCACTCCTATAGCAAAATCACTCATGCCAATCTCAACTGCAAAGAGTTTATTGGGATCCATTATATGCAAAAGTGTTTTACAAATTCATACCTTCAGCTTTTCCATACTTTTCTTTTGTTCTTCTCCCCACTTAAAGGTTTTCCCTTTCCCTTCAACTTGTATTGTCATGGGGACAAAAATCTTGGAATAATTCTTGATGAATCTTCGATAGAAACCTATCAAACCTAGGAAGATCCAAAGCTCTTCCAAGTTCCTAGGGTGTGGCCATTCCATGATAGTCTGTACTTTATCAAGATCCATTTGGATTTTGTCTTGGGGTACCATATGCCCAAGGTATCTAAACTCTATTTTGAAAAATTCACACTTTGAATCCTTTGAGAAAAGTGAATTTTCCCATAACACTTGGAAAACTTTCTACAAGCTCTCTTGGTGTTGCATCATTGGTGAGACCAAAGGGCATCACCTAAAACTCATAGTGCCCATATCTAGTCCAGAAAGGAGTTTTAGGGGCATCCTCAACCTTAATCTTGATATGATGATATCTTGACCTAAGGTCAAGCTTGATAAAATACCTAGTTTGAGGTAACTATTCAGATAGTTCTTCCAACTTAGGCATTGGAAACCTATTGTGGATCATTACCTTGTTTTCTCCTCTATAATCTATATGTATTCTCATAGAGCCATCTTTTTTCTTAATGAAAAGCATTGTTGATGCCCAAGGTGATTTGCTAGATCTAGTGAACCCTTTATCTAAGAAATCATGAAGTTTCTTCTCAACCTCTTGATCGTAAGACACACTAAGTCTATAAGGTGGCTTGCAAATAGGGCTAGTCTTAGTAACTACATCTATGGTATGGTCAATGTCCCCTCTCTTTGACGGTAGCCCTCTAGGAAGGTTAGTAGGAAAAACATCTTTATATTCAAACATTAAATCCTTAACACACTTAATCACATACTTTTGCAAAAATGAATAATGGAAAGTCTTGGCTTTACTTACATTATTATCATGAAACTATACATCATATGAAGTGTTTCTACAATGATCTAAATCATAACTATACAATAAAAACATCTATCGTACATGCTAAAACTAAAAAAAGTATATAACTCTGAAGATAATATGAGAGGTGTACTAGTTACATCTCTCTCTCTGTCCTTGAATACAAACTCTACTTCCGTTCTTCACAAACTCAAGAGTGTTATTTTGGTAACTTCATTTAAGTGTGTCTCCCAAACCCAAAATCCACTCTCTACCTAACACAAGGTCTATTCTCTCCATGTTCATAATTTGTGATTCCACATGATCTCTGTATCCCTATAATTATATCTCCAAATTGGACACCATAGTGTCCTATATCCTCTTATCCTCACCCTACATCATAGACATGATGTATTTATGTGCATTGGGCTATTATGGAATTGTTGATTTACTAGAGCATAGTTTATGAAATTGTGACTCGTGAGGGGTAGAGTCATCTATCATGACTCTCACCCTAGTCTCATATACACTATCATGAATCTTAACCAAATCATGTGGTCCAAATTGTGATGAACACAGTGATCAAGTCAAGCAACATGTGTGTTGTGTATCCTCATGCATCACCTCCACTCCCTTTCAATTAGAATTGTCATGTACTAGAAGTATCTTCACAAGGTGGAGTACTAGTCCTCGGTGCTCCTTTCTTCTCTTCCACTTTAAAAAGTGAATAATACCATTGTGCATGATTAGGAGACAAAAACCTAAAGCATAGATTTTCCCTCTTGGTCTTTTCATAATATTTGGTGGATAACTTAGGCCCTTTTGGTTTTTTGTTCTTTATAAATACTTGTTTTTTCCATCACTATGTTTTTCTTAAACTTTGTGGTGTGCTAATAGTTTTGAGAGGCTAATTCGTCTCTATAGGAATGTATTGAGTACATTTATGGTCCTCATATATCTGTGCATACTTGATAGCCTCCTCAAATGCTTTGGGTGTGCTTCTTCTTCCTTCCCTCTTGATGACCTTGTCTAAGCCTCTCACAAACCCCCTAGTTTTTCAAAAATCATCAAGCCTCTAAGTTTTAGGATGGTATCTCTATAGTGGGATATGTAGATGGATAGTGGTCTACCTCTCTGTGTGATCCTATCCCACTCATCCAAATTCCTCCCTTTTTCTTTTTCAAAAAGAAACTCCTTTAAGAAAAGGGTCTCAAATTGATTCCAGTATATAGGGATGCAATTCACTTCCGTGAGACTCATCTGCCACCCGTAAGATCATGGGCCAAGCGAGAGACTCACTTCAAGCATGTGATACTCAAGTGGGCTTCCCTTTGATTGATGCAAGTCACTCCCCTTTTGTAAAAAAGTGTAGACCTCATCCTTATTCCTCTCTTGATCATCCCCTATTGTGGTAGTGATTGTGGCCATCCAACCTCATCAAGTCATGAAGATGGAGTATTCAAAGCTTGTCATGTAATTCTCTACCTTAAGGATGCTTATACATTGGTCTACATCAAGTGAAGAAAAGAAAAGAAGAAGGAAGGAGATGAAGATTTCAAAGGAAATGGTTATCAAAGCAAGGCTCATGAAGGTAATTCGAAGGGTTCAAATGTATTCAAATGATGGAGATGAAGAAGAATAACAAGTAATAACAAACATATTTAAATTTGGATACTTTTTTACCCTCCAAATTTTGTGTGAAATCTCACATAGGAAACATATTTATGTTTGTTTGTAAACGGAAAATAAAGGTATTTGATTAGTCAATTTAAAGCAAGCATGGACTAATGGGTCATATTATCTATGAAAGGCGAAACACGTTCATTTGTTCTTTCCCCTTAGTTTTCAGAGCTTGAGAGCAATAAGAAATTTGAGAACTTGTGTGCCTTAGTTATCATTTGATTAATTGATCTTGTACACAAATCCATATTTGATCATTATAAAATTCTTCCTCTTTTGAGCATATACGATATTGTTTGAGAGTTTATGAAGTAGCGTGGATCTCTACATCAAAGTATACACAAAATCAACCATTATTGTGGGTTTTTGCTTTTAAAGTGTACAAGGTAAACATTATATTTCATGATTTGTTAATATTATCATAATCTTTGAATGTAAAATTTTTAAGATTAATTGGTTTGATCATTAAATGATAAGCATTGGAAAAAATTCACACCTCCTTGTGAGGAAGATTTAATCTCAAGAACACCTTCGACACCATAAAGGTTGGTAGCTTTACATCTTTTAGGAGGGGAGTCTCCCTAAGAGCTTTCCCCCTTGTGTTTGCTAGGTTGGAGAAGTTCCTTCCTAGTTGTCTCATCTATAAGAAGAGTATGAGTTTCTCTTTCTTTACTAGAAAGGAAAGAGATAAATTGTGTCTCCAAAGAGACCATTTGGGCTTTCAATTGTTTGATAAGAGAATTCATGCTACCTATGATGAGTTCTATACTTTGGGTTTGTTCTTTAAGGTCATAAAATTGTTTATGTGTAATAAACTCATCATAGAGCTTAGTACATTGATCCTTTTCTTGTTAAACCTCTCTCAAATTCTAATCCTTCCCTTCTAGAGTTTTTTCTTTAGATAGGGAAGTGTGGGCTACTTGCCCTTGACCCTCAAGTTCCATGTTTTTCTCCTCAAATATAAAAACTAGAGAGCTAAGTGAAGATGGAAGTAAAATTTATATAACAAAAGAGAGAGAAACAATAGAAGGTTACTTCCCTCATAATATCTAAGCTATCCAAAGCAAGTTTGAAGCAATACTTGAGGTGGAAATGATTTGATTTTAGCTCTTGGCAATGAAGAAAATAAAAATTGATGTATCCAATTGGCCCAACCAAGATCTTGGCACCATAAAATACTCAAAATAGCTTTAAAAGTGACCCTAAAGTGCTCAAAAACCTCAAGTGAAGTAGCAATGTTTAACTTCTTGAGAGTCCTCTTCAATCTTTAAAATGCACTCCAACACCTATACATCATCTCCACGAATCTAGTCTAGGTAAGTCCATATCCATTTTTTGAGCCTCTAACTGGGAGAATATAGCATCAAATTCATTTAGATGAGCAGCAACACTATCTGTGTCCTTCATGTGAAGGTCATATAATTTTCTCATCAGATATACTTTATTTGATGCCATCTCTTTTTCATATGTATTGCATAACTTCTTCCAAAGCTCCGCTGCACTTTCACAGTCTAATACTGTAAAGTAAACATTATTTGCCAGGTGCAAGCGAATGGTAGACCCGGCCATTTCATCTAACTCATCCCAATCATCTTCATCCATGTCAGGAGGCTTCTTTGAAATCCCATTTAATGGCTTCCATTGCCTCCTTTGAATCAGCACATCTTTAATCTGATTCTTCCATAGAGTAAAGTTTGTGCCATCAAATTTTCAGATCTCAAAATGATCTTTGCCCTGCAAGTTATAGCTCCTTCTTGGAACACTAGCACTAGATGCCATGATGGTAGATAACTGGATAGATGCCATGATGGTAGATAACTGGATAGAATGATAATGGATCTAGAAGAGTCCAAACACCAACATATAAGTATATCAAGAAGTAAATCGACCACTGTATAGTTGGCTAAACCAAAAATCTGGAAAAGTTTTGCCAGAGTATCTTGTGCAAAATGAGCATATGACCAGTGTCAAAATATCATAAAACTGCAAGTACTGACATGTCTTCCTGCATAGTGAATCACTAACTGTGTATCTAAGTCACGAACCCTTAGGGACCTGTGCCAAGGAGACTAAATCTCGGTTGCCACACAAGTGTGTATAGTGGGGAATCGACACACGCTTATTTGTCAATCCGACGAACCGACCTAACCAAACGTATGAGGACATGTGCACACGTGATGGAAAGTGAAGTGGTTCAACTTGCATGCATGAGAAAAGACTAACCTACCTCTCTAACTCACTTAACTACTGAAAATATCTACCACGATACCACTTACAGTAGTTTTCACTAAATCGAGGATTTCTCCTAGCTCCGAACTCCGAATATGGCCAAAAGTGGATTTATTTCAAAGATCTTGATGAGACGCTTCTATTGTATGTCATCTCACTCGATTCTGACAACTGTGCTTCAAGTTATGATAGAAATAGTGAATGGTGGGAAACACACACACTCACTCCACAACTCGTGCTTGCTCACACATACACTACAGCAGCTCAAAAGTATTGGGGAGGGGTATACAACAGTCCTACACACACATTCCAAGCTTCACACACACACAAAAGACCATAGAGAAGATGAAAATCTGCAAGAAAGAAACAAATTTGAAATTTAAGAGCTCTCCTTCTTAACAATGGCAAAAAGTCCTTACAAAGAGTCACCAAGTGACTTATATACATGTGCCCTAAAAATGTTCCTTTCACACAAGAGACCGGCACTTTATTGACTAATCTCTGTTATCCTACTATTTTACAAGGAATATATTACAATGATTTGGGATTATGCATCTAGAGGACTCCTCTAGTGCATTTACATAACTTGAGGGAATTTCCTAAGACTTTGAAGAAGAAAAATATGCCCATGAGTTTGAAAAATTTGGGCTCCTCTTTTTTGCCTCTTTTCTCTGCAACACTCTCCCCCTCTTTGTCTCTGTCGTCCCTTGATAGGCTTTTGCTTCTCGTTTGTTGCTCGTAAAAGGCTTCTGAATATACGCACCTAGTGATTGAGGAAGCGATAAGGACTATCAGACACTTTGTTATTTTATCCGAACTCAGTCCTTTGCTTCTATAATCTCCTTGGTATTCCATACATCACAAATCTGGGTTGCTCTATTAAGTCGAGCAGCCGTGCACGCCATCAGTGGAAGGATCATTACCTACCAAATATCTTCTTGCACTTCTTCATGGATACTTCTTGGCCTTGATCGGCCCTTGTTACTCACATACCTTCCCCTGTTGTATTGCTTTGAGCTTGTTTACCTTCTGCAACCGCACGCCTTAATTCGCTGACCTCTACTCTCTTTTAAGAGAGCATTAGGTTTTAGAGGTCCTATTTCTGAATCTTCTTTGTCATCCTTCAGGACCTGTTCCATTTCTTCTCACCGCACGCATCTAGTGGATGATGAGACACCTAGGACCTTCAGACAATTGGTTATCTTATCCGATGAAGCATCCTATGTGTTATGTATCTCTCTCCTCGACTTGTTTTGCTTCACCGCCAGCTCCTAGTGGATGAGGAAGCTGTGTACAACCTCCCATGAAATGTCCTGGTTATTATCTTTCTTTAATTCCACTCCTGAGGACCTGGGCCTTTGGCATTGTTGCCTGATGCGTGCCCCTGCGGGGCTTTGGGCAGATAGTTGTTCCTTTTCTTGATAATCTTTATTCTTTATTGAGCAGCTTTATTCTTTGATCTTCTTCTTCTTCTCTTTTTGCTTGATTCCCCTTCCACACGTCCCTCCTCCTGAACTCTACCATCCCCGACAGGCTTTTTGTGGTGATGTGAGTACGTTTGTATTGCAGCTTGCTCTCGTTGATTAAGCAGATTTGCATGACATAGCATAAATTCTTTCCATTGGTTTGATTTGACTCTGTCTTCTAGTACCTGGTGATGGTCTACAAAAAAACTCAATTCGTAGGCCACCATCCTAGCATTAAGATTCGAAGACATCTTTAGAAAAATCTCGGAGTTGATTTCAAAAAATCCCGTAAAGAATGCTTCTTCAAACGTCTGCATGTAAGTGCTTGGCAAAAACATAAGCCTAGAATATATGGCCATGAGTGTTAATCGGCTCGGTATAGTTGATAGATAAAAAATGAGGACGTCGGGTCCTTGATTAATGCCGATGAAGTTCAAAAAAGTATACTGAGCGTGCTGGAACACTTTAAGAATTGTAAGTAACATGCTCAAGATCCTATTGGTCATCTTAATGGCTATATCTGGTACAGTGGCATAACGAGCTATCCAAAATTCGATTGTTTTGATCATGTATTCTTTTGTTGGTAAATAATCTCGAGGTGGATTCGGTAGTAGTGGATAGTTGAGCCACTGATTATTGATGCTTCCCTGGTGCTGACCTTCCCAAAATTGCATCCAGGAGCGTCGTCTAGGTACTGGACAAAAGGATGGATTTACCTGAAGTATGTATGGTGAGGATTCCCAGTGTACCCTTAGGGTCGGATTTTTCTCCAAGAACTTCCTCCTCCATATGGGATCGGCTTTGTCAAATTCCTCTTGAGTGTAGGTGAATGTTTGCATGCTAAACTAGACGTTAGAGTTCGACTCTTTCTTGGTTGTTTTCTTTATGTATTGTCATGTTTGTTCTTTAAGTAAACCATATGGTATGTTGAATGGTCTCATTATTTGTTCTAGATTCTTGCTCTCGATCTGTGCTTCCTTCATGGCTTTGACTACTTGATCTTCAAAATCTTTTGTAAGTTGGGACACCAGTAGTGCCCTCTCATTTCGGCTCAGTTCTGCAATATCCCGATGAGTACATTCAGAGTGGATCTTCGTTTCCTCCCTAATCGGCGAACGATGTAAGGGGGGAGAGAGAGGACGTACCTCAATTTCCTCAGTAGCCGCTGTGGAGTGTTGAACTACTGGTGTCCCCTCTGTTGCCTTCTGTGCGAGTTGATCTTGTAGTTGCTTTATCATGTCATCTTTCCTTTTGATTTCCTTAGTAGCCTTCATACTTGTTTCTTTGTTTTTGAGGAGCTCTTGTCCTATGACTTCGAGTTGCTCATTGTCTTCTTTACATTGTGACATATACCGATTTTCGGTTGTCTTCCACTTTGTCCGTAGTGTCACGGTATCATCCATATACCTCTTTTCCCATTCTGCAATGATGGCCTGCTCCTACTTGAGCTGTACTTCATACCTAGCTAACTTTTCGTCCAATGCCTTTGTGTCCTTTTCTGGGACTTCCTGAGCTTCTATAGGTTGATTACACAGAAGAGTTATCATCAGCTCCTTGTTTCTGTTCCTTAAGTTTTCTGCTTCTTCCATGTATATCTTTATTTATGATTTCAAGATCTTGCTTCTTGCATTCATCCGTGTTTTCTCGGCCTCACTAGCATCATATTTCTTCACTAACTCTTGTAGTTGTTCTTTCAATTTTTCATTTTCTGTCTCTAGTGTTTTACATTGCCGCTTGGCCTCTTGGATTTCGTTCTCTTTATGTGTTATGTTCTCTTGTGCTAGAATCAATTGGGCTGAAAGTTTCTTACCCATTTTGTGAAGTTGATGCTTTTCCTACATTGCTTTGTCATAGTCAGCATCAGCCTCAAGCATTAATTGTTGCGTATCCATAGCAGTTTTGATCATGTTGGACCACTGGCTTGAGCTGAGCGACATCCACATTCAGCCATGTTTTTGGGATGCTTGGAGATTCCCCTGTTTGTACATCCTTTTCGTGTTCCACATGTATAGTCTCGTTATGTGGTTGTCTGATTTGTAGTTGTACCTCCGGTTCTTTGCTTTCTTCTTCTATATTGATAATCTTCGTGGCACTCCCTTGAAATGTAACATCCATAGGGGAGGGTTTTGCCACTACCCTTATTGGTGTGAAGGGTTCTGACTCTTCCACGGTAGTGTCTTTTGATCCTTCTTTGGGATTCTTGAATGATCCCTCTCTTGCAAGCCTAGTCTCTTGGATTTGAATGTGAGATGTTTCATTTATTTTGATGACATGTACTCTTTCTTGGGATACCTCTTTGCCTGCGGTATCTTGATTGGGGTTGATGGGAGTTTGATTTACCTTCATGCCCTCTTCTTCTGCATTGTAGTTCACTTCATTTAATTCCTCCCATTGTCCATCATCTTTTGACTCACTTCGAATGTCTGTATTCAATAAGGAGGTGTCTGGTTCCTCTTGTGCATCTGAAGATGAGCTTGAATTTACCAAACCTAATTCCCTGTACCGATGCACCTTGGTTAGTGTTGGAAGCAGTCAGAGGCACAGACGACATGGAAGCATGTAAAGACGGAGCAGGGAGCCAGTCGGATCATTTTTTTCAAACAATTATGTTTTTATTACCTCTTCAAACATCCAACAGTGATTTTCATCACTCTTGTAACATATGTAATATAGACAAAACCCCATTTTGTAATTCATAGCTCCATTTTGTGCAAGCCGAGGAGTCCTCGAGCTTGAGGAGCTTAGGTAGAATGCGCGTACCAATTTTCGTTATTTTTAGACATCGTTTACCCTTCCAAATAGCCTCTAGGACCTATTTTTTAACTAGGCCGGTCACTAGATGTGAAACCGGTCAAAACTAGTCTAGAAACTATAAAAAGAGCTAGAGAGCTCATTTTTGAGGTGGGTTCATTTTGGTTAGTGTGAGCTTAGAGCTAGTTTGAGCTTGTAAGAGCATTCTTGAGTAATAGAGCTAATTTCCCACCTTCCATTGTGTCTTGCTTGTCTCTTCATTGTGTGTGTGTATGTGTGTGTGCATCTTTGTGCTTCTCACCTTCACTCTCACATCATCTCACGTTCACGATCTTCATATCACTCCTACCTCTCCCACGGATTGACATTAAGGAGGTGAAGCTTCTTAATGTGGTTCTCACCATTGTGCTAGAGCAACACCAAATTTGGCGCCGTTGCCAGGGATCGAGTCTAGGACGAATGTGTGATGGTAAGAGTATAGCAAGAAGTGGCGTTGGAAGGTAAAAATTTCAGTTTTTGTTGTTGTTTTTACTTAGCTTTTAGTGTTTTTCACCTTCCCCACACTCCATCTTCATCATCGCATCATCATCTTCATCTCCAAAAAAAATCAGAAAATTCACCATATCCACCCATTCACCTCATTTCCCCTCATTTCTGCATGCGAGAGAGCGAGAGAGAACTTTTGTGCTTGTGTGTGCTTGTGTTTTCTTGAGTTTTCTTGCAGGTACAGAGCTCCAGTGCATCAGGAAAGCTTGGAAAAGGTAAAAATTTACTCTCTGTCAAAGATCTGCCGAGTGTGGCGGACCATCGCGATGGTCTGCAACTTTCGGAATTTTTGGTAGGCGACCACACCACGAGGTAGGCGATCCCTGCGCATACACGAAACCATAGCTGCATCTCGAAAATTCGCATTTTGGTGGACCATCGCGATTGGCTCGAACCATCGCGATTGTGTCGCACCATCGCGATAGGCTCAAGCCATCGCGACGGCTCGGCCGGACCATCGCGACGGTTCGCTTTTTCGGACCATCGCGACGGTTCACTTGAGCCATCGCGACGGTCCACTTGGACCATCGCGATTGTTCAGCTGACCCCGGACCATCGCGATTGGCTCACGCCATCGCCACGACAGTGCCACGTGTCAAGTTAGACCATCGCGACGGTTCGTTTTTCGGACCATCGCGACACTTCAAAAATTTGGACCATCGCGATTGGCTCACGCCATCGCGCCCAGACCATCGCGATTGGCTCAAGCCATCGCATCGCGGACCATCACGACGGTTCACTTCGGACCATCGCGATTGTCCACCTTTGACCGTTGACCGCGCCATCGCGATTGTCCGCCTGATCACGCCATCGCGACGGTTCGTTTTTCGGGCCATCGCGACGGTTCGACCTCACGCCATCGCGACGGTTCACTTTTTGGACCATCGCGACACTTCAAAAATTCGGACCATCGCGATTGGCTCAAGCCATCGCATCGCGGACCATCGCGACGGTTCACTTCGGACCATCGCGATTGTTCCCCGTTGACCGTTGACTCGCGCCATCGCGATTGTCCGCTTGATCGAGCCATCGCGACGGTTCAAACTTACGCCATCGCGATTGTCCACTTTCGTGCCATCGCGACGGTTCACCTTTTGGACCATCGCGATTGTTCACCTTTGACCGTTGACTCGGACCATCGCGACGGTTCGACCTCACGCCATCGCGATCGTTCACTTCGGACCATCGCGACGGTCCCAGACCATCGCGATTGTGCACCCCCATCGCAAATTTTGGGCTCCAATTTTGACCAATTTTGAGGGTATTTTTGAGAAATTTTTGGACCATTAGACTCATAGGAGACCCCTTAGCTCATATCTGAAGGAAAACTGGATTGTCAGTTTTTACCCCCCAGGGCCTGAACGCTCATAACTTTGCCACCCGAAGTCCGTTTTTTGAGCTTAATAGCTCGTTAGAAAGCTCGTGACGAGTACTACGTGACCTCAACTGTTTTTTTTATAAAGAATACATCTATTTTTGGATAAGCTATTGTGAGGTTCCCCTAGTTTGGGACTAGGAAGCCAGGGGACACACATTGAAAATTTGGGCAAACGAGAAGGGACTAAAAAGGTGTATGTACTCAAGCATTTGATCATTCAATTGTGAACTGGTCTAATATTGGATTTTTCCAGGTCTAGCAAAGGCAATCAAAGGCAAGCAAGCAAGGCAGTGAAGACAGCAGAGCTTGGGAAGCGCGGCTTCTTGGGCAACAGGGCATCAGAGCAACCAGAAGAGCCGACTCGAGGTTGGAAGATTACTCAACCCCCTCAGTCAATTCTTAGCTTAGGCTAAACGGTAGTTGTGGATTAAAGACGATAGGAACGCCTCAAGTTCAAGATACTCAATTCTTTCAAGTTTAAGACTACAAGTAAAGGTGTGTGTGACGAAAACCTAAAGAAAAGAACCTAAGTCTGACGGAACGAGAACTCAAAACTATAACGGAAAGTCGAATTCCTGACGCATAAATTAAGACAAGAATCCAAAGAAAAATTAAAAAGAATCAAGAAAGTAATAACAAAGAACCAGTGACGATCTAAGTGTGTGACTTAGTGTGCAAGGAAGAAAATTAATGAACCTTAGATCAGGGAGACACATAGGTAAGTCGGACCGAAGAAGCCGTAGATCATCAAAGGCTAGTGTAAGAACTACCGCTCGATCTTGGGCTCAGCAATTGAATAGCAATTACCCCTACGAGAGCTCAGATACTAGCGAATCAGAAATGGCATTTAGCACAGACAGACCAGAAGGAGGGTCTCATGTAGCATACCTAGAAAAACCAGAAGGACCCTATAGAACGCAATTAGAGTTTCTCCGAACCAACCGATTAGGTGCTCTCATCTATGAGGATGGTTTGCAAAGGCAAGTGGTGCAACTGCACAACCCTGATCAACCCATTGGATTGGAAAGACCAGTGGTGAAATTTGAGAGAGACGCTTACATAGATAAAGAAGGAACCATGTACGTCCTAAGTACGCAACCAAACGATACTAATGAGTTTGGCACAATTCAATTAGAGACGGAAACGAAATTTCAAGGAAAAGAACCGTTAGAAGAACCTAGAACACCGAGAGGGAAATCCGTATTAACAAGAGTACTCATCCCAGAGTGGATCCCTCAAGATAACAGGAGCACTGAGTTGTATGTAAATAAAGAGACAGATGAAGCCTTTTGGAGGTACAGAAAGGAACACCCTGGTGAGATAGGCATCATTACAATCTATGAATTCAAGGACCCAGATACACCTGGAAAGGTTGTATACCTGGATGAGACTTCAGAAAGAGTCTTCGTGGTGCCTGAGCACGCTAAAAACACATACACATGGAGAGGTGAATTGATATTCCCTCCATCTAGAACGAACATAAATGCAAGTCAACAAGGGGCAGGAACCTCCTCAGCCCATGGAAATCAAAGAGAAGGAAATAATGAGAGACCGGAAGTAAGCTTCACTCATCCCATAGGGAGAGATAGAACACCCGCGAACACTAATAGAATGGATAGACAAAGAGATCATGGAATACCAGGTGGTAGAGATGATTTTCCTCTACCTAGACCCCGCGAACACGCAAGAGTTTTGAGACCCACTCAATTAGTAAAATCCATGAAGAATTACTTTGATGGGACAGGAGATCCCTATGACCATGTCGCAGAATTCAAGCAAGTACTACGAGCAGAACAAGTCGAGGACATGTTCACGCAATAGAACGCATTTGGACTAACGTTAAAGAATACAGCTTTAACTTGGTTCCAACCATTGCAACAAAGGCAATTTAGAGACATCCATCACTTTTTAGAGTCATTCATCACTGAATTCTCTAAAAGTGGGATTAGACATGACACGTCTTCGTTGATTCATAGCTTTAAACAGACCCCTCAGGAAACAGTAAGACTGGCAGGTCGTAGATTCAGACAATATGTTGAACGATGTCCAATGCAAGAGCTACCCTCACAAGCCAAACAAGTATCACTGTTCCTAGATGGCTTGTTGAGCGCTAAACTACGCTCCTATGTGTACCTAAAAGAACCCAGAACGCTAGAGGAGTGTGTAAGAATATGTATAGACATCGAGGATAACCTAGGAGATGAATTAGAACTCTCAAAGGTCTATAAGGACTCGGATTGTTCTTCGCTAGCATCCACAAAATTGTCTAATTCGATAGAGGACCTAGCAGAAAAGGTGGCCCAAAAACTAGGAGTTTCTAGTAAACAGGTGCCCAAGCTACCAACAAACGTACGTTGTTACACTTGTGGTGGAAATCATTTGGCAAACGTGTGCCCCAATGCACCACAACCTCAAGCCAACCCTAGTGGCCAATATTGTACAATTGAGAGAAGATACACGAATCATACGGCTCAGGACTGCCCATACAACAAACAAACCGTGAGACAGAACTACCCGCAAACATACCAGCAGCCAGGTAGGTATCAAGGCCAATACAATGCTCAGCCTTATTACTATAGGCCTCCTCAGAACTACCCATACCAGGCTCAACAGAGACCTCAACCCGTCTTAGCTCAGCAGCCACCCCCACCAGCGAATGTCATCCCAGTCAAATACGCTGCTGCAGAAGAGAACCTAAGTAGGGCCTTAGTGCCTTCTTCACCCTTGATCACAGAAAGTGACCCGAACTCAAACAGTTTTGACTCTACTCATGTAACTAGTCCACCCGCTTATTATACGGAGTCACCAGAGCATGTGGAGACATATCATTATGATAGTCCACCAATGGAACCTAGTTGGGAGCCAGATTATACTAATGTGATTTACGCAAACCCAAACCCACGGCCCCAATTGAGACAATAGAGACCACAGGGCCCTAGAGGACCATGCTTTAGGTGCCAAGGAGATCACTTCATTAAGGATTGTCCACATCCCCCAATAGCAAGGCAATCACAGTACTATAGCATTCAAGGCTTTTGTGCCGATTGTGGCAAAGAGCACATAATCAAAGATTGTCCTAAGAACCCAGTTAACACTTCAAATGTGACATCGATCAACGTGATAGGTATTGTAAACAACGCAGATGGATCCAACCCTACATACGTGCCTATCCAAGCGATAACCAGAGCCCAGGCGCTCTTACAAAACCAACAGCTTAATCATGAGAAAGTAGCCGGAACTAGTGAAGTTGCAGAATCTAGCAGTAAAAAGACAAAGACTTGGAAAGATTCTAGGGAAAGAATCAAGAGAAAGTGGAGTAAAAAGATAAGTGAGTTGGAAGGAGGTTTAAGGGAATCTAGAGCCAAAATACAAGAATTGGCCTCACAAGAATTAAATCAAGGAAACCCAGCTCAGAAATCAGGATCGGTTTTAGCGGAACCCATACCAGAAGATCTAGACATGATGTTTCGTGCATATCAGGCTAGAATAAAAGAGGGACCTCAAGTAACGGAAATGAGTAAAAACTACCCTCGAGCTGATCTAGAAATTGAGAGAACTAAACTTTGCATGAAAATGGTAGAACTAGCACAAGCTTTGTTTGAAGCCTCTAGATATCTTAATTGGAATAACATGGCAAAACCAGAACTACACTTTCAAGGACTAATGGAGAGGCTAGAACACTTGATAGAAAGCAAAGAGAAAAAGGATCATTCTAGGAACCCTATTGCCCCAGAGACACAGGAAAGGAATGCACCATCCCTGTCTCAAGTACCCAATACAGAAAGTCAAGACAATTTGTCTTCCATACATAGGTACTCACATGAATTTTTGAGGGAGATCCAAGAAGAGAAATGGAGAAAAGAACAAGGAACTCATCCTCCTATTCAAGAAATAAACGACTTGCAGGAACAATTTCCCCAAGACATCCCCTCTATATATGATGATGTAGAGGTGGAACAACTGAGTGAACCCACAGGATTTGAATCTAATTCTCTACAAGAATTACCTCAGTTCACAGGACCTTGGGAAGCAAAGTCTATTAGTATGAGAGCACCCACGATAATAGTGAGGAATGAAGAATCAGTGATCCCTAGGAACACGGAAGTGATCAAGAATACCAAAGTACAATGTAATCTCACTCTAGAGGAATTGTTAAAGGTAAAACCAGAATTGTGGAAGCATGTAGCAAATCAATTCCCTGAGCTAGCCACCACACCCTCTCAGATAGGGTCACATAAGAAGGTACCAGAGATACCCGTGGAAAAGATTGGAGACGTAAGCGAAGGAGAGGAAGGTAACACATATCTTCCAATAACCCATCAGGGCTACACCACGAAAGCCATCTTAGATTCAGGAGCCGGAGTGGCCATCGCTACCACCGCTTTATGGAAACGTTGGGGTAAGCAAGCCCTCAGACCCACCAGGATGAAGCTACAAATGGCTGATGGACACATAGAAAAACCATTAGGCTTACTAGAAGGCATATCTCTCACCACTTGTGGTGTAGAATTTGAGCATACTTTCGCCATTTGTGACTTTGCGAAAAATCGTGCTTACGAGATGATATTGGGACGACCATTCATGCGTCAGTTGCAAATTGTACAAGATTGGGGAACTAATTCTTTGTACTTGCAACATTTAGGAGTGACTACTAAAGTCAATCTTAAAGACTATTCACATAGAGATGTGCCCCCAATACAATGGAATACCATCCATAAGACACCAGCAGAGACGGAATCCGTGCACTCATTAGAATCAGATCCTTCTTGGTTGCATGAGGATACCCATTTATGGATGTGTAGAGTAGCCAAACAAGAGGAAGAACGATTAGAAGCAAGGACCTTAGGTGCAGAACAATATCCACGAACCCTTCAAGATCCAGCCTACGCACCTGTAGTATTCCCAGACGAAGAGTTTGAACCCCATGGTTGGGCGGAAATACTAGCAACCATGGATGTAGCCATCAATGAAGAACAATGGACACCCCACTGTGACGAGGATGGCTATGACATTTCAGTTTTCACGATAGAGCCAATCATGTACGATGCAATCTTAGAAGAGTGTGAACCGAACACTGATGCATTCGAGGATGCAAGCGATTTTGATTTAGAATCAATTCTCATGGACCCACCCTTTGCATCAGAGGAAGAATATTTCTACGAAGTAGAGACTCACACTCAGAGACACAGGGAAATTACGAACGAGGTAAGATTAGCCACGGAAGTGACTACCAAGAGTGAAGGCAAGAAAAGAAAGAAGAAAGAAACCATGTCAGAAAAAGAAGAATCTTTGTTTGAAGTACCCGAGAATTTCAAGAAATATGAAATTGAAGATAGAAGAATCATGGTACGAATGCCCAATAGAAAGGCGAATGACGGACAAGTATATGATAACCGAGAGAAAACCAAAAAAGTAATAGTTGCCATAGAAGGAGAAGAAGAAAAATGCACATATATAGGGCATGATTTGACGACTGAAGAAGAAGAAGAGTTAATTGCCCTATTGCGCGAATATAGAGATGTTTTTGCTTGGAGTTACAAAGATTTGAAAGGAGTAGATCCAGATATATGTTCTCATAGAATCCCTATGACTCCAGATGCAAAACCGACAAAACAGAAACCTTACACGTACAATGATAACTACGCTGCGAAGATTAAAGAGGAGATAGATCGCTTGATAGAAGCAGGATTTATTTACGAAATTGAACATACCGAATGGGTATCCCCCATTGTGGTTGTGCCCAAGAAGAATGGAAAACTGCGCGTGTGTATTAACCTTAAAAAAGTTAATGCCGCAACGATTAGAGACAGTTATCCTCTTCCTATCACAGAACATCTATTGGAGAGAGTTGCGGGCAAGGAAGTTTACAGCTTTCTTGATGGATTTTCAGGCTACAATCAAGTAGCCATTGCTCCAGAAGACCAACACAAGACGGCTTTCGCCACTGAATGGGGCATATTTGCATTTCGTGTAATGCCATTTGGCTTAACAAATGCACCCGCCACTTTCCAGCGACTCATGTGTCATGTTTTTAAGGAATTCTTACGCAAGAGCTTGGAAGTTTATGTCGATGACTTATGTGCTCATTCAAATGTAAGACAGACACATATCCCAGAGTTAAGACAAATATTTGACAAATGTCGAGAATATCAGGTTTGTTTGAACCCAGAAAAATGCGTTTTCATGGTCAGACAAGGCAAAATTCTAGGACACATTGTGTCAAAAAATGGAATCTCTACGGACGAGGAAAAGGTGAAGGTAATTGCAGAATTACCTAGACCAACTAATGTGAAAGAGGTACATGCATTTATGGGCCATTGCGGTTATTATAGGAGATTCATACACATGTATGCAATCATAGCCAAGCCTCTGTACTCTCTTTTAACCAATTTTGAGTGGACAGATGAATGTGAAAATTCATTCAATGAACTTAAACGACGCTTGTGCTCAGCACCTATATTGACTACCCCAGATTGGAGTAAGCCATTCCATGTACATGTGGATGCATCCAATTACGCCATAGGATGTGTGTTAGCACAACCCACGAATGAAGGTAACATAGATCTCCCCATAGCTTACGCTAGCAGACAACTGAACGCAGCAGAAAGAAATTACACCACGACGGAACGAGAAGGATTAGGGATGATCTACGCTGTAAAGAAGTTTAGGCACTACTTGTTGGCCAACAAATTCAAGTTCTTTACAGATCATCAAGCCCTATTATACTTAGTCAACAAACCATGTAACACAGGACGATTGATACGTTGGTTTCTATTACTCATGGAGTATGATTTTGAAGTAGTAGTCAGGAAAGGAAAGACACATCTTAGAGCTGACCACCTTTCAAGATTAACCTCAGGAGAAGCTCCTCAAGGAGTAGCGGATGAATTACCAGATGCATACTTGTTTAACCTTGAGATAGCACCAGAATGGGCTGAGCCTATAGTCCCCATTCTCACATATGGACCCAAGAATCCTAGGATAAAGATCAAAGAAGGAGAGATTACCAAGTCTCAGAGATATCAAATAATGGCAGGAAGCATATACAAACAGGATAATCAAAAGATTCTTGCTTGTTGTGTAGATGAATCAGAACATGCGAATTGGTTGCAATTAGCACACGTAGGTGCACTAAAGCAACATCATTCAAAACATCGAACATTACAGACTCTGCAAAGATTAGGAGTATATTGGCCTACGATGGAAGCAGATGTCTACAAGTTGTGTAAGGAATGCCATGTTTGCTGTGAAAGACCACCATTAGAACATGCTACACTATATCATGTGTCTCTCACACCAGACTGGAGTGAACCTTTAGTGACATACTTGAGGACGAACACATTCCCTCAAGGCATGACCTTAGCTCGACAACATAGTCTAGAGCAAGAAGCTCAGGACTATTCACTTATTGGCGATAATCTATACAAAAGAGGACGAGATGGATATTTAAGACAATGTGTTCATGAGAGCGATTATCTGAGCATACTAGAGACTGCACACCAAGGTGTTGCAGGAGGTCACTTTGGACCAGATAGGGTAATCAAAGCCATCCTCTTTGCAGGATTATGGTGGCCCACTCTTCACATGGATGCTCATACCTATGTAAAGAGATGTGATGTGTGCCAAAGAACTCAGTTTCCTACTCGCAGAGATGAAATGCCATTGAAACCCATGATGGGCGGACGTGCATTTTCAAAGTGGGGTATAGACTTTGTAGGACCCATTAACCCCCCTGCAAAAGGTACACATGCGGAATACATTATTGTTGCCACAGATTATCTAACCAAATGGGTAGAGGCAAAAGCCACAAAAAAGAATGATGCTCACACGACTGCAAAATTCTTATTTGAAAATGTCTTTACAAGATATGGATTGCCTATAGAGTTGGTGAGCGATCGAGGCACTCACTTTCTAAACCAAGTCATTGAATATTTGTTACAGGATTTTATGGTGATTCACAAGAAATCTGCACCATATCATCCTCAGGCCAATGGTCAGGCTGAAAGCACTAACAAGATACTCTGTAACGTACTGACGAAACTCGTGAACAACAAACGTTCAGATTGGGACAAACAGTTACACCACGCTGTTTGGGCATATCGAGTGGCCTACAAGACCGTACTCAATGCAACTCCCTTTCAGATGGTTTTTGGTCAGAATGTTGTGCTTCCTTTGGACTTCTTGATACCGACCCTTAAGGTTGCACAAGAACATCAGTGGACCGGCCATGAATTATCAGCAAGAATAATGGACTTGGAACGATTAGGAGAAACCAGGCTGAAAGCAGCAGCAGGAATATACGCAGCGAAGAAGCGACAGAAAGCATATTTTGATGCACATGTGAAAGATAAAGGCCTAAAAGAAGGAGATTTAGTTCTAGTGTATACACTGAAACAGCACGCACGGAAGTTAGAAAAGCGAGGTTATGGACCTATGATCATTAACAGACTTTCGACTAGTGGAGCAGTACAGTTAGCCACCTTAGAAGGAGATATAATGCCTAATTACATTAGTGGCTGTAGAGTCAAGCTATATCAGGAATGTTAGTATATGATCAATGTCTACCCCTCATGATTGTATGCACATTTTGTAAGGCCCCCTTTATGAGGAGAAGCCAAGCATGCATTACCCAATTGATGGGAATCCCAACTTGAATGTTGGATGAAGGTCATATTGGACCATGTAAGATATTATAAGGAAAGGGAGTTATCAAGGTCCCCAATTGTGGGGTCCGGGGCAGCGGTGAGCAGCCCCGGCTGGGAGGTCCAAGGGGGCCAGCGGGCCCCCTGGCTGGGGGGTCCCAGGGGGCCAGCGGGCCCCCTGGTGGGGGTCCGGGGGCAGCGCCCCCGGCGCGACGGTAAAGGGAATATTCCATGGAATATTCCCTGTCGGAGTCAGAAATCATTTATATTTGTTAGGTCGGTTCAACCAGTCTAAGCCGTGTATGGCAATTACGCGGGCGGTGGCCGCCCACGCTCTACCGCCCATGTATAGCCGTCCATGGCAGCCCACCCATGATCCTATATATACATGACTTCTGCACTACCTAAGACATTGAGTTGAGCCAGCATACCTCTACCTTGTATCTCCCTATCTAGAGTTGTCTAGATCACCATTTAAGCTCTAGCTTGAGAGCGCACGGGTGGACAACGCCATCATCTTTGTACTTGCTGCTAGTAGAAAATTGTTGAGATTCTCCTATATCTGTTATCTTCTCTGTTATTGCTCCTGTGTTATATTGCGTAACTATTGTCTTACAAGGAACCTCTTACTGAGGATATGCTTAGACGACTCACATTGGCAAAGAAGCGTAAGGAGGAAGAAAATAGAATACGAGCGGAAGCTCAGGCAGAAGCCATAGAACGCATTAAGCGCATGAAGCTAAGAAAACAAGGACTAGGGAGAGAATATTATAACCATCTGGAAACATCCCCCAGATATCCCATGGCCATGTGTCAAGTAAAGTCAACCACTCATCCTAGCATAGTGGACAGGAGACCATTCATTACAGTTAGGCTAGAGCACGGCAACCCTTGCCAAGAACTCAGGGCTTTAATTGACTCAGGTGCTGCGACTAGTGCGATTAGATGGTCCCACTATAAGGATTCAGGAATAGAAATGCGGCCAATTGAGGCATACCTCATAGGCCTAGGAGGCATGGAAACCCCTTGCATGGGTGAGGTGGACCTTCCTATCCTCATTAAGGATGTGACCATGACAGCGAAGCTACTAGTGTGCCATGATGACGACCTGATAGAACCCCTAATCCTTGGCCAAGATTGGCTATACGATCACTCAGTGGACTTAAATCTTAGACAAGGCTCCTTACAGATTGGAACCTTAGAACAGAAGCGAGTGATACCGCTTGACTTCCCTAACGGCATTCCGACTGAGGTTTGTAACCCTAGACCCTATGAAATACATGCGACGGAAGACCGGAAGATCTTTAAACAGACCAGTCACATTACGTCTTCACCAACCCACTCGGGCTTGGCTATGGACAATTGTCAATCAGAAGGACGACAGGAGATCTTCCCTGGGACTTCCTGCAAACTAGAAGAGGCAGTTACCCAACCGCAAGGGCAGATGGACACAATCAGCGGTCAGGTGGGTTGCATCAGCGGCCAAATGAGCACGACACCCTGCGGTGCTCATCCTTCCAAACTTGTTGCGGACTGGCCTAGATCAAAGTTAAAGAACGAATCACTTCCTAATGGGCAAGTCACGCAAGTGTTGGATCTCCCTTCTTTTCCAAATCAGAGTGTCCATCCGACCTCTCAACCTCAACCACGACAGAGTCAACCACGACGAAGGAACCCAGACCGACTGCAGTACCAGAAGATACAACAAGGAAGGCAGTTTAGGCCACCCAAAGGAAGCGGCACCAGACAAATATGGGTGCCAAAAGGACAAAAAGCACCGAAGAACTCCAACCATGCAGAGATCGACAAGAAAAAGGCAAGGTAGAAACAGAATCAGTATCCACCATCCCCTCGACCTTCTTCTACAGGTCCGAGCATTCGACAAATTTGGATCGCCAAGAAATACCTTACCCATAGACCCACACCCACGCAGATTTGGGTACCCAAACCATGTATCATAGCTCAACCCTTAAGCCATGTAATACATACCCCTCACAAATCTTTCCATCCCTCAACACCACCACACCCGATACTACCTTTGACCCCTCAGCAGAAACCCACCACCCACTCAAGGACTCTTAGGAAATGGATACCGAAGCGTGTCCAATCGTCTTCCCCTAACCCACTGTCTAACTACCCCCCGACTAACATACAACCTTGTAATAAATCACTAACCTTTAAACCTTGTATAAATTCACCCACCATCATCACACGTCACTCATAATCTCATCTCATCAAGGAACGTATGCATCATCTGAAACGTGTAGGTGTCTAGAGACCTGCACTAGTGCTGCAAGAAGCATTGCATCCATCACATCACAGCACTTGGCTACACGGGTTACGCATCAGTTATGGAAAGGGATTGCGGTCTCACTTTAATGGGATCATAATTAATTTCCATGCTAATGTGTTAATCTTTTGTAGCAGATCTTTCTCATTAACGCATCAGTCATCATGCAAACCGACGAAGGACCATCAGGAGCAGGCCCCGGTGTAGCGGCAGTGCCCCTCAACGTGTTACTAGCAGAATCCCACCCGACTGCTCCACCACCAGAATTCCAAGGATTTCCAGGGCCCATGCCTATCGACAACCCACCTATGGGCTACACAGAAAAGATACACCGTAACTCTCACTGGTTTCAGGGACTTGCAGGACCCTTAGCGGACGCAGATTTCATATTTGAATCTACTTTGACGTTTGATGACCGCACGTGGGGAAAATACCAATTCTTCTCCAGAGAATTCAAAGACCTACAGAACACCCAGGATTTAACTCACGTTTGGGCCAGAGCAGGCTTCACGGAGTATTTCAGTGATCCTCTGCCCAAACCTGACTTTTACAGGTGTTATTATTTAATCACTACTTTGCTGGCCTCAGAGAATAAGGATATCCCAGGAACTTTTATTTTGCCTTCTTTAGTGGATGATCCACCCTACAAAAGGTTTTACCTCTCAAAGGATTTAATCAGGGCTGCCATCAAGATTCATGGAACCCACACGCCCACAGATCGAGAAAGATTAGTTCCAGACCCTATGAAACGTGGGGATGTCACGAAGTGGGAGGAGATCTCAGCAATTACACCTGAGCTGTCAAAGCCGCTACGGATATGCATGCAACACTTCGCATTCCCCGCTCAGGACAGATTTACCATGCCACACAAAAGAATATGGTTTGGATTGTACTTAGTGTGTACCGGACCTCAGACTGTTGATCTGGCGAGCTGGATCATTGATCAAATGTATTTGGCACAACACAGATGGGAACGCAAGAAAGTGCTTAATGGATGTTGTGCGCTGACAAGAATTGTTTATATGTGCTTGGCTTATGACTTGCCAATTGAACGTGCATTAACAGGAGAAGAGCTGAAAGCATTCAAAGGAACGACGAAGAAAGCCAGGAAGCCCAGTAGAACACGGGCAGGTAAGCGCATGAGAGGCACCATTCCTTGCCTTCAAGTGCCAGAGTCACCATCACCACAACCCTCTCCAGAGCGATCACCAACCGAAGCCGCTCCCACAGTACAACCTATTCGCATAAGGTTGTCTAGACCAGTGGTCACGGAGGGCACTACTAGTGTCGCTGCACCTCAGGCAGTTGTAACCACAGAACCCACCACCACTTCAGCAGAAGCTCCCACCACTATTGGTGCGGAAGCCTTTTCTTTCCCAATACCACACATGGAGGCAGAACCAATAAACACAACATTCGATTTTGAGATGCCGGATGCATTCTCAAATGAGTTCCAGTTTTCAGAGGCACAGATGTTCTCCCAAGAATATGAACGCCCCAGTTACCCTACCACACCGCGGGATCTGCCACAGGGACAAGTTGTGTCTAGCTCCGATGACGAAAGAACAGCCACCGACGACGACGAAGGTGATGATGAAGCCAGCCAGGGCACGCATGATTCCCAAGAACAAGGACAGACAGAGGGCCAAGGCCAACAAACTGATGCACACGGTGACACCAGCACACACGAAGAGGAGACTTTCGAAGCAGCAGCTTACACGCTGGCAATCAAGAAATTATATCGTACGATGGAGAAAGTATGGGCACGGAAGAAATTGACTGAAGCAGAGAGCCAGGCCCTAATCGAACAAGAACTAGTCTCTGGAGGATTTGAAGAAGTCTACATCAGAGGGTTCAGAGAACTGGTCCAATCCATCGGCCCGGTCGAAGCACTGAGGTAGTTACAAAGGAAGCCACTCCCCCAATATGACCCTCGCAGAGTTCGCCTGCTATCGAAGCCCGGTGAATATATTCGAGTTCCGGTAGGTGCTCAATCATCCCACCAGGCACAAGATGCACGCCTACGGCCGGAAAGATCCTTCACCGAAGAAGCCATCCTAGTCGACTCCCCGCCACGTACTACCGTTGTACATACTACCACTATCCTTGAAATAACATCCACACCATCTACTCCTCTCTCACCTCATATTTCACCAACCCATCCTGTATCCCCAGCACACCCACCTGCTCCTCCCACATCCACACCAGTCCATGGCAACATAGCCACAGCCTTTACTCCGCCCATTCATGCCACCATGCCCGTACCCACCCCACCTCGTCTACATGTTAACCCCTTCACCCCTTCATCCTTCCCATCCTTTCCCCCACCTTTAAGACACCCTTTCACCTTTCTAACCCCACTAACCTTCTCACCAGTTTCACCTCCCCAACCCACCATAACCCCTATATTCCCTTTTCACCAAGCTACTCCAGCCATCCCCCCTGTAAATTACTCTACATTTGTAAATCCCGTCTTCACACCTACACAACCACCCACTTACACACCGCTTTTCACAGTCACCGCACTTGACACGTCCAATGACATGGACATCTCACCACCCACCGCACCAGCACCCACTCCACTCACAGCACCATCATATTTAGGTACGTCACAATTTTCCACGATCACCACTGCATCCACCTTCCCAACCCCATTCCCCATTCCCGTTGCATTTACTTCCACTGCATCCTCACTTAACACTTCATTACTATTATCGCCCACCATAGACACTGCACTTCAACAAATGTTCACATGCATGACACAAGTACGAGATGAGTTTGCATCTCTTGGCAACAACTATCAACAGCTGCAGAGGACGACAAATGAATTACAGTCGCAGCTTAATTCATTATCGATCGAGAATGCCTCGTTAAATACGCGACACCAAGAACTAAGAGAGGCATATCATAAGCTAGAGCTAGAAAGTGAAGAGAAGACAAAAGAAGCCACTGCTGATCTAGACAACCTGCTTTGAGCCCAAACAATTAGGAACGCGACGCTGACCAGAAATATGGGCCTACTCAGGAGGCACCTAGCCGCAGCCCAGGAGGAGAACGTGAGACTCCAAGCGCAGAATAGAGAAAATTTGGAAGCGGCACTGGACCACCCTGAACAACCATTAAGTCCGAGCAGATTCAAGGCAATCCCATCTGAATTGATGCGGATGTTGCTAGATGACCACGTTCGACTGCTAGAGGACTACGATCGAATGAACGAAGAGCATCAGAAGCTAAAAGAAGATCACAAGTTACTACAGCTCAGAGAAACGGCACCACAACAACTACCAGTGGCAGCAGAAGTACCAGAACCTGTGGACCCCTCTCCTGAACTCATAGAGGAACTCAACGCACTACGGGCCCAGGTAACCACTCTCCAATCACGCATAGATGTATACGAAGCACCACCACGGCCTGATTCCCCACCGGAGATCCCAGCTGACGACGAGAACATAACCATTCCGGTGGAGGAAACGTTTGAAGAAGCATACGAGCCAATACCCATCCCAGGCGGACAAGTCACGGCCGAAGGCCAGATGACCTATGAACTTCCGACCCCCGCATGGATGAAGACTGTGGAGGAGATTGGAACAACGCACTCAGCTAGAGTCGAGGCCCAGCTGCATGCTATGGCCATGATCGAAGAACGAATTTTGCAATCTCCCTACTTTGCTCAATTGGCCCCACGCAGGTACATATCCGGGCATGAGCTTCAATACAAACCTTACTTCATGCTAATGGCCGAATACCAGCTGGCCATAGAAAAGCGAACTGGCAAGAAGCCATCACATGCAACCCAGTTCGAGCCTGAAGACTTGCCACTGGATGCGCAACAAGGCACTATTTATCAACCAGATTGGCGTACACGTCTTTTACAGGAGTACCCAGAAATGATGAGCACATGGGTGAAAGCGCCCTTACACTTAAAGTATAATCCTTGCTGGGGACCAGTACCACGACGCCGCTCCTGGACTGCATTCGCTATCAAAGTACAAAACAATAGGCAGTGTCAGGATTGGCTGAATTACCCCTATTTCAAGCCACCTACCGAGTTACCCACAGTTGGCTATATGATGGCCACAATCCGTCACTGGCTCCCTCGCCTGAAGCATATGGATGATATCGCAGCGCATATGACTGTCAAGATATTTGACATGATGCAAATGATATTTAAAGTCTTCTGACGCGTCAAGGCACCGCATGTAAACACCCCGGGATTTGAGCATGGTAACTTTGATCTAGTATATGACATGAGCACAACGCCATCGCTCCGGGTGTGTTATGCCTGGCACTGTAGAATAAAATACCTCCCGGCATGCTACAAACAAACCTTTGAAGAGATGTTCACCACCGGGTTTTGGGAATACCATTCCGAGGTATTCATCAGCAGGCCCACACATTTATTGCAACTTTTTGCCTGTGAGCGAATGGTTTATTCCACGCATTATCAACTCCCGCCACCTGACGAACCGCAACCGATAGACTGGGAGAAACTCGAGGCTGATCTGGCCCGAGGCATTCGAGTATCTGAGCACACCCTCGCTCACGACCTCCTACAAAACTACATCCGGCAGACCGCACAACAAGGTTCTGTCGAGGACGACAGAAGCGAGAGGGAGGGGGGTGTTGGAAGCAGTCAGAGGCACAGTCAGAGGCACAGACGACATGGAAGCATGTAAAGACGGAGTAGGGAGCCAGTCGGATCATTTTTTTCAAACAATTATGTTTTTATTACCTCTTCAAACATCCAACAGTGATTTTCATCACTCTTGTAACATATGTAATATAGACAAAACCCCATTTTGTAATTCATAGCTCCATTTTGTGCAAGCCGAGGAGTCCTCGAGCTTGAGGAGCTTAGGTAGAATGCGCGTACCAATTTTCGTTATTTTTAGACATCGTTTACCCTTCCAAATAGCCTCTAGGACCTATTTTTTAACTAGGCCGGTCACTAGATGTGAAACCGGTCAAAACTAGTCTAGAAACTATAAAAAGAGCTAGAGAGCTCATTTTTGAGGTGGGTTCATTTTGGTTAGTGTGAGCTTAGAGCTAGTTTGAGCTTGTAAGAGCATTCTCGAGTAATAGAGCTAATTTCCCACCTTCCATTGTGTCTTGCTTGTCTCTTCATTGTGTGTGTGTATGTGTGTGTGCATCTTTGTGCTTCTCACCTTCACTCTCACATCATCTCACGTTCACGATCTTCATATCACTCCTACCTCTCCCACGGATTGACATTAAGGAGGTGAAGCTTCTTAACGTGGTTCTCACCATTGTGCTAGAGCAACAGTTAGCCTCTTTTTTACTTCCATATCTTGGTGGGTTTGCTGGTAATAGTGCCCTTGCACTGATAGATTTACTTGACCTTCAGTGTATTGATGTGTGTCTTCCAGGGCTCGTGTCAATTCCTCTTCGGTAATCGGCTGATGGTCTTCAATTCTCATTTTTGGAAGCACATGTGCCCTTTTTCTGCCTGGAACTTCTCCTTCTGCTTGCATCATTTCTTGTAGTCTTTTTGTACCTCTTATTTTAGGTTGGGAGCTCATTTCTACCTCCTCAATGATCTTTACTCCTTTTTTCTTTCTCGGGACTATAGCTACCTTTGCATATTTGGCCATGGCTTGTGATGATGGCATTTCTTGCAGATGCTCTCTAATGCCCAATGCATGATATATCAATATGGTCAGAGCTACATTGTCGTTCAGAAATTTCTTGTGATTCCACTGCTTCTTTGCCTCGAATAGCCTCTCTTGAATATAAGGAGTCATATTGATTTGATTCCCAATTTGTTTAATGGCATGAGACAACATCTGGACTATGATCTTCTAAGGAGCAGTGTATCTATGCATGTTAGGAAAACAAAAGTGCTGATGAATGAGTCTTACTTCTTCTTCAATATCAATGCGATTAATGTTAGTAAAGGTCATGGTCTTTGCCCCTCGACTTTCTTCTTTTAATACCGTATTTCCATCCTTCTCCCATCCAAAAGCTTCTTTGATTAAATCATGTGTAAATTGAATTATGACCCATTCACCTGCTGCATCCATGACTCTTGCCTCTAGCACCAATGGATCATGTAGCGCTGGCTGTAACATATGCATAACTTGTGTGCACCTTTGAAAGTGAGGTTTGTAGATTGGTAATTCAAAATATTTGTGAATGCCCGGTTTCTTCATGATGTCAATGGTATATGGGAGCTCATGTACCACCTTAAAATCTTGGGACATCACCGGGAACTGATGATCCGTGTCCATGATCTTGATGGTCACTAGGAATAGATAGTCCCTAGCTAGTTGATCCTCTCTAAACCAGTGTCATTTTGCTTTAGTCACGCTCTGTGGAGGGAATTCCATCACTTCCTCCTGAATGGTTGCTTTAGAGTCTTCAGAGGCCATCTGCACTCGTAATGCAAAGAGTGTTAGCTTCTGTGGTAGACATGTCATTTAGTGATGTGTGTTTTAGTGATATTTCATGCGTCGTGTCACTCCGTTTCCCAAGTTTGTATCAGTAGAACTTCTTACCACATTTGTTATTTTCATTTCTGAAAGAAAACAAGAATTAGTGTAGCTGAAGCAACTATTTATTTACATAGTAGGTCCATTCCTAAGGAAGTAGAAGGTATGACATGTCCCCCATTTGGAGAATGTGCACCACTAATTCTATTATGTACATCATGTGCCGAATGCATGGCCTCGTAATGTGGCCCTATCTTGCATACTTTAGGTGCATTGGAAGCTTCATGTGTGCAACAGAAATCTTCTTGATTCCGGTGTTCTACTCCTTGCTGTTGCTTCGGTTTCCAGATCCATTTCGTAGTAGGGGTTTTAAGCCTTGTCTTCTTCTCATTTTGTCGTGTTGCAGGTGTATCTCTTCCTTTTTTAGTTATCGGAGTTGTGGGTTTCCTTCTCTTGAGGTCTCTACGACAAAGCTCTCTAGTCCTTATGGTACTGTTGTGTTGATATAATGTTTCCTCATGCTTGTCTATCTCTTGAATGGCCGCTTGTCTGATCTTCTTGGGAATCCACATTTGTTGTCGTGTTTTTTGAGCTTCAATGAAAGGCCTAGGAAGCCATACTTGCAAGAGTTGTTTTGGTTTTAATTTCGGTGAAGAAGAATTCTTGCCCACCTTTGCCTCCTTATGAGCAATGACGTGTGCTGGTGTTGCGTTCTCTGATTCCTTCACTCGATCCTTTCGAACCCATTCGAAGTTAATGTTTCCTGACTGCGAGTAGTTGATGGTGGATTTCCTAGTTATTGATTGCCCTTTTGCATGGAAGTCTTTAAGAGTATTGTCTACCTTGGTTTCCTTTTGTTCATCGATTAAGTAGGATGAATCTACTTCCTCCTTGGATACATTAGGGTTTGAAATTCCTTCTATCGAGCTTGCTTTTGATTGATTTGTGTTGGAATCATTTTCTACATGCTCTTCTATGATTTGTTTAGCACTTTCGATGACTCCCGATCTATGAGAGGGTTTCTCTCCTAATAGACTAAAGATTTCCTTGTGCCCTATTTTTGCTGAAATGTATCCTTGAGCTAGGTGGATGCTTACCTCATTCTCAATGATCCAGTCTTGTCCTAAGATCAATTTTTCTATTAAATCCTCATCTCTGCACAGCAGAACTCGTTGTTCCATGGTTGAATTTCCTAGGTGAAGGACATTGTGGCTTCTCCAATGCATGTTATAACTTGACCTCCCACACCTATCATATGTGCTTTCGTGGGTGTCATAATCGTTTGGAGATCCAGGATGACCGTATTTCGTATGCAATTGAGTGCTTCTCCTGAATCGATCAAGGCATCTATCAGTTGGTAATCAGTCGTTCCAATTCCTAGGTTTAAGTATGCTTGTGACATGCAGACATTGGTTGTGTTGGACTTATGAACTTGGTAATTAGCCATGGTAATAGGCTCTTCTCCTTGTAGATACCGTTCATCTCTCTACCTTATCCACTCTTTCTATTTTTTGATATGGTATAAGGCTTCTTGTCGTGCTTCCTCTCTAATTCGTTCTTCCTATTTTGCACACCTACGAGGCATGCTAGCATTTGATCCGTCAATGGCTCCATATATCGTTTTACTCGACATCCACTTATGTAGTTAGGAAGAATATCTCCATCCAGAGTAGCTAGATTAACTGCTCCACTAGTGCAAATCCTATTGATGATTAGAGGTCCATACCCGCGTTTCTGTAATTTTTTGGCATGTTGCTTCAATGTGTAGACCAGAACTAAGTCTCCTTCTTTTAGTCCCTTGTCTTTTATGTGTGCATCATAATATGCCTTTTGTCTTCTCTTGGCCGCTAAATTCCTGCAACCGCTTGTATTCTAGTCTCATGCAGCTTCTCAATTTGGTCTAGTTGCTTGGATAATTCATGTCATGTCCATTCATACTGTTGGGATACTCTCAAAGTGGGCACTAAAAATTCGATCGGTAGGATTGCGTTCTGTCTATACACTAGATTGAATGGGGTAGTTCCAATGGCCGTCTTATAAGCGACTCTGAAGGCCCAAATTGCATGATGCAATTGTTTGTCCTAGTCAGACCTTCCACTATTGACTATCTTTGTCAAAATTGTGCATAACACCTTATTGGAACTTTCCGCTTGACCATTGTCTTGAGGGTGGTATGGGGCTGATTTTTTATGGATCACTAAGAACTCATTCATTAAAGACTCTATCACTTCATTAATGAAATGCGTTCCCCGATCACTCACAATCTCAATTGGTAATCCAAAAGGAGTGAATATATGCTCAAAAATAAACTTAGCAGTGGTTTGAGCATTGTTCTTTCTAGTAGCCTTTGCCTCCACCCATTTTGTCAAATAATTTGTGGCTACTATGATATATTCGACATGTGACCCTTTGGCTGGTGGGTTAATGGGTCCTATGAAATCAATACCCCACTTGGAAAAGGCTCTAGCACAAACCATAGGTCTCAATGGCATGTCATCTCTCCGAATCGGGTATTTAGCCCTTTGGCAGGTCTTGCAACTTCGTACATAGGTGTCTGCATCCATACATTGTAGAGTTGGCCACCACAAGCCCGCAAAGAGGATCATTTTTATAGTTCTCTCGGCTGAGAAATGACCTCTTGCCGCACCTGCGTGTGCCATCTCTAATATGGGTAAGTATTCTCCTTCGTGCACACATAACTCTTTTCCCCTCTTGAACAATCGTCTTCCAAAGATTACATAATCTTTGCTCATTTCCTCTAGGGATCGCTTCCTTGCCAAGCTAATTCCCTCCTCATGTTCTCTTGTCTTTAGGAATTTCACTAATGTTTTAATCCAATGGGGTGCTATTGTTGAGAAAGGTAAGGATGTATGATCCTCTCGGCTGGTGTCCTAGCATTTTGCGTAGTTACTAACATAATCATGGACATCTTTAGGCATATCAGGCCAGTATACTCCTAATCATTTCAATTCTCTTAGAGTTTCGTGAATTCCTTTGTGTGTCCTCCATTTGTTCACATGGGCTTGCTCAATCAGCTTCATTTGTTCGTCTTCCTCAACACATCTCCGTAGTACACCGCTAGTTTCCTTATAGTACACACTTCCCGCAATAATGTGCAAATTCCTTGACTGTAGAATTTCCTTTTTACTCTCTTTATTGATTGAGTGTTGTGGGCCATGAGTGAGTATCGGAATTAGTTTCTCTGCCCACTTTGGACAAACTTCCAAATTAAATAGATAAGTGTCTGGCAGATCGTCTGATACTCCACTTGGTGGTTCTCCATGTGTTAATCTAGAGAGGTGATCTGCTCTTATATGGGTATTTCCCTTTTTCACTATTACTTCACACTCAAACTCCATCAATAGCAGAAACCATCTCACAAGTCTTCCCGTGTTACAAGGCTTATTGACTAGGTACAATAAGGCTTGATGATCTATGAAGAACTTGAACTTGTTGGCTAAGAGATAGTGTCTAAATTCTTTTACTGCATAGACCATTCCTAATCCCTCTTACTCTGTAGTTGTATAGTTTCTTTCAGCTTGATTCAATTGTCTACTCGCATAGGCAATTGGGTGATCTAACTTTCCTTCATCTGCCGACTGAGCGAAGATGCATCCTATTGCGTAATTTGAAGCGTCCACATGAATATGGAAAGGCTTGTTCCAATTCGGTGTTTTCAGAATTGGGGTTGTGCTGAGTCGTCTTTTTAGTTCGTTAAATGCCTTCTCGCATTCCTCAGTCCAAGTGAATTGAGTCAAAAGTCCATACAAGGGTTTGGCAATTATGGCATACATGTGGATAAATCGATGATAGTATCCACAATGTCCCATAAATGCTTGCACTTCTTTTGCATTCTTTGGTCTATGAAGTTCTAAAATGACCTTAATCTTGTCTTCATCTGTAGATATTCTGTTCCTAGACGCTATGTGTCCTAAGATCTTCCCTTGTCTTACCATGAAGACACACTTTTCGGGATTCAAGCAAACTCTATATTGTCGGCACTTATTAAATATCTTTCGCAATTCAGGAATGTGGTCTTGCCTTTGATTTGAATATGTACATAGGTCATCTACATACACTTCCATACTCTTCTTCAGGAATTCTTTGAAAACATGACACATCAATCTTTGGAACGTAGCAGGCGCGTTAGTGAGTCCAAAAGGCATCACTCGGAAAGCATAGACTCCCCATTCAGTCGCGAATGCGGTCTTATGTTGATCCTCAGTAGCAATGGCTACTTGGTTGTATCCTGAGAATCCATCTAAGAAGCTATAGACTTCATTTCCTGCAACTCTTTCCAATAGGTGGTCAGTAATGGGTAATGGGTAGCTATCACAAATCGTGGGTGCAATAACTTTCTTCAGGTTAATGCATAGTCTGAGTTTTCCGTTCTTCTTAGGCACAACCACTAGGGGCGATACCCATTCAGTATGTTCTATTTCATATATGAATCCAGCCACTAATAGCTTGTCTATTTCTTCTTTTATTTTGGCAGCATAGACCTCATTGTATGTGTAAGGGCGTTGTTTTGATGGTTTTGCCTCCGATGTCATTGGTATTCTATGGGAACAAATGGAGGGTTCTACACCCTTGAGATCCTTGTATGTTCAAGCGAATACGTCTCGATATTCCCAGATCAACTGTATCAATTCTTCTTCCTCATCTGGGGACACATCTTTTCCTATGTAGGTACATCGTTCTTCCCCATCTTCTACTCTCACTATGATTTTCTTTGTTTGTTCCTTATTGTCGTAAGCTTCTCCTTCTCTTGCCTCTCTTTTAGGCATTTAAATAGCTATTTTTCTCTCCTCAACTTCATACCTTTTAAAATGCTCCGGAACCTCAAAAATATCGGGGTCTGGTTTGATCTTACTCGCACCTTCTTCCTACTTTGGTACTATGGAGGCTGCTTCTATTGCTAAAACTTTGTTCATTTCGTGCTTATTTTCGGTTTGAATGGCGTGCTAAGTAATGTTCTTCTGAATCAAATTCTGGTTCCATCTCTATGCTCTTGTATTCTTCTTTCCATTCCTTTTCCAGTATTTCTCCTGCTTTGACTTCTTGTAAGACCACCATATACAAGTTCACATCCCAACCTTCTTCATCCACACATTCATTCATTGTCAAAACTTCCTCATTCACACATACATCTAAGGTTGCTAGGATCTCCATCCATCCATGGGGTTCAAATGTTTCATTAGGAAAGATTTGAGGCACATACATTGGTTCTTCTATGGGTCAGTAATCAGGATGTCCTATTGGCCACAACTTCCTTTTATTCTCTTCTTTCTTTGCTTCTTTACACATCCATAATTGGGCATCCTCATGCATCCAAGATTGATCACTTGATCTAGCACTGTGGATAGACAAATCGTCCTCTTCCTTGTGTATGGGGTTCCATTGTAGTGGGGGTACATCTCGATATGCAAAAGTATGCAAGTTTATTTTAGTGGTATTTCCTTGATGCTGAATGTATAATGAGTCTCGTCCCCAATCTTGTACTACCCTAAGTTGTCTCATGAGGGTCGTCCTAATATCATCTCATAGTTACTTGCTTTTCCAAATTGACAGATGGCTAGGGTATGTTCAAATTCAACTCCACAGGTGCTTAGCTTGATCGTTTCTAATATTCCCAAGGGTTTCTCAACATGGCCATCTACTAATTGAAGCTTCATATGAGTGGGTCGTAGAGCAAGTTTCCCCCATTTCTCCCAAATTTCTTTGGTCGCGATACCTACTCCTACTCCAGTGTCTAATATGGCTTTGGTCATATAGCCATTGTAAGTGATAGGTAGACACATGTTACCTTCATCTCCTTCACTAAATTCTCTGATCTTATCCACAGGGATTCGTACGTTAGGTGGGCTTTCCTTTCCCTTGTTTTCCTTCTCATTCTTCTCCTGATTTAACTCCAATTGTCCTGCTATTTGTTTCCATAGGTGTGGTTTAACACGAAGTAGTTCTTCCACAGTCAAGTGGCATTGTACTTTGGCCTTCTTTAGTTTGGTTAAGTTGTGTGAACTCTTAGCTGAGATTCCTTTTCCTTTTCCTCGTACTGTGGGTGCATGGAAGATTAATGACTCTTTTTCGTATTCTCCCGCGTAGTTAGGTAAGGTGGAAATGATATGAGTCTCCTCTCTGTTTTGGTCTAGTTTCAAAACTTCTTCATATATTTCCTCTAAGTTCGGTTGGGGTTGATAATCTTCCATGTCTAATTCCTCGAAAGGGGGTTTTACAACTCCATTCTATTTCCATTGATCTTCCCGAATTATATTCCACAGTTCTTTTGGCCAATTGGCTTCTAAGTCCAGGATGGTGGACTAAGCTTTTCCTAGTGTGCTAGGTAATTCTTTCCCTTCACTCCTCTTTTCTAGTTCCAGGTCTTTGGTTTCCAAACAACTCTGATATTGAGTTTCAGGCATTCTTGTTTTAGGGAGGGCCGGGATGGTCTTCTCTAGGGTGGCCTGAGCTACCTCTATGAGTTTTTTGCAAATGCCCAGCCTCTCCTTTTCTAGTTCCCCTTGTGGGTAAAGTTTTTCATGTTGTTCTAAGTTTGTTCCATTCTTGATTCTAGCTTGTTAAGCTTTCAACCACATGTCTAAATCATCCGGTTTTGGGTCAGCTAGACTTGATCCTGGTTTCTCTGGCTCTCGTGACTGTGGTGGAATAGAAACTTCTTCCTGAATCTCAGGTTCTTTTGATTTCTTATTGTTGCATGTATGTCTCTTGTCTTCCTTGTTTTTATTTCATCCATTTTTCCTTAAGTCTTTCTCTCCTTTCTTTCCACTTTTGACTCTTCTTTGTTTCGGTATTCCCATGTGGGTCCTCTGAATCTTCCACAACTTGAATTTTGGGTTCTAGGTTTTTACCCTTCCTTTGTTCCGGTTTTGCTCGTGGTTTTTCCTGCTCTTTCGTTTGCACTCATGTGATCGCCTTCAATGGTACTGTGTATTCCTTGTCACTTCCTGATGTTTCTACGACTTCGATCACATTAATGGGTGCTGTGTCCTGGGTCTTATTAGGATTTTTAGGACAATCTCTGAAGAGATGTTCTTTTCCATAATCACTATAATACCCTTCCCATGTCCTAAGAGGTGGTCGGTTGTATGGTCGAGTGCATTCTCTGATGAAGTGGTCTCCTCCACATCTATAACATGGTCCTCTTGGCATAGGTGGTCTAAGGGGTGGTCTTAAGGGTGCCTGAGCCTTAGGTGTGGTGTCCATTAGTGTCGCCACCTCTGGTCCATAGACATTGTCATACCCTTCGTACCCGTAGTAGTGTGGATCATGAGTTTTTTCGTACTCAGACATGTTAGCATCATAGGGATAGTACTCTCCTAAGATGGCTCGTAACCTGGGTTTGTCGACTCTAAGCTGGTCATAGGTGATGCTGGCATGATAGCTCTTTCTAGGTTTTCCTCTGGTTGAGCGTACTTGACCGGTACCACATGTTGGGGATGTGACAATTGTGGTCCTAACACTGGATGGGGTTGTGGATATTGTGCTTGTTCATATGGCTTTGGTGCTCTTGGTGGTGTTGGGTGGGGATTGTACCTGGGCATATCTCTGCCCGGCTCTCCAGGTGGATATCCATATGGCCAATACAGAGGTGGGTGTAGAGGCCGTGTCTGCCTACTGAATGGGCAATTTTTCGTGGTGTGATTGGTGTATTTTTGTTCTATGTGACAATACAAGGCCGTTCCTTGATAAGGCTGTCTATTGTAGGGGTAGGCTTGAGGCACTCCCATTCCTCCTCGTATGCACATCTGAGTGGGGTGATCTCCTCCACATAGACTACATCTTCACAACATGGGTACTCTTAGGGGTGGATGTTGGTAATTTCTCTGTCCTTGGACTCCTAATTTCTTTGCCACCAGCTCCGCTAATTCCTCCACATTACTGGAGTTGGATGTAACCGTACTCCGAGAGTCTTCTGATTTAGTGGGGCTGGGCATGCTCTTGAGATCCTCTGCTAGATTGTCTTCTAGGTCGATACACTCTTGAAGACATTCACTCAGGGTCTGTAACCTCTTCACATGGACTAGCGTTCTTAGAGTCCCATTCGTTAATCCATCCAAAAACAATCATATCATCTTTTGCTGCGTCAGTCTTTCTGCTACAAGACATCTATCCACATACTGGTTGAATCTTCGGGCAGCTGTTTTCACGATTTCATTAGGGTTCTATTTAAAACTATGGATTAAAGATGAAGAATTGTGTTTAATCCCTCTCTTAGTGAATTCCCCTATGAATTCTTGAAAGAATTGCTCCATATTTCCAAATTGGTTGGGGTCTAATGGCTGGAACCAAGTCAGAGTTGTTCCTGTGAGGGTGAGTCCAAAAGACTCATACTTCACAAAGAAGTCATCCACTTGTTCAGCTCTTAGGACTTGTTTAAATTCGGCAATGTGATCATAGGGTTCTCCCAATCCATCATAATGATTCCTCACACATTTGGCCACCCGAATAGGTCTTAATCTTCTCATGGGTTCTGGCTGTCTAGGCATTACTGGGAAGGTGGGGATTGCTGGTCTAACTGGGGGTATTCCGGGCTGCACTCCTATTGATGGTCATGGCCTTACTAGTGGTCGGTATTGATTACCTACTTCAGGGTGGGTCTGATTGTATGTTTGCACTCCGGGTGTTGCGAATTGCACATGAGTTCGGTTTGGAATACTCTGTTGGCTTGTTTGTCCCGACATTGTATGCTCTACCTCTTGTTGTGTTCCGAAGGGCTTTTGAGAGGTGGTTGCCTACTCTCTCTGAGGGAATACAGGCAAAGCCACATACTTTAGTCGAGATCTATCTATGGCATCCACCGACCAATACCTTCTTTGGTTCTTGTCTAGGTATGTTACTCTAGACTCGTCTTCCGGATCCATTAGCTTGTAAAATGTCATCGTACTTTCTTCTCTTCCTTGAATCGGTGAGTCAGTTTGAAGTAACAAGTCTGATCCATGGATCAAATAGACCTCCAGTAAGTAGTCATCTTGAGGTATCAAGTCCCCTCTTAAGACTCGCGTTACTATTGACTTGCCTGTAGGGGTAGTCACTAACTCCTCAGGGTTCGGTCTCCCTGAGTTTTCTTGTCATACTAACTCTCCCCTTTCATTGATCAAATCTGGGTATTCTGTCACTATGTAGATGTGACCCAACTTGTCCATGCCCACAGAAGCGTACATGGTGTGTATGTGCTCAATATATGTAGTAAAATGACACTAAAAGGTTGAACACACAGCCCAAAAACTAGCCAACAACACCTGCAAGTGTCTATCAACTCTGACGTTTTAAGCTCAAAAAACCTGCATAAATTTGCAGTGGCTGCTCCCATCAAAACTGAAAACCTTTCCAGAAACCTGTAGTTTTACGAGTGTGGCTGAAAAACACATCCCCCAAGGTTGATATTTATTGTCAGAGAAGTACAAAGAACACTCTTCTTGATGTTCTTGGACCTGTGTGAAGAAAACTATGTGCAAAAGCACTCCAAAATGGCTCCAAAAGACACCCCAAAAATGCTTCAAAAATAGGCTTTGAAAGCAAAGAATGAAGCTTTGAGGGACCAAAACATGTTCAAGGTAATGTCAACCTTAGTCTTTCCCCTTCTTCAGACACCACAAGAGTGTAGCTTAGTGGCAAGAGATTGCCATGGTTAAGCGAGCTCTGGGGGAGCACTACTAGGATGGGTGACCTCTCGAGAAGTATCGGGAACCTCTATTTTCCTTGATCGTTGAGGTCCTCCATCGCCCACACCCAACGGTGCCAATGGTGACTTCGATGACTCGGATGACAAGGTATGCCAAGGTCTATGCCTTGGTCGCCACCTTAGTCGCTAGCCTTGGAGAAAGCAGGGGGAGGGGGGAAGTGCTCCCTTCGCTCGCACAAAAAAGGAACAAAGCTTTTGCGTCGAACTGCTTTGATACTAGTGAAGGGTTTCGAAGGCAATGCACCACGGTGGGCTCTCCTTATCGAGATCTCCACAACAATATCCTCAGAGTAGAAAACGAAGCTCCTATAGCTGCACATGGTACTCCACAGAGAGACTGCAAAATCTGCAGAAAACATAGTACAAAGGGAGCATGAAGATAGACTTCTTAGGTCTTACAAATGCAGTTGAACTTACAGTCTGTGATTGACCAGGCCACTATATGTTTTATTAAAGAACATATACAAAGAAGTGTCCGGTGGCCATTTGGCCTTTCACATGGACACTAACGATAACAATATTCATATGTGGTGGTACATTGTACTTAGGGATTCACTTACAACTCTCACTTCACTCATTCTCATATTATTGATCATCTATTGACAAAGATATCTTCTAGCCATTGCATACCTTTATGCTTTGATCTCCTTCTTCGCTATTTTTGTAAATCTATTTGTGTTTCCTCAATCACTCACACACCCAAAAGTTGTATTAGAGCAAGTTCAGCTCCTTCTCAACCTATATTTTTTTACTATATTATATTTTTTTATGAGGTTGTGTATCTTCTTTTGCAAGAAGAGCAATCAAGAGTGAATAGAAGTGGTTGGATTGAGGGAACAAAAGAACTTTCTATTACACAAAAGGGTAAAAATAAGTATGGTTCACCTTTGGGTTCATCAAAATCAAAGCCTCATTCTTCCTCTTACACTTCTTCCTCTCATGATGGTGATATGAAAAAGAAGAAGAGATACAATTAGTAAGTATGGTTCACATTTGGGTTCATCAAAACCAAAGCTTCAATTTTCTTCTTCCACTTCTTCCTCTCATGATGGATATATGCAAAAGAAGAAGGTTGCACATACCATTGATGAATGTAGAAATCTTGCCAAGCATAATTAAAAGAAGAAAGAATACAGCATGTCTATTGTTGAGAATACATCTAATGCAAAGAATGATGAAGTTAATGTTGCTCAAGATGTTTGGGTATGCTTCATAACATGTCATTATGATTCATCATCACATTCTACCATGTATGATTGTGAGTGAGGCTGATTCAGATTGTTTTTTTTTATAGTGGTACCTCAGAGCATATCACTTCATGCAAAAGTTTTTTTGCATCTTTGAAAGATGTGCCCAAGGGAAGACATGTTGTATGTGAAAAAAATGTTTCTTTCCTATTATTGGAGTTGGTGAAATTGAGATTATGGTTGCAAATGAAAGTATTTCTACTCTTAAGAATGCATTGTATGTACCCGGTATCAAGACAAACTTGATTTCAGTTCCTATTATTGCTAGTGTCAGACTTCATGTAAAATTTGTTGATAAAAAATGTATGGTTCATGATTTCAACAATGGCAATGTCATTTTGATGTCGAGGACATTATGCAATGCCTTGTATCGCTTGGCTACATATAAGAGAATTGTCTCAAATTCCTTTCTTTCACATACTTCCTCTATAATGGAAATGAAGTTATGGCATACTCATTTTGGTCATTTAAACTTCAATAGTTTGCTTTACTTGAAGAATAAGGATATGGTTATTGTTTTGGAAACATGTTTCCATTGAAAGACATTATCTAAAGGTTGCATACTTGGAAAAATGCATCGTGCTCTTTTCCCAAAGATGGTGCTACACTTGTTGCATGAAAATTGTAACTTCTTTAGAGTGATGTATGTGGTTTGATCAAGACTGCATCTTTTGAAAAGCATGTATACTTTGTTACCCTCATCAATGATGGAATAAATCATACTTGGGTGTATCCTATGATAGCAAAGAATGATTTATTCTCTTGCTTTAAAATATGTTTAGCTATGGTTGAAATTTTTTTGGCACTAAACTTTTGACTCTTCACATGGATCGTGGTGGTGAATATATGTCACATGAGTTTAATGTTTTTCTTCGTGCAAGAGGTATTGTGCACCAATGTACAATGCCATACACTTCAAAATATTGTGTTATGGAGTGCAAGAATAGAACACATTTTGAAATGTCGTTATGTATGGTTAAAGGAAAGCATCTTCTAGATAAGTTTTGCATAGAAGCAGCCATGTGTGCAAACTATGTATTAAATTTTTGTCCTACAGAAGCATTGAGAGTCATTATGCCTTATGAGGCTTGGAATGGGTGAAAGCCAATGGCTAGTCATATGCACATATTTGGTAGTTTTTCATATGCTCTTATGCCATCACAATAATGCAAAAACTTGATGAAAAGGCAAAAAAATGTATATTTGTTGGATATAGTAGTGATATTACAGGTTATTGCTTATACCATCCATTGAAAGACAAAATTATTGTAAGTTGAGATGAGAGATTTGCTGAAAATTCATATTATCCTTTACTTGAATGCAAATTTCAGCTGAAAATGAGTTCACAAGATGTGCTTGATACATTCATGCCTTTGTTTCAAAGTTGTATGCTTGACTATGGCCATGTAAACCATCCAAATGAGGCTCAAAGTGCTAAAATATTTTAGTTAGCCAAATGTGGCTGAAAATTTCCATTCAAAAGTGGCCGAAAAATTCCCCAAAATTTGTAGAGAAGTGTCTTTGTGGATACATCTCTGAATGCAACCGCATGTAATGAAGAACCACTCACTTTTGAGGATGCATGTGATGATTCAAATTGCATGAGCACAATGCAATTAGAATTGGAATCTACTCAAAAAAAATTGTACTTGAGATTCATGTGGATTGCTATAAGCTAAGAATGCCAATCTAAGTGGGTTTACAAGATTAAATAAAGTTGGATGGTAGCATTGGTCGATGCAAAGCCCGATTAGTTCCAGAAGATTTTGCAAAAATATGGTATTGATTATGAGGATACTTTTTCACCTACTTTGCTCATGATTACCATTCATTTTGTGATTGCCTTGGCTGCCCATCATGGTTGGAAAGTAAATCAACTTGAGCTTTCTTGAATGGTGACTTGCAACAAGAGGTATATGTCAAGAAACCTCTTGGATTTTCCATCAAACATCAAGAGCATATGGTTTTCTGCTTGTGTAAGGTTTTGTATGGAATTAAGCAAGCTCCACATGCATGCTATGACAAGATACATAAGAACTTGATTGCTCTTGGTTTTATATGTAGTCAACTTGAAAGCACACTTTATGTACGTAAAGATGGGATTGATCTCATAGTGCTTGTTCTTTATGTTGGTGAAATTCTCTTGATTGGGTCATGTGATGAGAAAATTAGCATAATTATGGCTGATTTGCAACATATTTTTGATGTCACATATCTTGGTATTTTGGAGTATTATCTTAGCATCCAATGTGTATCCATTGAGAGGGGAATTGTTGTGCATCAAACAAAGTGTATTGAGGAACTATTTCAACGTTTTGTCTTTGAGGATCACAAGATGATATCCACACCAATGAAAACAATATTAAGGTTCTCGATTGAGGATGTAGGTGATGCATTTGATGCTTCTCTTTATCAACAAGCTATGGGATGTTCAATATATGCATGTAACATAAGGTCGGACATACAGTATGCAATTTTCTAGTCGAGTCATTTTACGCATAGACTTGGCATTAAGCATTGGCAAGGGATAAAATGTGTGTTTAGATATATCAAAGGTACTTTGAGTTTGGGTCTCTTTTATGGTATATATGATCAATCATGCTTGCAAATGCTTTTACGGATAGTGATTGGGTTGGTTGTTATGATACATGAGTGTCCACTAGTGGTAATTGCTTTTCCCTTAGAAGTCATGCATATCTTTGTTGCATAAGAAGCAACCTACTCTGGCCACATCGAGTTGTGAAGTTGAATACATGGCAATATTCACAACTACAATGGAGTGTATATGGTTGAGACATCTATTGATGGATCTATGGATGGATTTTGATGCAACTACAACTATTTTCATTGAGAGTCACAGTGCATTGAAAGTTGCAAGAAATCCAATGTTTTATGCATGCAAAAAGCACATTGAGTTTTAGATTTATTTAGACCACCATGTTCTACCGTTGGTCTACTTGTAGTTGATCGAGGACCCTAGATGGGTCACAGACCAGAGTTGGAGGGAACCAAGGCTCTAGCATGAGTCTAAAAGGTTATTCCATCTCCTCATAGTGGCCATATGAGACTTGTTTGGACCTTAGATAACACTCTAGATGTGCATAAGGACAAGGGATGTTTAAGGCTAGGAGGAGAGTGGCAGGTATCTAATTGGGATCTTTCATTTGGCATCAAAGCTTGTGAGAGATATAGGGAAATTTGAAAGCTTTTTAGGGCAAGTGATTAGCCCATCATACTCCTAGCCGATAGGTCATGAGTTCAATTCCTTGGATACAACAAATTGTATTAGATCCTAGGAAGTAGGCTTGGGAAAGTTGGGTAGAATCCAAAAGGCTCATGGGCACCCAATGGCCTCTAGAGAAAGTGCTTGGGTGCTTTGTATCTAAAATGGTACAAAAAGTAGTGCACACTGATTTGAGAATTTAGCCAAATAAAGATTAGAGTGTCTCTCCCAATCCATAGTTCAGAGTTCGATGTATAAGGTACCATTGAGGGCTCTTGGACCACAACTTCCAATGGAAGCACTAGATTGAGGGTCCAAGATATTTAGCATGAATGACAACTAGGTTCAAAGTACTAAGGTTTAGAAGAAGGAATCAAGACACCAAGTTTGTGAACAAGAAGGTTCAAGACACCAAAAGTTGAGACCAAAGGGTTCAAAAGACCAAGGTTGAGAACATCAATTCAAGGGGAGATTAGGGGCTGATCATTGATGGAGATGATCTCTAGAAGATGAAGATAGTGTTAGACTCAAGAAATGACAAGCAAGAGATGGTTGAACCATAAGCATGACTTTTGGGGCAAGTGGTTAGCACATCGTACCCCTAGTTGATAGGTCATGAGTTTGATTCCCCTTGGATACAACATTGAGGTTCATTATCATTATGTCAGAGAGCACCTTCATGCTGGACATATTGATTTGGTACATGTGCCTACATAAGCTAATGTGACATACATATTCACCAAAGCTCTTCCACAAGAAAAGGTTGAAGCTTTTTGCAAAGCTTTAAGCTTATTACCTTGTGGAGTATTATTTGTCACCCCCCATATGTGTTCACATCTTTCACTCCAGGGGGGTTTGTTACACTTATGTGTTCCTCAAGTAGCTTTGATATGAAACCTTTCCCTATGTATGGGCACTTTTACTTTAGAACTGGCTAGAGGTTTTCTCCCTATGTAACCACATATATATGATATACTCATATGTGATGGTACATTTTACTTAGGGACTCATTTATAGCTCTCACTTTACTCATTCTCATATTATTGATCATCTATCGACAAAAGCTCTGAGTCTAGCCATCATGTGTCTCTATGCTTCTATCTCCTTCTTTGCTCTTGTGTATACTTCTATTTGTGCTTCCTCACTAATCACACACCCAACAATGTGGGCATGTGCTATGAACTCAGAACCCCTTTGTGGTGACGTTCTTGGGTGGTTTTTTCCTTTCTCTAATACGAGCTGATAGATCGCCATGAATCTCCTTGGTTTTGCACATGAAGAACTTGACTTTTGATGTTGTCAATGAAGTAACCAATTAAGAACTTGGAATTACATGGAAGCTCTTGCTATATCTTGTCCTCCTAGCCACATATCCTCTTCAAATAATCTTCCCTCTCAATACCACGAGAGCACCATTTGGGTTCACACATGGGTTCCACATGGTGCTCATGTGTGCGCCCATATATGGTCACCTCTAAGGGGGTGGTTCACACACACCCATAACATGTGCTCCCATGTAACACTATACTCGTGTATACATGACATTGGGTGCAAGTCATAATGAAAAAAATTGCCCCAAATAACTTTCTAAGTCATCAAGTTAATAAATATTTGGGCGCTAACTATCTCATGTATACATTACTTTCTTACCATCTATTTGACAAGGGATCTTATCCAAACCTTGTTTCTTCTCTTTCTATGGAGCAAGACATAATCATCACTTAATGTAAACTTTTCATTAAGTGTAAGTGTGAGCTGTAAAGGAATCTCTAGGTATTTAATTTGTAAAATGTAGCTAGCATGATTATGTAGATACCTTAGATTTACTTCTTCCCAAAAGTATTGCCACAGTTCAAAAGTAAATGATCTATTGGTGAATATTTTTACTTAAGTATTCCCATCTTTTAGGAAACTAAAAAGTTAATTCTTAATACATGTAGCAAATGCATATGTTTTCATGGCATCAATTCTCCAAGAATATGTTGCTTCTATTATACTTAGGCTTCATTCACTTCAAGATCCTTTTTTTGCACCAACATGTGCTTTACTTCACTAGATCATCATGCTCATCCACATGATTTTTTGCATTTAAAGTGTTTCTAATAAAGATGAAACTTGAGATGTGCAAAAAGAAAGCTCATGACTCTAGATTGTGCATTGGAGCAATCCTTCGCCGAGATGAATGCACAAGCATTCATTATTTTTACTCATAAATGAATGCAAGAGCTTGAAAAGCTCAATTAATTTTCAAAACATATATGTTGGCATTTTCTTATGCTTTTATGATGATTCAATACATACATGATGAGATCTATGGAAAAAAAATATTGAATTCACACATAAATATAAAGAAAATTACTTAGCCTAATAAACATTTATGTCCATCCTTTTTCCACTGAGATAGCCATTCTCAATCTTCATGTTGACCTCCTTGCCTCTTCAATCTTCTTGAATCACTTTGTCTCTATATCCTCCTTATACTTCCCAGAAATAGAGTTAATGATGGCTTCCTGAATATATAAGAAAGCAAGAAAACTTGTCCAAGCATCCAAGGAAAAACATACAAATATAAAAAGAATCTTTTCAATACTCGATTCTATGTAAGAAAAGGAGGAAATTAGGATAATCAGAAGAGATGTCATAGTTGTATATGCCAAATGTGGAGGAGGTGAAGGCTTTTGAGGGAGAGGCTAAGGACATGTTGATTTGTGCCATACACAAGGACAACAAAAAGATGAAGCCTACATAACAAAGGGCTCAAGCAATCTACCTTTGTTAAGCAAGAGGAACATAGGAGTTCATGTGGCACATGGCCGGCTCGTCTGCTATCACCTATCCATGACTAACTGTCCAAGCCCCTCTTTTGTGCTTCATGACCATCCATTTAGGCTTATGATGGTTGTACACACATGGTGCGATTCATAAGGGGAGTTCCACCCCTTTGAGGCGAATTAAAAAGCTCTTTTTGCATAGAAAAGAGGGCCATAACGGATCATGTGGTGGCATTACTCCTGAGGTGAGGAAGGAGCTCAAATGGTTCAAGACAATAAGGTAGATTATATATGGAGTGAATGCACATAGCAAATGGACTTCATTCACAATAGCCTTGAAAATTTATTTGGATATACAAGTACCTGACTTCAACACATTGATGGGGAAAAATCCTAAATCATGAGGAAACATTCAATTAAGTTGAAGATGCTTTAAAAGATACAAATCTCTACCTTTAGATTGATAAATTCACAAATAAAAATGTTAAAAGTAAGGTAAGAAGAATGATGATGAAGAAGATAATTCATTGAAAGATAACTTTGTAGGTGGAGGTAGATATGGAAGAGGAAGGGGAAGAGGAGGTTACCAAGGTAGGGGAAGAAGTCAAAGTACCTCTCCTTGCAAGATTTGTGGATTTACCAACTACATTACATATACATGCTTTTGGAATCCAAGGAATCAAAGAGGAACAGGCACTCAAAGAGGCATATTTGGAACACTAAGGGGCAATTACAATGCATGATATGATACATATTTATATGACAATTACAACAATTACCAAGGTGGATATCAAGGAGCTTATAGAGGAGCAAGGGATTTTAACAACTATGCAAAGGATCAAAACCACGAGCAATCCTTGTTACTTATGAACCTCAACATGAATAAAAGTAAAATAGGTGAAAGTGTATTCTATATTGAATCTCGTTGCTCAAATCATGAAGCAAGGAATATAGATTTACTTTCTGATTTGGAAGATCCAAGGTCAAGACATGAAGTCCAAACAAGTGATGACACAAAGCACACAATAGAGAAGATAGGTAATGTGAAGACTTCAAATGGATATACAATTTCTGTGAGCAGGATAGTATATGTAATATTGTTGGTGCAATTAAGCCCAAGCCTACATACTTGATGAATACACATGAGATTGATGTATTATCATATCACTTGAAAAGCTTCATATGTACAACCTCTTGTAACTTTAAGTCTAATTACTCATTGTAAAAGTGATGTAGACCCACCACGAGTTAGGAAGCTTGGAATCTCGTATCATTTGGTAGTTAAAGTCAAGAGAGAATCAATCCTATACTTTAGGATTACTTTTAGGTGAGGATTCGAATTTTATGCTTGGCTCCAACACAAAGCTTTAAAAGTTAAGAAGAAAATCCTGAGTGTATCTCGAGGTTCTGAGATCATTTGCATGTACCTTCATTGAGAAGAGGAGCTCACCTCATAGCTCTCTCATCCTACACTCATTGAGCAATGCCTTATTGCCAATGACTTTGTGATTTTACATGATTTCGTCAATACATGTTCATTATTTCCTACTCTCATATCTCTGTCACACTCTGTTAGAACAGTGACCTTTTCTAAGCTGGTTCTCACTGTATACTACATCATTTTGCATGATTTAAAGAATGACATTTTCAGCATACTATCTAGTTTACTCGTACAAAGTTTCATCCATAATGGTTCACTTGATCGTCAGTTATTAATCAAACATTGCTCACTGGTCTATGACTGTCAAGGCCCATAAAAGTTGGGGTAGTTGATTTACTACTAAACATAATTCTCTACATATAGTTTGTCATTTTGGATGATTCCACTCATGAATGGTAGATTTTTAAGTTAATTGAAGTTCCCCAAAAGGAATTTTATTAATTGCTGCTCTACACTAAGAATTGAGTAAAACACTAAGCAGGTGTCTCAACCAAAATAGCAAGTTTTGTGCATTTGATCGTATGCCAACCTATCTATTTTGATCCTATCATTTGTGCATTATCTTCCAAGCAACATATGTGATCATTTATGCTTATTAGCTAGCTAAGGAAGGCCAAAACACTCTCTAGCCATCAATTATAATAGGTGTGAAGCAGAATTTAGCTACACCATCTCATCTCTTGTGATTATCCACCATCTCCTCCAACAATGGTATCAGAGCAAGCACAATCAAGATGGGAGATGGTTTTCCATCCTTCATTGACAAATTGGACAGGAACAACTATTGAGCATGGTCCCTAAGGATGCAAGCATATCTTCAAGAGAGAAGCTTATATGGATACATTTTAGGATATGAAGACATGCCAATCTTCAGGAGCAAGAATCAACCAACAAGGGAAGAGCAAGAGAAGCTAACCACATGGTGTGCAAAGGATGCTCTTACAAGGTCGTACTTACTAAAATCAGGCTCTTATTTATTTTCTACTTCATGTTAGAAACTGTAAAACCTCCCAAGAGACTTGGGAAGTGCTTTCATCATACTTCTCCTCCAACAAAAGAGCTAGGAAGAATAAGTTGTGGATGGAATTCACAACTCTTAAGAAGCAATCAAAGCAAGGAGTGACCGACTATGTAACCAAAATGAAAGATGTTGCAGACCAACTTGCAAGCATTGGAGAAGAAATAGAGGAAGAGCACATAGTGAGGCAGATCATCAATGGGATTAAAGTTGATGATAAGTGGGAATCCTTCACCACTGATGGGACAACTCTTCACCCATGAAGCAAAGCTCAACAGAAATGGTGATAACTCAAGAGGTAACCAATCTTCTGCCCTTTATATAGATAAGAATAAAGCTAAGGATAAAGGTAAAAGTAAGAAACAAGATGAAGAAGCTAGTACCTCTCAAGCCAATTATGCAAGAAGAGGAAGAGGTATTAGAGGTAGGGGCAGAAGAGGTAAGCAAGGTAGGGGGAGACCCTACAATAGTTCACCATGCAACATATGTAGTCTCAACAACCACACTACAAATACAAGGAACCAAAGGGGAAGAGGCTTCCATAGAGGAAGCTATGGATAAACAAGAGGCAGGTACAACAATGGTGGAGGCAACTACAACCACAACTACAATCAAACATACAACAACAACAACAACTATCAAGGAGGCTCTAGAGGAAGAAGGGACTTCAATAACTACACTGGAGATCAAGAGAATTCTCTACTCATTATGAACATGACATCCAAGCAAGGTAAAGATGATGAGCATCTCTTTTACATTGACCCAGGTTCTTCGAATCATGTGACAAGGAATGTAGCACTCTTATCTGATCTTGAAGAATCCAAGGGAAAGCATGAGGTACAAATAGGTGATGACACTAAGCATTCACTCAAGCAAATTGGAAATGTTAAGACATCAGATGGTAGTATGAACCTTTTGAGAAAAGTTATGTATGTGCCTACCATAACCAAAAATCTAATTAGTGTTTGGCAGATTGTAGAGAAAGGTCTACAGGTCACGTTCACAAAGCATGGAGCATATGTGGAAGACCCCCAACAACGATTCAAAAGGATTTCCAACGGTGAGAAGTTAGGTAGATTGTTTACTTTTGAAATTGAAGACACAAGGAACATAGCACTATTCAACTATAGAGACCAAACCCTATCTGAGTTGGAAATATGGCACAAGAGGCTAGGACACACAGGAGAGAGAAATCTGAAGCAAATTGCAAGCATCAAAGTGTGCTTGGGATTCCTAATGTGACCAAGCAGCATATGATTTAGAAATGTGGAAGTCTGGGAACCTAGGAATCTGAGAGCCTGATTGCTCTGATACCAAATGTTGGAAATTAGGTAGGCCCATAATTAATACCATAGGTCCATAGTTCCATAGGTCCAGGATTTACAACATAGATTTCAACAATCTTTCAATATTGTGAAAACATAAACATACCACACTTAATCACACAAATGATGAGACAAAGATAGAGATAGATTAGAAAACATGTGTAAAGTGTTACGTAAGACACTACGTACTCACACTATCATATATACAAATGTCAAATTACAATGTGGGATTCAAAACCTCAACCACTCTATGTGAACAGAAATAGATGGAAGAGTGGATGTACAAAATTATAAGAATATTCAGATGTAGGGAAAAAAATCTGAATATGTATGAGATGTATGACCTTATAGGTTGTAGAAGAGTGTATATGAGTGACAGAAAGAGGAAAGATCAGTTGGAAACTGATATTCAGCAAACCCTAATCTGATTTTAGGCTATGCAAGACCCTAAATCAGATGTGTGTGTGAAAGATCACATACTTACAGGATTAGCATAGAATGCTAACATGTTGCTGCAAGAAATCCTCATACTCATGTGAACACACCTTCTCTAACACCTCATCCGAATGCATGTAGCATGCATGTACTGATTCTCCTTTAGATATGCTGAATAGGACTCCTCCTGACATGGATGCCACTGCCTCCATAAACTCTAAGTAGTACCTATGTGCATAAAGAGAATATGTACCGGAATTCTTAACATAAGCTGCAAATCTTATGTTAAGCTCCATCCAATGTCTTTGAAGTACACTAAAATCTTCATGTAGAAGACAATCTTCAAATACATCATGTAGATGGTTGATCCACACCACCAAGCTACTGATAGGTAAGTCTTCTCCATAAGCAAGAGTGTGAGCACACTCTTCTCCAAGAAGAACTCCATAGCTGCTCCTCAACATGCTCCTAGAGTGCAACATGGTTGCCCCATGAGTGCTAGAGCACCACCTCTACTGAGGGACCAAAGCTGGCATTGCAATTGGTGTAGAATATCTCAAAAGTGACCCCAAGCACTCTCTTTTATAGGTGTCAAGGAATTCTAGCGATAAAGCAATTTTTTTGATAAATTTTGGCGATGGATTTAAAATAAAGCTAATCATTAAATTTAAAAAACTCAATGCAAGCTTTTAAAATAGCTTTTGCTTTATTTTTTAAATCATCCTCTGAAAGTGCTACTTGCCCTCATATGATCTCTGATGACTAAATATCATACACCATTGGAAAGATCTCTTCAAGCTCTACAAGATAGGCTCATAAAAATTTTACAAACATTTTTGTGCCAAAAATGACTAAGTACCAAAATTAGGGTTTTTTCGCTAAATGGATTTTGGACTGATGTGACATTGTTTTCCAACAATCTTTGCCACAGGTGAAAATGTTTCTTCATAATCTACTCCATGTGTTTGGGAAAATCCCTTTGGCACTAGTCTTGCCTTGTACCTGTTTATAGAACCATCAGAGTTCTTTTTAACTTTATATATCCACCTTGAACCAATTACCTTCATATCTGGTTTCTTGGGAACTAGGTCCCAAGTGTGGTTTTCTTGTAATGCTTCCACTTCCTCCTGCATGGCTTCTATCCAATCTTTCTTCTTCTTAGCCTCTTCAAATGAAGAAGGCTCCTCTGCCATTGAATCTTTAGTGATGTATACAGAGTGCTTTGTGACTATGGATGTATCATATCCGTACCTTATGGGCTTCTTACTTTCTCTTTGTGACCTCCTTAAAGCTTGATTCGAAGACTCTGGTAGATCCTCTAGTTACTTGTGTTTGCACTTGCCTCTTAACTTCCAAGCTTTGAAGTCAACATGCTCCTCATCTTCTGAGTTGATGTCCTCTACTTGGTGTTGTTCTTCTTGAGTTAGGGTTGGAAAATCACTTTCCAAATCATATGGTAATTTGACTTTCCTGCACTTTCCTGCAATAATCTTCAAACCAAGAATTATTCTCATCAAATACAACATCCCTACTAACTATGAATGCCTTGTTAGTGGGATTGTAAAGTCTATATCCCTTTTGATTCTGATCATACCCAATGAATATGCATTTCTCAGCCTTAGGGTCAAGTTTCCCTCTGATTTGTGATGGGATGTGTGCATAGGCAATGCACCCAAATATCTTGCAATGATCCAATGAGGGTCTCCTACCATTCCAAGCTTCATATGGTATCATGCAATCCAATGACTTGGATGGAATCCTATTAACCAAATAGGTGGCTATAGAAATAGCCTCTGCCCATAAATAGTTAGGTAATTTTTTCTCATTTAACATAGACCTAGTTGCCTCAACAATTAACCTGTTCTCTCTCTCTGCCACTCCATTCAATTCAAGAGTATACCTGGTTGTTACATGCCTCTTTATGCCGCTATCCTGTAGGAATAGATCAAACTCATGTGAGAAATACTCACCACCTCCATCAGACCTGATTCTCTACAAGCTCCTTCGTGTTTGGTTTTCAACTAGTGCCAAATACTTCTTGAAACATGAAAACACCTCATCCTTATGCTTCATGAAATAGAGAATTGTCCACCTACTGTAATCATCAATAAAAGAGACATAGTACATTGAGCCTGAGATGGATTAATCTTTTCTAGGACCCCACACATCAGTGTGTAGAAACTCCAAGTGATTTCATGGATGTATCCTTTCCTGTTGAATGGTTGGCTATGAGCTTTGCCAAATTGGCAGTTTACAACATATGATTTAAGAGCATCTTCTAACATTTGACATTTGACATACACACTTAATCTAGATGAGTAGAGATTTGAGAATTAGACAATTCAGTCACATGTTTATTTATCAATGTGGAGTATGAAGTTGATGATCTATTAAGCAGCTGAATACTTTTGGAAGAGTAAAGATAATTTACAGAAGTATTGTTTGAAGACCAAGACTTGATGAAGAGAAGGCTACTTCAAATTCAAGGAAGAACAATGGTTTAGAGAAGATGATGAAACCAAATCAACATCAAATCAAAGGTATTAGTTTCTACTATCAAATTATCATTTGTAGGTCATATCTTAGAAGAGTAGTTATGAAGAGATTTGAAGGATTGAAGAAGTGCTTTTATACACTTTCATTCTTTGAAAGTAAAAGCATTAGCTACATCAAAAGAGGTATCTAGAGGTTGTTCTTGATAGTTTTGATGATCTCTTTCATGGCAAGAAAGCTCATCTAAGAAGACAAATTTGAAGATGAGATGAGTTTTGTTTTCAGCCAACCTTGTGTTGTAAGTTGGTTGGAAGTTTTTTATCTAGGTACAAAATCTGATCTAGGTACACTAGAGGGGTAATTCAGCATTCAGCCAACTCAAGGAAAAGGTTGGTGAATTCAGACACATCAGTCACATTTGAAGTAGAGTTTTGATTCAGAGATATGAGGAGATGGTAAAACATGATTATATGTTCACTTCCATTTATATACCATATTTGTTTTGTCTCTTACTCTTAGCACTAGAGGAAGAGAAAATTTCATTTGAAGCAGTCAAGAGTACTTGCTACTTCAAGATGAAGAGAACAAAAGGTATGGAAGAGAAGTTTGAAGATGTTAATATCAGGTGGAAGAAAGCTGCAGAAGAAGAAAGTCCAACATTTCCAAAGGGAAAGTAAGATTTCTTTTTCTTCTATTTTCCATATACTTTTCCTAATTTATCCTCTACACCTAAATACAAGTCTACAAGAACATCTTGTGAAGAAGATAGTTTAAAGAAGAATCTGTTTCTTGTTTTGCATTATACTTGGTCATGTTTTAGTAGGTGTTGACAAAGAATTACATTGAGAGAAAGAAAAGCAGCAGATATATGTTTTGACTCATATGTGTATGAGTTATGTTTTAGTTGAAGCTCTTGAGCAAGTAGCTTATATGTTCCCCCAAAGAATTCTTGGAGTGTCAATACAGAGCTTCTTGGTATATGACAAGTTGCAAAGAAGTATTTTTCTTCTTTACCTAACTCTTGAGATAAAAGAGTATTTGTAGTAGATATTGGAGACTTGGAGTAAGGTTTTTGTTTGGAAAAGGTACCTCATATTCTGTATATTTAGTATATTCAAAAAATTCAAAGTTTTTCATGATAAAAATTCAGAAAAATCAATATTTTTAGAATTTCAGTATTTTCAAAAAATTCATAAATTTCAATATTTTGAGAAAATTCAGAAAATTCAGATTTTTTGATGAACCAGTCAGTTGAAGAATTTACTTTCTATTATTTTCTATATTTTTGGATACATGCTTGTATTCAAAAAGGTGTTCCATTAGATCCTATCACTTGATTGAGAAGTGGAGTTAGCCAAAAGAGAGTCAAGCAGATACTATCACATTTCACCCAAGTAGAATATGAAGATATGAAGTATCAACTTGCAACTTTTGGATTTCTCAAGGTGAGAGTTTGTCCACTTATGTTTCAAGTAGGAGTTGCTGATTCTTGGGAAGGATTTGGTTAAAGAAACGTTTTACAACTTTCTGTGAGAAGCACGGACACTTAGAGACATTCAGGTAGCAAATCAAACATTCAGTCATGAAGGTTTGATGAAAGCAAATTCACACAGGTATTTTGTTGGAGTGATCTTGTAAGATCTAGATAGATCTTGAAGATCTTGAGTATTTATGAGTCAATTGTCAATCCTTTGTTTGAAAAGTTCTTAGCATTGGAAGAAGTAAGTCAAAGATTCAGATTCTATCAGATTTATGTTGCAAAGAAAAAGAAGAAGATATTTGTTATCTTGCAAAAGATTGTGGATCCTAAAATTTTGTTTCACACAGAGGTTTTGATCACTGAAGATCAAATTTATTGAAAGAAGGAAGACGTTCCAAATTTCATAAAGTTTGATATAATTTGAAGAATTATGGATACTAGTGTTAAACCATCCAAGGGGGTGATGAAACATGAAGACTTATTTTCAGCCATATGTGAAAGAATGCAAAGTAATACCTACAGGTATTCCTATATTTCCTTTGTCAGTTTCTATTTATGTTCCAACTTTGAAAGAAGAAGGAAGAAGGAGAATGTCTGGAGAAAGTTCGTGTTAGGTGTTCCTGTAAAGGAGAAAGTTTTAGAGTTCTATTGCAGAGAAGCTTGATATTTCAGAGAGGTATGTTTCAGAGCTACACACATATATGTTTATACCACACTCTGAAGGAAGGAAATAGGTATGAAAGAGGTATGAAAGACTTACAGATAGAACAAGGATGAAGAGAAGATGACATCATAGATATGAAATTTTGGTGAGACTCATGAGTTGAGTTGAGTTGAGTACAGTCAGAGATGAACCAACTAGTGTTCATAATACACTAAGTTGTGAGTTGTCAGTCACAAGTTCCAAGATTCAGTTTCTGATTTTGTTTAGTGTATCTACATGACACAGTAGAAGTACATTGAGAAACCTTTTGTAAGGTAAATGCAAATATGTGGATCCTAGTGTATGTTTATAGGTTTGAGAAGACAGGAGATAGCAGATTCAGAGTCAGTTCATGCTACATATGTTGTCAAGCAGTGATTGCTTGATGTATACACTATTGGATATCTAGTTTGCATATTTTCTCAGGTATTATGGATCATATTCAGCAAGTTCAGTTTTTTGAAGTTTGAAGAAAATCAAGTTTAGATTTGAAAAAGACTTTTGAAGAAAAGGTTTGAAGGTCAATTCGGGAGTACAAGTTTGAAGTTTATGATAGTTTATAGATGAATGAAGTTTCTTATCTAGTTCAGTTTGTACCAATATGACATTCAAGGGGAGATTGTTGGAAAACAATGTTACATCAGTCCAAAATCCATTTAGGGAAGAAACCCTAATTTTGGTACTTAGTCATTTTTGGCACAAAAATGGGTAAATTTTTTATGAGCCTATCTTGTAGAGCTTGAAGAGATCTTTCCAATGGTATATGAAATTCAATCATCAGAGATCATATTTGGGAGAAAAACCTAACCCTAATTTTTTTATTGATTAAGGGTTTTGACCTCATTTGATAGCTCTCGGCACCACAGGTCCATAGTTCCATAGGTCCAAGATTTACAACACAGATTTCAACAATCTTTCAATATTGACAAAACATGAACATACCACACTTAATCACACAAATGATGAGACAAAGATAGAGAGAGATTAGACAACATGTGTAAAGTGTTACGTAAGCCACTGCTTACTCACATTATCATATATACAAATGTCAAATTACAATGTGGGAGTCAAAACCTCAACCACTCTATGTGAACAAAAATAGATGGAAGAGTGAATGTACAAAATTACAAGAATATTCAGATGTAGGGACATAAATCTGAATATGTATGAGATGTATGACCTGATAGGTTGTAGAAGAGTGTATATGAGTGACAGAAAGAGGAAAGATCAATTGGAAACTCATATTCAGCAAACCCTAATCTGATTTTAGGCTATGGAAGACCCTAAATCAGATGTGTGTGTGAAAGATCACATACTTACAGAATTAGCATAGAATGCTAACATGTTGCTGCCAAAAATCCTCATACTCATGTGAACACACCTTCTCTAACACCTCATCTGAATGCATGTAGCATGCATGTACTGATTCTCCTTTAGATATGCAGAATAGGAATCCTCCTGATATGGACGCCATTGCCTCCATAAACTCCAAGTAGTACCTGTGTGCATAAAGAGATATGTACCTGAATTCTTAACATAAGATGAAAATCTTATGTTAAGCTCCATCCAATGTCTTTGAAGTACACCAAAATCTTCATGTAGAAGACAATCTTCAAATACATCATGTAGATGGTTGATCCACACCACCAAGCTACTGATAGGTAAGTCTTTTTCATAAGCAAGAGTGTGAGCACACTCTTGTCCAAGAAGAACTCCATAGTTGTTCCTCAACATGCTCCTAGAGTGCACCATGGTTGCCCCATGAGTGCTAGAGCACCAACTCTACTGAGGGACCAAAGCTAGCATTGCAATTGGTGTAGGATATCTCAAAAGTGACCCCAAGGACTCTATTTTATAGGCCTCAAGGACTTCTAGCAATAAAGCGCTTTTCTTATAAAGTTTGGCAATGGATTTAAAATAAAGCTAATTGTTAAATTTAAAAAAATCAACGCAGGCTATTAAAATATCTTTTGCTTTATTTTTTAAATCATCCACTGAAAGTGTTGGGCCTACCTAATTTCCAACAAAGATGCCACCAATGAGGGTGTTGGTAAGTCTTTTTGCATCAAAAAATTGGAATTTATATCAGTTAGATGTCAAGAATGCATTTTTAAATGGTTGGATATCATAAGAAGTATGTATGGAACAACCACCATGTTTTGAAGGTGAAGGGAAAGCAGGATATGTATGCAAGCTTAGAAAAGCACTCTATGGTCTCAAGCAAGCATCTAGAGCTTGGAACCATAGACTTGTTACCTATTTGTAGGATCAAGGCTTTGTAGCAAGCAAGGCAAATTCTTCTTTACTTGTAAAGAAGAATAAATCAGAGGTCATCTACTTGTGTGTCCATGTAGATGATATCATTATTATAGGTAATGATTCTAGTGGTATCAAGCAGGTCAAGGCTCAACTAATGAAGGAATTCAAAATCAGTGATCTAGGGTTGTTAACCTATTTCCTTGGCTTAGAACTCTTGTATACAAATTCACGTATATTCATCACACAAAGAAAGTACATAAATGATATGTTGATAAAGTTTAAGATGCAGAACACTAAAGATGCAGGTATTCCCATGGAGATCAATCATAATCTAAGTTCACATGAAGGTGAACTACTTGAAGATATTACAAGGTATCAACAACTTGTGGGTAGTCTTAATTATGTTACTTTGACAAGAGTGGATATTGCATATGTTGTGAGCACATTGAGTCAATTCATGCATGTACCAAGGAAACCACACATGGAAGCTGCAAAGAGGGTGCTTAAGTACCTAAAGGGTACAATGAATGAGGGATTATTCTATCCCTTCACTTCTGACATAGATATAAAGTTATATTTTGATGCACATTGGTCTGGCTCCAAGGATGCAGGTATTCCCATGGAGATCAATCATAATCTAAGTTCACATGAAGGTGAACTACTTGAAGATATTACAAGGTATCAACAACTTGTGGGTAGTCTTAATTATGTTACTTTGACAAGAGTGGATATTGCATATGTTGTGAGCACATTGAGTCAATTCATGCATGTACCAAGGAAACCACACATGAAAGCTGCAAAGAGGGTGCTTAAGTACCTAAAGGGTACAATGAATGAGGGATTATTCTATCCCTTCACTTCTGACATAGATATAAAGTTATATTTTGATGCACATTGGTCTGGCTCCAAGGATGACAGGAGGAGCACTTCAGGGTACCTATCTTTTACAGCTTCAAAACTCATATCATGGTCATCCAAGAAGCAAAAAACTGTGGCCTTATCTTCCACAGAAGTAGGGTGTAGAGGCTTGGCTAATGCAACTCAGGAAGCCATGTGGCTTAAGCAATTGTATGCAGATTTGGAGATACATTCCACTCCAATCATCTTTGGAGATAATACTAGTTCACTTCATTTGGTTGCTAATCATGTGTACCATGCCAGGACTAAGCACATTGAAGTGCATTATCATTATGTTACAGAGAAATTTCTAAGCAAGGCTATTCAGTTAGCATATGTGTCAACTCATTTGCAATGTGTAGATTTACTTACCAAAGCATTGGATGGAACAAAGATGAATAGGTTCAAATTGGTGATTGGGATGCAAGACATCAAGGAGCAATGAAGATCAAGCATGTTAGTCTTGAGGGGGAGCTATTGGTGCAATTAAGCCCAAGCCTACATACTTGATGAATACACATAAGATTGATGTATTATCATATCACTTGAAAAGCTTCATATGTACAACCTCTTGTAACTTTGAGTCTAATTACTCACTGTAAAAGTGATGTAGACCCACAAGGAGTTAGGAAGCTTGGAATCTCATATCATTTGGTAGTTAAATTTGTTGGAGATAGACGTCTGCGGAAGCATGCAAACAGCACAAGGAAGAAGAAGGAGAAGAAGCTTGGAGCACAAAACCACAATACTGAATGTATTACTAGAGAATGTACAAAGATAAGTAGCCCATTAGGGTAATAGGCGTATATACAAGCCGGGGGAAAAAAACCTCTTAAAGAGGGAAAAAAGTGCCCCGGCGGTCCTAGTGTGTTCACACACATCACTACCTAAATATATCAACAAATCCCCCCTGGGAGTGATGCGGTGAACAAGGAGCTGGCACTCATGTATAAGGAAGTGCCAAGCTATGTGGAAATCACTCCACAAAAGGAAGTAAGCCCAAGGCTTTGCGGAAAGCTTCAAACTTCTCCCTAGGCAGAGCCTTCGTGAAAAGGTCTGCAATGTTCTCCTACGTGGGCACATATGCCAAGCTGATCTCCCCAGCAGAGAACCTCTCCCTGACATAGTGATAATGCACCTCAATGTGCTTAGTGCGAGCATGGAACACAGGGTTCCTCGCAACTGCCAATGCGCTCTGACTGTCAGTGAAGATGGTGGTGGCAGAAGACTGGCCAACACCCAAATCAGCCATAAGACGTTTGAGCCACACACACTCAACAGTCACTGTGAAAGATGCCCTATACTCAGCCTCACAACTGGAAGTGACCACAGTAGGCTGCTTCTTGCTCAACCAAGATATACATGAGCTACCAAGCATGAAGCAAAAACCACTGGTGGACACACGAGTGTCATAGCAACCAGCACAATCTGAGTCAGAAAAAGCATGCAAATCTGGCGGTAGTGATCCCCCCTTGGGATAAAACAACCCAAGTAGCCGAGTACCACTCAAGTAGCAAAAGATGCGCTTAACCGCCTTCCAATGCATGACTCCTGGGCAATGCATAAACCTGCTCATCTGTGAGACAACAAACTGAATATCTGGCCGAGTAATGCATAAGTAAATCAAGCATCCAACAGCCTGCTGATAGAGAACAGCATCAAATGCATCTCCAGCATCATGAAGACTCAATCGTAAACTTGTCTCCATAGGAGTGGCAATAGGCTTACAGTCTTCAAGGCCAAAACGCTGCAATAATGTGTCAATATATTTCGTTTGACACAAAGCCATTCCACCATCAACTTGCATAAACTGAATGCCCAAATAGTGATGCAAATGCCCCAAATCAGACATCTCAAATGAGGCATGCAAATCAGCCTTGAAATCAGCAATATGCTTCTCAATAGGACCAGTGAGCAGCATGTCATCAACATAGACAACAATGATCAGAAGCACATCATTAGCACGCTTAACATATAAGGTGCTTTCAGTTGGACTGTTCACAAAACCATGTGCAACCAAATAGGCATGTATCTTCTCATCCCAAGCACGTGGTGCTTGCTTTAAACCATATAATGCCTTCTTTAACCTGCACACCTGGTTTTCATGCCCTTTCTGCACAAAGCCACGGGGCCGAAAAACATACACTTCTTCATGTAAGTCACCATTCAGAAATGCTGTTTTAATGTCCAACTGATGTACATTCCAACCATGATGGGCTGCAAGTGCACAAATGCTCCGAACAGTAGTCATACGACATGTAGGTGCAAAGGTCTCATCAAAATCAATGCCTCTTTCCTGCGCATAACCCTTTGCAACAAGCCTAGCCTTATACCTGTCAACTGTACCATCAGGCTTACGCTTCAGCTTGTATACCCACTTAGTGCCAATGGCCTTCTTGCCAGGAGGCAAGTCACATAAAGACCATGTACCATTCTTCATTATAGCATCATATTCAGATTGCATGGCAGCCATCCAATTTTCTGAATTCTGTGCTTCATCAAAAGAAACAGGCTCATTCTCATCACAGAGACTAGACGCAGCCATAGCATAGCAATCTGATGCAAAGGAGGCACTATGAGAGCCTGAACGAGTACGATATGACAAAGGTGCATCTAATTTGCTGTCACGCAAAGTCTGCACCAGCCATTTTGGCATAGTTTTTGCCTGCTCAATATCAGCTCTCTCATCAACAAGTGCATCATGTAAATCTGCATCAGAAATAGAATGATCTGCATCATCATATGAAACCTGCAAGGGCTGAGAAGTTGCCTCATTAGGAATAGCACTAGATTGTCCACCTGTAAAAAGAGGCATCAACGTATCATACATGTCTTTGGAGCTAACAGATGTCTCCTTAGTACATGAAAGCAATGGCTGAATAGCATCTTCCACAAAGACAACATCACGGCTAACCAGAATGCGTTTAGTCTGTGGATGATACAGACGATAGCCTTTACTTTCAGAACTGTACCCAACAAAAATACATTTTACTGCCTTATCATCCAATTTTCTGCGATGTTGTTCAGGCACTAATGCATATGCCAAACAACCAAAAACACGCAGATGAGCAGCAGATGGCTTGCGATCATGCCAAGCCTCATATGGAGTGATAGACTGCAACGCTTTAGTGGGACACCTGTTCAGTACATATGTTGCACACATGACAGCCTCAAGCCAGAAACTATGTGGTAAACCCTGACTTTTGACCATGCACCTCGCCATCTCCATGAGTGACCTGTTCTTTTGTTCAGCAACTCCATTCTGTTGAGGTGTATACGGCACTGTACACTGGTGTTTTATCCCACGTTCAGCCAGAAATGCATTAAAATCTGAAGACATATATTCCCCCCCTCGATCAGAACGGAGGGTGCCCATTTTACATGCTGACAGATTTTCAGCCAAAACCAAAAACTGTTTGAAGCACATGAACACTTCGGACTTTGCTTTGAGTGGATATACCCATGCATGCCTGGAAAAATCATCAATGAAAGTCACAAAGTAAAGGTAATTTCCAAAAGAGGGTGTTTGCATAGGACCACAGACATCACTATGTACAAGCTGCAATTTCTGCGTAGCCCGAACTGAACCATCTTTTGGAAAGGAAGAACGCTGCATTTTGCCCAAAATACAGCCTTCACAAACATGTTTTCTAGAAGCCTCAAGTTTGGGCAAAGAGGACACCATTTCAGATTTCTGCAGGCATAGCAAACTAGCAAAATTCAGATGACCAAAGCGTGCATGCCAAAGCTTTGCATCTGACATAGCCTGAGAATCATGAATTGCACATGCCGAATCATTCACAGATCTTTCATAGTCTATGAGCTTATACAGCCCACGACATAAAATGCCAGAAGCAATAATCACATCACCATTTGAGAGATCATGGACTGTACACCTGTCATCAACGAATTTCACAACCAAGCCAATCTTGGCTAATGCAAAAACTGATAACAGGTTCTTTTTGATCCCTGGCACAATTAAAGCATCTGACAAAGTGAAAGAACTACCATCAGCAGTAGTCAGAATGATCTTACCAACTCCCATAACAGGATAAGAGGAGTTATTGGCGCATGTGACAGTATTCCCTGTAGGGGCAGGCTCGAGTGAAGAGAAGAAACTACGCTGCGAGGTAATATGTTTGGTCGCCCCACTGTCAAAGTACCAAACATCTGAGTCTACTGCAGACATGCACTAATCATGAGAAGATGGGTCAAAACTGCAAACAGTAGTAAACGCCCATTCTTCTTCCTGCATAAGATTTGCAGACTCTGTTTTTGGTGTAGAGGCCTCTGCAACAACCATTCCAGCCTCTTTCCTCTTTGCCTCTTTAGCAGCCAGTTTTGGACAGTTCTTTATGATATGATCATTTCCTTTACATTACTTGCAAAAAAATTTCTACTTTTCTCATTTCTTCTCATCTTTATCCTGGTTCTTCGATTGTGCAGCATTTGCAGATTTCTGCTTACTAGTAGAAGAGCTCCTTTTTCCTTTGCCCTTCTGACTAGCCAGGAAAGCTTGATCTGCAACACACATAATGGACCTGTTCTGCCTGGACTGATCTTCCTGCAACAAAACAGAGACTAACTCCTCAAATGACAAGGCATTTGGATTTCCTTTCATCATCAACCAAAGAGTAGAAGCAAAACTCTGATATGAATCAGGAAGACCATTCAGAACGGTCTGCACAAGTGAGCTATCTGGTATAACCTCATCAGCAGAAATCAACTGTTCCTTCAAATCTTTGATCTTCGTTAAGAAACTGTCCATAGAATCACCTTCATTCATGTGCTCACTCTCCAACTGTTTTCAGAGGTAAGCAACACGAGCCTCATTCCTAGCCTGGTACAAAGTGGTAAGTGTATCCCAAGCATCCTTTGTTGTTTTGCAAGAGCGAATGTGAGGAATAATGGCACGTTTGACAGACAAAGCTATCAATGCATGTGCCTGGGCATCTCTGCCATCCCAGCGAATCTGCTCTGCATTAGGTGCAACAGAAACAGCAGCATGAACAGGAATCTACGGAATATCATCTTCGACACCATCTTCATGAGCTCGAGCACCTGTATTTGCAGTACCTGTCGTTACAGGTGTAACAGGACATCTTTCAACACCCTGCACAATGTTCCACAATCCTTTTGCAACCAGTACATGTCGCATCATATAAGCCCATAATGGGTAGTTGGTGCCATCCAACTTATCCTCAACAGCCAACATACGGAATACATCACTGCTTTCAGCCATGGCCGGTGACTAAAATACCTTGATGCAGAAAATTGACTATATCTCAAAAAGTTGAACGGAACTGCCCAAACGAGTTCTGCTAGACCTGTAGCAGACTTCGAGACGCTTAAACTGGCGAACAGAAGCTGGTATATACCTTTGGCACAAAAGGACGAAATAGCCTGCACAAGCACTGCGATAGTGCATTTAGAGGCCGAAACGAGCTCAGATCGCGATTTTGGCACCACAGAGCAAAGTTGTTTTGATCTCGGAAACACCTTGAGTATGCTCACCAAATTTTGTGCGAATCTGAGACTACAAACGGAGGAGTGTCGACGGCGCCCTAGAAGAAGCGACAACCTGCTCTGATACCAATTGTTGGAGATAGACGTCTGTGGAAGCACGCGAACAGCACAAGGAAGAAGAAGAAGAAGAAGAAGCTTGGAGCACAAAACCACAATACTGAATGTATTACTAGAGAATGTACAAAGATAAGTAGACCATTAGGGCAATAGGCGTATATACAAGCCGGGGAAAAAAAACCTCCTAAAGAGGGAAAAAAGTGCCCCAGCGGTCCTAGTGTGTTCACACACATCACTACCTAAATATATCAACAAAATTCAAGATAGAATCAATCCTATACTTTAGTATTACTTTGAGGTGAGTATCTGAATTTGAATTCAAATGCTTGGCTCCAACACAAAGCTATAGAAGTTGAGAAGAAAATCCCGCATGTATCTCGAGATTCTGAGATCATTTTCATGTACCTTCATTGAGAAGACAAGGTCACCTCATAGCTCTCTCATCCTACACTCATTGAGCAATGCCTTATTGCCAATGACTTCCTAATTTTACATGATTTAGTCAATACATGTTCATTACTTCCTACTCTCATTTCTCTATCACACTCTATCAGAACAGTGATTTTGTCTGAGTTGATTCTCACTGTATACTGCATCATTTTGCATTGTTTAAAGCATGACATCTTTAGCTTACTATTTACTTTACTCCTACAAAGTTCATCCATAATCCTTCACTCGATCATCAGTTATTAATCAAACATTGCTCATTGGTCTTTGACTATCAAGGCCCATAAAGTCGGGGTAGTTGCTTTACTTGCTAAACATAATTCTCTACATATAGTTTGTCATTTTAGATGATACCACTCATGAATGGTAGCTTGTTAAGCTAATTGAATTTTCCCAAAAGGAATTTTATTAATTGTTGTTGTACATAGAGAATTGAGTAAAACACTGAGCAAGTGTCTCAACCAAAATAGCAAGTTTTATGCATTTGATCATATGCCTACCTATTTGTTTTGATCCTATCATTTGTGCATTATCTTCCAAGCAACATATATGATCATTTATGCTTATTAGCTAGCTAAGGAGGTCCTCAACACTCTCTAGCCATCAATTATAATAGGTGTGAAGTAGAATTTAGCTAGACCATCTCATCTCTTGTGATTATCCACCATCTCCTCCAACAATAACCATTACAAAAAAAATAATTAGTATTGGATAATTTGCGATAAAGGATTGCAAGTAGGGTTTACAAAGTTTGGAGCTTATGTGGAAGATCCAGTTAAAGGTTCTAGAAAGATTACAAAAGGAGAAAAGAAACGTAGGTTATTTACATTTGAGATTCAAGACATGAGGAATATAGCTATCTTTAGTTATGGATCTCAAAAACCATGAGAGTTAGAGATGTGGCATAAAATTCTATCACATGTAAACAAGAGGAAATTGAGATTGAGATAGATGATCAAAGATCAAAGTGTGCTTGGGATCCCTATAATCACCAAGTTACACATGATATAAAATTGCATTGCATGTCAATTTCACAAATCTCATAGGTAGGCCTTCACAAAGATAGCATACATGCACATACCTCTTCTAGATTTAGTCAATACAGATGTATGGGGTCCAAGAAAAAATGCATTACTTTCTAGATCAAGGTTCTATGTATCTTTCATTGATGATTTCTCTAGATGCAGAGTGTTGTACTTTATTAATTCTAAATATGAAGTATTTTCATGCTTTCAAAAGTATCTTAAAATGGTTGAAACACAAACAAGAAGATTTTGAAGAGACTAAGTTCTTATGGAGGGAGATAATATTTCTCCCATGACTTTGACTATCTAGAGCAATCACACCATGGAAGAATAAATTAAAGCCTTGGAATATAATCAAACTTAGGAGCTTGTACCAAATACTCCCAACATGAAGGTAATAGGTTGTATTAAATCGTATAAAGCAAGGTTGGTGGCTGAAGGATACCCTAGAACATATGGAGTAGACTACAATGAGATATTATCCAATGGAAAAGATGCCAACCATGAGACTCTTATTAGGTATAATTGATGCCACAAATTAGAAGATCTATCAAATAGATGTAGAAAAATGTTGATATGTCCATGCTCCACCCTTTTGTCTAAGATCACTTTAATTCTCATGCAAGAACACATATTCCACATGCAAGGAGACTTGCTCTCTACTTCATATAAGGAGAGCCTCCTTTCACCCCCATAAGCTCATTGTCAAGAGTGTGCACTCTCTTGTCACAGAGTATTCATGCTCATAGAACATTCTTTGTAAGTTCTTTTCTATTTATTCATTCCATCATGTTTTCATATCTATTCTTTCTTCCCTCATAGTTTGGTAGGATGGTGTTTGATAGTAGAGTAGGAGTAGTCTCTTTCATTCCAACATGGTATCAGAGCATAGGTGTATTCCTTTTTTAATTCTCATCATCTTCATGATCATTATTATACATCCATTTTTTTCTTAATCCCTCATCATCACGTTCATGGTTTATTGAAAGTTAGAGTATAATTCTCCTTTCATTTACTATTTTTGTAATCTCTATTGGCTTAGTGGTTGGTTTGGAGCATTGTGTAGCTATGAAGTGCTTCACTTTAGCCTTCATTGAATACACACAATGCTTCTGCTTGTTTTTTGAGTTATAACATGAATATGCATGTACTTCATTTGGTGATGCACAAAGTGCTTCGATGAGTTTCCATCTAATCTTAGCCCATGAAAGACGAAAAATTATTCACAAGAAGCATAAGGTTCCAGACATAACACTCATTGGATTAAAGAAGCTAGAGAGATTGTAGCTTCAGCATGATGGACAATCTTTTTACGGTAATGTGTTCTAGTGCTAGGCATTCCATTGAAGGTTCTTCAATTTGATGATTCCATCTACTCTAGAGCAAAAAACAAGACTTCCAACACTACATCCAAAAATCCATGAAAAGGCTGAAGCAAAAAAGTGCACTATGATATCTTTGAGCCACAATTGGCTAAATCAGATTGTCATAGATACAAAAGTGGAGCCTATCTTGGGATTATCAAAGAAAAGAGAGAGTGAGATGCATGAGAGAGTTGCTCGTCATCTCATAGCCTTTGTGAAGACATTCAGCCATTCTGAGCAAGAAGAGATCAAATTGAGACAAATAAAATCTACAAAAGTAAGTCTAGTTCCATCAACAAGGACAGCCGATAGTTGTCTTCAAAGGAGTTGCAGTGCATGTTCTTGATTTGGAAGATACTACATCAAAAGGCCCATATATGTGCACATGTAGATATGTTTGACAACAAAGAAGAGAGATGTGTAATGGATGCTCTAAACCTCTAGATATAGTGAGCTATGGCATTTAAGATGCTAGTAGACATTGATTGTATCTCGTACAAAGAGAGAACATGGAAGAACTACTCTTTGTTGTGCTCATTGCACATATAACTGATAGATAAGTATGCCAACTCTAGAGGACATGCATGGCTGAATCAATGCATAAGTCCAAGAAAATCATGGGTGATTGGTGTAGAGCTGAAGGTAGGACTCTCAATAAGTGCATCATGTAAATTTGGATTAAAAAAAGAATTCTCTTCATCATTATTTAAAACCTATAAAGACTAAAACCTATAAAGACCAAGAAATCGCCTCACTGGAAGCAGCATTTGACTATCCACTTGTAAAAATGTGCAACAAAGTATCATACACATCCTTTGATCTAATGATGTCTTCTTGGTACATGAAAATAAGGGTTGAATTGCATCTTCCACAAAAAATCATCACGAATAACCAAAATGTGTTTATCTTGTAGATGATATAGATGATAGCCTTTGCTTTTATACATTCCATGGACTTATCATCCAATTTTCTACAATGTTTTCAGGCACTAATGCATATGCTGCACAACCAAAAAGATTGTGATGAGTAGCAGATGGCTTAAGATCATGCCAAGCCTCATACAAAGTGATAGAATGCAATGATTTGGTGGGACACTTGTTAAGCACATATGCCACACACATAACAGCTTCAATTCAGAAGCTATGTGGTAAAGCCTGACTTTTGACCATAAACCTTGCCATTCCTATGAGAAACTTGTTCTTACTCTTAGGAAATCCATTTTTTTGAAGTGCATGTGGTGTATAGTGATGTTTTATCCCATGCTAATTTTTTTATAGGTACAAGGTCTATCGCAAGCATTCATGTACCTACTACCCTAGAGCAAATGGTCATGTAGACAACTCCAACAAAATCTTGATCGTGCTACTATGAAAGCTTCCTCTAGATCACCATAGCTCTTGGCCATGAGCTTTGATTGTAGCAATCTGGGCATTCCGGACAACCAGAAGGGGTACTACTGGTGAAAGTCTGTTTCTACTAGTATATGATAAGGAGACACTTGGTCCTTTTGAGTTCATCATAAAAAAAGATGTGGAAGAAAAATCTATTGAAATTGACCCTCACATAAGAAGGCTAGAAACATTGGAAGAATACAAGGAGGGAGCAATGAGAAAGTTGCAAACTAAGCAAGAAGAGTGAAAAAGAGCTCATGACAAGCGTCTGAGGAAAAATGAAGTGAAGGAAGGATCTTTGGTTTTGATACACCATATCCTACAAGTACCTGCTAAACTGGCGCCCAAGCGGGTTGGACCTTATAGGCTCAAGGTGCAATACAAATTGAAGACTTGAAGGGTGAAAATATGCCCTTGGTTAACATTTACAGGGTGAAGAGCTCCTTCAATTGAAGCAAGAGTGATAGATAATCCATCTACTTTATATACCATTAGTTCATTCCTGTATTGTCTTTCATTTCTATCCAAATCACGAATCCTTCATTCGAAGCAAATAAAAGGGAAGCTTGCACTGGTATTGAGTAAAGGTTTGATGTAGGGGTCTATAGCATTCTAGATGTGCTAGGAACATGTGGTCATTTTTTGATGTCTACAATAGCCCAATTTTCCTCCAAGTGCCCAAAAATAGTCACACAATTTTCCTCTTAGTGCTCAAAAATAGTCACCCAATTTTCCTCTAAGTGCCGAAAAATAGTCACCCAATTTTCCTCCAAGTGCCCAAAATTAATCGCCCAATTTTCCTCCAAGTGCCCAAAATTCGCCGCCTAATTTTCCTCTACCACCACCCAAGTGCCCAAAATCACTTGTCCCAATTTTCTTGCCCAAAATTTTGGGCCACATCTAGCCCAATTTTATAGAGTCAAAGCTAGCCTAATAAAATCGGGCACCTCAAAACTAGGTGATGCCCCATCATTTTACACCTCAAAATTGGGCGAACCCCACCTTAATATGAATTATATCTAGACCCAGGACCATACCTTTTGTAGGGACCAAACTGCCTAATAATGTGCCTTGGGTTACCAAAAAGTGATACTTGTTGGGATTTAATTTTGAGACGAGTTTCCTTGCATCTTCTAAAAACTTGGCTTGATTATAATCGATGTTCTTCAAAATTTGCTACTAGGTAGAAGTAATGGTACCTAAGAATAAGGAGAAGTTACAATTTTGAGGAATTTGAGAAATAAGTTCCAAAATATGAGATATGTGGTTCTATTGAAGGTAACAAGGGCATTTCTTAGCCCAAAGGCCATCTTTGTTTCTATAAAAGTTCCCCAAGGGGTGAAAAAAGTTATTTCATATCTGATCTTTTGGTCAGACGGTTACTTGGTTGTAAGAACTAAGTCCATCCATGAAAGTATAGAGGGAATGACATGTTGCATCTTCAATTACCTGGTCGAAGAATGGGACGAGGAAATGACAATAGCAAATCCGACTCGTATAATGGGACAATGATTCTTACTTATTTCATCTTTACTATTTCATTTTTGACTATTTTTTCATACTAAGCATTGAGATGATATATCTTAGCTTGGACAAGAATAGCATCTAGGCATATGAATATTGGTTTCCCTCCAAGTCCTTGTATGTCCAAGCACTTTGTGTACAAATGGATGCATCTCTCCGTGAGGTGATCATTTGAGTTATGCTTTATTTCATCTTATGATGAGAGAAATGAGAGTGAGGAAGGGGAGTTTTCAATGTGTTCTAAGGTAGGAAATGCACTCTTCTCTGTGCCACAAAATGAATTGAGGCAAGGGAATGGGAGTGAAGCCCTGTGTTTGTATCATAATTTACTAACGGCTTCATCAGAGGAGAATTCATAGAGATTTCGACCGTGCAGAGATTGCATATGGCGGAGGAGAGAGAGAGAGAGAGAGAGAGAGAGAGAGAGAGAGAGAGAGATTTGATTTGTTACCAGTTGGATATGTGGAGCAGAGCGAATTCCAAGAGTTGGACTGTTGAAGAGAGAGAAAAAGATCACCATTGGGAGCTCATTTTGAAAGAGAGAGAATCACAGACTTGAATGGTGCAGGCGATTCGGGCGATATATATAGAGAGAGGTAGAGAAGGAGAGCGGAAGCCTATACGTCAACCACGGATTAGGGTTTTAAGGTTTTAAGATTTAAGTAAAAAATCTGAATAAATAAATAAATACATATTTAAAATAGGATAATTATATAGATAAATAAATATAAAAAGTATTATTGTTTTAAATAATTTAATTAAATATATATAATTAAATATATAAAAATAGGATTAATTAAGAAAAAATATGAATATATAAATAAATATATATATAAAATAGGGTTTTAGGTTTTTCAGATGAGGACTAGGGTTTTAGGATTAGGGTTTAGGTTTTCAGGATTAGGATTAGGATTTTAGGGTTTTAGGGTTTTAGGGTTTAAGGAAAAAGTCTGAATAAATAAATAAATATATATATATAATAGGATTTTAGGTTTTTGGGATTAGGATTAGGGTTTTAAGATTTAAGAAAAAAATATGAATAAATAAATATATATATATATAAAATAGGATTATTATATAGATAAATAAATATAAAAAGTATTAGTATTTTAAATAATTTAATTAAATATATATATTTAAATATATAAAAAAAGAATTAATTAAGAAAAAATCTGAATATATAAAGGGTTTTAGGTTTTTAGGATTAGGATTAGAGTTTTAGGGTTTTAAGATTTAAGGAAAAATTTTGAGTTAATAAATATATATATATATATATATATATATATATATATATATATATATATATATATAATAGGATAATTATATAGATAAATAAATATAAAAAGTACTAGTGTTTTAATAATTTAATTAAATATATATGATTAAATTATATAGATTAGGGTTTTAGGTTTTTTTAGGTGTTTAAGTATTTAGGTTTTAGTATTTCAGGTTTAAGTCTTTAGGAGTAAGATTTTTAGGTTTACTAAAAAAACAAATGATCTAAAATGTCCATATTGTAGTAGATGGCTTCTTTGGATCCGGAGAAGAGAATGGCATGTCCTTGCACTCAGTGCGCGTATCAAATTTATCGAAAACGACGGATTTATACTGCACATGTTAGAGAGTATGGATCCTTTGATAGGAGTCAACTAGAAAACCTACGCTACCATTCGCATGGTCCCCCAAGTGAGCAGACGGACCCAAATGACATTGCACCGGTAACCTCTCGTGGACAAAAGAGAACAAAGGACTTAGACGTACAAGCAATTACTAATAATATTACACAGAATGAACATACGGAAGAGATGCTCGAAGCATTTTATGAGATTGACGAAGATCATGATGGTGGAGAAGATGTCGAGAGTTTCATTGATACAACAAAATTTCCACGATCAGAAGTCGATGAAGAATATGAAAACATGCGAAGACTAGCTCGTTTACCACCTTACAATGGAGCAAAGATATCTGTACTACGTGTGTCACTCGCGATGCTCAATCTGCAATCCATTTATGGATGGTCAGATAGTAGTGTCACTGAATTGTTCAGGTAAGTGGAGAACAAATTGGCTTTCATTGTTGTATCAAAATAACTTTATTTACTAATATCGTTTTAATTGCTTATTACAGGCTTCTTAAAGATCATTTTTTGCCAGAGGGCAATGACATGCCTCCAACACGTGGAGATGCAAAAAAACTTTTACAGTCCATTGGAATGGATTATACTAAAATTCATGCTTGTCCGAATGATTGCATTCTCTTTCAGAATGAATATGAGCATCTCCACGTATGTCCAAAGTGTGGAGCAAATAGATTTAGAGAAGACCTTATAGGCAAAGCAATCCTCACAAAGGTTCTTCGCCACTTTCCTAACATTCCACGAATTAAGAACATGTTTAGATGCAAATCTATAGTTAAGTTAATGTCATGGCATACAAAGAGCAGGTCTACAGATGGTGTAATGCGAGTGCCTGCTGACTCTGATGCTTGCAATCACATAGATAGTAAGTGGCCAGAGTTTGCTAGTGAGCCTCGGTCCATACGTCTAGGCCTAGCTATGGATGGAGTGAATCCATTTGGTTTACGCAGTTCTTCATGGAGCACATGGCCTGTATGTTTGGTGAATTATAACATCCCACCATGGCTAGCCACAAAGAAAGGTCATTTATTATTAGCTCTTATTGTACCAGCTAAGTATAAGGTAAAAAACATGGATGTATATCTTGCACCACTTGTGGAAGAACTGCGCATTTTATGGGATGGGATTACTGTGCGTGACATGTCTCAACCTAAACGAAAACAAGACGTGTGAGTGCAAGGCATACTTATGTGGATAATGCATGATTGGCATGGTTATGGTGAATGTTCAGGTTTATCGATTTCGGGTTACCATGCTTGTCCCTTATGCGTACCACGGCTGGAAGCACGCTATTCCAAAGCACTACGTAAAACTGTCTATTAAGGACACCATAGATATTTGCCTGATGGACATGTTTTACGTGAAGGACAAAGTGGTCGACAAGCGCAACGCCAAATGAAAGCTAGCGATTGGAAACAACTGTGGGATTCAGAAAATTCAGTCACTCGCATGAAGAGGTTGTCTATTTTTCATGAACTCCCTTATTGGAGTCAATTGTTGATCAATCATTTGGTAGACCCGATGCATATTTTTAAGAATGTGGGAGAGATTCTTTGGAAAACTTTGATCGGAAAGAAAGAAAGCAAAGCACAAAGGGAGGACTTAGAAGAGTGAGGTCGTATGCGAGAGTTGTGGGCAATTACTAAGGCCAACGGAACAATATCGTTACCAAGAGCTCCTTGGGTGCTTTGCAAGATGGAAGAGCAACAAGTGAAGAAAACAATTTCAGAGTTTCGGACACCTACTGGATGCATGAGGTGTCTAAAGACTGCTTTCACACGAAACGACAATCTTGGAGGGCTCAAGTCTCATGATTGGCACACGTTTTTACAGTTTGTCCTCCCTGTAGCCCTAAAAGATTGTCTTTCGGAGGATGTACAAAGAACCATTTATAAAATTAGTTCTTTAGTACGGTGGATCTCTTCTAAAGAGATAAATAAAGATAGCATAGAGAGTGCGAAACTCAATGCTATCGAGGTTGTTTGTATGGTAGAGAAATACTTTCCCACAAGTATTCTCACTATTCAACTTCATTTACTGATTCATGTGGTAGATGAAGTTGCAATAGCAGGAACTGTCCATAGTCGATGGATGTTCTTCTTAGAGCACTTTATGAAGACATTAAAAGGGTTCGTTCGATAGAGAGCACATCCAGAGGGTAGCATGGTAGAGGGATGGCTTGTACAAGAGTCTCTTGTATTCATAACTGAGTTTCTATGTATGTCGGATCCTGAAATTCCTCGCTTATGGAGCGATGATGAAGATGTTCATCTCGTAGGCGATGAACCACAAGGTAAAGGATTGCAAAGGAAAATGGATGCAGATTTCAGAGAGAAGGCAATGAAGTTTTGCATAGTTAACTCTGAGCCTATGTAGAAGTGGTTAGAAAGGTATGAGCTTGCCAAGGAAACCAACGCAAAGGAAAGAGCTCAGTTTTGAAAGAATCGTTCCACTCGAGTTTTGCCTCTTCCAAAAAGTCTTCGACCTCTTCCACCTTTTCCAATGAGCAGATGGCTAGATATAGTTCTTGCGCAAAATGAAGAGTTAACGTACTAATCGTGACGCAGTTACTTTTGTTTGCTCTCTAAACCTTATAATGCAATGAGAGACTTAAACGATGGATTTAATTAACATTCTAAAATTGTTAAGAAAGGTAATAATGAGTTTTTCGTTGACAGTGCTGTAATTGACATGTACTATACATGTGGTGTCTTGAAGAAGCTAAAAATATGCTTGAAAGTCTTCTGTCTAGAAACACATTCACATGGATAGCATTAGCAACAGGGTATGTCAAACATGGCCATGGTGAGACTTGACTGTTTGGTGCAAATGCAAAAAGAGAGGATCACTTACAGTGTAGTATCATTTGCTTATGATTTGAAAGCTGTGTTAACGTAGGATCTCTTGAAAGGGTTTTAGGGTTGCATGCTGAGATTGCCGGAGCAGGATTGCTAGCCAAGAGCATCAATATTAATAGCACCTTGGTTCATGTTTATAATAGTTTCTGTTTGATTGAGAAAACTGGGTTTGAAGAATAGTAGAGCAAATGCATGGGAAAAGAGTTCCTAAATGCTTCAATAGTACATGGCGCACAACAATAGCATGATTTAGAAAATGATGTGAAGTTCTCTCGAAATGGCATTCAAAATAACTACAATCCTTCTTAACAATAAAATAAATGATTCGAAAATGTTATGGAGAAGCTAAACTAATGAAACATTTACCTCACGATTTGATGACAGAATATGTGCAACCAAGATCTGATGGATAGCAAGATCTCATCATCGTAGATATAATGGAATTACTTTTAAGCTTTTCTCTGTCTATTTATTGAGGGCATTCCCAAGTCTGTAGATATAATGGAATTACTTTTAAGCTTTCCTCTGTCTATTTATTGAGGGCATTCGTATAGTCATCTTATTTCTCCACTACGGCATTTGTTTTACATTGACTATACATACTACATAATGAAAGCTCATAAAAACGAATGGAACATTATGGATTTCCAGTGTGGGCTCCTCATAGTTACATATTGCTAGCACAAAGGAAAAAGAGAATCTGAAGAGAAGTAAAAAGAAAGGATAGATTAGTTTGTGAGAGTGTTTTATTTATGAAGCCTATAATGTACTAATGGGTTTTAACACCTCGTGGATCTCTTGTGGGATGCTTCTCCAGGTTGATGATTTTGGAGATATTAGATGAAGTGATTGCGGGATTATGAAGTAAAGAGAAGAAAATCTATTGTCGAGCAAGCTTGAAGTAAAGCATTGACCGAAATTTGAAGGAAAGAAAAGTATTGAAGACCGAAACCGAGTCTCGTCGGCGCCTTCTCGCACTGTAGCGGGAGGCCTATCTTATATTTGGCCGATCTGCACTGTAGCAGTGGCATATATTTGTATTCACCTATTCCGCACTGTAGCGGATTTTCGTATCACCGACCCACACTGTAGCGGACATCTTTGTATCATTGAGATTTTATTGGACGACTTCAGCATTGTATCATTGAGCTTGACTGCACACCGATCCGCTGACTTTCGTGTTTTAGCGTGGTATCTGGATAATTTTTTGTTCTCGACGCCTAGGGTCTTATGCGCACGCACGTCTCGTCACTTCCGAGAGGGTAGGAGCCCTACGAGGATTGCCACACCAGAGAGTGAGAGGGCGAGGCATCTAGCGCATAGACGCCGCTTGTCGGATAGTGGGAATGGGGCACACACGGGGCGTGATCCAACCCCGCACCAGCTCTTCCCATTCATCTGACCTCCTTCTTCCCGACAGCGGTTTCCCCATAGAACCTTAATTGGAGAAGTGCAAAGGGGGGCTTGCCCCCTTCTGCGGGATCCGAGGGGCTTATCCCCTTGGCTCGTAGGCCCGAGACGGTAGGACTTCTGGTCATGGAGATATTATCGGATCGTATATTTTGCTGACTATTTTGTATCTCCCAACTACGTGTATCTATACCAAACCACCTTGTAAAAGCTATATAAGCACGGCCTAGGTTGAGCTTTACATAGCATTGCACACTAGTAAGCCCTTCATCTAGAGTCTGTCTAGATCGTCATCTAAACTCCACATTCGGAGTGCACGGGTGGACAGCACCATCCTTGTAACTACATTACGCTCGGCAATCTGAGAATTTGAGTTCTCTATCTCTCAGTCTGCATCTATCTTTGTCTGCAGTTTTCTCTCAACTTTGTCTACAAGTCTATTCCGTTGTGCTATTATTTTCTTACATGGTATCAGAGCTCAAGAGGCTTTGAGTGGTGCAAAAGTAGAAACGCAGAGGTTGCAAAGGTCTGAATGACAAAAGAGAGAAGATGTCAAGTAGTGCATCATCATCTACGACTGGGAGTCAAGGTGGTTCATCAATAGGAGTAGGTGGCACACAAGAAGGAGCAACAATGATGCCGGTCATCCCAACATTACAGATACGACCACTAGCCTTCACAAAAGGTAAACTTGATGGTACAAACTACACCCTTTGGAAGTTTAAAATCACTTCTATCCTTGATTCATATGAGCTTTTGGAGACTGTTCTTGGGACCAATCATGAGCCCCAAGAAAGACCTGATCTTTATAATCGTGGTCAAATGATTCCTCTTGATGCTGATCTTCTACGTGCTTGGAAACGTAGAAATGCAGATGCACTCTATGCTCTAGTTACAAGTACTTATGATAGTGTTCTGACTCTCATTCAGCATACTACAAAGGCATGTGAAGCATGGAACATATTGAGAAATCAATATGAAACTTGTAATCAGACACGGATTCAGAACTTGGAGAATGAGCTTGCAGTAGAACGGTTTGCTGGTGGGGAGACTGCAGAGGTGTTTATCACTCACATAAAGAATCTACAAGATCAAATGGTGGGAGTAGGTGTTCAAAAGTCAAGTGTGGAGCTAGCTCGGCATTGTCTTCGAATCTATCCACCTAAGTTCGATGGTTTGGTAACTACTCTTAACACTCAAATCAGACCTCAAACACTAACTTTTGAAGAATTCACTGCCTTACTCATGGAGGAGGAGCTGCGACTCAAGGCAAGGAGTGGTGGTAGCAAAGGAGATGTTGTATTCATACCAAATGCCAAAGGAGGCAAAACAGACTCTTCAAAAGATGGAGACAAAAAGAAGAACGAAAAAGAGAAGTTCAAGGGAGAGTGTTTCCACTGCAAGAAGAAAGGACACAGAATCCAAGACTACCGCATCAAGAAGGCAGAAGAGAAGAGTGGCTCTTCAAAAGGTGGCAAGGGCAAGGAGTCTGCCAACACAGCAAAAACAGAGCTTGAGTTATGTTGATATATTTAGGTAATGATGTGTGTGAGCACTCTAGGCCACCAGGCATTTTTTTCCCTCTTTAGGAGGTTTTTCCCCCCTAGCTTGTATATACGCCTATTGCCCTAATGGGCTATTTATCTCTGTACATTCTTGTGGTAATACATTCAGTATTGTGTGTTGTGCTCCAAGCTTCTTTTTCTTCCTTGTGTTGTTCACATGCTTCCACAGACCTCTAACTCCAACAATTGGTATCAAAGCAGGTCGTCGCTTTATCTAGGGCATCATCGACACCTCTCCAGTTGCAGTCTTAGAATCGCACGAATTTTGGTGAGCATACTGTTAAATGTAAGATCGTTTACTATTAACTCAACTGTTAACTACCTACCGCAGCCGTTAATTACTAGTTTAAAACAACAATCCTTCAGAGACTCCAGAATCTGGTTCCACACCTGCGTACCAGATATTTCCGAGTCTCTCTTTCTCTGTACTCAATCTTACCGCAAAATAAACTGACTCTAACCATGTGGGTCCTTGGGAGTGGTAGGGGTCTGTTGGACAGAGGCCCTGTACTATTTTCCCAACTTCTCACTCAACCGTAGTTATGGTTTTCACGTCTTAGCTCAGTTTTTGCTTCTGAACAACTTCAACTAAACCAACGTACTGGACTCAGAGCTCCCAGACTGTTCCTGCCATAGTAGTTGAGCAGTAGTCCGAGATGACAGTCCAATACTTTTAGTAACACACAATTCTTCTTATCAGTTCACAGACTTACCGTGTATCTACCTTCAACCCGTAATATCTACGGACCGCAAGACGTGTCGCAACATTATTACCATTCTACGCGTATTTAGACATTACCGGCAGTATCTTTGAACACAGACTATAATACCGACTCAGTCACTTACAGAGAATCATAGCAACTCATGTCTATTCTTCACGTTTACCTATTCCACTGAAGAAATAGCAGATAGACAACATACTAACGCCTTACGCATAATCAAAGATATCTTAACTCGTTATCGAACAGAATCTCAAAATCGCAGTACCGACTCGTAACACCGCAGTGTATCACGCATACGCAGTCAAAACGATTACACAGATAAGGCGCGCAGAACAGGACAGCGCCACGATACTCTACTCGTTAACACCTATCTACACACAGTAGAAGAGTTAATCCCAAATCAGGGCTCTCACAATACACTCGCAACTCCCAAAAACGGGGCTCCTTCTTTCGTCCCTCTGCTGTTCTTTTCATTGCTTTAAATAGAATTTTGTTACAAGGCTTGCGCGAATCTTTCTTTACCGCGTACTTCCAGAAGGGTTCTTTTCTACATTAAAAACCTCTGTCTAAGTACAATTGTCCTTATTCGGCGGCCGTCTAACACTGGCACGCACGGTGGACTCGAACCCGCAAGTTCCTATGGTTCAGATACTAAACCTTCTAAGTACATACTTCGGGCGAGCCTAAATGTTCGGGTAATTTTCTTTTTGAGGGTTTCTAACATTTGCACTAAGGTGGTAGGTTCTAATACTTGGGCGTCGGTTCTGACTGCACTGAGGGCTATGGCTTGATTTAACAAAATTTCGGCTTGGGTTTGAAGAAAAGCCTCCTGGAGATAAAATTCGTTGGCTAATGCCGCATCTCGGGCTGTCGTTATTTCAGTCAGTTTGGTCTGCATCTCTCTGATGCACTCCTTCTGGTTGCATATTTGGTTGTCTTGGCGTTCAAATTGCTGTGTTTGGAAATTGAGAGTTTTCTTATACGCATCGCGTTCTCTGCGGGCGTTGGCGATATCTTTTTGGTATTGGCCTTCCTTTAGTAATTGTTGTTTAAGAATACGGTTGACCGCGTCGGCACATTCTTCGGCTCGCCGTAATTGCTCTTGAACTTGGTCGGCTTCTTTCTGTTGGTCCTGCATCTTCTGGGTGGTTTCTTGTAATTGAGTCTTCGTATCTGCGATCAATTCTTCGAGAGATACGTTGATATCTTCTTGTTCTTGAAGGGCGGCCTTCAGTGTTCGAATTTCCTCATGTGCGTCGTGTATGAGTTGGTCTTTGGCAGCTAGCTGGTCGAGGGCTGCATCTCGTTGTTGTACTAGCGTCTGCTCTGTCGAAAATCGTGCTTGGAGTTCTGCTAGTTGTGTCCGGAGTTGATGATTCTCGGTCTTTACGGCATCAACTTCTTCCTGGAGGGGGGCGATGTCGGCTTCCAGGGTGTCTACCTTGTGCTGGTATTCGAGTTTCAGGTGGTCCGTGGCTACCGTAAACTGGGCGGGCAGCTGGTGTGATAACTGGATGAGGAACTGCCCCATGGCGGCAAGTTCCGAGAATGCGTTATGTGGCGGTGGTGGTGGAGGATGACGAGGTTGAGAGGATGTATCGGTGAGTAGTTGCTGGGAGTTTGGCGGAGAGTAGTTAGGGGAGGAAGAGGAGGATGCTGCGGGTTCAGTGGTGGGTGGGAGGGGTGGTTCCGGTGGGGGGAGGGGTTTGGCAGGAGGTGGTGTAGGGAGAACGGTATCTGAGGGGTTTACCTTGGCGAGTGTTTGTTGTATGGTTTCTGTCTGGTTGATGGTGTCGATGAGTTGATCCAGTGCTTTGGTGGCCGATTCCTGTTCATCCTGGTGCTGCTCAGATTCTTTTTCTGTGGACACTATTTCTGTCTCTGCTTGATCCTGCTGATCTGGTTGCTCCGTCGATGTTTCGTTGTGTGTGACGGTGTCGTGGTATGTTTCCTCTTGGTCGTCTGGCTTGGTCTCCTGATCTTTTCCGGCGGATCCTTGGACTTCACTTTCCGAGGAGCTGATCCGAATTCGCTTGGTACGGAAGAGCTGATTAATCTCTTCGTCTTCTTCTTCAGTGTCCTCGATTGGTTGTGCGGATTCTTCGTGTCGAAGTGCGGGGCCTGCGGGTGGGGGTTGTGCGGCGAGAATGGTTGGGAAGAGGAAGGAGATGATGTGTGGAAGGCGAGAGCGGGGGGTAGAACCCTTTTGGAGCTGTTTTACGATAGCTACACATTCTTTATGGATTCTAAGGAAAAAGTAAGAGGCAAAATTTACAGGTTCGCGGGCGGCTAAATCTAAGGCGGAGTAGAAGGGGCGAGAGATGCCATATGTTCGTTTTTGCAGGTTGAGGATGGCTACAAGGAACTGTAGGGCGGATCGCTCGGGTTCTGGGCGGCATAGAATGGCGTATTCGTTTGATGAGGAGCGGGGAAAGAGTTCGGTCATACGGGCAAAAGGGATGGTAGGGCCATTTTCGCGGCCTTGCGGGGTGAGGCGGTAGGCGTCGGCAAAGGCTTGGAAGGTGATGACGGATCTATGTGGGAGGGAAAGGAAGACCCACTGTCGTTCGGTGGCGGGGCTTTGGGCAATGGCTTGGATGATCTGTGCGGAGAAGGGATGGGCTTCCACTGAGTGCCAAGGCAACTCAGCGAAGTTGGCCAACCCTCTGCATCGCAGGTATTCGCCTACGTCTGTAGGGATACCATCGCGGAAAGAAGCGTAGTTGGCTAGCGCTTCCATGGCGTTCACAATGCACACTTACAGAAAACACAGAATACTGAGATAACACACACAATCACGAAAACACAATAGCGGTTTTTGGTGCAACTCAGGGGGTTAAATATGGAGAACACGGTGTGGGGGTGAGTATCATTGTGTGGTGCGGGAATGATACGGTTTGCATGCTAGCGTGCGTACTGAGTGACCGGTAGGGAGGGGCGGCTGGTAACATAAAGATTTGTACAAAAGACGGCTAAGAGCAAAACATAAAAATTTATACAAAACGTGGCTCGTCGCCGAATAATTAAGGCGTACTGGTAGTGGGATAATACGGCCGCAACTTCGATCCGTTAATTACTTTTGGAAGTGGAATTTCGGTCAACGTAGTCAACCGAAAAGTTGCCGGACCTACTTGTGCTGAGATCTTGAAAGGGCCGAACCATCGTAGTTTGAATTTTCCTGCTGCTCTGTCCGATTTTGCGTTATAGAAGAGTACAAGCTGTCCTACCGAAAAGATTGGCGTCTTCAAATATCGATCGTGTGTCTTGGCTTGCCTTAGTTGAACTTCGCGCATAGTTAAAAAAGTGAGCCATCGGTGCTCATCAAGTTTTCTGAGTGCGTCCATTCGTGCTGTCAGTGAAGATTCCGGTAGCATCTTCTGAGTGATTGCTACCCGCAAACTTGGGATGACTACTTCCATGGGAGCGATTGCTTCTAAGCCATAAGCTAGCTTGAAAGGTGTCAAGCCTGTTGTTACTTTATATGTAGTTCGGTATGCCCATAGTACTGCAGGTAGTAGTTGATCCCATCTTTCCGGTACTTCCATGATCAATTTCCGGAGGATGTTTAACAGTGATATGTTTGTACTTTCAGCCAATCCATTGGCACGTGGATAATAAGGAGAGCTAAATTTATGTGTGACTTGGAAGGACTGTGTGAGTGCCTTCATTAAATTGTTTACAAAATGAGTGCCTTGATCTGAGACAATTTCCAGTGGTAAACCAAATCGTGGGAAGACATCCGTGAGTAGACATTTTGCTACCGTAACTGCTGTAGCAGACCGCAAAGCCCAAGCTTCTGCCCATCTAGTTGCATAATCTGTGCAAGTCAGTATGTATCGATTGTTACTGGATACTGCTGGAGGTGTAATTGGCCCGATAAAATCTAAACCCCATTTCTGAAAAGGTTCTAATGGTAAGATGGGTTGCAGGGGAAAAAGATGCTGATGTAAAGGCTGACCAGCTCTTTGGCAAGCATCGCATTGTTTAACAAACTGTGAGATATCTCTGTACATAGTTGGCCACCAGAGTCCTCCTTGCAGAATTTTCCGGTGAGTTAAGTCTGCTGCAAAATGGCCACCGGGAGGAATTGAGTGAGCCAAAGTGATAACTGAGTTAACTTCATGTGGTGGAATACAACGAAGTAGGATTCCGGTATGATCTGTATAATATAGTTCTCCAGCAAATAACCGAAATCGGCGGCTAAAAACTGCGATTTTTCTTCGAACCGCCTTGGCAGTCTCAGCTGGAAAGCGTCCTTCGGTGAGAAAAGTTAGAATCTGATCATAGTATGTAGGTGGTGTTTGTAAGTTGGGCGTCTCATTAGGTAGTGGTTCAGCATTATAAATCGCAGGAGTCGTGTCATCTATTCCTACCGGAGCTTCACCGGAATCTAGGCGTGATAAGAAATCTGCTAAGGCATGTGCATTTCCGGGTCGGTGAATGACATCATAGTCGAATTCTTGTAAAAGTAGCACCCATCGTGCTAATCGTCCTCCTAAGTGCTGCTGTCTTACTAGATAAACAAGGGCAGCATGATCCACATGAAAGGTAAATTTCCGGCCTAGTAGATAATGTCTGAACTTTTTGATTGAGTAAATCAATCCTAGACATTCTCTTTCAGTGGTGGAATAGTTCTTTTCTGCCGGTGCCAGTCTTCTACTGGCGTAATAAACAGGGCGAAACCACTTATCTGTTTGCTGCATCAGAATACTGCCGATTGCAATATCTGAAGCGTCAACAAAAACGTGGAACGGATTGTCCCAGTCCGGTGGTTGTAAAATTGGAGCGTGCGTCAGGAGATACTTGAGTCGATCAAATGTAGTTTGACATTCTTCAGTCCATTCAAACTGTCTGGGAGTCTTTGTGATTAGCCTGTTCAGTGGTACTGCTAGGTGAGCAAGCCACCGTAAGTGTCTTCCATGCCACCGTATTTGACCCATAAAACGCATTACTTCCTTCGGAGTTGTGGGTATCGGGGCTTCTAAAATCGCTGAAATCTTATCTGGGTCCACTCGGATACCTTGAGCAGATACAATATGCCCAAGTAGTTTGCCACATGAAACCGCAAACATGGATTTGTTGGGATTAAGGCAGAGTCTATATTCTCGACACTTCTGAAAACAGCATCGTAAATGAAACAAATGTGCTATCATCTTCCCAAAGATTGAGAAGTCGTCGAGATATACTTGCATGAAAGAGGTGAGGTAAGGAGAAAATATCTCCTGCATACATCTTTGAAATGTGCTTGGTGCATTTCTCAATCCGAACCACATTACGGTGCAGGCAAAGACACCCCAATTGGTAATGAAGGCAGTTTTTGGTATATCCTCTTCAGCCATTCTAACCTGGTTGTACCCGCTGTATCCATCTAAAAATGAATACATTTCATGACCTGCGACTCTATCAAGCATGGTATCCAAAAAGGGGATCGGGAAAGAATCTGGTACTGTTGCTGCATTTAATTTCCGGTAATCCACACAGATTCGTAACTGCTTGTTTTTCTTTGGCACGATCACGATGGGTGAGATCCATTCAGCGTGTTCTACTGGTACAATGAATCCGACTTTTAATAGTCTATCAAGTTCGGCTTTTACCTGTGATGCATAATGGGGGTTCATTCTGTAGCTGGGTTGTCTTTTTGGTTTCACTTCTGGTTTCAACATGACCCTGTGTTGATAGATGCGCGGATCTAATCCTTTCATGTCTTTGTAATCCCATGCAAAGACGTCTGCGAATTCGTGAAGAAGTTTAATCAGATTCTCCTTAAATGTTTCCGGTAAGTTTTGCCTCATCTTCACAGGTCGTGGGTGGTCTCTATCTCCTAGATTATACGTGATCAGCTGGTCTTCTGGGACATAAAATTGTTGAGGTTTCTCTGTATCATCTGTTGGCTTGAACAGTGGTTGTAATTCGTCGTCATGGGTTGAGGAAGTATCTTCCTGGACCGACTTTCCGGTGATAGCTACTACTGTACATACTGACGTGTTCCAGTTATCTATGACGGATTGTAGGTCAACAGTTCCTAGAGACATTAAATCGGCATTACTCTTCAGAAATTGCTCTTCTTCATCATCTGACAGTCCATCTAACATATGAACTGGTTCAGCAAAGTACGGTCTGGCATGAGGTTCGCAAGATTGCATAGCATCTAGTTTCACCACATATTTACGATGGGCATCCTTGAATGTAAGCTCTTGTGCAGACCAGTCCTGTATTACCTTCGCATGCTTCAGCCAAGGTCGGCCGAAAAGAAGATTGTAATCCAAAGTGGATTCGGGTAGATCTAGTATGACAAAAGTCATCTTGAAAGTTGTACCTTGTAGAGTGATGGGTACATTCCGCACAAGTCCTACAGGATGGACTCTCGATTGATCCGCCATTCGAACAAAGAATTGAACTGGTTCAATTTCGGTCCAGCCTAGCTTTTTGCATAACGCTGCGGTTGCAATGTTTACGCCTGAGCCTCCATCAATTAATACCTGCGTGATCTTCTGATTCTTATACCATACTGTGATCAAGGGCACTGCGTGATCAATCGCAGCATCAGGTTCCGGTTGAACTGCGGCTGTTGTCGGAATGCAAGAAGGTACTTGGCTGAATTGTTGCTGAAACTGTTGTCGGATCCCGGGCACTAAGGCCAGAAGTTGGCCTAGAGGCAGAGTGATGGATGCCTTGGACAAAATTTCCCAGGCCTGTTGAGCTTGACTGTCTTGTCCTTTTGGACTCGAAGTTTCTACTGACGCAGAAGTGTCTGCTGTTGTCTCTACTGATGATGATGGCCCTACTGATGCATCCTTTTGTGTTGTTTCGTCCTTTGATGAAGAAGCCTGAGTCACCGGAATAGGTTCTGGGAACACTGGTGGTTCTGTTGTGGTCCAGTGACTAGCTTTGTTATACATCCTTCGTTGTTCTTGTATCCCTGGTTCAAAGATTTCTGCTGCCGGCTGAAGTTGTTTACCGGAACGGGTCTGGACTGTAGCAGTCTATGTCTCGATCGGTGTAATTTTTACCATGTTGGCCATTGGATTTTGGCGTTCCTTCTTTCTTTGATCATACTCCATTGCGTCCTTACAAAACCTTCTAATATGGCCGAATTCGCCACAAAAATGACAGCGTGGAGGTGGTAACTCAGGATTTTCCGGTGGTGGTCCATTCTGCCATCGGTTGGCATTATAAGTGTTGTTTCTCTGTCCTCGGTAGTTCCGATATCCTTGTTGTTGATTGTTTCTCAGTTGCGGAGGCACATAGTGATTTACTGGCTGGCCATGTTCTTGGATGACTGCATTGACGGTTGCTGTCCCCTGTATTCTTGCGTTGTAGACACAGTTTCCGGTGGTGTGTCCGGCAGTGTTGCAGATAGCGCAAAACGCTTGATTCAGTGCACAGTTGGTACTCGTATGCCCTGAATTTTTGCATGTGGTGCAGTATACTTGCCTGGAGATATCCTCAGCCATATTTTTGTTTGTTTTTAACCATTCCAAGTCTTCTAAAAATCCACCAACCTTGGATTCTAGCTGTAGAGCCATTGCAATGACGGCATCCAAGGTCATAGCTCCGACACATCTTATGATCATGATCTGCTTCAGTTGTGGGGTTAATCCATTGATAAACCATTGAGAAATGACATCATCAGGTAGATTAGCGTGAGCCTGTGGTATCTGCCGTAAATGTGTTCTAAAGAGGGTAGCGTACTCCTGGACGGTCTGATTTACCTTCTGTCTGTTGTTCTGTAGATACTCAAATATTTCAGCCGGATTCTTCTTTAGTCTGAATCGCTGTAAAAAGGCGTCTCGTACTGCATCGTAAGTACCGAAATGATTGATATCATATTCCGTGAGCCATCTCGCTGCTTCATTGATCAGTGTCGATTGAAAAACAATGGCCTTATACGCCTGATCTGGTGGATGGTTAAGAACTGCATAACTTATCTCGAACGTTCGTACGTGGGCGTCTGGGTCGTCTCCTGGGAATCCACCGAATTTCGTGTAGGTTACTCCTGTTGGAGGCGGTCTTGGCGGTCCTAGCTGTTGTTGTTGATGTTGTTGTTGTTGGTGTTGCCCGCTCATTGTGAAGGGTTCAGGGTTTCCTTCTGTATCTCGGGATTGATCGGGTGAACTATCGGGACTTGTATCGCCGGATGGTGCGTTTTCCGGTGTGCTGTTTCGACTTAGGATGCTTCGGATCTCTGTTTCGAACAGCTTTCCTTCCTTCTGAATGTCTAATATTCGAAATCTTTCTTCCAAACACGAGGGTTGAGCTGATGATTCCGCAAAAAAGGCTAAACCTTTGCCAGCGATCGGTGATTCTATCACCGGAATCTCACCGGAATGAACCGAACTTGGGCCAGAATGCCCTGTTTTACTACTTTTGCCGAATTTTCCTAACGTATTTCTGACCGTGGATAACTCTAAATCTTTATCTGATATTGTTACACTAGGTTCCAACGGCGTTTTGATAGAGTCTGGACTTGCTATATCTTCGATAGGCCGAGTCGAAGTAGCATCAGAATGTATCGAGGGCGTTGACCGTTCTACCGGAATATGACCGGAATCAGTTGTAACGTTTCTACTTTTCCTGATCACTTGGTCAGATCTAGTTATGCCTGCTTCTCCCGAGGCTATCTTTTGTGATTTTCGTGCTTCAATCTGACGATTCTTAGGATATGTTTCGCCCGATCGAGTGACCGGCATGTATCATTGCCCAGTGATACTATCTGAGCAGTTTGCAACAATCTGGATCTGTTGCTACTGTCAGTGAAGCAAAATGTTGTTGGATGTTTGCTTCTTACAAACCGTTAGCGCTCTAATGCCACTGTCTCACAAGTGACTCGTAATCAAATGCTACTTTACCGCAGAGACTGGTAATCAGTTGCCACTTTCCCACAGACGACGGGCCAGAGAACTGGCAATCGGATGCCACTTTCCCACAGACGACGGGCCAGAGAACTGGCAATCGGATGCCACTTTCCCACAGACGACGGGCCAGAGAACTGGCAATCGGATGCCACTTTCCCACAGACGACGGGTCAGAGAACTGGCAATCGGATGCCACTTTCCCACAGACGGCGCCAAATGTTAAATGTAAGATCGTTTACTATTAACTCAACTGTTAACTACCTACCGCAGCCGTTAATTACTAGTTTAAAACAACAATCCTTCAGAGACTCCAGAATCTGGTTCCACACCTGCGTACCAGATATTTCCGAGTCTCTCTTTCTCTGTACTCAATCTTACCGCAAAATAAACTGACTCTAACCATGCGGGTCCTTGGGAGTGGTAGGGGTCTGTTGGACAGAGGCCCTGTACTATTTTCCCAACTTCTCACTCAACCGTAGTTATGGTTTTCACGTCTTAGCTCAGTTTTTGCTTCTGAACAACTTCAACTAAACCAACGTACTGGACTCAGAGCTCCCAGACTGTTCCTGCCATAGTAGTTGAGCAGTAGTCCGAGATGACAATCCAATACTTTTAGTAACACACAATTCTTCTTATCAGTTCACAGACTTACCGTGTATCTACCTTCAACCCGTAATATCTACGGACCGCAAGACGTGTCGCAAAATTATTACCATTCTACGCGTATTTAGACATTACCGGCAGTATCTTTGAACACAGACTATAATACCGACTCAGTCACTCACAGAGAATCATAGCAACTCATGTCTATTCTTCACGTTTACCTATTCCACTGAAGAAATAGCAGATAGACAACATACTAACGCCTTACGCATAATCAAAGATATCTTAACTCGTTATCGAACAGAATCTCAAAATCGCAGTACGGACTCGTAACACCGCAGTGTATCACGCATACGCAGTCAAAACGATTACACAGATAAGGCGCGCAGAACAGGACAGCGCCACGATACTCTACTCGTTAACACCTATCTACACACAGTAGAAGAGTTAATCCCAAATCAGGGCTCTCACAATACACTCGCAACTCCCAAAAACGGGGCTCCTTCTTTCGTCCCTCTGCTGTTCTTTTCATTGCTTTAAATAGAATTTTGTTACAAGGCTTGCGCGAATCTTTCTTTACCGCGTACTTCCAGAAGGGTTCTTTTCTACATTAAAAACCTCTGTCTAAGTACAATTGTCCTTATTCGGCGGCCGTCTAACAATACTCAGCGTGTTTCCATGATCAAAACGGCTTCGCTTTGTGGTGTCGAAATCACGATCTGAGCTCGTTTGGGCCTTCGAACGCACTATCATAGTGCTTGTGCAGGCTATTTCATCTTTTTGTGCCAAAGGTATATGCCAGTTTCAGTTTGCCACTATTAGCATCTCGAAGTCTGGTATAGGTTTAGTAGAATTTCTCAGGGCAATTTTGTTCAACTTTTTGAGATACAATCAATTTTTTGCATCAAGGTATTTTAGTCACCGGCCATGGCTGAAAACAATGATTTATTTCGTATGTTGGCTATTGAGGATAACTTGGATGGTACCAACTACCCATTGTGGGTTTATACGATGCGACATGTATTGGTTGCAAAAGGACTGTGGAACATTGTGTAGGGTGTTGAAAAATGTCCTATCACACATGCAACTATTACAACTACAGGTACTGAAGCTGATGTAGAAGGTGTCGATGATGATGATATTCTACATATTCTTGTTAGTGCTGCAGTTTTTGTTGCTCCTACTGCATAGCAAATTTGTTGGGATGGCAAAGATGCCCAAGCACATGCATTGATAGCTTTGTCTATCAAGCATGCCATTATTCCTCACATTCACTCTTGCAGAACAGCTAAGGATGCTTGGGATACACTTACCACATTGTACCAAGCTAGGAATGAGGCTCGTGTTGCTTACCTCCAAAAACAGTTGGAGAGTGAGCAGATGAATGAAGGTGATTATATGGACAGTTTTCTAACAAAGATCAAAGACTTGAAGGAACAGTTGATTTCTATTGATGAGGTTATACCTAATAGCTCACTTGTGCAAACCGTTCTGAATGGTCTTCTTGATTCATATCAGAGTTTTGCTTCTACTCTTCGGTTGATGATGAAAGGCAATCCAAATGCATTGTCATTTGAGAAGTTAGTCTCTTGTTGGAAGATCAGTCCCGGCAGAACAGGTCCATTATGTGTGTTGCAGATCAAGCTTTCTTGGCTCGTCAGAAGGGCAAAGGAAAATGGGGCTCTTCAATTAGTAAGCAAAAATCTGCTAATTTTGCACAATCAAAGAGGGAAGACAAAGATAAAAAGAAATCAAAAAAGCAGAAATTGTTTTGCAAGTACTCTAAAGGAAATGATCATATCATAAAGAACTGTCCAAAACTGGCTGCTAAAGAGGCAAAGAAGAAAGAGGTTGGAATGGTTGTTGTAGAGGCATCTACACCAAAAACAGAGTCTGCTAATCTTGTGCAGGAAGAAGAATGGGCGTTTACTACAGTTTGCAGCTTTGACCCATCTTCTCATGTGCAGTGCATGTCTACAGTAGACTCAGATGTTTGCTACTTTGACAGTGGGGTGACCAAACATATTACCTCGCAGCACAGTTTCTTCTCTTCACTGGAGCCTGCCCCTATAGGGAATACTGTTACATGCGCCAACAACTCCTCTTATCCTGTTATGGGAGTTGATAAGATCATTTTGACTAGTGCTGATGGTATTTCTTTCACTTTGTCTGATGCTTTGTTTGTGCCAGGGATCAAGAAAAATATGTCATCAGTTTCTGCATTAGCCAAGATTCGCTTGATTGTGAAATGTATTGATGACAGATGTAGAGTTCATGATCTGTCAAATGGCGATGTGACTATTGCTTCTAGCATTTTATGTCGTGGGTTGTATAAGCTCATAGACTATGAAAGATCTGTAAATGATTTGGCATGTGTAGTACATGATTCTCAGGCTATGTCAGATGCAAATCTTTGGCATGCAACTTTGGTCATCTGAATTTTGCTAGTTTGCTACACCTCCAAAAATCTACAATGGTGTCTTCTTTGCCCAAACTTGAGGCACTTGGAAAAAATGTTTGTGAAGGTTGTATTTTGGGCAAAATACAGCGTTCCTCCTTTCCAAAAGATGGTTCAGTTCGGGCTACTCAGAAATTGCAACTTGTACATAGTGATGTATGTGGTCCTATGCAGACACCTTCTTTTGGAAATTATCTTTACTTTGTGACTTTCATCAATTATTTTTCCAGGCATGCATGGGTATATCCATTGAAGGCAAAGTCCAAAGTGTTCATGTGCTTCAAACAGTTTTTGGTTTTGGCTGAAAATCTGTCAGCATGTAAAATGGGCACCCTCCATTCTGATCGAAGGGGGGAATATATGTCTTCTGATTTTAATGCATTTCTGGCTGAACGTGGGATAAAACACCAGTGTATAGTGCCGTATACACCTCAACAAAATGGAGTTGTTGAACAAAAGAACAGGTCACTCATGGAGATGGCAAGGTGTATGGTCAAGAGTCAGACTTTACCACATAGTTTCTAGCTTGAGGTTGTCATGTGTGTAGCATATGTACTTAACGAGTGTCCCACTAAAGCACTGCAGTCTATCACTCCATATGAGGCTTGGCATGATCGCAAGCCATCTGTTGCTCATCTACGTGTTTTTGGTTGTTTGGCATATGCATTAGTACATGAACAACATTGCAGAAAATTGGATGATAAAGCAATAAAATGTATTTTTGTTGGGTACAGTTCTGAAAGTAAAGGCTATCGTTTGTATCATCCACAGACTAAACGCATTCTAGCTAGTCGTGATGTTGTTTTGGTGGAAGATGCTATTCGTCCATTGTTTTCATGTACTAAAGAGACATCTGTTAGCTCCAAAGACATGTATGATACTTTGCTACCTCTTTTTACAGGTGGACAGTCTAGTGTTGGTCCTAATGAGGCAACTTCTCAACCTTTGTAGGTTTCATGTGATGATGCAGATGATTCCATTTCTGATGCAGATTTACATGACGCACTTGTTGATGAGAGAGTTGATATTGAGCAGGCAAAAACTATGCCAAAATGGTTGGTGTAGACTTTGCGTGACAGCAAATTAGATGCATCTATGTCATATCATACTCGGTCAGGCTCTCATAGTGCCTCTTTTGCATTTGATTGCTATGCTATGGCTTCCTCTAGTCTTTGTGATGAGACTGAGCCTCTTTCATTTGATGAAGCACAAAATTCAGATAATTGGATGACTGCTATGCAATTTGAATATAATGTTATAATGAAGAATGGTACTTCTTCTTTATGTGACTTGCCTCCAAACAAGCAGGCCATTGGCACTAAGTGGGTATACAAGATGAAGCGTAAACCTGATGGTACAGTTGACAGGTATAACACTAGGCTTGTTGCAAAGGGTTATGCGCAGGAAAGAGGCATTGATTTTGATGAAATCTTTGCTCCTACTTGCTGAATGACTACTGTTCATAGCATCTGTGCACTTGCAGCCCATCATGGTTGGAATGTACATCAGTTGGACATTAAAACTGCATTTGTGAATGGTGACTTGCATGAAGAAGTGTATGTTTTTCAGCCGCGTGGCTTTGTGCAGAAAGGGCATGAAAACCAGGTGTGCAGGTTAAAGAAGGCATTATATGGTTTAAAGCAAGCACCACATGCTTGGTATGAGAAGATACATGCCTATCTGATTGCACATGGTTTTGAGAATAGTCCAATTGAAAGCACCTTATATGTTAAGCATGCTCATGATGTGCTTCTGATCATTGTTGTCTATGTTGATGTCATGCTACTCACTGGTCATATTGAAAAGCATATTGCTGATTTTAAGGCTGATTTGCATGCCTCATTTGAGATGTCTAATTTGGGTCATTTGCATCACTATTTGGGCATTCAGTTTATGCAAGTTGATGGTGGAATGGCTTTGTGTCAAACGAAATATATTGACATATTATTGGAGCGTTTTGGCCTTGAAGATTGTAAGCCTATTTCCACTCCTATGGAGACGCGTTTATGATTGAGTATTCATGATGCTGGAGATGCATTTGATGCCATCCTCTATTAGCAAGCTGTTTCCTGATTTACTTATGCATTACTCGACCAGATATTTAGTTTGCTATCTCACAGATGAGTAGGTTTATGCATTGCCCAGGTGTCAAGCATTGGTAGGTGATTAAGCGCATCTTTCGCTACTTGAGTGGTACTCGGCTACTTGGGTTGTTTTATCGGAAGGGGGGATCACTATTGCCAGATTTGCATGCTTTTATTGACTCACACTGGGCTGGTTGCTATGACACTCGTGTGTCCAAGTGGCTTTTGCTTCATGCTTGGTAGCTCATGTATATCTTGGTTGAGCAAGAAGTAGCCTACTATGGCCACTTCCAATTGTGAGGCTGAGTATAAGGTAGCTTTCACATCGAATGTTGAGTGTGTGTGGCTCAGATGACTTATGGCTGATTTGGGTGTTGGTCAGTCTTCTACCACCACCATCTTCACTGACAGTCAGAGTGCATTTGCAATTGTGAGGAACCCTGTGTTCCATGCTTGCACTAAGCACATTGTTGGAGTTAGATGTCTGCGGAAGCACGTGAACAGCACAAGGAAGAAGAAGAAGCTTGAAGCACAACACACAAGACTGAATGTATTACTAGAGAATGTACAAAGATAAGTAGCCCATTAGGGCAATAGGTGTATATAAAAGCCGGGGGAAAAAAACCTCCTAAAGAGGGAAAAAAGTGCCCAGGTGGTCCTAGAGTGTTCACACACATCACTACCTAAATATATCAACAAATCCCCCTTGGGAGTGATGCGGTGAACAAGGAGCTGGCACTCATGTATAAGGAAGTTCCAAGCTATGTGGAAATCACTCCACGAAGGGAAGTAAGCCCAAAACTTTGCGGAAAGCTTCAAACTCCTCCCTAGGCACAACCTTCATGAAAAGGTCTGCAATGTTCTCCTGCGTGGGCACATATGCCAAGCTGATCTCCCCAACAGAGAACCTCTCCCTGACATAATGATAATGCACCTCAATGTGCTTAGTGCGAGCATGGAACACAGGGTTCCTCGCAACTTCCAATGCGCTCTGACTGCTAGTGAAGATGGTGGTGGCAGAGGACTGACCAACACCCAAATTAGCCATAAGGCATATGAGCCACACACACTCAACAGTAGCTGTGAAAGCTTCCCTATACTAAGCCTCACAACAGGAAGTGGCCACAATAGGCTGCTTCTTGCTCAAACAAGATATACATGAGCTACCAAGCATGAAGCAAAATCCACTAGTGGACACACGAGCGTCATAGCAACCAGCCCAGCCTGAGTTAGAAAAAGCATGCAAATCTGGCGGTAGTGATCCCCCCTTGGGATAAAACAACCCAAGTAGCCGAGTACCACTCAAGTAGCAAAAAATGCACTTAACCGCCTGCCAATGCTTGACACCTGGGCAATGCATAAACCTACTCATTTGTGATACAGCAAATTGAATATCTGGCCAAGTAATACATAAGTAAATCAGGCATCCAACAGCCTACTGATAGAGGACAACATCAAATGCATCTCCAGCATCAAGAATACTCAATCGTAAACTTGTCTCCATACGAGTGGCAATAGGCTTACAGTCTTCAAGGCCAAAATGCTGCAATAATGTGTCAATATATTTCATTTGACACAAAGCCAATCCACCATCAACTTGCATAAATTGAATGCCCAAATAGTGATGCAAATGCCCCAAATCAGACATCTCAAATGAGGCATGCAAATCATCCTTAAAATCAGCAATATGCTTCTCAACAGGACCAGTGAGCAGCATGTCATCAACATAGACAACAATGATCAGAAGCACATCATTAGCATGCTTAACATATAAGGTGCTCTCAGTTGGACTGTTCACAAAACCATGTGCAATCAGATAGGCATGTATCTTCGCATACCAAGCACGTGGTGCTTGCTTTAAACCATATAATGCCTTGTTTAACCTGCACACCTGGTTTTCATGCCCTTTCTACACAAAACCACGGGGCTGAAAAACATACACTTCTTCATGCAAGTCACCATTCAAAAATGCAGTTTTAATGTCCAATTGATGTACATTCCAACCATGATGGGCTGCAAGTGCATAGATGCTCCGAACGGTAGTCATACGACATGTGGATGCAAAGCTCTCATCAAAATCAATGCCTATTTCCTGTGAATAACCCTTTGCAACAAGCCAAGCCTTATACCTGTCAACTGTACCATCAGGTTTATGCTTCAGCTTGTATACCCACTTAGTACCAATGGCTTTCTTGCCAGGAGGCAAATCACATAAAGACCAAGTACCATTCTACATTATAGCATCATATTCAGATTGCATAGCAGCCATCCAGTTTTCTGAATTTTGTGCTTCATCAAAAGAAACAGGCTCATTCTCGTCACAAAGACTAGATGCGGCCATAGCATAGCAATCTGATGCAAAGGAGGACTATGAGAGCGTGAACGAGTATGATATGACAAAGGTGCATCTAATTTGTTGTCACGCAAAGTCTGCACCAGCCATTTTGGCATGGTTTTTGCCTCCTCAATATCAGCTCTCTCATCAACAAGTGCATCATGTAAATCTGCATCAGAAATGGGATGATCTGCATCATTACATGAAACCTGCAAAGGCTGAGAAGTTGCCTCATTAAGACGAGCGGTAGACTATCCACCTATAAAAAGATGCATCAAAGTATCATACATGTCTTTGGAGCTAACAGATGTCTCCTTAGTACATGAAAGTAATGGCTGAATAGCATCTTCCACAAAAACAACATCACGGCTAACTAGAATGCATTTAGTCTATGGATGATACAGACGATAGCGTTTACTTTTAGAACTGTACCCAACAAAAATACATTTTACTGCCTTATCATCAAATTTTCTACGATGTTGTTCAGGCACTAGTGCATATGCCAAACAACCAAAACCCACAGATGAGCAACAGATGGCTTGCGATCATGCCAAGCCTCATATGGAGTGATAGACAGCAGCGCTTTAGTGGGATACCTGTTAAGTACATATGATGCACACATGATAGCCTCAAGCTAGAAACTATGTGGTAAAGCCTGACTCTTGACCATACACCTCGCCATCTCCATGAGTGACCTGTTCTTCCGTTCAACAACTCGATTCTATTGAGGTGTATACGGCACTGTACACTAGTGTTTTATCCCACGTTTAGCCAGAAATGCATTAAAATCAGAAGACATGTATTCCCCCCGTTGATCAGAACAGAGGGTGCCCATTTTACATCCTGACAGATTTTCAGCCAAAACCTAAAACTGTTTGAAGCACAAAAACACTTCGGACTTTGCCTTCAATTTCTGTGTAGCCGGAACTGAACCATGTTTTGGAAAGGAGGAAGTTGCATTTTGCCCAAAATATAGCCTTCACATACATTTTTTCCAGGTGCCTCAAGCTTGGGCAAAAAAGACATCATATCAGATTTCTGCAGGCGTAGCAAACTAGCAAAATTCAGATGACCAAAGCGTGCATGCCAAAGCTTTGCATCTGACATAGCCTGAGAATCATGAACTGCACATGCCGAATCATTCACAGATCTTTCATAGTCTATGAGCTTATACAACCCACGACATAAAATGCCAGAAGCAATAATAACATTGCCATTTGACATCATGAACTATACATCTGTCATCAACAAATTTCACAACCAAGCTAATCTTGGCTAATGCAGAAACTGATAACAGATTCTTCTTGATCCCTGGCAAAAATAAAGCATCTGACAAGGTGAAAGAACTACCATCAGCAGTAGTCAGAATGATCTTACCAACTCCCATAACAGGATAAGAGGAGTTGTTGGCGCATGTGACAGTATTCCCTATAGGGGCAGGCTCGAGTGAAGAGAAGAAACTGCGCTGCGAGGTAATATGTTTGGTCGCCCCATTATCAAAGTACCAAACATCTGAGTCTACTGCAGACATGCACTGCTCATGAGAAGATGGGTCAAAACTGCAAACAATAGTACACACCCATTCTTCTTCCTGCACAAGATTAGCAGACTCTATTTTTTATGTAAAGGCTTCTGCAAAAACCATTCCAGCCTCCTCTTTCTTTGCCTCTTTTGCAGCCAGTTTTGGACAGTTCTTTATGATATGATCATTCCCTTTATAGTACTTGCGAAACAATTTCTGCTTTTCTGATTTCTTCTCATCTTTATCCTGGTTCTTCGAATGTGCAACATTTGCAGATTTTTGCTTACTAGTAGAAGAGCTCCATTTTCCTTTACCCTTCTGACTAGCCAGGAAAGCTTGATCTACAACACGCATAATGGACCTATTCTGCCTGGACTAATCTTCCTGTAACAGAACAGAGACTAACTCCTCAAATGACAAGGCATTTGGATTGCCTTTCATCATCAATCGAAGAGTACAAGCAAAACTCTGATATGAATCAGGAAGACCATTCAGAACGGTCTGCACAAGTGAGCTATCTGGTATAACCTCATCAGCAGAAATCAACTGTTCCTTCAAGTCTTTGATCTTTGTTAGAAAATTTTCCATAGAATCACCTTCATTCATGTGCTCACTCTCCAACTGTTTTCGGAGGTAAGCAACACGAGCCTCATTCCTAGCCTGGTACAATGTGGTAAGTGTATCCCAAGCATCCTTTGTTGTTCTGCAAGAGAAAATGTGAGGAATAATAGCAAGTTTGATAGACAAAGCTATCAATGCATGTGCTTGAGCATCTTTGCCATCCCAACAAATTTGCTCTGCAATAGGTGCAATAGAAATAGCAGCATGAACAAGAATCTGCAGAATATCATCTTCGACACCATCTCCATCAGCTTCAGCACTTGTATTTGCAGTACGTGTAGTCGCAGGTGTAACATGACTTCTTTCAACACCCTGCACAATGTTCCACAGTCCCTTTGCACCCAATACATGTCGCATCATATAAGCCCATAATGAGTAGTTGGTACCATCCAACTTATCCTCAACAGCCAACATACGGAATACATCACTGCTTTCATCCATCGCCGGTGACTAAAATACCTTGATGCAAAAAATTGACTGTATCTCAAAAAGTTGAATGGAACTACCCAGACGAGTTCTGCTAAACCTGTAGAAGACTTCCTAGATGCTTATACTGGCAAATCGAAACAGGTATACACCTTTGGCACAAAAAGACAAAATAGCCTGCACAGGTGCTATGATAGTGCATTCGGAGGCCGAAACACCCTGAGTATGCTCACCAAATTTTGTGCGAATCTGAGATTGCAACCAGAGGAGTGTCGACGATGTCCTAGATGAAGCGACGACCTGCTCTGATACCAATTGTTGGAGTTAGATGTCTGCGGAAGCACGCGAACAGCACAAGGAAGAAGAAGAAGCTTGAAGCAAAACACACAAGACTGGATGTATTACTAGTGAATGTACAAAGATAAGTAGCCCATTAGGGCAATAGGCATATATACAAGCCGAGGGAAAAAAACCTCCTAAAGAGGGAAAAAAGTGCCCCGGCGGTCCTAGAGTGTTCACACACATCACTACCTAAATATATCAACACACATTGAGGTGCATTATCATTATGTGAGGGAGAGGTTCTTTGCTGGGGAGATCATCTTCGCATATGTGCCCACAGAGGAGAACATTGCAGACCTTTTCATGAAGGCTCTGCCTAGGGAGAAGTTTGAAGCTTTCTGCAAAGCTTTGGGCTTACTTCTGTTAGGCCGCTAGAAAGGAATATCATTCTATTTAGTAGAAAATGTAATTAGGAATAGACGCGCATCAAAACGATGTCGCTCAATCATTGTAACCCTTTTTTGATAATAGAAGAGGCGATTGGAAGAGAGCGAAGGACGCGTCGCCGGACTGTGCATCTGGACGATGTGTCTGAAGGTTGATTCCAACGTAGTTATATACATTGTTGTATCATTCTGTTTTATTGATGTTCGGTATTGAATAACTGCGGTACTGTATTGATGTTCAGCGGGTCATTGGTGAATTGCAAGTATAATGGTGATGGTATGCTAGCAAGTATTAAGAATTTGTCTATTCGGGTGTGGTGATTGTCATATTTTGTTGTGTACTAGAGATTAGTAGTTAAGTTCGTCGGAATTGTCAGATAAGTAATGAAGAGGCTACTACAGTAATGAAGTGAATGGGAAAATATATATAGGGCCTCTGTATTATAGACCCCTGACTATCCTAAGAACCCACGCACAGCCGAAAAGTAAGTTATAGCTATCCTGACAAGATAACAAATTAACATTGGCATCGGCCATGGGGCATGGAGTAGCCAGCTTGTGAGCAGATTAGGGTTTGAGAAAGGATCCTATGATATATGCATGTAACGCGTTCCGAAGAATCTTACCCAAAGTACAAAAGGGATCAGCATCCCAAGAAAGTTCCTAGCGCATTGGGAATGCCTCTTGGTGGTAGTGGTGATGGAGAATCGTCGGAAGGAAAGCGGGAGATATGGGCTAGTGGAGTGCCACCTCAGTATTTTCTTGTACAAGGACTACAGGGTATATCAAAAGTGCAACCAACCTCATCCACGGAAAGTACAGTTGGGGAAGTATAGTAGAAAAGGCTTATGAAGTGATGGCAGATAAGGCATTACAAGCGGAGAAGGAACTTAAGAAGATTACCGAAGAGCTATTCCATAAAAGCCAGACTTTGGAGGAAAAAATTGGATGAACCATCAAGCTCAAGAAGGAAATTGAATCTATTCAAAAAGAAAGAGAGGACTTCTTTAGGATTATGCAATTCCAGCAACAGGGATTGGAACGCAGGGAGAAACAATTAGGTATATAGTAAGATCGATTATCCAGAATTTATGCAGAGATCGAAGAAGCAAGGTTATTTAGAGACGCCACTGTAGCCAATGACTTCTATTTGCAAGAAGCCTTTTTGCAGAATTAGGCTGACATTTTGGTGTCGCAAGTCATAGCTTCTAGTTCTGCGCGGAATAATGCTCATCTAGTAGAACCTCAAATTTTACAAGACATGTTAGAATCATTGAAGCAGAAAATCTCTCGCACTTTTAAACTAGCACGAACCATGCATATACAGGGTATCATTGAAGACTCTTGGTCTTTGTAAAATAACCTACTAGGTTTGAGTCCACCATGCGTGCCAGTGTTAGGCCGTCAAAAAGGAATATCATTCTATTTAGTAGAAAATGCAATTAGGAATAGAAGCGCATCGAAAGGATGTCGCGCAATTGTTGTAACCCTTTTTTGATAATAGAAGAGGTGATTGGAAGAGAGCGGAGGCGTCGCCAGACTGTGCATCTGGGCGATGTGTCTGAAGGTTGATTCAAGCACAGTTATATACATTGTTGTACCGTTCTATTTTATTGATGTTCGGTATTGAATAACCACGGTACTATATTGATGTTCAGCGGATCATTAGTGAATTGCAAGTATAATGGTGATGGTATGCTAACAAGTATTAAGACTTTGTGTATTCGGGTGTGGTGATTGTCATATTCTGTTGTGTACTGGAGATTAGTAGTTAAGTTCGTCGGAATTGTCAGATAAGTAATGAAGAGGCTACCACAGTAATGAAGTGAATGGGAAAATATATATAGGGCCTCTGTATTACAGACCCCTGACCATCCCAAGAACCCACGCACAGTCGGAAAGTAAGTTATAACTATCCTGACAAGATAACAAATTAACACTTCCTTTTGTGGAGTGATTTCCACATAGCTTGGCACTTCCTTATACATAAGTGCCAGCTACTTGTTCACCGCATCACTCCCAGGGGGGATTTGTTGATATATTTAGGTACTGATGTGTGTGAACACTCTAGGACCACCAGGGCACTTTTTTCCCTCTTTAGGAGGTTTTTTTCCCCCGGCTTGTATATAGGCCTATTTCCCTAATTGGCTACTTATCTTTGTACATTCTAGTGGTAATACATTTAGTATTGTGTGTTGTGCTCCAAGCTTCTTCTTCCTTGTGTTGTTTGCGTGCTTTCGCAGATGTCTAACTCCAACAAGTTATTTGTTACGATAGAGGAGGTGTGCTCCTCGGTTGAAGATTCAGCAACAGATGACTCATGGGTGTTGGGCAGTGGTGCATCTCATCACATGACAAGTAGAAAAGACCTCAAGCAACAGAGGAAGGTGTTTCCACAAGAAAGCAAGAACAGGGCAAGCTATCCTCTAGAGTTGGTGCATGTTGACTTGTGCAGAAAATTGCCTACATAGGCCTTGGGCAGATCTTCCTACTTCATGTTACTTGTCTACGACTATAGCAGGAAGATGTGGGTGTACTTCCTTTGCGATAAGGCTCAAGCTTTTGGTAAGTTTAAAGAATGGCTTCAGCTTGTTGAAACTAAAACAGGGAAGAAGATGAAGAAATTCAGGACAGATGGTGGTGGTGAGTTCACATCAACAAAGTTTGAAGATCTCTGCAAGAGTAAGGGAATCAAGCATCACCTCACAATGGCACATAGTCCTCAACAGAATGGTGTTGCAGAATGTCAGAATCAAACCATCATGGAGATGGAAATGTGCATGTTGAAAGGAAAGGGGTTGCCTAATCAATTTTGGGTAGAGGCTGTCAACACTTTTGTCTACATCTTGAATCAAAGCTAGACCAAGGCACTTGATGGAAAGACTCCACAAGAAGCCTACACTAGTAAAAGGCCTTCTCTTTCCCATTTCAAAGTATTTGGAAGTGAATGTTATGTACATGTTCCAGATAGGGAGAGAAACAAGCTTCAACCGAAAAGCATCAAATGTATCTTCTTAGGGTACAACAAAGATAAGAAGGCTTATAAGCTTTATGACCCTGAGGCTAAGAAGATCCTGGTGAGTCGTGATGTGGTGTTTAAGGAGGGGTAGCCACATGGAGTGGAAAAGGAAAAGAGAGCTTCCACTTTATCATCAGGAGAAGGGGCAATCCACTATCCTATCCCTTCTACACAAGAGAAGGAAGCATCATCTTCAGATGATGAGTCTGAAAGTCACCAACGTGTCGACACCCAAGTGGAAAAGCCATTGCCACATTGGCTGAGGTAGCTCTATGATTCTGCAAACCCCATCCCACAGTCACTAGAATAGGTTGCAGATGGATCGAGGCGATCACAAAGAATAGGGAACAGAGACGGGCAAGCGCCCATATTGTAAACACAGCCTTGATAGCTGATCTCATTCAAGAAGAAGCAAAGGAACCAACCAATGTGGAAGAGGCACTGCATGATCCAAATTGGAGGGCTACCATGCAAATAGAATATAACAATATCATGAAGAATGGAACTTGGGAGCTAGTGGATCAACCCCCTAAGCATAAAGTCATTGGCACCAAGTGGCTAAAGTACAAGGTTGATGGTACTCTAGAAAAGTATAAAGCAAGACTTGTTGCAAAGGGCTACTCACAAGTTGAAGGCATTGACGTTTGTGAATCATTTGCCCCAACTGTAAGAATGTCTACTATCAGATTAGTACTAGTTGTGGTTGCACATAAACGTTGGCCAGTCTATCACATGGATGTCAAATCAGTGTTCTTGAATGGAGACCTCAAGGAGGAGGTATATGTGTCTCGGCCACTAGGGTTTGAGGCTCCCCATTCAGAGAACAAGGTATGTAAGTTGAAGAAGGCATTATATGGGCTAAAACAAGCCCCTAGAGCATGGTACCAGCGGATAGATAAGTATCTCTTGGATCTAGGTTTCAAAAGATGTGCTTCTGATGCTAACTTCTATGTTCTAAAGAGAGGAGGGAAGCCAATTTTGCTTGTACTCTATATAGATGACCTTGTGATTACAAGAAATGATGATGCTCTTCTTCAACAAACAAACGATGCCCTGAGTTTAGAATTTGAAATGACAGACTTGGGCTTAATGCATTATTGCTTAGGTCTTGAAGTTTGGCAAGAACCAGGGAATATTTTCATCTCTCAATAAAAGTATGCAAGGCAGATATTGAAGGCATTCGACATGGAGGATTGCAAGGAAATTTCTACACCTATGGAGGTCAACACAAAATTATCTATTGAAGATACTTCACCTCCAGCGGATATTGGAAGATACAAGAAACTACTTGGAAGTCTCATCTACTTGTGCAATAGCAGACTAGACATCTCTTATGTTGTTGGAGTAGTAAGCAGGTTCTTTAATAAGCCTTGCCAAACTCATTGGAAGGCAAGCATGCGGATACTCAGGTATGTGAAAGGAACCACTGATTATGGTATTCTTTATGAAGAAGGATCATCTCTGGTCGGATACTATGACTCAGATTGGCCAGGAGATATTGATACCAGAAAATCAGTTTTTGGATATTGCTTTTCTTTAGGATCACGGATTTTCTCTTGGATTAGTAAGAAGCAACCAAATGTAGCATTATCTTCTACTCAAACTGAGTACAAAGCTACATGCGTTGCAGCATTTGAAGCAGTATGGTTGAGGAGGATCCTATGGCACATAGGAATACAAGGAAAAAAGGCTACAGAGTTGAAGTATGATAACCAAAGTTGCATGGCCATCGCCAAAAATCATGTTTTTCATGCATGTACCAAGCACATAGAAATTCAGTATCACTATGTGTGTGAATTGATTGAGGACGGGGTCGTGGAGATAAAGTATCGTTCTGCTGAAGAAAATGGTGTAGACATCTTCACCAAGGCTCTTGGGAGAGAGCAACTTCTTCGACACTTTGCAAAGCTTAGGATTGGACCAAGGAGGTAGTTCACCATAGGGTGGAGATTGAGGGAGGGTGTTAGATATGCTCAATACTCTACCCTCACGTGACCACTGTAAGGCCCCCATTATGAGGAGAAGCCATTATGAGAGCCTGGACATTTGTGGAACCCTAACTTCCAAGTTAGATGAGGTCTTTGTGTGACTCTTGATGGTTGTAGATGATCTTTGTGAGCCTAGCCATTAGGTTAGGTAGGGCATAAACTTCCAGACCATTGGGCTGCCATTTAAGGTGAAAAGAAAGGCCCTGTGGCGTCACACAGTTTCCTCATAGAACCTTGATGGGGGGAGTGCAGAGGGGGGCTTGCCCCCTTCTACGGGGTTCGGGGAGCTTATCCCCTCGGCCCGTAGGGCCAAGACGGTAGGACTTCTAGTCGTGGAGGTATTATTGGATCGTATATTTTACTATACTATTTTGTATCTCCCGACTATGTTTATCTATACCGAACCGCCTTCTAAAAGCTATATAAGCACGGCCCAAGTTGAGCTTTACATATCACTGCACACTAGTAAGCCCCTCATCTAGAGTCTGTCTAGATCGCCACCTAAGCTCCACATTGGGAGCACATGAGTGGACAGCACCATCATTGTAACTGCATTAAGCTCAGCAATCTGAGAATTTGAGTTCTCTATCTCTCTGTCTGCATCTATCTTTGTTTGCATTTTTCTCTCAACTTTGTCTACAGGTTTATCCCGCTGTGCTGTTATTTTCTTATAGTGTCTTCATGGAGAACCTTTCAACAGGTTGCACTTCCTCTTGAAACACCAATATTCCTCACATCGAGAACACATGATTAGGTGATACGGGTGGTTTTGATTCTGGTTGTTAGATTCATTCCTCATTGTTGTTGCTATTGTTGCCTTAGGTGTTTGTGTTAACTATGGTGGCCAAGGAAGCTTGTCCAAATAGAAAGGTATTATGAACCTCTTGAGATAATAGCATTCTTTGGCTTCTGTCACTCTAGCACAATGGTGAGTACCAACGTGAGGAGATCCACCTCATAAATGTCAATCCGTGGAGACATGAGGACTAGTACGAAGACTATGAGCAAGCGAAGGCACAAGTGCATGAGTGAGAAGCACACAAAAATGCACACGCATACACACACACGTGCACACAAGGCAAGAACAATGAGAGGAACAATGGAGTTCTTTGCATTAGTCAAAAAGTCTCTTATATAAGCTCAAAACACTAACAATCCAACCTCAAAAATGAGCTCTCTAGCTCTTTTTATAGTTTTTTGACTAGCTTTGGCCTTGTCTAGACCTAGTGTCTGGCCTAGTTAAAAATTAGGTTCTAGAGCCTATTTGAGGGCTCAAACGAAGTCAAAAATCATGAAAATTGGTATGTAGCTAATTCTACTACTCCTCAAGCTTGAGGACTCCTCCGATTGAACAAAATGGAGTCTATTCTACCCAAAACGAGATTTACAATGTGTGTCTAGTGATGAAAATCACTTGAGTTGGAAATACTTTATGGAAAAAATGATTGGGCCTTGTTGTCGTACTTTGCATGACTGCTCTGTTGTGCATGTATGATCTTCTTATGACTTGTATACCAAAACTTCCCCCTTCCTAGCGTCTATCGCCCCTGATAGACCTCTGTTCTATAGGGTGGTCAATATAGTATTGGATGACGTCGGTGGCTAGCTTGTGTTCTCCAATCCTTAATCCTCTTGCTAAATCAACTTCCAATGCATCCCAATTTATTGCACTTGGGACATCTGGTTGCGGTGTAGTGTAGTACTCGGAGTACATGGCTTGTTCACATGCAAAGAGATGAAGCAGGTGTGTTGGCTTAGGTGCAAACACCTCCGAGTGATACTCCCAAAATCTTGATTGGAACATGTCTTCAAATGTTTGTTTATAGAATGCGGGAAGATACTTGATTCGTGCATGCCAAGCATAAGCTACCCGAATGCTGGGGGTGGTGCTCATGTCATACACCAAATTGTAATTTCCATTGGTAAACCCCGGTAGGCATACTTGTGGTGCTGTTACATTTCTAAAGGTTTTGAGTACTACCTGCATCATATCCAAAATTTTAAGCATCATTTGGGCCGCAACATCTGGCATGGGCTTTAGTCGACGCATCCAATGCCTAATTGTGGCCATCATGTATGTTGTCAATGGTGGTCCCTGCGGTGGCGCTATGTATGGATAATTGAGCCACTCCTTACATTGAGCATTATTTTGTACCTTTATGTTGAATGTTTTCCATGATCTGCATCGTGGAATGGGGTCATAGCATGGATTGTAAAGTACATGTAAAGGCGCATTGTTCCATGTGTGCAACATTTCAGGATATATCTCAAGAAGTTTTTGCCACCATGTCGGTTGACAGATTTTGCCTTTTTGCACCTCTGGAGGAAGGTCTTCGGGTTGAAACTGGGTAGCGAAGGAAGGAATCTTACCCGTGACTCTCTGTATTTCTGCATTGTAATTGGCTAGAATAACATAGTAAGGCCTATATTGGAGTTCTAATGAGAGGATAAGGAGTCTAGAGGACAACTTCTTGAAGTAATTGGATTATAACACAGTTTCTTCTATGACTCTCATGGCCTGATTTTGCACTATTGTGCGCTCTTCATGAGAACTCCCCATTTCTTCCACTTGTCGTAGCCATGGGGGTCGTGGTGCTTCGAACGTATCATGGCCTCCTTCCGTTTGTTGTCCCCCTGGGAAGGGTTGTGGATCATATTCTTCTTCAAACGTTTGTTCCACAAGAATGGAGACTGTCTCTTCATCTGTGGGCGCCTCCGATGGGGATGGTGGTCTTTCGTATTGTAGTAGACGTGCCTGCAATTCTGTGACTTGTTTTTGGAGGTCTTATAGGGCCACCGAGTCGGTGACAAGTGAGGTGGTTGAGGCAGTGGCTTGGGGACGTGCTGCCGTTTCTTTTTGTCTGGTATGCTTCAGTTGATGTAGTTCTTTTGATAATTGGTCATGCGCGTCGAGTAAAGTGGCATAGTCTTCAAGAATGGTTTTGATGATTTATGGGTCGCAGCTTGAAATTTGGAGGGACTAATAGGTGCCCCAGGTGTGCTTTCGATGGCTACCTCTAAGTTGTCCTGGTTCTGTTGTTGGAGACGTCGATTTTCCTCATGTGCTGCTGCTAGATGTCATTTGAGGAGTGCCATATTGCATTGGAGTTTAGAATTTTGTTCCAGTTGTATTTGCAAATGTCTTTCTAATCCTTTGATCGCTTCCTGATCTACATTCTAAATTTGGGTTTCCAGCATGCCGTGAGCCTCTTGTAGGGTCTCAAATCAAATTTGGAGACTGGCTTTGTCCTCTTCCAATGTATTGAGGCTTTGTTGTAATGCTTCCGAATGTTCTTGTAACCTTTGATTGTGTGCCTACAGCGCATTGTATTCTGTATGTAACTGCGACGTACATGCAATCATGGTGTCAAATGCATTGCCTATGGATGAAGGTGTGGTTTGTACAATGGAAGATGCAAGGGAAGGGAATGGAGCAATGGGAAGTGTGAATGTTGTGTCTACAGGAGATGTGTGTGCAGGTGAGATTGGTGGAGGGGGAATGGGGGAAGGTGGGCATGTGGGGGGAGGTGGTGGTGTTGTTGGTGGTGAAATGTCCACTGGGGTGGATGTGAGTGTAGTGTCTACCATGTATATAGGAATGGTAGGTGGTGTGTGTGTGTGAGAGTGGTGGATAAGTGTTGTGTGGATGGTGGGGATGGGATTGTTGAGGAGGGTGGGGTGGTGGCTTGATACAATCTACAAAAGTAGTCATGGGCGGGTTGAAGGAATGGTGGTATGGGAGGTGGAAAGTGAGAACTTGGGGGCGGGAAAGCCATGAAAGGGGATGTGGTGGCAGGGAATCTGAAGAATATGGACCTAGTGTCGGGATGGCCTATGGCGGAGGGCATGGGGGCTGGTTGTCCTATGGCAGACTCTATGAAGGACTCTGTAATGACAGTGGTGGGATTATATAAAGGGTTTTTCAAAGGATGAAAACAACATGGAACTAGAGGTTGGACTATGGAAGATGAAGGCTTGCTCTGCGGGGTGGGTAGTCGAGGTGATCTCCACGGCTTCTGTTCTAGGGGGTGATGGTGGGGGTGTTGGTGGTAGTGGCTCGGTTGATTAATCATGGGTGACTGGGAACTCCTGGCCAGATGTTATTGTTGCTTGGGAGGTTGTCTCAATGGGTTCAGGTGTAATAACAAGTCCTTCCACAGTAGTAATGGGAATCTGGATGTTTTTGCCAAACTGTGGTCGTGTCTCGAATCTTCGCGGATCATATTGAATAGGAGGCCTCTAGATCACTGATCGGACTGCTTCCACTACCCCATACGTTTCTGCCACCGGTAGTAGGCCTTCACTAAACTCACAGTCAACTCCAGCTTCTTCCAATAGTTGAGCCATGAGCACCCTACTGCTTTGTTCGGTGAGCAGTTGTTGTGATCATACTCGTTCCATGATTTGATACAGCCTTCAAAGTTCTACTGTATATGTTGGGATTCCGGTGGTTTGTTCTACTTCTGCTTCTTCTCCTTCTTCTTCTTCTGCCTCTGAGTGTTCTAGTTGTTGCGATAAAGTTCTATGCTGATCAGCATCCCAATGTACATGGCGGCCTTCTGTGGATTTCCTCCATCTTTGGGAAGATGTGCCTTGTTCTTCTGTGTATGAAAAGAACTCTACATCAGAGAGTTGTGTATTCTACAAGAATGATTCAAAGTCAAAGGTGCTCATCCCTTCAACATCTCCAGTTGTAGGAAATTCAAATTCAGGAGGGACAGGAGGAGCCGATGGGGCAGCTTGTGATGTGCCTTCAGATCTGGTTCTGGGTATGCGAATGGTAAAGGGAGGAACAGTGTCATCCCCTCGTGGCGAGACTTTCGGAGTCATCAAAACGTCGCGTGTTTGGACACAAGGAATCGAACCCCTCATGCGCTTGGATTGATGTGTTGCATTTTTGAGTCTCTTGAACATTTGTAGTTGTGACCATGTTAAGGCACGCTCAATGGGTACATCGTATGCTAGGCATTTATAGATGATGTGTGTGATTGCACAACAACCATTCACCACTAGCTTTCTAGTTGTCCTTTTGTTTGCTCCATACAGCTACTTCATAATCCATACAGGAAGCTTAATCGATAATGCACCTGTCTCTGCCAAGTAGAGAGTGAACCAAATCCGTTTGTGGGGTTGAGTGTACCGATCTTGACTGGGAAACACAAAATGTTGCATGCACATACGAAGAGGAATGGAACATTCGGTGTGAGTGCCGCCATATCTTTCAACTTTTGTAGCTTCTGGTTCTTCATGTTAGGGGGAATAAGAGCATCCTTCTCAGAGGGCACATGCGTGCCGTGCATGTTCAACACAGAGCTCACCAATTCCAACATAAGGTCGAATCTTTTCAACTCATTGTTTCCCAACAAAGATGGAAGAACGAATGTGCCAGGTTTGCCTTTTTTCTTCATTAGCCTGTAATGTTGAGACCAAGTAGTAACATCATAGGAGATCTGGTTTGGGTAAGGGTGCTGCAAAGTACTCTGCCAGCCCTGCACGTTGCCATATGGTTTGAAGTTCTTGTGTGTTCTAGAGAGTCTCAAACTCCTTGGAAAAGAACTGGAATTGGACCTATGACTTGTCATACTCACATTTGGACTCCCAGATATACTTGGCCTCTCCAAAGGATCCTGGCATGCCACTGAACCAATGATAGTTGGCATGGACCCTTTCTATTATTCATGTGGGAGGGTCAGGTATAGGTATTTGTTGGAGGTGTTGCAGCTCTATAGGTCGTTCAGTTGGTGGCACGTCAATAGCTAGACTCTCCGCATTAATCCCGACAGTACTTACTCCTGCCTGTGAGCTCATGACTGCTGCTTCTGCCATGAGACTGCTTGTAGTTGTTGATGCTTATCTGCCAGAAGAAGAGAGTCACATTAGCATTGCATAGGAAACAGGATGTTATAGTGTTCCCTCCACAATACTAACATGACATTCCGAGTGTTTAGGGGTTAGTGGGTGAAGTGTTTGTGGTGTGTGTGAGTGTTAGTTAGTAGGTTAATGTTCATCCTAGATGCATGCTTTTGGATTTGCAATGTACTCAAAATGCACCTACAACAGTGTGGATTGATTTACAAAGGTGGATCAGGGGGTTTGGTACGAGGTTTAAGTCTCCAAACTTCGATTGTGGAATCGTAGGTTTTAGTGGTGATGACATGTGAAGGTTTATGGACTGGATTGTGTTGGCTTTGGGACCTTTTGGGTACCCATTTCTCGACATTCCTAGGTGTGACCGAAGATGTAGTGGAGTGGAGTGTCGATGTTTGCCCAAGGATTTGTGCCAAGAGTGCTGGTGAGTGTTGATTCAATCTTGTGAATGGAGGTGATGCTATGTGAGCTCGAAAGTAGGACTTGGGCACCCACATCTATCCAGCATTTGGCTCATTGACCGCTTTGGGACCCAAATAGAAATGGTAGGTCTAGAGTGTTGCCTAAGGTACTCCTTCGTTGTAAACATTGACGGTGTAGCTCGTTTGGTGCATTTTTGAGAACCTGTCTCCGGAGCCGAGGGTTGTTCACCCTTGCATACCCAAATCTGCTTCATGCCATGAGGTACTTTATATTGCACTGGTCGTTGCTTATGCTTCTTGATTATCGGTCTCCTTTGTGATGTATGTTGTCCTGCTTGCTTTCCTAGGAATCTCTTTGGAAAAGAAGGGAACTCCTCACTGACTTCTCCACCTTTGTCAAGAGTGACAATCTTCTGCACCCTAGAACTCTGGACAAGAATAGCATCATTATCTTCATGTGGGCTGCTGGAGGGACCAGGATTTGGTGCCTTTTTTAGTGACCTAAGTGCTTGATTCTGTAATTGAATCGTGATGCAATTTTGGCCTACCCAAGCGTGAAGAAGTCCACTTCTTAGGTTGAGGTTGACTGCATGATCATAGATCCAATCTTGGCCCAAGACAAGAGGTTCGGTAAGATCCTCGTCTTCACATACTAGCACTTTGACTACCATTACAATCTCTTGAATGTAGAGGGGAAGTTCCACCTCTCCCATGCAAGGGGTTTCCACACCTCCCAATCCTATGAGATATGCCTCAATAGGATTGACCTTCAATTGCAATTCTCGGCAGTAAGAAAGTCGAACTGCACTAGTGGCTGCTCCTGAGTCAATTAAAGCTCTCACGGTCCTTGCACTCTCTCCTTATCCTACCTCTAGGGTCATAAAAGGTCGCCAATCGACTATCCTATGGGAACGTTCACCTGAAGCCTCACACATGGCCATGTGATAACCTAGAGCCTCTTGAGTATCAGGCATAGGCTGATCTCTACCTTGTTTTCTCAATTTCATTCATCGGATGCATTCTAAAGCTTCTGCATGTGCTCTTCTGGAACTCGCTTTTCCTCTTCTTTACGTTTCTTTGTAGTATTGAGTCGATTTAACAGCTCCTCTATGAGGGGTTCCTGATATAACTTGACTCTGCATCCACTGATGTAACTTGGTAAGATGTCGCCTTCTAGAGTGGCTAGTTGAACTACTCCACTTGTGGAGATCCTATTGATAATCATTGGTCCATAGCCTCTCTTCTCTAATTTCCATGCATGTTGCTTCAAAGTGTAGATTAGGACTAGGTCTCCTGCTTTCAAGTCCTTATCCTTCACGTGTGCATCGAAATATGCTTTTTGCCTCTTCTTGGCTGCATAAATTCCTGCTGCAGCTCTCAATCGTGTTTCACCTAATCATTCAAGATCGAAGATTCTGGCGGATAGCTCATGGCCTATCCAATCATGCTCTTGTGCTACTTTCAATATAGGTATCAAAAAATTTGATGTTAGCACTGCATTTTGGCCGAACACCATCTGAAAGGGTGTGGCTTGGAGTACCATTTTATACGCAACTTTGTATGCCCAAATAGCATGGTGTAGTTGTTTGTCCCAACTAGAGCATTTATTATTAACCAATTTTGTCAATACATTGCATAGAATCTTATTTGTGCTCTCAGCCTGTCCATTAGCTTGTGGATGATAGGGGGAAGACTTCTTATGTATCACCAAGAATTCTTGGAGAAGGTTTTCTATGACTTCATTCAAGAAGTGTGTGCCCCTATCACTTACTAGCTCTATTGGCAGCCCATATCTGGTGAACACATTCTCAAATAAAAACTTAGCAATGGTCTGAGCATCATTCATTGTCGTTGGCTTTTACCTCTACCCATTTGGTTAGATAATAAGTGGCCACAATAATGTATTCAGCATAGGAACCCTTAGCTGGGGGGTTAATAGGACCATTAAATTATATTCCCCACTTAGAGAATGCATGTCTACCCATCATAGGTTTCAATGGCATCTCATCTTTGCATATAGGATACTGAGTTCGCTGGCAAACATCACACCTCTTCACATAGGTATGTGCATCCATGTGAAGTGTGGGCCACCATAGACCTGCAAAAAGTATTGCCTTGATAACTCTATCTGGTAAAGTTCTTTGCCTCGAGTAGTGTTGCTCTAATGCACCAACATGTGCTAACTGCAACCATTTTGCGTACTCATCCTCTTCCACAGAACAAGCTAATATTCCTTGATCAGTATGTTTGTACATGCTCCCTGCCATGATATGGTACTTTTGGGCTTTTACTACCTCCCTATCTTGAGTATTTATTACTGGATGTTTAGGCCCATATGTTAGTACTGGCACTAACGTCTTGGCCCACTATGGTACAACTTCCAAATTAAACAAGTAAGCATCAGGAAGGTCATCTGATACTTTTTGTGGGGCCTCTCTGGATGTGAGCCTCGAGAGATGATCTGCTCTCAAGTGAGTCTTGCCTTTTCTCACCACTATCTCAAAGTCATATTCCATTAGTAAGAGGAACCATCTTACTAATCTCCCTGTATTGCATGGCTTGTTTACCAAGTAAAGTAGAGCTTGATGATCAGTAAAAAATTTAAACTTATTTGCAAGCAAATAATGTCTAAACTTTTTAACTGCATATATCATGCCTAACCCTTCTCTCTCAGTAGTGATATAATTCTGTTGAACAGCATTTAACTGTCTACTAGCATAGGCAATTGGAAGATCCATATTACCTTCACCCGTAGGTTGTGCAAGCACACATCCAATGGCATAATTGGATGCATCCACATGAACATGAAATGGCTTGTTCCAATCTGGTGTAGTCAAGATTGGTGCTGAACATAATCGCCGCTTAAGCTCATTGAAGGATTTCTCACACTCATCAGTCCACTCAAAATTGGTCAAAAATCCGTACAGAGGCTTTGCAATGATGGCATACATGTGTATGGAACGTCGGTAATAACCACAATGCCCCATGAAAGCTTGCACTTCCTTGACATTCTTAGGCCTAGGTAGTTCTGCGATAGCTCTTACTTTCTCTTTTTCAGTGGATATGCCGTTCTTCGATACTATGTGCCCTAGAATCTTTCCTTGCCTGGCCATGAAAACACACTTTTCTGGGTTCAAGCAAACTTGATACTCTCTACATTTGTCAAAGATTTGCTTGAGTTCAGGTATATGTGTCTGTCTAATGTTGGAATGAGCATAGAGATCATCAACATAGACTTCCAAATTCTTTCTCAGGAACTATTTAAACACATGGCACATCAGTATTTGGAAGGTTGCAGGCGCATTGGTTAGACCGAATGGCATTACTCGAAAAGCAAATATGCCCCACTCTGTTGCAAAAGCTATCTTATGATGATCTTCTAGTGCAATGGCTACTTGATTATAACCAGAGAACCCATCCAAGAAGCAATATACTTCCTTTCTTGCTACCCTTTCTAATAGATGCTCAGTGATAGGAAGCGGATAACTATCTCTGATAGTGGTTGCATTAACCTTTTTCAAGTTAATGCACACACGTAATTTGCCATTCTTTTTGGGCAGCACTACAATGGGGGATACTCATTCAGTGTGCTCAATTTCATAGATAAATCCAGCTTCCACCAAGCGGTCTATCTCTTCTTTGATCTTGGCGGCATAATTGTCATTGTATGTGTATGGCTTTTGTTTAGAGGGTTTGGCATCTGAAGTCATGGGGATCGTATGTGAGCATATGTCACGGTCTACACCTTTCAGGTGCTTGTAACTCCACGCAAAGACATCTCTATATTCTCGTAGCAAGGCTATCAACTCCTGCTCCTCATCCTCACTTAGATCGTGTCCTATGTATGTGCATCGCTCTTCACCTTCCTCTATGGTCACTATGATTTTCTTTGTAATTTCTTTGTTATCATAGGCCTCTCCTATGGCGGCTTCACGTTTAGGCATTCTTACCATGACTCTCCTATCTTCAATTTCATAATTTTTGAAATTTTCAAGGACCTCAAACAAAGATTCTTCTTCTTCTGTTGTGACTTCTTTCTTCTTCCTTTTCTTGCCTTCATTCTTAGTGGTCACTTGTGTGGTTAATCTCACCTCGTTGGTAGTTTCTTCGTATCTCTGAGGGTGAGCTTCTGCTTCGTAAAAATATTCCTCATCTGATGCAAAGGGTGGGTCCATAATGATTGACTCTAGATCAGAGTCACTTGCATCCTCGAATGCATCAGTGCGAGGTTCACATTCTTCAATAATTGGATCACACATGATTGGCTCTATTGTAAAGACTGAAATGTCATAGCCATCCTCATCACAGTGAGGTGTCCATTGCTCTTCATTGATGGCTACATCCATAGTTTCTATGAGGCTCAAACTCTTCATCGGGAAATACTACAGGTGCATAGGCTAGGTCTTGTATTGGTCTATGAGTTTCCTTCACACCTACCTCTTTAGACCTTTCCCTTTTCTCTTTACACATCCATAAGTGAGTATCTTCATGCATCCATGAGGATCTTGATCCTATGGAATGCACTTACTCCGTATCATCCTTAGCTCTATGGATGGGATTCCATGAATAGGGGGCACATCTCTATGAGAGAAATCTTTGAGATTTACTTTGGTAGTGATGCCCAGGTGTTGCAAATACAAAGAATTTGTCCCCCAATCTTGTACCACTTGCAACTGCCTCAAGAAAGGTCTTCCTAGAATCATCTCATAGGCTTGATTTTTACTAAAGTCACAGATAGCAAATGTGTGCTCAAATTCTACACCACAAGTGGTGAGAGTTATCCCTTCTAGTAGCCCTAAGGGTCTTTCTATGTGACCATCAGCCATCTGCAATTTCATTCTCGTTGGCCTCAGTGTTGGCTTGCCCGAACGCTTCCATAGGGAAGTGGTAGCAATTGCAACTCCTGCACCTGAGCCCAAAATTGCTTTGGTGGTGAAACCTTGATGAGTAATGGGAAGATACGTGTTCCCTTCTTCTCCTTCACTCATGTACCCTATCTTGTCCAAGGGTATTTCTAGCACCGTTCTATGAGATCCTACTTGGGAATGAGGTTTAGCTGCTTCCTGCACTTGGTTTGCTACATGTTTCCACATTTCTGGTTTAACTTTAGGTAGTTCTTCTAAAGTGAGATTGCACTGCACTTTAGTGTTCCTTACTACCTCTGTGTTCCTAGGTATGACTGAGTCTTCGTTTCTTATCATGACCGTGGGTGCTCTCATGCATGTGGACTTTTCTTCCCATGGGCTTGTGAAATGTGGTAGTTCCTGTAAGGAATTAGACTCGAAGTCTAATCTCTCATGAGATTGGGTATTCTCCTCCTCTCCATAAATGGAAGGAATGTCTTGTGGGAATTGATCGTGCGCGTCATCCACAAGTTCAATGGGAGGAGGATTCTCCACAAGTTCAATGGGAGCCCATTTCTCTTCTTGAATCTCTCTTAGAAATTCTGGAGAATATCTATTCATGGACGAGGATGTGTTTGGTTCTGTGGAATTGGGCACATAAGCATCCTTAGGAGGAATGCTCATTCTTTCACTCACCTTGTCCTTACCCTGGGAGGTGACTTTTTTTCCTGATTTTGCAATTAAGCTCTCCAATCTATCTAACAATCCATCAAAATGCAATTGGGTCCTAGTTGAACTAGAGCAATTGAAGAGGCAACTGGCTTCAAACATGGTTTGAGCCAACTCTACCATCTTAGCACAGAGCTTGGTTCATTCCATTTCCAGGTCAGCTCTAAGGTAACATTTTTCATGATCTGTTACATTTGGCCCTTCTTGGATTCTGGCCCAATATGCTCTAAGCATCATATCTATGTCCTCGAGAGTGGGATTTGTGAAGATTGATCCTACTCGGGGTGGTGGGTGGGTTACGTGTGGTGGATTAGAAGGTTGGGGAATAGAAAGTGATGGGGATGGTGGTGGAGGTGAGGTGTGAGAGTGCGTTTGAGATGTGATTTCTATTATCTTGGCTTTTGTTTCTCTTAGACTTTCCTCGAGCTCACTCATCTTCTTTGCCCATTGCCTTTTCATACGTTCACGGCTATCCCTCCAAGCTCTTGTTCTCTTCTTATTCTGGCTCTCAGTCTCGCTAACCTCCGCATTCTTTTCCTGGCCTAAGTCTTGGTTTTGCTTAAGTGTCTGAGCTCTCATGATGACTTGCACTGGGGTTGTGGAAGTCACACTTCCTGTGGAGTCTACCACCAACCCAATAACATTGATAGGAGCGATTTTTGGCATATTGGCGGGGTTCTTGGACACTCTCGTAACAAATGCTCCTTTCCACAATCTGGACAAAAGCCTTGAATTGTCACAGATTGGGTTTGTGTGGGTGCAGGTAGAGGGCAATCATGAATGAGGTGATCCCCCTGACATCAATAGCATGGTCCTCTAGGAAAAGAAGGTCTTATCTGCCTAGGTTGAGGCCTAGAATTAGGATTTTCATACATGACATTTGTGTACTCTGGCTCCCAACTAGATTCACTTGGTTCTTCATAATAGTATGACTCATTATGCTTAGGTGATTGCATGTAGTAAGCATGTGGGCTATCAATATGAGTAGATTCAAAACTGTGATCACTCGGGTCACTTTCTGACAACAATGGTGTCACTCGCACTAAAGCTCTATTTGGGTTTTCTTTTGCAGTGGCATACTTCACTGGAATCACATTAGCTAGAGGTGGGAGTTGCTGCACTAGGACTGGTTGAGGTCTTTGCTGCCCTTGATAGGGTAGTTGGTATGGTTGTTGGGGTCTACTATACTGCTGTTGAGGGTATTGATTCTGGTATTTTCCTTGTTGTGGGTAAGTCTCGGGATAATTTTGTCTAACAGCTTGTTTGTTATGAGGGTAGTCTTGTGCAGTGTGGTTGGTGTATCTCCTTTCTATGGTGCAGTATTAGCTGTTAGGGTTCGCTTGGGGTTGATCCATGATAGGACACACGTTCGCCATATGGTCTCCTCCACAGGTGTAGCATCGTTTTCCTAGGGCAAATCTAGGAATCTGCTTGCTAGAGACACCTAATTTTTTAGCTACGTTTTCTACGAGATCCTCAATTGATGTGGATTGTGAGGAAGCGAGGCTAATAGAACTATCTAAATCTTTATAGATCTTTGAGAGCTCTAATTCCTCCCCTAGATTATCCTCAATGTCTATGCACATGCGTACACATTCTTCTATGGATCTAGGGTCCTTCAAGTATACATATGATCTCAGTTTGGTACTTAACAATCCATCTAGAAATAAGGCCACTTGCTTGGCTGGAGTGGGTAACTCTGGAGCAGGGCATCTCTCTAGGTATTGCCTAAACCTTCTTCCTGCGAGCCTCACTGTCTCTTGAGGTGTTTGCTTGAAGTTGTATATCAGGGAGGATGTGTTATGCCTAATACCACTTTTGGAAAACTCAGTGATGAATGCTTCAAGAAGTTGGTCTATATTTCTGTACTAATCCTGGTGAAAGTGGTTGAAACCAAGTCAATGCAGTGTTCTTGAGAGTTAGGCCAAAGGCATCGTATTGAGTGAACAAGTCTTCAACTTGTTCAGCTCTCAAAACTTGCCTAAACTCTGCTACATGGTCATACAGGTCTCCTATGCCATCGAAGCAATTCTTCATGGACTTAACCAATTGTGTTGGCCCTAAGGTTCTAGCGTGTTCTCTAGACCTTGGCAGAGGGAATTCGTCTGCATTTCTTGGATTCTTTGGGTCCCTATGTCTCTCCCTATCCATTCTATCAATCTCTGTTTTCGTTCTCTCTCTTCCAAGTGGATTAGCAAAGCTTACCTCGGGTCTATCTCTACTCCTCTCTCTTTGTATTCCATGAGCCTGAGAGGTTCCCGCTCCTTGAAGACCATAAGATACAGTAGATCGAGGTTGGGGGAAAACAAATTCACCCTTCCAAGTGTACGCGTGTCTTCCATGCTCTAAGACCACAAAGATCCTTTCCGAAGCATCATCTAAGTAGGTCACTTTGCCTGGGCTATCAGGATCTTTGAATTCATAGATGGTAAGTGCTCCCACTTCGTTGGGCTTCTCAAGCTTATACCTCCAAAAAGCCTCATCCGTCTCTCGATTCACGAGCAAATCTATGCTCCTATTGTCCTGGGGAACCCACTCTGGCGTGATTATTCTCGTCAGAACCGACTTCCCTCGAGGGGTTTTTGGTTCCTTTCCTAAGTTCCCTTGCTCTATGTCACCTATTTCGGCCTCTGAGGTTATGTTGCCAAATTCATCTGCTCTTTCTGGTTGGCTAGTGACCACATGCATTGTTCCTTCTTTATCAATGTAGGAACCATTTTCGAACTTGACTACAGGGTGTTCTAGTCCAATGGGCTGATTCAGGTTTTTAATTAGGACAAGAGATCTTCTCATACCATCCTCATAGATACGAGCACCTAAGCGATTGGTCTGGATATATTCCAGTTGAGTTTTGTAGGGACCTTCAGGTCTTTCTAGGTATGCCACTCTTGAGCTACCTACAGGTCTTTCCATGTTATAAGACATCTCAGAGTCACTAGTTTTTGAGTCTAGAGCGTAGGGGTAATCACTCAATTGTTGGGCCCAAGACGTGGCTATATGGTTGACACTAGCTTCGGATGATCTAACACTTTGATGTTCTCTCCCTAGGTGTCTTCCCGATCTCAGGTTCATATGCCCTTACAATTAACCCAATGATCCTCGTACAACCATGTTGCTGATTCTTTGATACCAATCACTTGTTCCTTTTGAGTTCTTTTGTATGTGTGTTCTTGTCTTTAGTTAAGCGTCGTTAAGAGCACTTAAGTGTGTCGTACTTGATATTCTTTGTCCAATTAGCTTAATTTCTCTTCCTTTAAGTTGTCCCTTGACTGCACTTTAACCTATTCTTAGACTTGAGAAATTAGAGGCTCTTAGAACTTGAGTATTCCTATCATACCCCTAGTCGATCAAGGCAACTACTCGGACTTAGCCTAGGCTAAGAATGGACTGAGGGGGTTACGAGATGTTCCAACCTCAAGGCGTTTCTCCTTGCTATGCTTGTCTGCCCAGGAAGCGTGTTCCCAAGCCTGCACACAATGGCACTTGCTTTGCTTTCTCCAAAAGCTCAATGGCACTTGCTTTGCTTTCTCCAAAAGCTCTCAATGATCCTATAAAATTCCAAGTTTAGCTCAAGTTTGATCCTTCAATTGACAGACAATTCATTTCACACACTTTTAATGACCCTTGTTCCCCCTTTTGTATTGTCAAAAAAAAAAAATCTCTAGAGCTCCCTTGGTGTACCTACCCCTCAGAGGGTCAACTTCAAAATATCCTATCTGAAAATCAACACATTATTCTTATAAAAAACAGTTGAGGTCATGTGGTATTCGCCACGAGCTTTTCGACAAGCCCTAAAGCTCAAAAAACGGATTTCATATGAAAAAGTTATGACAGTTCAAGGTTTAGGGGGTTAAAATAGACAACCAGGACCTTTCAGGAGTTTAGCGCATTTTTCTAAGGCCTTTGTAGGTGTATGAGTAATTGAGTATGCAAATATGCCCAAATTTTAGCCTAAATTTTTAAAAAATTACCCCTTTATTTTTTTGCCAAAAATGCCTGTATTTCATGATAGACGGTATCTGTCGCGATAGACGGGGTCTATCATGAGGTCCTATCTGTCACGATAGACGGGTGTCTGTCGCGATAGACGGGGTCTATCGTTTATCGTTGTTTCTGTCTGTCATGATAGACGGTGTATATCGCGATAGACGGGGTCTATAATCTGTCGTGGTTTTTGTCTGTCGCGATAGACGGTGTCTATCGTGATAGACAGGGTCTATCGTGCCGTCCTATCTGTCGCGATTGACTCATTCCAAATTTTCTCCAAGTCAAGAAGCTTGTCTTGGGACTAAGAGACTATTCGAGGTTTAATTAGAAAGGAGAAGTGTCATTCTTTGGCACATGCCATAGAGATGGCTCTAGTCTATGAGAATGGTCATAGAGGCACACACTCCCCCAACCAGAGGTCCTCTTGGACTAAGATGATTCTTCCCCCTTCTTCAAGCAATTCTGTTTTGACTAGTGCGCAGCCTCTCTATACCAAATGTTATGCTCTTGCATTAGCACATAAGGGTTACCAATTTCTAGACACGGAGCTCATAGTCATGAGAGGAGTCATGGCAAGACAACTTGTCAAGGTGCTCTTTGACACACGCTTCACACACAATGTCATCATTTCTTATCTCGTCAGAAAGTTACAGTTAGATACTATGCAGTGAGATTATTATTACATAATGGAGTTAGCCAATGAAAAGGGCACTGAGACATGTGACTCATTAGTAGTTGATCTACGTATACAGATTCGGTCCTATGACGACAAATTGGATTTCGAGATTGCACAATTATCACATTTTGATGTAGTCCTTGGTAAAGAGTAGCATGCTAAGAAGCAACCAATTATAGATTTTGCTTCTCATGTATTGATGACCAAACCAAGATTCTCAAAATTGATTGCAAGTATTTTTATTTTTTGTATTTTGTGTAGTCATCTTGTGCATTGTCGTAGTCAAGGAGGTAGCAATTGGAATGCTCAAGCACTTTCAAAGAAAGTGAGCATAATTCAAAGAGTTATTTTAAGTGGATTACCTTCGAGTTTACCTCTTTGTAGGGACATTGAGCATAGAATCAAGTCCGTGCCATGAGCAAGTCTCATGGCTGGGCCACCATTCTGTAAGTGTCTACAAGAGGAGAATGAAGTCCAGAAGTCATGTACGACTATTTGGAAAAAGTGCTAATTAAACCAAACTTTTCACCCCTCGTAGAACTAATAGTAAAGAAGAAAGTTGAGCCTTATCAAGTGTGCATGGATTATCATGCACTCAATAATATTACTATCAAGCATCATTCCCCATGCCCAAAATAGATAATCTACTTGATTCTATACAATTGTATTTAGTGAGATAGATTTAAAGAATGACTACCACTCTCTTAGAGTTAAAGAGCAAGATGTATATAAGATAGCCTTTAGGACCCGTGTTGATCATTATGAGTATTTGGTTATGCCATTTGTTCTTATTAATGCACCTGCAATTTTTAGGATGCTAATGAATAATGTTTTTGCATCCTTCTATCGGTAAATTTGTTGTGGGTTTTGGCTATAGCTTTTGAAAGTAAGAAGTTGAGTGTATAGTTCAATTGGTTAATGCAAGAACAAGAGTTGTACGCATGGTGCATACTCTTAAAGCCTAGACACAATATTTTTATGGTGTTAACTTTAAGGTATACACAAATCACCATACACTCAAGTACTTTTGTAGTCAGCCAGATCTTCGAAGAAGACATGCTCGTTGGGCTGAGCTCATGTAAGAGTTTCGTATGAAGATTTTGCATAAAAAGGCAAAGAGAATATAGTAATTGATGCATTATCTCGAATGATATATCAAATGACCTTCACAGTTTTAGAAAGCTCATTGCTTCAAGAGATAAAAGAAGTACAAGTGGAAGATCCACACTTGTTACATATTATTAGAGCAATCAATGATGACTCTATTATAGGAGATTGGGCAATTGCATCAGCTTCTTTCCCTAGTAAAGCAAGCAAAGCAAGTCCGTATTCCAATTTCTCAATGGAGAATGGAATAGTTAAGTGAAAAGGAAACGTTTGCATACCAGATTCTAAAATTTGAGAAGAAAAGTCATGCAAGATAACCATAATGTTTCCTTGTGAAGGACATCCTAGTGTTTACAAGACCATTCACCTAGTCAAGAGAACATTTTGGTGCCCTGGGTTAGCCAAAGATGTCCACACAAATGTTCAACACAGTTTTATGTGTCAAGTCAACAAGGCAGAAAGGATTAAGACACCATGTCTTTACGCCCTTTACAGATTCAAGAGCACAACTGGAATAGTATATCCATGGACTTCATTGTGGGGTTACTGCAAATAGCCTTTCTGGACACACATATTTCAAAGATATTACTAGATCGACTCGATGCATTGATTCTAGCTTTATTTGCTGCTACAACTTGTGAAACCACTGAGTAAAAAATGCAAAATGTATGCTTCATCTCACTGCTTATCATACCAGTAGCCTCTGACATCTCATTCATGTGCACCAGCGTACTCTTCCATTCTGGACTACATCAAGTTACTTCAGTTTTCATTTTAAGAAAATTGCACATTTCACATCATCTTCAGAAACTGTGAACTTCAGTACATTTCAAGTGAAAGCACATGCTCATCATGCACCCAAAAGACCTTAGTCGATGCACCCTGAGATTAAACAAATTCATTGCAGTAATCAAAACTGCTAGATAAAGAAAACACTGAAGAGCATGGATACATTGCTGTCTCTATTACTTAGACCAACGAGCTGGTTTCGCTGCCCGTCATTAGGATTGAAATATTTAGCATTGCTTGCATCTTGCAATCTTGTTTCGTAAGAAGTTCATTTCAGGAAGCATAATTGATACAAATTGAAGCATAAACTCCACATCCATAAGTGTAAAACCCTTTGGGTCAAAATACTCCATTATGGGCAAATTACATATCAAATAAACCTCATTGAGAAATATCATACTAGCAAAAACTCTATTCAAACAAAACAAAAATTCAGGAATGCAGAATTATTTTTCATCTACTACAGTGGGATCCATTTCCCCATACTTCTCAGTCATTCACTTACACTTTACACGTACCATGGCCAAATAAAAAATTAGGGAGGAAACCCATGAGTGACCCTGCTATGCATATTAAATCTGTAAGATAACACCTACTTTCAAGACTTGATTTGTACAAAAGGTAAAGAAGGACAATGCATGTTAAACTACAGGCCACAATGTGCATATGAATAAAATGTTATTTTAACCATTGTAAAAGATGGCCACACAGCACATGAAGTGATAGTCAATGGGTATCCCAAACAGGCAATCCAATTACAATCACAAAATCCAGATAACCATGTATCAAAAGCACTTGACCTGCATAGACCATTGTGTTTTTTAGGTATTATACAGAGCTAGTGACGCAGTGACGTTCTGTCAAGTAACCGACACATTTACATCCAATATACGAGGTTATAAAGCCATAAGAGATGTTTGATCCTTCACAAGGATCCAACATACAGGAATGTAAACGATTTTTTGGGCATATCTTATTGAGCGAGTGAGACATTCCACAGTGATTATAAGCACAAACAACCACCTGTATGCATTACCTAGAGGGAGAAAACTGCATAATATGTACCTCTTCAAATTAAATACGGCAGACGTCTCAGAGATCCTGCAGAGGATTTCTTCGAAAAAGAAACATTAACCACCAACTCTTAACAATAATCATTGGAACCTATAGAAGGCAAATGTATCCAGTGGAGCAAGCAGCACAGAAGCATCCTTCAAAATTTATAAAGCTCCGTATATATACATATGAAACTCCTGTGCTATAAATTACTATGTACTCACTTTTAAAATCGGGAAAGAATTACACATCGGAATTGCAGATGAATTTCGTTACGGTCTACCGCCTTTGAGATCTCTGGAGTCTGGACTATACCAATGATACAACTGCACAGAGGTTCATGATAACAACACCTGTAAAATATCATTGGAATGTATGAAGCAACTACCTGTATACAAAAGATGACGTTAACGTCCAGGGAACCCTTTTCCGACTGCAGACACAGATACCAATATCCATGAAAGAAAAGTGGGAGTTATTATTTGGCACGCTCAGAGACGTTGCGATCATCCCCTTTTGTTTTCTTTCCAAATGCGATCTCAGACAGGCTTTGGCCAGAGCGGCGATATTTTCCGCCTGACTGAATAAAGGCTGGGCAAGGCCGGTATGCCTTAATGGGCCACCAATCGAACCCTGGAAGTGCACCAAGGCCGCCCTGGATGCGCCCTTCCCCATTGCAACCACTTTCAAGCTCCGCTTTTCCGCAGGCTTTACAACCAACTGAGACAGTGGATGACAAAGATGAATTCTTCACTTCGCTTGTGAGTGAAGAAGATGAATCAGACCCTGATGACGAAGGCCCCTCTGACGTACTCGCCCTTACAATTGGCCATGTCCTGATACGTCTGGCGCATAGGTGAGGACTTAGCGAGGCTCGTACCCTCCATGAATGAAAACGGCGCGACCCCCTACAACTTGGAAGCGTTTGAGGAGCACATGGTGTGGCCGCGCACACTACCGGCAGCGCTGATGGGTCACCTGCCATCGCTACCGTATTCGCTCGACACTCTCACAACAGCTACTGAAATGGAGCACACATGCTCCTTGATAGGATCGCCAAGAGATAATTGTAGAAATATATTTCAGACCGGCTTCAATAGGATTCGGAGGTATCCCTTTTTTTTTTTAACCTTGAATGGGACGTGGACACCAGCCTTGACAACACGAATCAAGGACACCTCGGACAACTCTCCTATGCAAATCAAGGACAACTCGGATAACTCCCCTATGCACAGCCTTCACAACAGAACACAAAGAAAAGAGGTTAATAACGCTTTTTTTATTAACCTCCTTTCTTTGTGTTTCTTTGTGTTGTCAAGGCTGTGACTACCCTCCCAAGGCTTTCTATTAATTAAAGCTTGGGCGAGTAGGATTAATTAAAGCTTGGGCTAATAGGCTGTAGCTGAACTTCCTTTTGAAAAAAAAAACCAAAAAAGGACAGCTATTTCTTTACGTGACTTGAACCAAGTGAGGCTCCTTCAAAATCAACGAACCCAAGATTCATGCTACACCTTTAATAATAATATTTCCATTGTTTAAATGAACTTGTTATGTTCTTCAACTTAAAATGAACTTGATGATCTTCAGCTTAATCTTTGAGAATGGGCATAGCATTTGTAACCCGATATCTAACTTGTGACTTGTGATATTTTTCAAAAGATGATTCAATTTAAACTTTGAGAATGAGCATAGCACCACTAATTCCATGTTCAAAAAGGCAAGGACCATGTTAGGTATGCTTGATGTTCAATGTTAATATATTTCAGTAGTGATGCGTGTGAACACACTTAGGACTGTTGGGGTAGTTTTTTCCCTTTTTAGGATGTCTTTTCCCAGGCATTATATATACACCTATAACCCTAACAAGTTACTTATTCTTGTACATTTACTTGATAATACATTTAGTATTGTGTGTTGTGCCCCAAGCTTCTTCTTCTTTCTTGTTTTGTTCGCGTGCTTCTGTAGACCGAAGACCCAACAATTGGTATCAGAGCAGGTCATCGCTTCATCTAAGACGTCATCGGCACCTCTCCGGTCATAGTTTCAAACTCGTACGAAAATTGGTGAGCATACTCAAGGCGATTGGGGGTTCAAAACCGCTTCGCTTGTTTCGACCTTCAAACATACTATCATAGTGTCTGTGTAGGCAATCTCATCCCTTTGTGCCAAAATATACAAGTTTCGATTAGCGAGCACAAGCACCTCAAAGTCTTCTATAGGTTTAGCAGAGCTCAATAGGGTAGTTCTATTCAACTTTTTGAGATATAGTCAATTTTCTAGATCAGGGTATTTAGTCAGTGGCCACGGTTGAAAGCAATGATGTATTCCATATGTTGGCTATTGAGGACAAGTTGGATGGTACCAATTACCCGTTATGGGCATATATGATGCCTCATGTATTGGTGGCCAAAGGGTTGTGGAATATTGTGTATTGTATTGAAAAATGGCCTACTACACCCGGGAATACAGTTATTGAAGCTGGTGCTAATGGTGTTGAAGATGATTATCTTTAGATTCCTATTCGTGTTGTGGTTCATGTTGTACCCACTGTAGAGCAATTTCGTTGGAATGGCAGAGATGCCCAGGCACATGCATTGATAGCCTTGTTTGTCAAACACATTGTTGTTCCAGACAAGGGCAAGTACCACATCAAGAAGCTCCACCTCCTTAATTATCAATCTGTGGAAGAGATAGGATGATATGAAGATTGTGAATGAGTGATGTGCATGAAGGTGAAGGTGTGAAGCACACTAGTGCACACACACGCACACACACATGAAAGAAACAATAGGAGCGACAATGGAAGTAGAAATATTATCTTGCATTACTCTCTAAGCTTGCTTATCTCAACTAGAGAACCTCAAAAATGAGGTCTCTACCACTTTTTATAGTTTTTAGACTAGTTTTGGCTGGTTTCAAACCTAGTGTCCCCCTTAGTTCAAAAATAGGTTCTAGAGCTTATTTGGAGATTCAAATGAAGTCTAAAAATTACAAAAATTGGTACACAGGCTATACTTAGGCTCCTCAAGCTCGAGGACTCCTTGGATTGCACAAAATGGAGCATGGGATAACAAAATTGTACATTTCTATATACAAAGGTTAGTGATAAAAATCAGTATTAATGTTCTGATCATGGATTCATGAATAAAGATTGAAAAATTATTGTCTTGGTCCTCTGTTGATCTTCATGCATCTTCTCTTACATGCTTCCTCAATGTATGTGCATCTAGCTGCTTCTAACACCCCCTCCTTCTCGCATCTGTTATGCCTGACACACCCTTGTTCTAGGGAGTGATCTATGTAACGAAAAATTGTCCCCTTGTTGGTGCTAGGAGGTAGGTCCTCAGGTTGGAATTTTGTTGCATGAGTTGGTTTCTTCCCTGTTATGCGCTCGATCACAAGATTATATTCTGCTAAGTACATCAAGTAGGGTCTGTATTATAATTCATTGATAGAGATGTACTTGGGGCCAACTTTGCAAAGTAGGGAGACTATAAAATGGTCTCTTCTATAGTCGCCATGGCTTGTAATTGCACCTCTATCCTCGTTGAATGTGTTTTCCCTAATTCTTCGACCAGTTTCATCCATGTGGGTTGAGGAAGCTCAAACGTGTCCTGCCTCACTTCATGACTCGACCACCATTGATAGGTTGTGGCTCATACTCTTCTTTGAATGTTGATTCCACGTAAATAGTAATTGTTTCTTTTGCCTCTCAGAGGTTGGGTGGGGATTCTCATCGTGGGAGGGCCATTGGATCTGGCAACTATCCTTGCAATTTGTTCACTCATGCCAACAACATATTTGATTCTTCTATGACTTTAGGTCGTATCTTCTCTTGAGTGGCCAATGGCAGGGGTGGTTCCCATAAACACAAAGCTACATTGTCTGCTCAAAGGACATTACACTCTTCAAATAATTGATCATGTGTGGTCCTCTAGGAGTGTCTTAATTGCCTCTAAGGGGAGAGCTTTGAATCGAGCTTAGGCTGAGTGGTTCATCGGAATGGTCCATTGCTGGTTCAAAGTTCTCTCTATTCTACTCTTGTAGTCACTGATTCTCCTCATTTCCTATTGCCAAATGACGTCGAAGAAGTCCCATATTCCTTGTAAGTTGTGTGTTGCATGTTACTTGTAGTCTAAGCTGCTCCTCATCATTTGCAACCACTTCTTTCACTTTTTGATCCAACTCAAGCTCCATAGTATTATATGACTCTCGTAACTAGTGATTTCATGCATTGAGTGAAGCATTCTCGATTGTGAGAGAGTTAAAACTCGCTTGTAATTGAATTGTGGTCTATTGCAGAGCTTGGTATTGCTATCCTAAAGACAAAAATTCTTCTCAAATTTGCTGCATACAAGAAAAAAATTATTGAAATGTATTATCTACAACAGATGATGAAAAGATTGAAGGTGGACATAAAATTGCATGGTGTTCAATATTTGATGCGGAGGGGATCTGGATGGGGTAGGGAAGTGTGGATGCCAACATGATTGTGGAAACATGCATGAAGAAGAGTGTCGGTGTTGTGGTGGATGTGTGAGTGATGGTGAAGGAACTGGACATAGTGAGTGGAGGTGCGATGGATTGTGAAAAGTCCATATCATTGGATGTGTGTTCTAGTGAGCTAATTGTGTAGAGTGGTGTGGTTTGTGTGATTGTACCAATGAAACTACATTAACAAGGATGGGTTCTTGCAAAAGTAAATGAGAGGGGGATTGTTGATGAGGAATGTTGGTGATAAAGTGGAGTACAGATGATAAGTGATTTGTAGGATGAGGGTGGAGAGGAGGGAATGGCAGTGTCAGGAAGGGTTTTAAGGATACTAATGAGAAGGTTGGTGTGGAAAATGGTGTTGAAAGTGGCAAGAAGGGGTTGGTCATTTCAGGTATAGTTAAGCTGGAAGTGGTGATAATAGGTGACAATGTGGGGAGGATAACATTGTCGGACAGACTAGTAAGGGGTGATGCAAGCTATATTGGTGATTGCAAAGTGGCTTCGATCGTAGAGGCTATGTCTTGAGTATGGGTGGATAAAGGGATGGTTAGGGAGTTTGACAGGTCTACGTAGGTGGTGGGGTCCCAGATGGGTGTTGCTGTCACTGAATGTTCCTGAACATCATGTCTATTGGAAGTATTGTTGTCGAAAGGAACTCAAATGTATTTTCCTGGTCAATATAGGAGTCGCACTCATCATGGATCAAATTTTGGCAGGGGCTTGCACTTCGATAAGTGCAATGCTTCCATCGTGCCCATAGCTTGAATCAATTCATTAAATGCATTTACAAAAGTGGCCTCAAACCCACTATTAGCAAGCTCCCTTTGCAAGATTTTTTGCCTCTGTTGCTTTGTTATTTGATGTTTGGCCCACACATCTTGCATGGTGTTATATAATCGTTGAATGGCAATTGTGTAAATTGTTGCCTCGACTGTCCTCTTCTCTCGTACTTGTATCACCTTGAGTATCACGTTGTGTTTCCTCCTCTTCTTGCTGATCCACAATATTCTCCTCTTGATCCTATTGTATTTCCCCATCCTCTTCATCATCATCTGTGATTGTCTTGTCACAATCTCCTGGTTCGATGTGGAGTGGCCACCTTCATGGTCAAATGGGGAACTAGGGTAGTTTGGGCACTCGTATTCTTGGGAGAATAATTGTGCATTTGAGAATTGGAACTCATTTGAGAATGCATCATGGATCTCAAAGTCAAACGTAGTGTTTAGAGCTTTGGCTTCCATGTTTGGAATCAGAAAAGCAAATTCATATGGCCCCACCACAACCATAGATTCAAAAATTGTGTGAGCCTCTGTAATTGGGACGACCCCCATGGTTGCATGAGAAGTGTTCTTGGCACCAAATGCTCCTTCTGATGTGGGTTGTTAGGATAATCAAATATGAAATGGAGGAATCACAGATTGGGGTGATGGTTGAGGAGATGATGAGGAGCTACTTGGAGAAAAGGGATGGATCCCCTCATCCTCTTTCCTGAGCATGCTTTGGGCTATTTTCAAGACTTACTGACACCCTTATAATGTTGTAGTTGAGCACTAGAGAAGGATCTCTCAATTGGAATATCGTACACTAGGCACATATATATGATTCTTGTAATAGCACAACATCCATGGATCGCTCTCTTTCTTGCCCATCTATGATTGGCCAGAAATAATTGGTCTTGGATCCAACTAGCCAATTCGATTGTTTGAGGGTCAGTGTTTGCTAGGTACAATCCAAACCAGATTCTTTTGTGAGGTTGTGTAAAGCGGTCTTGAGCTGGAAATGCAAAATGTTGCATGCAAATGCATAGTGGCTTGGACAATTCTCGCATAATACCAGATATATCTTCCCATTTTAAGACATTACCTTTTTTCATGGGCTCTGTGATAAGTCGCTCTTTCTCTGTAGGGGTGTGATTACCATGAATTTTCAATGTTGTCTAGATGAGATCTGTCGAGAGACTAAACTTCTTGAAGGGAGGTTTTGTTATCAAGGAGGGCAATATGAAGGTACCTGGGGAGTTCTTTTCTTACCAAAGCTTTGAGGATGGTGACCAAGTAATAACAGTGATAGAAATCTAGTTTGGGTAGGTGTCCACTAAAGTACTTTGCTCTTGCCCATATTGGCTTCAATTCTTCTGTATTTTTGAGCTCATCAAAGTTTTCAAAGAAGAAATGGTATCTTCCCCACACGTCACCACTAAAGCATAGGGTTGCTTCATAGATGTGTTCTACACCGGCAAGGGATCATGCTAGACCTTGAAACCAATGAGACTTACTATGAACCCATTTTGTCCTTCCGATGGTTGGGTCATCGATAGGCATTGGGCCCATAAAATCTTGGAAATATGGAGGTAACATCGAACGATGGAATTCTACTAGTAAATTTTCAAAATCCACAGCGGGTAAGTTGGTGCCTACCCCTGAGGATTCTTCTCCCTACATGTTGATCCTAAATGTTCGTGCGAAAGTTATATTATAAAAGGATAACACATTAGCATGGAAATTAATTTTGCTCCCAACATAGCAAAACCACAATCCCTTTTCGATAACTAATGTGCCTGCTATGTAGCCATGTGCTATTTTTGAACCATCTCTCCTTGACTAATGCACGTTGCTAGACTTCCTACATGCTCTGAATAGTGCATACATATCCATTCCTGAGAGATGTTGTTAGCTATGGTGGCAAGTGAGTGAGGGTTGATTTTTACAAGGTTTATAAGTTAGCTTGGGTGTTAGTGATCTATTACAAGGAGAAGGGTTAGTTTCATGATGTGTCACATTGTACATTGGAGGGGATTGGGGATTTTGGGGTTGTTTAGGCACCCACTTCCTAGTGATTGACGAAAGGAAATGGTTCATCAGTTTAGATACAAAAGATGGATTGGGAGGTGAAGAGATGGATGATCGGTGTGGTTTTGGAGGGACTATTGTTACATGACTTAATTTTTTAGTTACTAAGCAGGCCTTGGGAACCCATATGTGAGTGGTGTCAGGCTTGGCTGTCAGAGACTTCTTAGGTACCCAGACTTGTCAAATTTTTGTTGGAAGAGAATGTCTTGGCAATGGTGAGTGTCAAGATTGACTCGTTGTTGTCCTTGGTTCTGGGGATGAGCTAGAGAAATTCGTAAATTTCGACTGGCCTTTGAGTACCCATATTTGCTTTTTGTTGGTCATGTTTGGAGACTTGCATTGCATCCATGGACTAATCTGAATTGGCCTTCTATTGAGGTATCCAGATCGTGGTTGACATTTCCATGGTGGTTTGTGAGAGGTTGGGTGGACACTCTGCTTTGGAAAAGAAGGGAGGTCCAACACTTGCATGTCCTGCCCATTAGGAAATGAGGAATTCTATACAACAGATCTAGATAGGCATGCAGGAAGTGTGGAGAGTATGCTCGAGGGGTTGATGTTCCCCATCTGTCCACTGATTGTGCCCATTTGGTCGAAGAGGGAGAGGAAGATTTCCTACGTGCTCCTTTGTCCAAATGTAATCCCCATTTGTCCAGAGAGGGCTGTCATTGGTTGGATGATTTGTTCAAAGATCTTTCAGTTTGCCTTCTCTTTCATTATGTGGGGGCAGGGGTCACCTTCTGCTAAATGGGGATGGTTAGGGATCTCGAGCTGTATCTCGCTGTTGGCTTGCTATCTCAAACTAAAGGGAGAATTTTCTAAGATTTAAGTCCATTGGTGATCATATATCCAATCTTCGTCGAGAATGAATGGTTCTATCAGGTCATCTTCATGGCAAACTAGGAGCTTCACCATCAAGTTACATCTTCTATGAGGATAGGAAGTTCCACCTCACCCATGCAAGGGGTTTCCATGTATCCAAACCTATGAGCTATGCCTCAATAGGATGCATTTTCAAGTTCCATGTCTTGACAGTGAGACCACCTAATCACACTCGTTGCAGCACATGAATCAATTAGCACCATAATCTCCTTGAGAGTGTTGTGCCGTAGCAAAATCGAAATGAATGGTCTCCTATACACTATGCTAAGGTGAGTAGTTGACTTTGTTTGACACATTTCCATATGATATCTGGGGGTTTCTCCATTGGTACAAGGGTTGACATGGAGGCCTTCTTATTGATTATCACGTTCCCTCCCTAGTCCTTGTCTTCTTAATTTCGTACGTTTGATGCATTCTAGGGCTTCTATCTGAGCTTCCTCTCTAATTCTTTTTTCTTTTTCATTGTGCTTCTTTGCTAGTGTGAGTCATCTAAGCATATCCTCAGTGAGATGTTCTTGGTAAAGCTTGAATCTATAGCCACTAATATAATTAGGCATTATCTCCCCTTCCAGGGTGGCTAACTATACCACCCCACTCATTGAAAACCTATTTATAATCATAGGTCCATAACCACATTTCTCTAGCTTCCATGCATGTTGCTTCAGCGTATAGAATAGGACTAGGTCTCCTACCTTCATGCCTTTATCCTTTATGTTGCATCAAAATAGGATTTCTGTCTCTTCTTGGCTGCATATATTCCCGTTGTTGCTCTTAACCTAGTCTCCCATGATTGTTCTAATACCATGATCCTTGATGATAACTCGTGGCTAGTCCATTGATGCTCTTGTGCAACCTTAAGGGTGGGTATCAAAAAATCCAAGGGGAGCACTGCATTTTCACCAAAAACCATATGAAAGGGAGTTGCATTGAGTACCGTCTTGTAGGCCACTGGATATTCCCAAACAATGTGGTGTAACTGTTTGTCCCAATCTGAATGTTTGTTGTTTACGAGTTTAGTCAATACATTGCAAAGGATCTTGTTAATACTTTGTGCATATCCATTGGCTCAGGGATGATATGGTGCGGACTTCTTGTGAATCACCATAAAATCCTATAACAAATATTCAATGACTTTGTTTAGAAAAAGAATCCCTCTGTTGCTCACCAAGAATCCATCAAGGAAGTTGTATACTTCCTTGCTCACTACATGTTCTAATAGGTATCAAATGATAGGAAGTGGGAAATTGTCTCTGATAGTGGATGCATTGACCTTTTTCAAGTTAATGCACACATGTACCTTTCCATTTGTCTTGGGCATGACCACAATGGGTGATAAGTTGGAGATAGATGTCTGCGGAAGCACGCGAACAGCACAAGGAAGAAGAAGAAGCTTGGAGCACAAACACACAATAGTGAATGTATTACTAGAGAATGTAAAAAGATAAGTAGCCCATTAGGGCAATAGGCGTATATACAAGCCGGAGGAAAAAAACCTCCTAAAGAGGGAAAAAAGTGCCCCGACGGTCCTAGTATGTTCACACACATCACTACCTAAATGTATCAACAAATCCCCCCTGGGAGTGATGCGGTGAACAAGGAGCTGGCACTCATGTATAAGGAAGTGCCAAGCTATGTGGAAATCACTCCACAAAAGGAAGTAAGCCCAAAGCTTTGCGGAAAGCTTCAAAATTCTCCCTAGGTAGAGCCTTCGTGAAAAGGTCTGCAATGTTCTCCTGCGTGGGCACATATGCCAAGCTGATCTCCCCAACAGAGAACCTCTCCCTGAAATAGTGATAATGCACCTCAATGTGCTTAGTGCGAGCATGGAACACAGGGTTCCTCGCAACTGCCAATGCGCTCTGACTGTCAGTGAAGATGGTGGTGGCAGAAGACTGGCCAACACCCAAATCAGCCATAAGGCGTCTGAGCCACACACACTCAACAGTCGCTGTGAAAGCTGCCCTATACTCAGCCTCACAACTGGAAGTGGCCACAGTAGGCTGCTTCTTGCTCAGCCAAGATATACATGAGCTACCAAGCATGAAGCAAAAACCACTCGTGGACACACGAGTGTCATAGCAACCAGCCCAATCTGAGTCAAAAAAAGCATGCAAATGTGGCGGTAGTGATCCCCCGTTGGGATAAAACAACCGAAGTAGCCGAGTACCACTCAAGTAGTGAAAGATGCGCTTAACCGCCTTCCAATGTGTGACTCCTGGGCAATGCATAAACCTGCTCATCTGTGAGACAGCAAACTGAATATCTGGCCGAGTAATGCATAAGTAAATCAAGCATCCAATAGCCTGCTTATAGAGAACAGCATCAAATGCATCTCCAGCATCATGAAGACTCAATCGTAAACCTGTCTCCATAGGAGTGGCAATAGGCTTACAGTCTTCAAGGCCAAAACGCTGCAATAATGTGTCAATATATTTCGTTTGAGACAAAGCCATTCCACCATCAACTTGCATAAACTGAATGCCCAAATAGTGATGCATATGCCCCAAATCAGACATCTCAAATGAGGCATGCAAATCAGCCTTAAAATCAGCAATATGCGTCTCAATAGGACCAGTGAGCAACATGTCATCAACATAGACAACAATGATCAGAAGCACATCATTAGCACGCTTAACATATAAGGTGCTTTCAGTTGGACTGCTCTCAAAACCATGTGCAATCAGATAGGCATGTATCTTCTCATACCAAGCACGTGGTGCTTGCTTTAAACCATATAACACCTTCTCTAACATGCACACCTAGTTTTCATGCCCTTTCTGCACAAAGCCACGGGGCTGAAAAACATACACTTCTTCATGCAAGTCACCATTCACAAATGCTATTTTAATGTCCAACTGATGTACATTCCAACCATGATGGGCTGCAAGTGCACAAATGCTCCGAACAGTAGTCATACGGCATGTAGGTGCAAAGGTCTCATCAAAATCAATGCCTCTTCCCTGCGCATAACCCTTTGCAACAAGCCTAGCCTTATACCTGTCAACTGTACCATCAGGTTCATGCTTCAGCTTGTATACCCACTTAGTGCTAATGGCCTTCTTGCTAGGAGGCAAGTCACATAAAGACCATGTACCATTCTTCATTATAGCATCACATTCAGATTGCATAGCAGCCATCCAATTTTCTGAATTATGTGCTTCATCAAAAGAAACAGGCTCATTCTCATCACAAAGGCTAGACGCAGCCATAGCATAGCAATCTGATGCAAAGGAGGCACTATGAGAGCCTGAATGAGTACGATATGACAAAGGTGCATCTAATTTGCTATCACGCAAAGTCTGCACCAACCATTTTGGCATAGTTTTTGCCTGCTCAATATCAGCTCTCTCATCTACAAGTGCATCATGTAAATCTGCATCAGAAATGGAATGATCTGCATCATCATATGAAACCTGCAAAGGCTGAGAAGTTGCCTCATTAGGACCAGCACTAGACTGTCCACCTGTAAAAAGAGGCATCAAAGTATCACACATGTCTTTAGAGCTAACAGATGTCTCCTTAGTACATGAAAGCAATGGCTGAATAGCATCTTCCACAAAGACAACATCACGGCTAACCAGAATGCGTTTAGTCTGTGGATGATACACACGATAGCCTTTACTTTCAGAACTGTACCCAACAAAAATACATTTTACTGCCTTATCATCCAATTTTCTGCGATGTTGTTCAGGCACTAGTGCATATGCCAAACAACCAAAAACCCGCAGATGAGCAACAGATGGCTTGCAATCATGCCAAGCCTCATATGGAGTGATAGACTGTAGTGCTTTAGTGGGACACCTGTTAAGTACATATGTTGCACACATGACAGCCTCAAGCCAGAAACTATGTGGTAAAGCCTGACTCTTGACCATACACCTCGCCATCTCCATGAGTGACCTGTTCTTCCGTTTAGCAACTCCATTCTGTTGAGGTGTATATGGCACTGTACACTGGTGTTTTATCCCACGTTCAGCCAAAAATGCATTAAAATCAGAAGACATATATTCCCCCCCCTCGATCAGAACGGAGGGTGCCCATTTTACATGTTGATAGATTTTCAACCAAAACCAAAAACTGTTTGAAGCACAAAAACACTTTGGACTTTGCCTTCAATGGATATACCCATGCATGCCTGGAAAAATCATCAATGAAAGTCACGAAGTAAAGATAGTTTCCAAAAGAAGGTGTCTGCATAGGACCACAGACATCACTATGTACAAGCTGCAATTTCTGCGTAGCCCGAACTGATCCATCTTTTGGAAAGGAGGAACACTGCATTTTGCCCAGAATACAGCCTTCACATACATGTTTTCTAGGTGCCTCAAGCTTGGGCAAAGAAGACACCATATCAGATTTCTGCAGGCGTAGCAAACTAGCAAAATTCAGATGACCAAAGCGTGCATGCCAAAGCTTTGCATCTGAGATAGCCTGAGAATCATGAACTGCACATGCCAAATCATTCATAGATCTTTCATAGTCTATGAGCTTATACAGCCCATGACATAAAATGCCAGAAGCAATAATAACATCGCCATTTGACAGATCATGAACTGTACATCTGTCATCAACAAATTTCACAACCAAGCCAATCTTGGCTAATGCAGAAACTGATAACAGATTCTTCTTGATCCCTGGCACAAATAAAGCATCTGACAAGGTGAAAGAACTACCATCAGCAGTAGTCAGAATGATCTTACCAACTCCCATAACAGGATAAGAGGAGTTGTTGGTGCATGTGATAGTATTCCCTGTAGGGGCAGGCTCGAGTGAAGAGAAGAAACTGTGCTGCGAGGTAATACGTTTGGTCACCCCACTGTCAAAGTACCAAACATCTGAGTCCACTACAAACATGCACTGCTCATGAGAAGATGGGTCAAAACTGCAAATAGTAGTAAACGCCCATTCTTCTTCCTGCACAAGATTTGCAGACTCTGTTTTTGGTGTAGAGGCCTCTACAACAACCATTCCAGCCTCTTTCTTCTTTGCCTCTTTTGCAGCCAATTTTGGACACTTCTTTATGATATGATCATTCCCTTACAGTACTTGCAAAACAATTTCTGCTTTTCTGATTTCTTCTCATCTTTATCCTGGTTCTTCAAATGTGCAGCATTTGCAGATTTCTGCTTACTAGTAGAAGAGCTCCATTTTCCTTTGCCCTTCTGACTAGCTAGGAAAGCTTGATCTGCAACATGCATAATGGACCTGTTCTGCCTGGACTGATCTTCCTACAACAGAACAGAGACTAACTCCTCAAATGATAAGGCATTCGGATTGCCTTTCATCATCAACCGAAGAGTAGAAGCAAAACTCTGATATGAATCAGGAAGACCATTCAGAACGGTCTACACAAGTGAGCTATCTGGTATATTCTCATCAGCAGAAATCAATTGTTCCTTCAAATCTTTGATCTTTGTTAGGAAATTGTCCATAGAATCACCTTCATTCATGTGCTCACTCTCCAACTGTTTTCGGAGGTAAGCAACACGAGCCTCATTCCTAGCTTGGTACAATGTGGTTAGTGTATCCCAAGCATCCCTAGCTGTTCTGTAAGAGCGAATATGAGGAATAATGGCACGTTTGACAGACAAGGCTATCAATGCATGTGCCTGGGCATCTCTGCCATCCCAACGAATTTGCTCTGCAGTAGGTGCAACAGAAACAGCAGCACGAACAGGAATCTGCGGAATATCATCTTCGACACCATCTTCATCAGCTCCAGCACCTGTATTTGCAGTACCTGTAGTTGCAAGTGTAACAGGACGTCTTTCAACACCCTGCACAATGTTCCACAGTCCTTTTGCAACCAATACATGTCGCATCATGTAAGCCCATAATGGGTAGTTGGTACCATCCAACTTATCCTCAACAACCAACATACGGAATACATCACTGCTTTCAGCCATGGCCGGTGACTAAAATACCTTGATGCAGAAAATTGACTGTATCTCAAAAAGTTGAACAAAACTGCCCAGATGAGTTCTGCTAGACCTGTAACAGACTCCGAGACGCTTAAACTGGCGAATAGAAACTGGTATATACCTTTGGCACAAAAAGACGACCTACACAAGCGTTGCGATAGTGCGTTCGGAGGTCGAAACGAGCTCAGATCGCGATTTCGGCACCACAAAGCGAAGATGTTTTGATCTCGGAAACATGTTGAGTATGTTCACCAAAATTCGTGCAATTCTGAGACTGCAAACGAAGGAGTGTCAACGGCGCCCTAGATGAAGCGACGACCTGCTCTGATACCAATTGTTGGAGATAGATGTCTACGGAAGCACGCGAACAGCACAAGGAAGAAGAAGAAGCTTGGAGCACAAACACACAATAGTGAATGTATTACTAGAGAATGTAAAAAGATAAGTAGCCCATTAGGGCAATAGGCGTATATACAAGCCAGGGGAAAAAAACCTCCTAAAGAGGGAAAAAAGTGCCCCGGCAGTCCTAGGGTGTTCACACACATCACTACCTAAATATATCAAACCTTTCCATTTGTCTTGGGCATGACCACAATGGGTGATACTCATTTAGTGTGCTCAATCTCATAGATAGATCCAACTTCTATCAAGCGATCTATTTCCTCTTTAATGAAGTAATTCGATGGTGATGCACCACAGTTTGTTCTCCTTCTTGAGAGCTTCATGATGATGTCCATGGAGTAGAAAACAGACCTCCTAAGGCCGCACACGGTACTCCGCACAAATACTCTATAATACGTAGAAAACATAGTACACAGGGAGCACGAAGACAGACTTCTTAGGTCTTACAAATGCGGTCGAACTTACAGTCTGTGATTGACCAGGCCACTATATGTTTTATTAAAGAACATATACAAAGAAGTGTCTGGTGGCCATTTGGCCTTTCACATGGACACTAACGGTAACAATCTCCCACTAAAGGCCAATATGGCCATGGGAGAAAAAACAAAGAATGATAAAGAATACCTGAGTGTAAGTATACAAACTATACCTCCCACCTGATGGGCATGTTACACATTATACAAGTGACTGTGTAAGATCATGAATCAAGTAACCCCCATCAAGTGACAACAGTGTCGAAAGCTATCATGTGGTAGAGCTTTAGTCAAAGTATCTGCAACATTATCTCGAGTGTGAACCTTCTCAAGAATAATGCGCTTAGTGGCTAAGCAATCTCTTATGAAGTGATACCTCACCTCAATGTGCTTGTTCTTTGCATGATAGACCGGATTCTTAGCCAAAGCAATGGCACTCTGACTGTCACTGAGCAAAGAGGTACATGCTGAGGTAAACCCATATCACAAGCAAGATAAGAAAGCCACAATGCTTCCTTACATGCCTTACTTGCTGCAGCATAATCTCCTTCTATGGTGGAAACAACTGTACATTCTTGAAGACGAGATCTCCAAGAAATAGCACCTCCAGCAAAATGAAAAATGTACCCTCATGTAGACTTAGGATTGTCTACACAACCAGCATAGTCAGAATATGTGTAACCAATAATGGACACTTTCCCTTTACCTAAGCATAGACACTTGTCCTTAGTGCCACTCAGATATCTCAAAATCATCTTGATCTCTTCCCAATGTTTCTTGCCAGGATTAGACATATATCTGTTCACAATTCCCACTACAAATGCAATGTTTGGTCTCGTAGCTACCATAACATACATGAGACTACCAACAGCAGACTGATAGGGAATTTTGTTCATGAATTCCTTTTCCTCATCTGATTTGGGGCAATCATCCTTGCTCAATTTCACATATGTGGGTAAGGGCATATTCAATGCCTTTCCACCCTGCATATTGAACCTGTGAAGTACTTTGGATATGTACTCACTTTGAGACAAGTATATGCATCTTTTACTCCTATCACGAGTAATGCGCATGCCAAGAATATGTTTGGCATCCCCCAAATCCTTCATATCAAATGTCTGACTCAACTTCTTTTTGAGAATTGACAAATCATAAGAGGTCTTCTGAGCAATCAACATATCATCGGCATAAAGTATCAAGCATATCAAGGTGCCATCTGAGCATCTCTTTGTGTAGAGACAATGATCCTCATTGCTTCGAGAATAGCCTTGAGACTTCATAAAAGCATCAAACTTTTGGTACCATTGTCTAGGGAACTGTTTAAGTCCATACAAGCTCTTCTTGAGCTTGCAAACTAGACTTTCCTTGCCAAGAACTACATAACCCTCTGGTTGTTCCATATAGATCTCATCTGTAAGATCTCCATGCAAGAAAGCAGTTTTCACATCCATTTGGACTAGCTCTAAGTCCTCCATTGCAATGAATCCAAGCAACATGCACAGGGTAGTCATCTTGACCACTGGAGAGAAGATTTCCTCGAAATCAACACCATGTTGTTGCTTTAAACCCTTTGCAACAAGTCGTGCTTTATACTTTGGAGAAGCACTATCTGATGTGAACTTCAGCTTATATACCCATTTACATGGTAAAGCTTTCCTGCCCTTTGGCAAAGGTACTAAATCCCAAGTACCATTCTTGTGAATAGAATCCAACTCACTCTTCATGGCATGCTCCCACTTGACATGATCCTCTGTCTGCATAGCCTCTTTGTAACAAGAAGGCTCATAGGCATCTGTTAGCATAACAAAATCTAAACATGGAACATATCTATCAAGTGGATGTGAGACACGTGCACAACATCTCAATGGTTGATGAATAGGAATATGTGTAGACTGATCTGAATGGACATTTACTTGAACATCCCTATGTGCAACATTTTTATGCATGCTAACCGGAGGACTAGTATCCTCAAACACCACTCTTCTCACTTCAACCTCCTTAATGGGCTGTTTATGCATCTTAGACTCATTGAAAATGACATCACGACTTCTGAGCACTGACCATGTTTCAGGATCCCATAAGCGATATCCAAATTGTCCTTCTCGACCATATCCAAGAAAAATGCATTTCTTTGACTTATGGTCCAACTTTTGTCTAAGATTCTTGGGTATATGAACATATGCTTCACACCAAAAAACTCAAAGATGATCATAATATGGTGGCTTCCCTGTCCATAACTCTTGTGCCACTTCCAGACCTTTGGCAGTACTAGGTGAAAGGTTAATCACATGAACTGAAGTCAATACTGCTTCTACCCAAAAGCCTTGTGAGAGGTTTGCATGATGCAACATAGAAACTAGTCTATCTTGAATAGTTCTATTCATCCTTTCAAGTACACCATTCTGTAATGGGGTATAAGGAGTTGTAAAGTCTCTACAAATCCCTCTAGACTGACAGAAAAGGCTGAATTCATGTGAGGTACAATCACCCCCATTATCTGAATGTAAAGCCTTAAGCTTAGTTCCTTTTTCAGTCTCAACTGAAGCAAGCCATTTTTTGAAAGTAGGGAATACTTCATCCTTCGATTTGATAGGATATATCCAGACTTTTCTAGTAGCATCATCTATGAAAGTGACAAAGTAAAGAGAACAACCTAAGGACCTAGTGGGCATAGGACCACACACATCTGTATGGATGAGATCTAAAGGCTGAATTGAAGAGTCAATGTGCATCCTATGCACATTTCTCGTTTGCTTTCCATATTGACAATGCTCACAAAATGAAAAATCAAAGAAAGATAACATAGGTAAGTAGCCAGAATGAGAAAGATTTTCCGATCCACTACGAGATATATGGCCAAAACAACCATGCCAAATACAAGCCATAGGATGTTCACTAACAGCTAACAAGTGTTCTTTCTGTGATACAAATAAAGGATAAGTGAGCCAACTTTGCTTCCTTTTGCAATAACCATATTCCCCTTTGATATGCGAAAGGAATGAGCATAGAAGACCACCTTGTAACCAAGTTCATCAAGTTGACCAACTGACATCAAACTTCGTGATAGCTGAGGTACATGGCGTACATTATGCATAGTAAATTTTGAACCATCAATGAACTGCACAACCACATCTCCAATCCCCACAACATCACACTAGTAAGAATCACCAAGTCTCATGGTACCAAGAGACTTTGCTGCATAATTAGAGAACCATTCTCTATGTGGTGTCACATGGAAAGAAGCACCAGAATCTAGCAGCCAGGTGTGGGAAAGAGAATCAACCATAAGAGCCTCAGTTAGCACAGTACTATCAAGTGTCAACACATCAACATCATCCGAAATAGCATTAATTTCTTCAATCTTCATAGTCGAAGTAGATGGTGCAAGTAATTGTTTAACATGCCCATCAACATTATGTCCTTTACCTTTAGCATTATTTAATGCATAACAGTCCTTCTTCATGTGTCCTTTCTTATAACAATAATGGCATTCGATATCCCTCTTCCTTGATTTACTTCTACTCTTATTCCATTGACCATTCTTTCCTTGTTCTTGCCCCTACCAGGTTGTTGATTCTTTCCTTGGTAAGAATCATGAACATTATATGCATCTCCACTCTGAGTGCCGACCATAGATTTTCTACGAATCTCCTCACTCAAGAGTGCTCCACATATGTCATCATAGATGAGTTTACCACCAGGTGCACTATTGCTAATAGCTGTGCAAAATGTATCCCATGATGAAGGCAAGGTGCATAATAGCAATACTGCTTTCATTTCATTATCCATATCCATTTTTTTGAGCCTGTAATTGAGAGAATATAGCATCGAACTCATTTAGATGAGCAGCAACACTACCTGTGTCCTTCATACGAAGGTCATATAATTTTCTCATCAGATAGACTTTATTTGATGCCGTCTCTTTTTCATATTTATTTCATAACTTCTTCCAAAGCTCCTCTACACTTTTTTAGTCTAATACTGTAAAGTAAACATTATCTGCCAGGTGCAAGCAAATGGTAGACCTGGCCATTTCATCTAACTCATCCCAATCATCTTCATCCATGTCAGCAGGCTTCTTTGAAATTCCATTTACTGACTTCCATTGCCTCCTTTGAATCATCACATCTTTAATTTGATTCTTCCATAGAGCAAAGTTTGTGCCATCAAATTTTTGGATCTCAAAATGATCTTTGCCCTACAAGTTATAACTCCTCCTCGGAACACTAGCACTAGAACCTGATCCACCGGATGTGCCTAAGACCTCTGATGCCATGATGGTAGAGAACTGAATGGAATGATAATGGAGCTAGAAGAGTTCGAACACCAACGGACTGAATGGTAGAGAACTGAATGGAATGATAATGGAGCTAGAAGAGTCTGAATGGAATGATAATGGAGCTTCTTTGAAATTCCATTTACTGACTTCCATTGCCTCCTTTGAATCAGCACATCTTTAATTTGATTCTTCCATAGAGCAAAGTTTGTGCCATCAAATTTTCGGATCTCAAAATGATCTTTGCCCTACAAGTTATAACTCCTCCCCGAAACACTAGCACTAGAACCTGATCCACCGGATGTGCCTAAGACCTCTGATGCCATGATGGTAGAACTGAATGGAATGATAATGGAGCTAGAAGAGTCCGAACACCAACGAATAAGTGTATCAAGGAGTAAATCGACCACTGTATAGTTGACAAAACCAAAAATCTGGAAACAATTTGCCAGAGTATCCTCTGCAAAATGAGCATATGACTAGTGTCAAAATATCATAAAACTGCAAGTACTGACATGTTTGCCTGCATAGTGAGTCACTGACTCCACTGCATATAATGAGTTACCCAATAGAAGCCAACTAGGCTATCATCAAGCACCTATGAACAACTATCATACATCTCCTATGGCGAGGCTGGGTAAGTCTTCCGCTTGCATCAACTAAAGAGACCCCGACATCTAGGTGTCTCCCAGTTAAGAAAACCTCACCACGACCCTCTTTTTCAAACATAAAAGGCTTTATGCAAAAACATAACCGCTATATCAATGACCACATGGACATACATAAGCAATATCCACAGAAGCATACATGGTGTGTATGTGCTCAATATATGCAGTAAAATGACACTAAAAGGCTGAATGCACAGCCAAGAAACTAGCCAAGAACACTTACAAGTGTCTGTCAACTCTGATGTTTTGTGTTTGCAGGTGTAATAGGATGTTTTTCAACAACCTACATAATATTCCACAGTCCTTTTACAACCAATACATGACGCATCATATAAGCCCAAAATGGGTAATTGGTACCGTCCAACTTATCCTCAACAACCAACATACGGAATACATCACTGCTTTCAGGCATGGTCACTGACTAAAATACCTTGATGCAAAAAATTGACTATATCTCAAAAAGTTGAACAAAACTACCTTGTCGAGTTCTGCTAAACCTGTAGCACACTTCAAGATGCTTTATACTCGTGAACAAAAACATGTATATATTTTTGGCACAAAAAGACAAAATAACCTGCACAAGCACTACGATAGTGCATTTGAAGTCCAAAACGAGCTCCTAATCACCTTGAGTATGCTTACCAATGAGAGAAGTGCAACAGTCACTAGTGTGCGACGCAGAGAAGTGGAAGTGTAAGGTGCATGGAGAGTGACTAAGGATTTGTGCAAAGATTGCTAAGCTATACTCCCCCAAGGATCTCAAGGTCTCACTGTAGTGTGTGCGTGCCGACAGAAGGTATTCACTCCTCCCCCTTTGTGGAAGCTTGGTGCAAGGTGTGCACAAGGATAAGCTTGAAGCAGGTGGAGGTCTGGTGCACAGGAGGCCGGCGGCAAGAAGACTTTGGGATATTTGGTATTTTGTAAGTGGGCACTCTGTGGGATTGTGCACAGAGGTATTGGCTTGTCTTGTACTTCAAACATTGTAATTGTCTTACTGTAATCAATCGGCAGAAGCTTCCAGGTGTATTTTCTCTTCTTGTTTCTTCCCTTTTCTCCTACAAACCCTCAAACTCCTTCTCGTCTAAGAATCCCCCAACAAAATTTGGCACGCACGGTGGGACATCCAAGGAGATTTGAGCTTAGGAGAAACCAAGTGCAAAGCATAGAAGAGATCAAGTGTCGACAGAACCACAGTGCTACTTCATCAAACAAAAGGTAAATATTCTTATCAAGTGTCTCATATTTAGTGGGCTATGAGCTGCTCATGACCACAACCCGGTCCCAAGTATTGAGGGTCACTTGCAAGCAGACAAGAAGGAAGGTTTTTAGAAGGTCCCCCAGTCCACTATCTTCAACATCATCAGTCAAGAGCATGGCGGGTCAGGTAGACTTGGAAACTTTACTCTCTAGATTAAATATAAAGTTTCCTTCTTTCAAAGGTCTAGCTCAGGAGGATCCAGATGAACACATTAGAAGGTTCTTGGCACTATGTAAGACTAGAGGCCTAATGGGTAGGGAGGATGCCTTTTTGATTCTCTTCCCTGCCACATTAGAGGGATTAGTTGATAAGTGGTTCAGCCAGTTTACTGAAAACCATTTTACCACTTGGGATGTGATGAAAGATGCTTTTAAAAATCAGTTCCAGCATGGCAACACTGCGGAGATTATCATAGAAGAGCTAGAAAATTTAAGATTAGGTCCAGGAGAAAAGTTCCCACAGTTTGTGACTCGGGCCAAAGCACTAATGGCTAAATTGCCAGATCCACCACACGATTTTTTTGTTAAGAAATGGTTGGCTAAGCCCCTAGCAGTGGCCACCCAATGCAAAATAAAGGAATTAGTGCTACCTACAGCCTCCATAGAGGAGTTCATCAGCACAGCCACACGCTTGGAGCAGATAAGGTACCAGTATGGAGCAACTTCTTCCCAACCAACATATGGTACAGAAATGGAGGATCCAGTGATACAACTAAGGAAAGAGCTGGAGGGCTTAAAAAGAAATAAGCCCTACAAAGAGGAGGAGAATGCTGTTGCTCAGTTGAGAAGGGAGATTGAAGCACTAAAGCTCCAAAAGGAGGAGGAGGCCCAGGCAGAGGAATTGGCTCAGCTGCGACAGGAGTTGCAGGAGCTCAAAGGAGGTGGCATCAAGAGTGGACTTTGGTGTTCCATGTGCAGCAAGCAAGGTCACATAGTAAGTGAATGTCCTCTGTTAAGTGTGACTTGTCAATTATGCAGGAAAGTTGGCCATGAGGCCCATGAATGCCAATCAAGAGGAATGCCTGCAACGACATACTAGACACAAGGAGGACCCCCAACACCAGCAAATGTGATGGCTGCTACACCAAATCAAGGTAACAACTATAATCCTAGACAGAGGAATAACTTTGGAAATGGGCCTAGGAGGCCAATCATCTGTTTCAGATGTGGAGAATGCGGGCACTATCAAAGTAGGTGCACCCTACCAGAAAATGCCCCTCCTTGCAGGAACTGCCCTGATGCAAGAGACCATTATACAAATTGTTGTCCTAAGAATCAAGCCTCTTCATCCGGGCCTCATATTCAAATGATTTCGGTGCACAAAGAAGAAGCGTGTGATCGGGTCTATGAGCCATCACCATCTACCAGGGTGGTGCAATTAGAAGAAATAGAATCTTTAACTGTGCAGACAAGAAGCAAGGGGAAGGCTCAAGCGGACATAGGACAAGGGTCAAAGATTAAGGAATGGAATCAAAACAGAGAACCATCTGAAGATAAAGTCGCCATAGGTGCAGATACAAGTCAAAAAGGAGATCTCATATGCAATAGTGATGCCATTGGGCATGCCTTCAACAGGGCTCATGAGGAGTTTGATAAGTCAATTGGAGCCCATGCTCTCAAGGAATCAGAGGCTTCAAAACTACTCAAGTCCATGAAAAAGGAGGTTAGTATTTTTGATTTAATAAATCTGGATGGGAAATTCAAGTCAGAGTTATTACAGATAATTGATGAAGCTTCCACTACAAGTTTGGTGGCAAAGACTGCTGTTTTACATAAAAGAAAAATTGTAGGGGAAGCACCCCTTACAGATTATAAAGTCCTCGATTGACAGTATCTATCCAAGGTCATGAATTTCAAGGAGTTATTGTGGATGGTGGTTTTGGCATTAACTTGATGCCTGAACATACAATGGAAAAGATTGGACTCCACCCTTCAAGGCCTGCAAATTTCACTGTTACTTTGGCAGATCAGAGCAAAGTAAGGCCCTTGGGAGTGATCCCAAAAGTTCCACTTGAAGTACAAGGTAATCTATTCATTCTGGATTTTGTGGTTTTAAGATTGCCCCAGGTTGAAGGAGGATTTCCTCTCTTAATTGGACGACCATGGTTGAGGCATGCAAGTGTCATTCATGATTGGGGCAAGGACACTATGTGGGTACAAAAGAAAGGGCAGGAGCTGACACAGATTCATTTAGAAGAGGGCCCAGATAATCAAGGAAACACTAGCATGATGCAAATAGTTGGCATATGCATGGAAACGGAATCGGAGGATCAACCCCAAATAGATTTCGAGGAAGAAGAGGATATTCTAAATTGGCTCCAAGCAGGCAACTCTTCCTCTTGTTTTGGAATTTTTCTTAATAATTCTTGCACGTCTGAAGGCTATGATGAAGATAAGGAAAAAGTCTAGGTTGATGGATTGGGAGAGCCCATCACAGACCACAGAAGGGGCAGGAAGACACCCCTCAAATATAACTTGGAGGAGGATATGACAACCACGGATAAAGAGGTTACTAAAGCTAAAGGCAAGGTAAAAAATTCTAGTGAAGAATGTTCTTTCCCAATTCAAGAAATCCCTGCAGGATGGATGCAGGACAAGGAGGAACACATTGAAGTCCAAAATACACCTGCTTATGAAGCAATGCACAAAAAGCTAGTAGAAGAAGACAAGGAAGAAGATGAGCACGAAGATAATATGGTAGAGAGAAATCCTGTCCAAGAAATACAATTAGGCACTCAAGACAATAATCGGCCAGTTTTGGTGGCCACTTGGTTGTGGAACCACCCAGGGCTCCTTGAAAAGGTAAAATCATTCTTGACCCATTATAAAGATGTTTTTTCTTGGCATTATAAAGACTTAGAAGGAGTGCCTGCAACTTATGGAGAGCACATAATCCCTCTGATTGATGGAGCCAAACCCATAAGAGGGAAGAGTTATAGACTTAATCCAAAATATGATGAAGCTGTCTATGTGGAAATACAGAAGATGGAGGATGCAGGAATCATCATTCCTGTAGAACACTCAGAGTGGCTCTCACCTATGGTTATAGTACCAAAGAAGAATACTAATAAAATCAGAATTTGTGTTGACTTTAGAGCACTCAACAAGGTGACCATTCCAGATGGGTTCCCAATGCCTTTTGCAGAGCAGGTCATTGAAGAAGTGGCTGGGCATGCATTATATAGCTTCATGGATGGATTCAGTGGCTATAATCAAATATCAATACACCCAAAGGATCGTGAAAAGACTGCTTTTATCACACCTTGGGGAACATATGTGTATGTAAAAATGCCATTTGGGCTTAGAAATGCTCCAGCCACCTTTAACAGAACGGTCAATCTCATTTTTGGCCCCCTATTGCTGGAATCACTTAGAATCTTCATGGATGACTTCTCTTCGTTTTCAGGTTCTCACAAAGAAACTCCTCTAGATTGTTTGGACCATCACTTGAGGCAGCTGCAGAATGTTTTCAAAAGATGCAGGGAGACTAAGCTAAAGCTCAATCCAAACAAATGTCATTTTGTTGTGACAGAAGGAACTCTCTTAGGACATGTGGTGTCGGCTAAAGGTATGGCCCCAGATCCTGACAAAATCATTTCTATATTAAAGTTGCCTAAACCTAAATCCCCTAAAGAGATTCAGAGTTTCTTGGGGCATACTGGATACCATAGAAGATTTATAAAAATGTATGCAGAGATAGCCAGACCACTGGCTAGACTTACAGGTAAGGAAGTACCTTTTAAATGGGAAGAAGAGGAGGAAAAAGCATATCAAACATTACGGTCAAGGTTAGTGTCTGCTCCTATTTTGATCACACCTGAGTGGTCAAAAATCTTTCATATACATGTAGATGCCAGTGCCTATGCAGTGGGGGCAGTTTTGACCCAACCCAGTGAAGAATTTAAAATGGACAGACCAATTCAATATGCTAGTAGAATCTTGACCAAGGCTGAAAGGAATTACAGTACTACAGAAAGGGAAGCCCTAGCAATGGACTTTGCTGTCCAAAAATTCCGTCATTACTTACTGGGAGTAAAATTTATTATTATAACAGATCACCAACCACTAAAATACTTACTCAACAAACCACAAGCCACTGGTAGAATATGGAGGTGGTTATTGTTGTTCCAAGAGTTTGATTTTTCTGTAGTCCATAGACCAGGTAAAGAAAATGTTATGGCGGATCACCTATCCAGAATCAATATGACAAATCAAACTAGTGGAATCAATGATGATTTTCCAGATGCTCATCTGTTTGCTGTACAAGCTCAAGGGTGGTATTATGATATCAAAAATTTCATTAAAACTGGGTTGTATCCAGAAAAGGCTAGTGTTGTGCAAAAGAAGAGACTGCTAATCAAGAGTAGACCATATACCTTCATTGAAGATAAATTGTATAGACAGGGCAAGGATGACAGGTTTAGGAAGTGTTTGGAAGAAGAAGAAGTGAGGGAAGCCCTTCACTCTGCACATGAAGGTATAGGTGGTGGGCACCTTCCAGGGCATATTATGAGTCAAAGGATACTGGATGCTGGTCTATGGTGGCCTACACTATTTAAGGATGCAGATGAATGGGGTAAGGCATGTGACGTTTGCCAGAGGTGTGGACCTAAGCCAACAAAGCAAAGGCATAACCCCTTGATTGTTTCCACTTCCTGGCAACCATTTGAGAAGTGGGGGCTAGATTTTGTAGGGCCCATCTACCCTCCCGTAATTCCAAAAAGAGAAAAATATCTCTTGATAGCTACAGATTATGCGACAAAGTGGGCTGAAGCTATTGCCTCCCCCGACTGCACTGCCCAAACTGTTGCTGATTTCATTTATAGTAGCATCATTTGTAGGTTTGGATGCCCGCTTGAAATTTGTACAGATCAAGGTACCCATTTTGTCAATAAGGTCCTGCAGGAAATTTTCAAGAGGTATAGAATTCTACATAGGACCTCTTGTGCTTACTATCCAAGAGCCAATGGACAGGCTGAATCAACAAATAAGGTTTTAATCTCAATGTTAAGAAAGGAGTGTATGTTACAGCCCACTTCCTGGGGAATTGCTTATCAAGGTACCCTATGGGCATACAGGTTAGCCTACAAAGAGGCCACAAGATATTCTCCATTCCAACTAGTTTATGGCATATTGCCCATTGAGCCCTTTGAATTTTTACATGGATCACCTAAGATAGCATTCATGCAGGGCAAGAAGGATTGTGATGTCTCTCAGAGGCTCGGAGCACTACATAAAGTGGAGGAGATTCGTCTACTAGCAAAAAAACAATTGATAGAGACTCAGATGAAGAGGAAGGAGGCACATGATCGACATCTGTGGAACAACAACATTAAAGCAGGCATGTTAGTTCTTCTCCATAGACCTCATCTTCATACACAACTGAGAGGAAAATGGCTTCCACATTGGGAAGGACCTTAGAGAGTCAAAACAATGCTAAATTGGGGTGCTGTGGAGTTAGAGACGCTGAAAGGAGAGGCCTTGCCACTGGTCAACATATCCAGGCTCAAGGCCTATCATCAACACACTTGAAGAAGTATGGATCACCTGGAACTGCAAAATCTGTCAAGGTTGTACATAGCTTTCTCATCTCATTTTGCTCAGTTTTAGTAGTTTTCTTTAGCAATTTCATTCTTGTCCCTAGTGTTTTTAGCAAACCTAGAAGGCATTTCATAACCTCTGCAAACAAAAAACTTTTGGGTATTTTTTGGAAATTTTTCTAACAATTTTAGCATTTTTCTAGCATTTTTTATCCCTTTTCGATGTCATTTTCTTGACAAATAGGAGGAATAAAAGGAGGCTCTCTGGGGTTTGATGAAAGAAATGGGGCCTAGCCCTGTAGAAAATTTCATGAGAATTTTTACAGAATTTTTTGGCAATTTTTTTGGCATTTTTTTTGGATTTTTCCTTCCTTTTTTCTATTTTTTGGGTTATTTTCCACCCAAAAAAAAGCCCCCAGGAATTTCGGGTTGAGGCAATTAAACCCCCCCCCCCCCCCCTCCTCCCCCCCCACCGACCACCACTGACCAAACCCCTCCTCCCCCCCCCCCCGCCACCCCCCCCTCCCACCGACCACCACCGACCAAACCCACCCCCCCCCCCCCCCCCCCCCCCCCCGTTCTGACAGCCCCCCCCCCCCCCCCCATTATTATTTTTGTTTATTTTTTATTTTTATGTTTTCCTTTTTTTTATTTCTTTTGTTTATTTTTTAATTATTATTATTTTCTTTTTATTTTTTTATTTGGGCGTTCGAAAAGGGACAAAAAAAACCAAATATATATATATATATATTTAATTTTATTTTTGAAAATATACAATTTATCTTTTTTTTTTATTATTATTTTTTTTATTTTTTATGGCTCAAACCTTTTGGCTCTGGATCGTGCCTCGGTTGGCCGTTTTTTACAAAAATGGAGTCATTTTCATGTTTTTTGGCATCTCTGGATTCAGTTTTTGACTTTATTTTTCCATATTCCCACTTTTTCTTTGACTTTTGGTCCAAACCCACATGTTTTGTGCACAATTACCACATGTTTTTATTTCACCTCATTGGCCACATTGTCTGTTATCACCTCCTCTCACCATATGTTCAATATTTCACATATGCTCCCTCTGTAGCTCTCCTCTTTGATCATTGTTCCCTCTCCAGACCCCATAATCCTTCTCCCAATCCCTCCCTTTACCCATCTGCCCAGCCACATCCTTAACCCTCCCGACCCTATCCCTCTCAGCCCCATCAGCCCTCCTTGCCCCTTCCCTTCTACCCTCCCATTGCCATCCTTTTTGCTTTTCCATAAAAAAACATCCCACTTCTGGTTCTTTTCTGGTGCTTGTTCTGGTGGAATTGGTTGCTTCCTTTTAAAATTATTTTTCCATCCTTCAAAATCTTCAACATAAATTTGCTCCTCCCATTTTACATGTGGCTTAATACCTTCCTTGGTAACTGCTATTTAATATTTGTATAATTAGCAACGCATGTATTAGGTCAACTAAAATAGGAGAAACATATGTGTCAAGAATATTCTAAAGGTTGGGTGGACAATTCTAAAGGCTAGATGGACAAAACATCTTCATTCAATACAGGTATGTATAATTTGACCTTACTCTCATAACATGTGTATGTGTGTATATGTGTGTGTATGTTTATATGTGTGTATGCATTCATGTATATTATGTGTATGTTTATATATGCATGTATATATATATATATATATATATATATATATATATATATATATATATATATATATATATATATATATATATATATATATATATATATATATATGTGTATATATATATAAATAGATAGAAAATTGAAAATTATACCTTAATAGTGTCGAAACATATACATTACTCCATCCAAAACGATTTGGAAGATTGCGAATAAGTAAGCTTGCACTTAGTCATGTCAAACGAATTCCTTCATATACATGCTTTAGACATTCCTCTTGAAGCTATTTCTCATTTTTAGAAATATCAATACTCTCACTGTCATTTTGATACCAATCCTCAATAAAATCTGCCATGCCATCATCTTCATCATTGTCACACAAATCTTGTACTTTATCATCTTTTGAATATAGATCTTTCAACCTTGCATATTACATAGGATTACTTTTGTGTAGCCTCCTCATAGAAGCTTCTGATAAATGAGGTCTTACTGGCAATTGTGAATGGTGTGGAGGAATATCATCAACATCATACGTTGGAATCTACACATATAAATAAAATTCATTAGTATTCCATAAATGAATAAAAAGTAAACTTTAAATATAAAATTAAGTATGTAAGTTATTAAATATGGATATAAAATTTTTATTCTCTCTAGCTAAAAGGTGATCTTGGAGGTCTACGCCATCCATAATTCACTAATAGTTCATCACCGGCATGTAATGTAGTAATAGCATTGACAACTATCTGATTGATCAGAATCTGATTATAATAAGAAACAAAAAAATATATAAGTTATGTATCCATCAAATATATTTAAAACTAAATGTTTGATATACTTACAATATATAGTCGTTGCACGATGAGGAGACGGTGGTGGAGTTCCATCTGATTGATCAGAATCTACAAATAATGGTATTTGATATTAATAATCTGATTATTTACATACACAAAAAATTCACATATACATATTTACACATACACACATATTCACATATACACATTTACACATACATATTCATATATACACGAATACACATTATTGTGGGATAAATGCATGTATTTTGTATGAATGAGTGTATATGCATGCATGTGTGTGTACGTATATATGTGGATATGTATATGTGTGTTTATGTTATATGTATGTATATGTGTATATGTATACATATATGTATGCGTATATGTTTGCATGTATATGTGTATGTGGGTATGTGTATGTGTGTGTATATATGTGCATGTATTCTCATTTTTTTTTCTGTTTGAGATTAAATTAACAGGAAATATTGTATGGTGGAAAAAAATAAGAGGCGGCCTAACATACCACCTGAGACGTGGCAGTTTTTTCGTAGACAGCTACGACTTCAAGAGTCATTTCCTTAGCAGAAGGTACACAAATTAATAGTTTATATTTATAATTCATATATTTTAATAATTTTTTATATTTTATTTATGTATTTCTTTTTTCTTAAATAAACAGGCTGATGCAAAGAAGAGAGTGGAGTCAGGCCACACATCACACCTAGGCCAAATGGGCCATAATGCTTTTGTAGCTACATTTGTAAGTATATGTGTTATTGTGAGTATATTTTTTATTTTAGTTAAAATGCAAGCAACTAATCTTTTTTATTTGTTTCAATGCAGCGAAAGGATTATGGCACATATCCTACGAAACATGAGATCGAGTATGCTACACATTTTGGATATCGGCATTTGAGCGAGTATATGCGAGATCATCCGGATGCCTTTGTGAGTATTATTAAATTTTATATAATAATTTTATTTTTATGAATGGTTTAATTGTTTTACTTATTTATGTTTGTTATATGTAATACAAGAGTATTATGGAGAGGTAGATATGGATGAGGTGGAGAGACAGACATAGGAGGGACGATCTCAATCGTCATAGGGTGATTGATGATCAGGATGATCATGATGTTGTTGCTGATGATGATGATGATGATTAGGATTCTAGTTGGTTATGACATTGGATTATATGTATTTACATTGATATATATATATATATATATATATATATATATATATATATATATATATATTATCTATATATTTTTCATTCCAGTTATGTTTTGAATTGTGTGTATGGTATTAAGTAATGAAGAGTTTTGTTCTATTGATTGTTACTATTGTTTATATTAAGCATGTGTTTTAATACTTTAATTATATAATTCATTCATATGTGTGTGCATAAGTGTATATGTATGTGTGTGTATATGTATGTATGTGCATGTGTATGTGTGTGTATATGTATGTATGTGCATGTGCATGTGTAAGTGTATATGTGTGTATGAGTATGTGCATGTGCATGTGTATGTGTGTGTATATGTATGTGCATGTATATGTGTAACTCTATGTTTATATGTGTGTATAAGCATGTATATGTGTATATGTATGTATGTGCATGTGTGTGTGCATGTGTATACGTGTGTGTACGTATGTGCATATATATGTGTATATATGTGTATAATCTATGTATATGCATGTGTATATGTATGAAACATGCATGTGTATGTGGATGCATTTCCATTTGCATCCATGTGCATGCATATGGATGTGCATATACATGTATTTACGTATATGTTAATGTGTGTATGTGTATATATATATGCAATAATGCATGCATGTAAGTCTTGTGCATATGCATGTGTATGTGTGTGTATGTCTAAGTGTATGTGCACATGTATATGTGTGTATATATGTGTGTGTATGTGCATGTGTACATGTGTATATGTGTGAACGTGCATCTTCATCATGTATAAGTGTATAAGTTCATACCAATAAGTGTGAGTATGCTATCTAATGAAAATAACACAATTCAAATGATATACAAAGAATAGAAGTTGTACTTACAATATTTAGCCATACTTTTTGCTTGGTTAGCTTCTTGAATAACCTGCAATAAAGAGAGAAAGAAGAGAGAGAGAGAGAGAGAGAGAGAGAGAGAATTCAAAGAGAGAAAGATGTAGAAAGAGAGAAACAGAGACAGAGAGAGACAATAAGATAGAGCTTAGGCAAAACAACAATTCTGCATATACTTGTTTCAGCTCGTAAGCGCAGCGCAATTGCAAACGTTGGAGAGCTCTTCGATCAGATGCGTGAAAATGCCGATCGAAGAGCCTCCAACATTTTAATTTTTTTCATCAACAGATCATCATGTAAGCGATGGTAACGCATCGTAAAAACCACTGAAATAGGTGTCGCATAAGCGACATTTTTTAGCGTCACGTATGCGACGCTCTTTAAAACCGTCACCTTAGCAACGCTCTATGCGAGCATTGCACACCCCATCGCGCCATACATAAAAAAAAACGTCGTTTTATTCATCGTTTGATCGACGGTTCGCGCGCGATGCTCATTGCGACGCATTTTGCAATTTTATAGCGACGAAATTGTGTCGCCTTAACTGTCGCTATGCGCCCGTATTCCTTGTAGTGAATTGCTCATCTTCCATGGGTTGTATCATGAAGATAGAGATATCATAGCCATCCTCATTGCAGTGAGGAGTCCATTGTTCTTTGTTCACCACGATGTCTAACATCTTTGCCCAATTGTGAGGCTCAAATCCCTCATCTGGGAATACTATCGGTGCATAGGTAGGATCTTGAAGGGTATGTCGGTGGCATTCGGATCCTAAGGTTCTGGCTTTTGATCACTCTTCCTCTTGTTTTGCCACTTTACACATCCATAAATGAGTGTCCTCATGCAACCGTGAAGGATCTGATGCTAAGGATTATACTGACTCAACTTCTTCAGGTGTTCTATGGATGGTATTCCACTGTAGTGGGGGTACATCATGATGGGAATAGTCTTTGAGATTGACTTTGGTGGTCACTCCTAGATTTGTAGATACAAAGATTTGGTTCCCCAGTCTTGTACGATTTGTAGTTGCCACATGAAAGGACGTCCCAAAATCATCTCGTAAGCATCCAGTAAGCCTAAGGGTCTCTCGATATGATCATTAGCCATTTGCAACTTCGTTCTCGTGGGTCTTAGGGCTAGATTGCCCCATCCATTCCATAGGAAAGTGGTGGCAATGGCCACTCTAGCACCTAAGTCTAGGATTGCTTTGGTGGTGTAACCTTGGTAGAAGATAGGTAAATAAGTGTTTCCCTCTTCTCCTTCACTCATATCTCCAATCCTTGCAATGGGTATTTCTAGAAATTTCCTGTGCGAATCTTCATGAGAGTGGGTAGTAGCTGTCTTTGGTAACTGGTTTGCCACATGCTTCCACAGCTCAAGTTTAACCTTCAACAAATCTTCTAAAGTGAGATGACACTACACTTTAGTGTTCTTTATTACGTTTGTATTCCTAGGATTAACTGATTCTTTGTTTCTTACTAATATAGTAGGTTCTCTCATACTGATTGACTTTGCTTCACAAGGACCAATGAAGTGAGGTAATTCTTGCAAAGAATGAGATTTGAAATTTGTTTGTTTGCTAGGCTATTCCACCTATTGTTCACCATATGTAGAAGGTATGTCCTGTGGGAATGGTTCATGGAGATCGTCTATCTCTTGATCGGTGGGTGAGTTTCTTGTTCCAACTCCAACTTCCATTTCTCTTCTTGAATTTCTCTCAAAAATCCTTGTGAGTACTTATGTATCGTACAAAGACTCTCCTAATTCGTTGTATTAGGCACTTGCGACACAAGAGATGGTGTGTCTTCTTGTGCATTCGAGATAGAATAGGTCCTCTTAGGATCAACCTTTTCCTTATTAGAAGTCAGGTGTTCTAGTCTCTCTAGTAGTCCTTGAAAGTATAGCTCTAGTTTCACTAGGTTGCTCCAATTGACATACTGAGATGCTTTGAACATGGTCTAGGCCAATTCAACCATTTTCATGTAGAGCTTAGTTCTTTTTATCTTTAGATCTTCTCTGGGATAGTTCTTACTTAATTCTCCTACCTGGGGTCCTTCTCTTATTGTTGTTTGGTATGCCTTGAACATCATATCTAGATCCTCAAGTATAGGTTCAACTAGAACAGATCTTGGTCTTGGTGTTTGGTTTACCTGATTTGACTCTTGGGAGGCTAGTTCTAAGATTTTGGCTCTCGTATCCTTTAAGCTTCCTTCTAAATCATTTATTTTTTAATCCATTTTCTCTTAATTATTTCTCGTGAATCCTTCCAAGATCTAGTTTTCCTTCCATTCAACTCTCCTACTTCACTACTCTCAGCTATCTTGTCAGGGTTTGTTTGTTGATTTTATAGCAATGCTTGCTCTCATCACAGCTTGGATAGGTACATAGGCTGGTGTGGATCCATTTGAAGTGTGCACAATGCCTATCACATTAATGGGGGTTAATTTAGAGGCATCGGCTAGGTCCTAGGACCTTCTCATATGAGGTGTTCTTTACCACAGTTGGAACAAAAACCTTGAAAGTTATAATATTGTGGTTGTCCTGCTCGTGGAGGATGTGGGCACTCCCTTATAAAATGGTCTCCTTGGCACCTAAAGCATGTTCCTTTAGGACCCAGTGATCTTTTCTATCTCAGCTGGGGCCATGGGTTGGGATTGGCATACATGACATTAGTATAGTCTAGCTCCCAGCTAGGTTCTATCGATGGTCTATCATATTGATATGTTTCCAAATGTTCAGGTGACTTGATGTAGCATGCAGGGGGGCTATCTACATTGGCAAAATCAAAATTGTTGGAGTTAGGATCGTTTTCCGTGATCAATGGAGATGAGGGTACTAATGCTCTACTGAGATTCTCTTCTACAACATCATATTTGATAGAGATTACATTGGATGGGGGTGGTGGCTGCTAACCTAGGATCAGTTGGGGTCTAGGTTGAGTCTGGTATGGAAACTAGTAGTTCTATTGGGGTCAATAATAATGAGGTTGAGTGTTGTATTGGCCAAGGTATCTATCAGGTTGTTGATATGCCTGCGGGTAGTTCTATCTAACCACTTGCTTGTTGTACGGACAATCTTGTGCAGTGTGGTTAGTGTACTGATTTTCTATTATGCAATACTAGCTACTAAGGTTGCCTCAAGGTTATGTCATGTTTGGACAAACGTTTGTCATATGCTCATCCCCATAGCTACAACAACACTTGACTGAGGTTATCCTAGGTGTTTTTTTGCTTGAGACTCCTAACTTTTGAGCTACCTTCCTTGCTAGGTCCTCTATGGAACTAGAGTTATTAGAAGGAAAATGAGTAGAACTCTCTGTGTCCTTGAAGACCTTGGAGAGTTCCATCTCTTCTTCTAAGTTGTCCTCGATGTCTACATATCCTCACACATTGCTCTAGTGTTCGGGGTTCTTTCACATATACATATGATCGTAGTTTAGAGCTCAGTAACCCATCCAAAAATAGAGATAATTGTTTAGCTTGAGTGGGAAACTCTAGCATAGGACATCTCTCGATGTAGTGTATGAATCTACATCCATCTAGTCTGACTATCTCCTGAGGGATTTGTTTGAAATTGTGAATCAAAGAAGAATTATTGTGCCTAATCCCACTCCTAGAGAACTCGATGATAAATGATTCTAATAGGTGATGGATGTCTCTAAATTGTCTTTGTTGTAAAGGTTGGAACTAGGTTAAAGCAATGTCTTTCAAGGTGAGTCCAAATGCATTATATTGGGTGAACATGTCGTCCACTTGTTCAGCTCGTAGCACTTGCTTGAACTCGGCCACGTGGTCATAGTGATCTCTTATTCCATCGAAATAGGTTTTCATGGATTTCACTAATTGGGTGGTCAGAGATGATTTGCATTTTGTGATGCATTTAAGTTGTCCTATCGAAAAAATTAAGTTCTTTGTCTGGGTGCACTTACACTCTCAACTCTCAAGACTTCTTCCTTTAAAAACATCCGTTGGCACTTAAATCCCTCTCATCCCTATCCAATCTAGGGTTTTTTTCCTTGTTAGTAATTGAATTGAATAGATCGGTTAGATTACTTACTATCCTTGGTTTTGCTCAGAGTCCTTGAATAGCTCCAACACAAGTGTCACCACTGAACTAAGCTAATTTTGTTTTACTTGCCGATTACCAAAAACTACCAATAAAGATGACCTTTGATTGCCCTTTATCAACAATTCAATAATTAGGGAAAAATATTTCAAAAAATTAAAAAACGCTAGTTTGGTCGTTTCTATTGAATCGTCGTGATGGTCTAGTAGGATCGTGATGGCGTGGCAAAATTGCAATGGTGTGGCCTCTCGTCATGATGTTCTGCAATGAGCACGATGGTCAAGCATCGTCGTGATGGCATGAGCCAATCATGATGGTCTAGAATTGACGTGATGGCATGAGCCAATCACGATGGTGTATTCTCTCGTCACAATGGTCTGAACCAATCATGATGGTTAATGGTCATCATGATGGCATGAGCCAATCATGATGGTCAATGGTCATTGTGATGGCATGAGCCAATCGCGATGGTCAATGGTCATCGTGATGGTGTGAGCCAATCGCGATGGTCAATGGTCGTCATGATGGCTTGAGCCAATCACGATGGTGATGCGTCATCGTGATGGCATACACCAATCATGATGGTTCACAAAAGTAGAATGTTTTTGGATGCAAATATGGATTCCTTAGTGTGCTAAGATGCTCTACACCCTCAACATGACATATTCAAAAAAATTGGAACTTCTAAAACCATCACGATGGTCTGAGGCATTCGACAGAGATGATGAATAGAGGTAGATTTTTACCTATAGAGTGTTCTAGCCTCTTACTGAAGCAATATCTTGCAAATAAAACTCACAAACACATGCAAACACACTCTCTCACTTGCTCTCTCTCTCTCTCTCTCGCTCTCTCACAAATGCAGGAAATCGGAAGAGAAGGGTGGATATGGTGAATTTTGGTGAATTTTTGTGATGTATGGAGAAGATGTGGGGATGAAGGATTAGTGTAGGGAAGGTGAAAGAAGATGAATAAAAACACAAGAATAACAACAAAACACTAATTAATTACCTTCCAATGCTAATCTCCAAACACTCTTACCATCACATGTTTGTCCTAGAGCTCATCCTCGAAAACGATGCCAAATTTGGTGTTGTTCTAGACAATGGCAAGTACCTTGTCAAGAAGCTCCACCTTCTTAATTGTCAATCCATAGAAGAGATAGGGTGATATGAAGATCATGAACGAGTGATGTGTGCGAAGGTGAAGGTGAGAAGCACACTAGTACACACACACAAGGTAGAGGCAAGAGGAGAGACAATGGAAGGCGTAAATCACACTTGCATTACTCAATTACCTCTTACACTTACCCTCTTACAATCCAACTTTTTCTAACCTTCTAACCTCTCAAAATGAGCTCTCTATCTATCTTTATAGTTTTTTTACTTGACCGATTTCAAACCTAGTGTCTAGGCTAGTTAAAAAATAATTTCTAAAGCTTATTTAGAGGTTCAAACAAAGTCCAAAAATTACAAAACTTGGTATGAGTGATCTATCTAGGCTCCTCAATCTCGAGGACTCCTCGGTTTGCAGAAAATGGAGTGTCTCATGACAAATTTGGATTTTCTATGTCACATATGTTACATGGATAGTTATTATAATAATTGTTAAGATTCTTACAAATTATAATGAAAAAATCTTTTTGAAAAAGAATGGACGTGGTCCCCCAATCTTCATGCATTTCCTTCTACATACTTCCTTGATGCTGATGCCTATGGTCAATGCCAGTGCCACTGCTAACAACCTATTCTGTCCTGAAGACACAAGAAGACACTCCATCCCTTGTGCCACAAGTGCCCAATACTATGGATAGGGAGAGCCTTTTTTTGATACATAAGTACTCACAAAGATTTTTGAGAGAAATTCAAGAAGAGAAATGGAAGGAGCAAGAAACTCACCCACCAATTCAAGAGATAGATGATCTCCAAGAGCAATTCCCACATGACATACCCTCTATATATGGCAAACAAGAGGACGAACAACCTAGTGAACAAAAAAAAAATTGAATCTATTTCTTTGCAAGAATTACCTCACTTCACTGGTCCTTGGAAATCAAAATCAAACAATATGAGAACTCCCACCATACTAGTAAGAAATATCTTCTTAGGAACACGTATGTAATAAAGAACACTAAATTTTAGTGTCATCTCACTTTAGAAGTGTTGTTGAAGGTTAAACTTGAGCTGTGGAAGCATGTTGAAGGTTAAAGTCGTCCATGTATATTCATACATAGACAACTAGTCCTCCTTTCTTCTTGGGGTATAGGGAAGGATCTACGTCACTTGGCTTGTATCCACACCTTCACAAATACTCCACAAGCCTTTGATTACATGCCCTAGGAGCTTGCTTTAAACCATACAATGCTTTTCTAAGTTTACAAACAAAATCTGAATATTTCGGGTTCTCAAACCCTAATGTTTGGGTCATGTAGACTGTCTCTTGCAAATCACCATTAAGAAAATCTTTCTTTACATCCAATTGATATATTTTCCACCTCCTAGATATGGCAACCCCAATGATTTCCCTAATTATGGTAATCTTTGCAACTAGGCTGAATTTTCCTTCATAGTCAATTCCATAGGATTGAGCAAATCCCTTTGCCACAAGCCTTGCTTTGTACCTAGCAATTGAACCATCAGAATTTCTCTTAACTTTATTGATCCATTTGTTTCCAATTACCTTCATCCCTTCTTCTCTTGAAACTAGACTCCATGTGTTGTTGTCTTCAAGGGCTTCATACTCCTCCTCCATAGCTTCTTGCCACTCCTTTGTGTCTTTGGCCTCTTCATAGCTAGAAGGTTCATGATCTTTTATAAGAAAGAATCTCATAGAAAAGTGCCAGAAATACCCATTGATAGGATTGGAGATACATGTGAAGGAGAAGAGGGGAATACTTATTTGCCTATCTCCTGTCAAGGCTACACCACCAAAACAATCCTAGACTCAAGTGCTGGAGTGGCCATTGCCACCTCTTCCCTATGGAAACGATGGGGTATGCCATCCCAAAGACCTATGAGAATGAAGCTACAAATGGCTGATGGTCATATCAAGAAATGCTTAGGCTTGTTGGAAGGGATAACTCTAACGATGTAGTGTGGAGTTTGAGCACACCTTTGCCATTTGTGATTTTGGAAAGAACCACGCTTACGAGATGATTTTTCGATGTTCTTTCATGCGGCAATTCTAGATCATATAAGACTGGGGAACAAACTCTTTGTACTTGCAACATCTAGGAGTGACTACCAAAGTCAATCTCATAGACTATTCCCATCATGACGTACCCCCACTACAGTGGAATAGCATCCATAAAGCACCTGAAGAAATGGAGTCAATACAATCCTTAGCATTAGACCCTTCATGGTTGCACGAGGACACTCATTTATGGATGTGTAAAGTAGCGATATGAGAGGAGGAGTGGTTTAAAGCCAGAAATGTAGGCTCCGAATGACATCAATGTAGCTATAGTATTCTCGGATGAGGAATTTGAGCCTCATGGATGGTTAGAAATCTTAGCCACCATGGATGGTTAGAGATAGTAGTGAACGATGACCAATGGAATCCTCACTGTGATGAGGATGGCTATGATATCTCTATCTTCATGATAGAACCCATGGTAAGTGAACCTGTTTTAGAACAATGTAAGGATGTGACCCTAGAGCCAACCGATGCAATTGATGAAGATCTACAGTGCATCATCATGGATCCATTCTGTTCTTTAGAAGAGGAATATCTATATCTAGTGGAATACACCTTTCTTGATCAAGCCAAGCTAAGGCAAGAAAAGAAACTCACAAACAAGATCAAGCTTGAAAGGAAGGAAGGACGAGAGAAATCCCCTACTCAAGGAGAAGAGGGACCCCTATTCGAAGTACTAGAAATTTTTAAGAAATATGAAATCAAAGATCAAAGAATAATGGTAAGAATGCTTAAGAGAGATATTAGCATAGAAGAAGCATACAAAAATCGAGAAAAGACTAAGAAGATAATAGTCATAGTTGAGGAAGGAGTATTGGAGATTGAGGTCTCTGAAAGCACGCAAACAACAAAAGGAAGAAGAAGAAGCTTGGAGCACAACAAACAATACTGAATGTATTACCACTAGAATGTACAAAGATAAGTAACTGTTGCTCTAGCACAATGGTGAGAACCACGTTAAGAAGCTCCACCTCCTTAATGTCAATCCGCGGAAGAGATAGGAGTGATATGAAGATCGTGAATGTGAGAGTGAAGGTGAGAGAAATGCACACACACATGCACACACACTACGAAGAGACAAGCAAGACACAATGGAAGGTGAGAAATCAACTCTATTACTCAAGATCACTATTACAAGCTCAAAAGAACTCTAACCTCCAACAAGCTAACACTAACCAACCTCAAAAATGAGCTCTCTAGCTCTTTTTATAGTTTTTAGACTAGTTTTGACCGGTTTCACATCTAGTGATCGGCATAGTTAAAAATTAGGTCCTAGATGCTATTTGGAAGGGTAAACGGTATCTAAAAATAACGAAAATTGGTACGCGCATTCTACCTAAGCTCCTCAAGCTCGAGGACTCCTCGGCTTGCACAAAATGGAGCTATGGATTACAAAATGGGGTTTTCTATGTTACATATGTTACAATAGTGATAAAAATCAATGTTGGAGGTTTTTGGAAAGTATTTGAAAACATAATTCTTTGAAAAACGATTCGATTGGCTCCCTGCTTTGTCGTTACATGCTTCCGTGTTGTCTGTGCCTCTGGCTACTTCCAACACCCCCCTCCCTCTCGCTTCTGTCGTCCCTGACAGAACCTTGCTGTGAGGCCTGCCGGATATAGTTCTGTAGGAGGTCTTGAGTGAGGGTGTGCTCGGAGATACGAATGCCTCGGGCCAGGTCTGCCTCGAGTTTCTCCCAGTCGATTGGTTGCGGTTCTTCCGGTGGCGGGAGCTGATAGTGTGTGGAATAGACCATTCGTTCACAGGCAAATAATTGTAATAAATGTGTAGGCCTGTTTATGAATACCTCTGAATGGTATTCCCAGAAGCCGGTTGTGAACATCTCTTCGAATGTCTGCTTGTAGCACGCCGGTAGGTACTTTATTCTGCAGTGCCAGGCATAACACACTTGTAGCGATGGCGTTGTACTCATATCATATACCAGATCAAAATTGCCATGCTCAAAGCCTGGGGTGTTGACATGTGGTGCCTTGACGCGTCGGAAGACTTTAAAAATCATTTGCATCATGTCAAAGATTTTGACAGTCATATGCGCTGCTATATCATCCATATGCTTTAATCTAGGGAGCCAGTGGCGAATTGTAGCCATCATGTAGCCAACAGTTGGTAACTCAATGGGTGGCTTAAAATAGGGGTAATTCAACCAGTCTTGGCACTGCTTATTGTTTTGTACCTTAATAGCAAAGGCAGTCCAGGAGCGGCGTCGTGGCACTGGTCCCCAACACGGATTGTACTTCAAATGCAAAGGTGCCTTTACCCATGTACTCATCATCTCTGGATACTTCTGTAGTAAATCTTTTCGCCACTCTGGTTGATAGATCTCTCCTTGCTGCGCATCTAGTGGCAAATCGTCCTCCTCGAATTGAGTTGCATGCGATGGTTTCTTACCTGTCTCTTTCTCAATGGCTAACTGGTATTTGGCCATTAACATGAAATACGGTTTATACTAGAGCTCATGCCCAGATATGTATCGTCGCGGGGCCAAATGAGCAAAGAATGGAGACTGTAATATTCTTTCTTCTATCATCGCCATGGCATGTAATTGTGCCTCTACTCTAGCTGAGTGCGTTGTTCCAAGTTCCTCAATAGTCTTCATCCACGCGGGGGTCGGAAGTTCGTACGTCATCTGACCTTCGGCCGTGACGCGTCCGCCTGGGATGGGTTGTGGCTCGTACGCCTCTTCAAACGTTTCCTCCACCGGGATGGTGACCGTTTCTTCCTCCGCTGGAAGCTCAGGTGGGGAATCTGGCCTTGGTGGCGCTTCATATACTGCAATCCTGGATTCAAGGGTCGATACCTGGGCCCATAATGAGTTGAGTTCCTCTAGGAGGTCAAGAGAGGGGTCCACAGGTGCTGGTATGTCTTGGTGTGCCGGTTCTCGTAACTGAAGTAATTTGTGATCTTCTTTGAGTTTCTATAACTCCTCGTTCATGCGATCGTATTCATCTAGCAATCGTACATGATCTTCTAGCAGAATCCTCATCGAGTCTGAGGGAATGGCTTTGAACCTGCTAGGACTGAGTGGTTGGTCTGGGTGGTCGAGCGCTGCTTCTAAGTTTTCTCGGTTCTGATCCTGTAAGCGCTGGTTTTCTTCCTTGGCGGCTGCTAGGTGTCTTCGTAGTAAGCCCATGTTTCGTGTTAGCGTTGCATTGCGGACTGTCTGGGCTCTTAATAAGTTATCCATGTCAGCAGTGGCTTCCTTGGTCTTTTCTTCACTTTCTAGTTCCAATTTGTGATAAGCCTCGCGTAATTCCTGGTATCGGGTGTTCAGAGAGGCATTCTCAATAGACAATAAATTAAGCTGCGACTGTAAGTCATTGGTTGTCCTCTGCAGCTGCTGGTAATTATCACCAAGAGATGTGAACTCATCTCTTACTTGCGTCATACGCATGAACATCTGTCGGAATGCATTATCTACAGTGGGTGATAGTATTAACGGGGTGCTAAATGAAGATGCAGTTGGTGTAGATGCAACGGGAATGGGGAATGGGGGTGGGAAGGTGGATGATGTAGTGATTGTTGAAAATTGTGATGTGCCTAAAAATGTTTGTGCCGGGAGTGAAGTGAGTGATGGTGCAGCGGGTGGTGAGATGTCCATGTCAGTGGACGTATCTAGTGCGGTGACCGTGAATATGGGTGTGATCGTGGGTGCTCGTGCTGGTGTAAATACGAGATTTACAAAGGTTGAGGGGTAATTTACAGGGGGGCTGGCTGGAGCAGCTTGGTGGAAAGGGGAAAGAGGGGTTAGAGTGGGTCGGGGAGGTGAGACGGGGGAGAAGGTTAAGGGCGGGGGGAATGGGAAAAAGGGGTCGTGGAGTTGTGGGGAAAGCTGGAAAAGATTGATGAAGGAATGGGTTGGGTAGAAAGGTGGGTGTGGGAGGGGGTAGACTAGGGTTAATGGGTGCGGGAATTGTGGGGTGAGTGGTCGTAAAGACGATTTCTGCAACACCACCGGCGAATGAAGATGTGGGTCTGGGGGAAGGAGGGTGAAGAGGGGAGGCTGGATGGATGGGCAGTGAGAGAGGAGCGGTGGGGGTGGTCGGTACTTCAGTGACTGCTGAGGTAGGTATAGTTGTAGCGTGGGGGTCAAACTGTGGTAGTGGCTTTCGTTGCAAGTACCTGAGTGCTTCGTTGGAGCCTACTGATTTGACTAACTCGCAGAATCCTTTGATGTATGCGTCTTCGAATCCACCTGTGACAAGTTCTTGTTCTATTATTGTTTGACTCTCTTCCTCTGTCAGCTTTTTGCGTGCCCAAACTTTTTCCATAGTTCTATACAGCTTCTTGATAGCCAGTGTGTAAGCTGCTGCTTCGTAAGTTTCATCTTCATGGGTACTTGTATCACCATGTGTGTCTGTTTGTTGGCCTTGGCCATCTGTCTGTTCATGCTCTTGGGATTCATGTGTTCCCTGGCTAGCTTCGTCGTCTCCTTCGTCGTCATCGATTGCTGTCCTTTCGTCATCAGAGCTGGACACGACCTGTCCTTGTGGCTGATCCCTGGGTGTGGTAGGGTAGCTAGGCCTTTCAAATTCTTGAGAAAACATTTGTCCTTCTGAAAACTGGAACTCGTTGGAGAATGCATCGGGCATCTCAAAATCAAACGTTTGGTCCAGTGGCTCTGCTTGTCCTGGTTCTAAATGCGGTATTGGAAAAGAGAAAGCTTCCGCACCAATAGTGGTGGGAAGTTCAGCTGTTGTGGTGATAGGTTCTGTGGTTGTGGCTGCTTGGGGTGCGACAGTACTGGTGGTGCCCTCCGTTACCACTGGTCTAGATAACCTTATGCGAATAGGTTGTACTGTGGGAGTGGCTGCTGTTGGTGACTGCTCTGGAGATGGTTGTGGCGAGGGTGATTCTGGGACTTGTAGGCACGGGATAGTACCTCTCATCCGTTTTTCGGCTCTGCCTTTCCTAGACTTTCTAGCCTTCCTAGTGGTGCCTTTGAATGCTTTCAGTTCCTCACTGGTCATGGCACGCTCTATGGGTAAATCATATGCCAAGCACATATATATGATCCTGGTGAGGGCGCAGCACCCATTGATTACCTTCTTTCGCTCCCACCTATGTTGTGCCAAATAGAGCTGATCAATGATCCAGCTGGCTAGATCAACCGTTTGCGGTCCAGTACATGCTAAGTATAATCCGAACCAGATTCTCTTGTGGGGCATGGTAAAACGATCCTGAGCTGGGAAAGCAAAGTGCTGCATGCATATCCTTAATGGCTTAGAGAGCTCAGGTGTTATAGCAGAAATATCCTCCCACTTAGTTACGTCACCACGCTTCATCTGCTCTGGGACTAGCCGTTCTTTCTCCGTTGGAGTGTGTGTTCCATGAATCTTGATGGCCGCTCTGATTAAATCCTTCGAAAGATAAAATCTTTTGTAAGGTGGATCATCCACTAAAGAAGGCAAAATAAAGGTTCCTGGGATGTCCTTATTCTCTGAGGCCAGCAAAGTGGTGATTAAGTAATAACACCTATAAAAGTCAGGTTTGGGCAGAGGATCACTGAAATACTCCGTGAAGCCGGCTCTATCCCAAACATGAGTTAAGTCCTGGGTGTTCTGTAGGCCTTCGAATTCTCTTGAGAAGAATTGATACTTGCCCCATGTGCGGTCATCAAATGTCATATTTGCTTCAAAAATGAAGTTAGCATCAGCTAAGGGTCCTGCTAGGCCTTGAAACCAATGAGAGTTATGATGTATCTTCTCTGTGTATCCCATAGGTGGGTTATCGATTGGCATGGGTCCCGGAAATCCTTGGAACTATGGCGGTGGAGCGGTCGGGTGGGATTCTGCTCGTAAAACATTGAGGGGCACTGCAGCTACGCTGGGGCCTGCTTCCGATGGTCCTGCTTCGGTTTGCATGATGACTGATGAGCTAATGGAAAAGATCTGCTACAAAAGATTAACACATTAGTATGGAAATTAATTATGATCCCATTAAGGTGAGACCGCAATCCCTTTCCATAACCGATGTGTAACCCGTGTAGCCAAGTGTCGTGAAGTGATTGATGCAATGATTATTTGCAAAACTAATGCAGGTCTCTAGACACCTACATGGTCAGATTATGCATACATTTCTTGATGAGCCGTTATTATGCATGATGTGGGGTTTGGGTGTATGAATTTATACAAGGTTTGGTTGAAGGTGAATTAGTACAAGGGTGGAGTTTAAACGGGGTGGGAAAATTGTTAGATAATGGGGTACAAGAAGACGTTTGGATACGTTTCGGTATCCATTTCCTAAGATTCTTGGAGTGGGTGGTATGTTTCTGCTGAGGGACAAAAAGCGGTACCGGGTTTGGTGGTATTGAAGGATGAAAAGGTTTCTGAGGGGTATATATTACATGGCTTGAGGGTTGGGCTATAATACATTGTTTGGGTACCCAAATCTGCATGGGTGTGGGTCGATTGATAAGATACTTCTTGGCGATCCAAATCTGCCGAGTATTTGTACTTGGGTAAGAAGATCGAGGGGACTTTGGATACTGACTCTGCTTCTGTTGAAACTTTGTCCTGCTCTCGTCTGCAGTGTTGCCAATAGCCTGTGGTTGCTGTCCTTTTGGCACCCATATTTGTCGCGTGCCACTTGTTCTGTGATGTTGATACTGCTGCTTTGCTTGCCTTATCTGGTGGTGTCGTCGGTCTGGGTTCCTCTGTTGTGGTTGACTCATTCGTGGTTGGGTTTGAGAGGTCCATTGGACGCTCTGCTTTGGAAAAGAAGGGAGATCCAACACTTGCGTGACCTGCCCATTAGGAAGTGATTCGTTCTTTATCTTTAATCTAGGCCAGTCCGCAGCAAGTTTGGAAGGATGAGCACCGCAGGGTGTTCTGCTCATTTGGCCGCTGATGCAACCCACCTGACCGCTGATTGTATTCATCTGCCCTAGCGGTTGGGTAGCTGCCCCTTCTAGTTTGCAGGAAGCCCCAGGGAAGATCTCCTGTCGTCCATCTGATTGACAACTGTCCATAGCCAAGCCCGAGTGGGTTGGTGTAGACGTAACGTGACTGGTCTGACCCAAGATCTTCCGGTCTTCCGTCGCATGCGTTTCATAGGGTCTAGGGTTACAAACCTCAGTTGGAATGCCGTTAGGGAAGTCAAGCGGTATCACTCGCTTCTGTTCTAAGGTTCCAATCTGTATGGAGCCTTGTCTAAGATTTAGGTCCACTGAGTGATCGTATAGCCAATCTTGGCCAAGGATTAGGGGTTCTATCAGGTCGTCATCATGGCACACTAGTAGCTTCGCTGTCATGGTCACATCCTTAATGAGGATAGGAAGGTCCACCTCACCCATGCAAGGGGTTTCCATGCCTCCTAGGCCTATGAGGTATGCCTCAATTGGCCGCATTTCTATTCCTGAATCCTTATAGTGGGACCATCTAATCGCACTAGTCGCAGCACCTGAGTCAATTAAAGCCCTGAGCTCTTGGCAAGGGTTGCCGTGCTCTAACCTGACTGTAATGAATGGTCTCTTGTCCACTATACTAGGATGAGTGGTTGACTTTACTTGACACATGGCCATGGGATATCTGGGTGTAGTTTCCAGATGGTTATAATGTTCTCTCCCTAGTCCTTGTCTTCTTAACTTCATGCGTTTAATACGTTCTATTGCTTCTGCCTGAGCTTCCGCTCGTATTCTATTTTCTTCCTCCTTACGCTTCTTTGCCAACGTGAGTCGTCTAAGCATATCCTCAGTAAGAGGTTCCTGATATAGCCTGACTCTACAGCCACTAATATAATTTGGCATTATATCTCCTTCTAAAGTGGCTAACTGTACTGCTCCACTTGTTGAGAGTCTGTTAATGATCATAGGTCCATAACCTCGCTTTTCTAACTTACGTGCGTGTTGCTTTAGCGTATATACTAGAACTAAATCTCCTTCTTTTAGGCCTTTATCTTTCACATGTGCATCAAAATATGCTTTCTGTCGCTTCTTCGTTGCATATATGCCTGCTGCTGCCTTTAGCCTGGTTTCTCCTAATCGTTCCAAGTCCATTATTCTCGCTGATAATTCATGGCCGGTCCACTGATGTTCTTGTGCAACCTTAAGTGTCGGTATCAAGAAGTCCAAAGGGAGCACTGCATTCTGACCAAAAACCATCTGAAAGGGAGTTGCATTGAGTACGGTCTTGTAGGCCACTCGATATGCCCAAACAGCGTGGTGTAATTGTTTGTCCCAATCTGAACGTTTGTTGTTCACGAGTTTCGTCAGTACGTTACAAAGGATCTTATTAGTGCTTTCAGCCTGACCATTGGCCTGAGGATGATATGGTGCGGATTTCTTGTGAATCACCATAAAATCCTGTAACAAATATTCAATGACTTGGTTTAGAAAGTGAGTGCCTCGATCGCTCACTAACTCTATAGGCAGTCCATATCTTGTAAAGACATTTTCAAATAAGAATTTTGCAGTTGTGTGTGCATCATTCTTTTTCGTGGCTTTTGCCTCTACCCATTTCATAAGATAATCTGTGGCAACAATAATGTATTCCGCATGTGTACCTTTTGCAGGGGGGTTAATGGGTCCTACAAAGTCTATACCCCACTTTGAAAATGCACGTCCTCCCATCATGGGTTTCAATGGCATTTCATCTCTGCGAGTAGGAAACTGAGTTCTTTGGCACACATCACATCTCTTAACATAGGTATGAGCATCCATGTGAAGAGTGGGCCACCATAATCCTGCAAAGAGGATGGCTTTGATTATCCTATCGGGTCCAAAATGACCTCCTGCAACACCTTGGTGTGCAGTCTCTAGTATGCTCAGATAATCGTTCTCATGAACACATTGTCTTAGATATCCATCTCGTCCTCTTTTGTATAGATTATTGCCAATAAGTGAATAGTCGTGAGCTTCCTGCTCTAGACTGCGTTGTCGAGCTAAGGTCATTCCTTGAGGGAATGTTTTCGTCCTCAAGTATGTCACTAACGATTCACTCCAGTCTGGTGTGAGAGACACGTGATATAATGTAGCATGCTCTACTAGCGGTCTTTCACAACAGACGTTGCATTCCTTACACAACCTGTAGACATCTGCTTCCATCGTAGGCCAATATACTCCTAATCTATGCAGAGTCTGTAATGTTCGATGTTTTGAATGATGTTGCTTTAATGCACCTATGTGTGCTAATTGCAACCAATTCGCATGTTCTGATTCATCTACACAACAAGCAAGAATCTTTTGATTATCCTGTTTATATACGCTTCCTGCCATTATTTGGTATCTCTGAGATTTGGTAATCTCTCCTTCTTTGATCTTTATCCTAGGATTCTTGGGTCCATATGTGAGAATAGGGACTATAGGTTTAGCCCATTCTGGTGCTATCTCAAGATTAAACAAATACGCGTCTGGTAGATCATCCGCTACTCCTTGAGGAGCTTCTCCTGAGGTTAATCTTGAAAGGTGGTCAGCTCTAAGATGTGTCTTTCCTTTCCTGACTACTACTTCAAAATCATATTCCATGAGTAATAGAAACCAACGTATCAGTCGTCCTGTGTTACATGGTTTGTTGACTAAGTACAATAGTGCTTGATGATCTGTAAAGAACTTGAATTTGTTGGCCAACAAGTAGTGCCTAAACTTCTTTACTGCGTAGATCATCCCTAATCCTTCTCGTTCCGTCGTGGTGTAATTTCTTTCTGCTGCGTTCAATTGTCTGCTCGCGTAAGCTATGGGGAGATCTATGTTACCTTCATTCGTGGGTTGTGCTAACACGCATCCTATGGCGTAATTGGATGCATCCACATGTACATGGAATGGCTTACTCCAATCTGGGGTAGTCAATATAGGTGCTGAGCACAAACGTCGTTTAAGTTCATTGAATGAATTTTCACATTCATCTGTCCATTCAAAATTGGTTAAAAGAGAGTACAAAGGCTTGGCTATGATTGCATACATGTGTATGAATCTCCTATAATAACCGCAATGGCCCATAAATGCCTGTACCTCTTTCACATTAGTTGGTCTAGGTAATTCTGCAATTACCTTCACCTTTTCTTCATCCGTAGAGATTCCATTTTTTGACACAATGTGTCCTAGAATTTTGCCTTGTCTGACCATGAAAATGCACTTTTCTGGGTTCAAACAAACCTGATATTCTCGACATTTGTCGAATATTTGCCTTAACTCTGGGATATGGGTCTGTCTTACATTTGAATGTGCACATAAGTCATCGACATAAACTTCCAAACTCTTGCGTAGGAATTCCTTAAAAACATGACACATGAGTCGCTGGAAAGTGGCGGGTGCATTTGTTAAGCCAAATGGCATCACACGAAATGCAAATAAGCCCCATTCAGTGGCAAATGCCGTCTTGTGTTGATCTTCTGGAGCAATGGCGACTTGATTATAGCCTGAAGAACCATCAAAAAAGCTGTAAACTTCCTTGCCCGCAACTCTTTCCAATAGATGTTCTGTGATAGGAAGAGGATAACTATCTCTAATCGTTGCGGCATTAACTTTTTTAAGGTTAATACACACACGCAATTTTCCATTCTTCTTGGGCACAACCACAATGGGGGATACCCATTCGGTATGCTCAATTTCATAAATAAATCCTGCTTCTATCAAGCGATCTATCTCCTCTTTAATCTTCGCAGCGTAGTTATCATTGTACGTGTACGGTTTCTGTTTTGTAGGTTTTGCATCTGGAGTCATAGGGATTCTATGAGAACATATATCTGGATCTACTCCTTTCAAATCTTTGTAACTCCAAGCAAAAACATCTCTATATTCGCGCAATAGGGCAACTAGCTCTTCTTCTTCTTCAGTTGTCAAATCATGCCCTATGTATGTACATTTTTCTTCTTCTCCTTCTATGGCAACTACTATTTTCTTGGTTTTCTCTCGGTTATCATATACTTGTCCGTCATTCGCTTTTCTATTAGGCATTCGTACCATGATTCTTATATCTTTGATTTCATATTTCTTGAAATTCTCGGGTACCTCAAATAAAGATTCTTCTTTTTCTGACATGGTTTCTTTCTTCTTTCTTTTCTTGCCTTCACTCGTAGTAGTCACTTCTGTGGCTAATCTCACCTCATTCGTAATTTCCTCGTGTCTCTGAGTGTGAGTCTTTACCTCGAAAAAATATCCTTCCTCTGATGCAAAGGGTGGGTCCATGATAATTGATTCTAAATCAAAATTGCTTGCATCCTCAAATGCATCAGTGTTAGGGTCACATTCCTCTAAAATTGTATCGCACATGATTGGCTCTACCGTGAAAACTGAAATGTCATAGCCATCCTCGTCACAGTGGGGTGTCCATTGTTCTTCATTGATGGCTACATCCATGGTTGCTAGGATTTCTGCCCAACCATGGGGTTCAAACTCTTCGTCTGGGAATACTACAGGTGCATACGCCGGATCCTGAAGGGTTCGTGGATTTTGTTCTGCACCTAAGGTCCTGGCTTCTAATCTTTCTTCCTCTTATTTGGCTACTTTACACATCCATAAATGAGTATCCTCATGCAACCAAGAAGGATCTGATTCTAATGAGTGCACGGATTCCGTCTCTACTGGTGTCTTATGGATGGTATTCCATTGTATTGGGGGTACATCTCTATGTGAATAGTCTTTAAGATTGACTTTGGTAGTCACTCCTAAATGTTGCAAGTACAACGAATTAGTTCCCCAATCTTGTACAATTTGCAACTGACGCATGAATGGTCGTCCCAATATCATCTCATAAGCATGGTTTTTTGCAAAGTCACAAATGGCAAAGGTATGCTCAAATTCTACACCACAAGTGGTGAGAGATATGCCTTCTAGTAAACCTAATGGTTTTTCTATGTGTCCATCAGCCATTTGTAGCTTCATCCTGGTGGGTCTCAATGCTGGCTTACCCCAATGTTTCCATAAAGCGGTGGTAGCTATGGCTACTCCGGCTCCTGAATCTAAGATGGCTTTTGTGGTGTAGCCCTGATGGGTTATCGGAAGATAAGTGTTACCTTCCTCTCCTTCGCTTACATCTCCAATCTTTTCTACGGGTATCTCTGGTACCTTATTTTGTGATTCTATTTGTGAGGGAGTAGTAGCAAGCTCAGGGAATTGATTTGCTACATGTTTCCACAATTCTGGTTTTACCTTCAATAACTCCTCTAGAGTGAGATTACATTGTACTTTGGTATTCTTGATCACTTCCGTGTTTCTAGGGATTACTAATTCTTCATTCCTCACTATTATCGTGGGTGCTCTCATACTAATAGACTTTGCTTCCCAAGGTCCTGTGAACTGAGGTAGTTCTTGTAACGAATTAGATTCAAATCCTCTGTGTTCACTCAGTTGTTCCTCCTCTACACCATCGTAAATAGAGGGAATGTCTTGGGGAAATTGTTCTTGCAAGTCGTCTATTTCTTGAATAGGAGGGTGTGTTCCTTGTTCCTTTCTCCATTTCTCTTCTTGGATTTCTCTCAAAAATTCATGTGAGTACCTATGTATGGAAGACAGGTTGTCTTGACTTTCTGAGTTGGGTACTTGAGACAGGGATGGTGCATTCCTTTCCTGTGTCTCTGGGACAATAGGGTTCCTAGGCTGATTTTTTTTCTCTTTGCTCTCTATCAAGTATTCTAGCCTCTCCATTAGTCCTTGAAAATGTAATTCCGGTTTTGCCATGTTATTCCAATTAAGATATCTAGAGGCTTCGAACCAAGCTTGTGCTAATTCTACCATCTTCATGCAAAGTTTCGTTCTCTCAATTTCTAGATCAGCTTGAGGGTAGTTTTTGCTCATTTCAGCTACCTGAGGTCCCTCTTGTAATCTAGCCTGATATGCACGAAACATCATGTCTAGATTTTTTGGTATGGGTTCCGCTAAAACTGATCCTGATTTTTGAGCTGGATTCTCTTGATTCAATTCCTGTGAAGTCAATTCTTGGATTTTGGCTCTAGATTCCTTCAAACTTCCTTCCAACTCACTTATCTTTTTACTCCATTTTCTCTTTATCCTTTCTCTAGAATCTCTCCAAGATTTTGTCTTTTTACTGTTAGATTCTGCAACTTCACTACTTCCGACTACTTTCTCTTGATTAAGCTGTTGGTTTTGTAAGAGCACCTGGGCTCTTGTTATAGCTTGGATAGGCACGTATGTAGGGTTGGATCCATCTGCGTTATTTACAATACCTATCACGTTGATCGGTATCACATTCGAAGCGTTAACAGGGTTCTTAGGACAATCTTTGATTATGTGCTCTTTGCCACAATCGGCGCAAAAGCCTTGGATGTTATAGTACTGTGATTGTCCTGCCATCGGGGGATGTGGACAATCCTTTATGAAATGATCTCCATGGCACCTAAAGCATGGTCCTCTAGGGCCCTGTGGTCTTTGTTGTCTCAATTGGGGCCGTGGATTTGGGTTTGTGTACATCACATTAGCATAGTCGGGCTCCCAACTAGGTTCCACTGGTGGACTATCGTAATGATATGTCTCCACATGTTCTGGTGACTCTGTGTAATATGCGGGTGGACTATCTACATGCGTAGAGTCAAAACTGTTTGAGTTCGGGTCACTTTCTGTGATCAAAGGTGAAGAAGGCACTAAGGCTCTACTTAGGTTCTCTTCTGCAACAGCGTATTTGACTGAGATGACATTCGCTGGTGGGGGTGGCTGCTGAGCTAAGACAGGTTGAGGTCTCTGTTGAGCCTGGTATGGGTAGTTCTGAGGAGGCCTATGGTAATAAGGCTGAGCATTGTATTGGCCTTGATACCTACCTGGCTGTGGGTATGCTTGCGGGTAGTTCTGTCTCACAATTTGTTTGTTGTATGGGCAGTCCTGAGCCGTATGATTCGTGTATCTTCTCTCAATTGTACAATATTGGCCACTAGGGTTGGTTTGAGGTTGTGGTGCATTGGGACACACATTTGCCATATGGTCACCACCACAGGTGTAACAACACTTGTTTGTTAGCACCCTAGGTTTACTAGAAACTCCTAGTTTCTGGGCCACTTTTTCTGCAAGGTCTTCTATTGAGCTAGACAATTTTGTGGATGCTAGAGATGAACAGTCTGAGTCCTTATAGACCTTTGAGAGTTCCAACTCGTCTCCTAAGTTGTCCTCAATGTCTATACAAATTCTTACGCATTGCTCTAGCGTTCTGGGTTCTTTTAGGTACACATGGGAGCGTAGTTTAGAGCTCAACAAGCCATCTAGAAACAATGACACTTGCTTAGCTTGTGAGGGTAGCTCTTGCATTGGACATCGTTCAACATATTGTCTAAACCTACGTCCTGCCAGTCTGACTGTTTCTTGAGGGGTCTGTTTAAAGCTATGAATCAACGAAGACGTGTCATGTCTAATCCCACTTTTAGAGAATTCAGTGATGAATGACTCTAAAAAGTGATGGATGTCCCTAAATTGCCTTTGTTGCAATGGTTGGAACCAAGTTAAAGCTGTATTCTTTAACGTTAGTCCAAATGCATTGTATTGCGTGAACATGTCTTCAACTTGTTCGGCTCTTAGTACTTGCTTGAACTCTGCGACGTGGTCATAGGGATCTCTTGTCCCATCAAAATAATTCTTCATTGATTTTACTAATTGAGTGGGTCTCAGTATTCTTGCGTGTTCGCGTGGTCTAGGTAGAGGAAAATCATCTCTACCACCTGGTATTCCATGATCTCTTTGTCTATCTGCTCTATTAGTGTCCGTGGTTGTTCTATCTCTCCCTATGGGATGAGTGAAGCTTACTTCCGGTCTCTCTTTATTTCCCTCTCTTTGATTTCCATGGGCTGAGGATGTTCTTGCCCCTTGTTGACTTGTATTCATGTTTGTTCTAGATGGAGGGAATACCAATTCACCTCTCCATGTGTATGTGTTTTTAGCGCGGTCAGGCACCACAAAGACTCTTTCTGAAGTCTCATCCAGGTATACAACCTTTCCAGGTGTATCCGGGTCCTTGAACTCGTATATAGTGATGATACCTACCTCACTAAGTATTTCGGTCTTGTATCTCCAAAAGGCTTAATCAGTTTCTTTATTTACAAACAACTCTATGCTTCTGTTGTCCTGAGGGATCCAATCCGGGATTAGTACTCGTGTCAGTACAGATTTCCCTCTAGGTGTTCTAGGCTCTTCTAATGGTTCTTTTCCTTGAGATTTTGTTTCCGTCTCTGGTTGAATCACGCCAAACTCATTGGTATTGTTTGGTTGCGTACTTAAGATGTACATCGTTCCTTCCTTGTCTATGTACGCGTCTCTCTCAAATTTCACCACTGGATGTTCCAATCCAATGGGTTGATCGGGGTTGTGCATTTGCACCACTTGCCTTCGCAAACCATCCTCATAGATGCGAGCACCTAATCGGTTGGTTCGGAGAAACTCTAGTTGTGTCCTATAGGGTCCTTCTGGCTTTTCTAAATAGGCTACATTCGACCCTCCTTCTGGTCTTTTTGTGCTAAATGCCATGTCTGATTCGCTAGTATCTGAGCTCTCGTAGGGATAACTAGTGTTCAATTGTTGAGCCCACGATCGTGCAGTAGTTCTTACACTTGCCTCTGATGATCTGAGACTTCCCCGGTCTGACTTACCTATATGTTTGCCCGATCTAAGGTTCATTAATTTTCTTCCTTGCACACTCGGTACACGCTTAGATCGTCTATGATTCTTTGTTATTACTGTCTTGATTCTTTTTAAATTTCTTTAGATTCTTGTCTTAATGTATGCGTCAGGAATTCGACTTTCCGTTATAATTTTGAGTTCTCGTTCCGTCAGACTTAGGTTCTTTCCTTTAGGTTTTCGTGTCACACCCTTTACTTTAGTCTTGAACTTGAAAGAATTAAATATCTTGAACTTGAGGCGTTCCTATCGGCGTTAATCCACAACACTACCGTTTAGCCTAAGCTAAGAATTGACTGAGGGGGTTGAGTAATCTTCCAACCTCGAGTCAGCTTTTCTAGTTGCTCTGAAGCCCAAGAAGCCGCGCTTCCCAAGCTTTATGCCCTTCACTGCCTTGCCTTGGTTGCCTTCGATTGCCCTTGCTAGACCTGGAAAAATCCAATATTAGACCAATTCACAGTTGGATGATCAAGCACTTGAGTATATACACCTTTTAAGTCCCTTCCCTTTTGCCCAATTTTTTAATGCTTGCCCCCTGGCTTTCAAGTCCCAAACTAGGTCAACCTCAAAATAGCTTATCTAAAAATAGACGTATCCTTTAAGAAAAAACAGTTGAGGTCACGTAGTACTCGTCAAGAGGTTTCTAACGAGCTATTAAGCTCAAAAAACGGACTTCGGATGAAAAAGTTATGACCGTTCAGGCCCTGGGGGGTAAAAACTGACAAACAGGTTTTTCTCCAAATATGAGCTAAGGGGTCTCCTATGAGTCTAATCACCCAAAAATTTCCCAAAAATAGCCCCAAAATAGGCCAAAAAATGAAACCCTAAAATTTGCAATGGGGGTGCACAATCGCGATGGTCTGAGACAATCGCGATGGTCTGGGACCGTCGCGATGGCGTGAGGGTGCACCGTCGCGATGGCGTGAAATTGCACAATCGCGATGGTGTGGAAGGGCACAATCGCGATGGTCTGAGATGATCGCGATGGTCTGGGACCGTTGCGATGGCGTGAGGGTGCACCGTCGCGATGGCGTAAAATTGCACAATCGCGATGGCGTCAGTCAACGGTCAACGTGGACAATCGCGATGGTCCAAAGTGAACCGTCGCGATGGTCTGGGCGCGATGGCGTGAGCCAATCGCGATGGTCTGAGCGCGATGGCGTGAGCCAATCGCGATGGTCTGAATTCTTGAAGTGTCACGATGGTGTGAGGGTGTCGTCGCGATGGTCTGAAGTGCACCGTCGCGATGGTCTAGATTGCCACGTGGCACCGTCGGCGCGATGGCGTGACACAATCGCGATGGTCAGAGACCGTCGCGATGGTCCGGCCAAGCCGTCGCGATGGCGTGAGCCAATCGCGATGGTGTGACACAATCGCGATGGTCAGAGACCGTTGCGATGGTCCACCAAAATGCAAATTTTGTGAATGCAGCTATGGATTCCTGTAGGCGCAGGTGTGCTCTTCACGCTGGTGTGGTCGCCTTCTCCAAATTCCGAACTTTGCAGACCATCGCGATGGTCTGACACAGACGGAAATTTCTGACAGAAACTGAAGTTTTTACCTTTTTGCAGCCTTCCTGATGCACTGGAGCTTTGTACCTGCAAGAAAACTCAAGAAAACAAAAGTACACACAAGCACCAAAGCACTCTCTCACTCTCTCGCATGCACAAATGAGGGGAAATGAGGAGAATGGGGGGATGTGGTGAATTTTATGATTTTTTTGGAGATGAAGATGATGATGCGGTGATGAAGATGGAGTGTGGGGGAGGTGAAAAACACTAAAAACTAAGTAAAAACAACAACAAAAAACTGAAATTTTTACCTTCCAACGCCACTTCTTGCTATACTCTTACCATCACACATTCGTCCTAGACTCGATCCCCGGCAACGGCGCCAAATTTGGTGTTGCTCTAGCACAATGGTGAGAACCACGTTAAGAAGCTCCACCTCCTTAATGTCAATCCGCGGAAGAGATAGGAGTGATATGAAGATCATGAATGTGAGATGAAGTGAGAGTGAAGGTGAGAAGCATAGAAATGCACACACACATGCACACACACTACGAAGAGACAAGCAAGACACAATGGAAGGTGAGAAATCAACTCTATTACTCAAGATCACTATTACAAGCTCAAAAGAACTCTAACCTCCAACAAGCTAACACTAACCAACCTCAAAAATGAGCTCTCTAGCTCTTTTTATAGTTTTTAGACTAGTTTTGACTGGTTTCACATCTAGTGACCGGCATAGTTAAAAATTAGGTCCTAGATGCTATTTGGAAGGATAAACGGTATCTAAAAATAACGAAAATTGGTACGCGCATTCTACCTAAGCTCCTCAAGCTCGAGGACTCCTCGGCTTGCACAAAATGGAGCTATGGATTACAAAATGGGGTTTTCTATGTTACATATGTTACACCTAGAGCAGATTTAGAGATTGAGCGAACAAAAAAATGCATGAAAATGGTAGAACTAGCTCAGGCTATGCTCGAGACCAGTCAATCACTCAATCAGACAAACTCTATCAAACCGGATTTGCATTTCCAGGGCTTACTAGAAAGATTAGAGCAGTTGGAAACAAACTGCAGGTTTCTTTACCTCCACAGGCTCAACCAGTTGTTGAAAGAGGAAGTCACTACCAGTGAAAGCTTATGTTCCTAATTCCACAGATGCTGGGACACCTCTTTCAATTCAAGAGTACCCTCAAGAGTTCTTGCAGGACATACAAGAAGAGAAATGGGCCAAGGAGAAGGGTAATCCCCCTCCTAGTCCTGAGATCGATGACCTTCATGATTCGTTTCCCCAAGAAATTCCATCTATTTATGGAGATCAAGCAGAGCAACAAGAAGATGAAAGATTAGATTTTGAATCTAATACTTTAGAAGAACTGCCACAATTCACAGGCCCATGGGAATCTGAATCTCTTCATATCAGAGCTCCCACAATATTGGTAAGACATGAAGACTCAGTGGTTCCAAGGAACACTGAAGTCGTGAACACTAAGGTTCAATGTCATCTCACCGGAGAAGAGGTGCTCAAAGTAAAACCTGAGCTATGGAAACATGTGGAAAATCAAGGTCCTGAACTTGATTCCAATATGTCAAAAGAAGGCTCTAAGCAAAGAGTACCAGAGATACCTCTAGACAAAATAGGAGACATGAGTGAAGGTGAAGAAGGTAATACTTATCTTCTGATCACCTACCAAGGATACACAACCAAAGTGATCATAGATTCAGGTGCAGGTGTTGCAATTGCAACCACCTCCTTGTGGAAGCAATGGGGCAAACTTGCATTAAGAACAACTAGAATGAAGCTTCAAATGGCCCACCCCTACAGTGGAATCCTATCCACAAAGCGAAAGAAGATTCTATCTATGTGCATTCTGAAAGTTCACCTAACCCATCATGGATGCATGAAGATACTCACTTGTGGATGTGCAAGGTTGCAGAGGAAGAGGAAAAATGCCTAAAAGCAAGAGAAGATGGAACTCCCCCAGGAGATAGACCACTTAAAGACCCAGCCTATACACCGATGATATTTCCAGATGAGGAATTCGAGCCTCATTATTGGGCAGAAATCTTAGCCACCATGGACATTGCTATCAACGAAGAACAGTGGACACCTCATTGTGATGAGGAGGGCTATGATATATCTGTGTTCATGTGTCAGCCCTTGCTAGAAGAGTGTGATCCTAGTGAGGCCATAGAAGAAGAAGAGTACAACGATGATCTAGAGTCCATTGTGATGGATATTTGCTTTAACTTAGATGAGCACTATCTAGAAGACATAGGGGTATTTACCCAAAAAGAAGAAGAACCTCTCACAAGTATCAAAACTGTAAATTCAAAGGAAGGAAGTGAAGGTAGTCAAAAGAAAAAGAAAAGAAAAGCAATGAAACAAGAAGAGGAAGTTCGCCATCTATAAGGTTCGTGTCTTTTGAGCTAGCACGTGATAGTTGCTTGAAAGAAGGAACAATACTAGAATCCTCTGTTTTACGTAAAAAATCAATGGCTTTGATTCTAATATGTTGTCCAAAAGCCCACATATTAGTGAACATTCGAGCCTGCAAAAGAAATTCAATTAGTAAATAGAAATTAATATACATATATGAAAAAAATAAAATATTATTAAAATAAAATTACCTTTTGTTCACAACCTATCATTAACTCTCTCTCTACTCATCTGAGATTTCTTCATTATTTGCATTGGCGCATTGCAAACGACTATATAGCCAATCCATGAAAGAAGATATATCTGTAATCTCATTATTATTACATCTATATCTTTTGTTTTTTCACCTTTTACTTCGGAGATTTTGAAGTTCCTGTTCGTACTCGCTAAGGAATGCTTGCATGCCTTCGCTATTATATGCTACAAAAGTAGAAACATCATTTTTTTCTTGAAATGTAAATAATAATGGAACTCCCTTACTTGATAATACCTCATCTGTTATTTTTGAAGAAGACTCGTTGGTCCATGCACATGGAGCTTCTTCATGAACTCTTTCAAGGTACTCATTAACGTAATACATGCACTCTTCAAGCATCCAACCCTTTGCCATGGATCCTTCTGGTTTCGCTCTTTGTCACACATAATCTTTTAATATTCCCATAAATCGCTCGACCCAAAACCTCCATCGAGTGTTGACAACACCTGCAATCTCTATTTCATCTACAAGATGGACTAATAAATGAACCTGAATATCAAAAAATGAAGTAGGAAGTTCTTTCTCCATCAAACATAGTAGCTCTTTGCATTCACGTTTTTTTTGTGGGATCGAGTTTTTGTCAATCTCTTTGGATGTAATCCACCTATACATATCATAAAAACAATTATAAAGAAGTGCAGAAATAAAAGATATCCAATATTCATACATATTAAATATAAAAGTATCATAATTACCTTATAAGTGATCCAAGATGATAGATCACATCTCGTACTCCTTTCGTTGTACATCCATCGATAACCAAAGGTAAAATATGTTTCAAAAAGTTATGCCAGTCATGGGTCTTTAACCCAGATAAGCTCTTTTCATCCATAGTAAACATGTTTTGAAAAGATGCTCCATATCCTGTAGGAGTCTTAATCAATTGAATTCTATTATTGATAGTCTATATCTCTTTTGTTGTAAGTACCCAAGGAGCAGGTGCATAAGTCGTTTCTTGTCGATGTCTATCAAAAACTAGCCATAACTTTGGTTTTGATTTTTGATCTTTCAAATAATTCCTTGATGCTATGGTATCTTTTAGTCCAAGAGCATGCTGCCATAGTGAATAACCAATATTTTTTAATATATTTATAGGATCAAGAAGATAACATAATTTTAACTCTTTCCAATACTCCAAAGAATACCATATTGATATGTTCTCTGCGAGTCCCAATTTTTCTTTACCTCTCTTGACATACTCATTATCTGAATCATCACTGAAGATTTCTGATTCTAGATCTATCAGAGGTCCATCTATCCATTTTTTATACCAATCCATAGGCGTCATAGGTTTTGGACACAGAGTTGTTTCAAGGTTTCCATTAAAATGTATCGCTTCTCTTTTAGATCTTAATGGATGATCATCAGATAAGAATCATCGATGTCGAAGATAAATATTTTTGTTGAGATTCTTACTATAGATTGATCTCAACCAATCACCACAATATGGACAAGCTTTATAACCCTTAGTAGATATTCTTGCATCATGAAAATGATAAAAATATAATTAGATTAAATCATATTTATTTACATGCATATTGAATAAAAAATTACATCAATACTTGAACAAACACCATATCCTGGAAAATCGTGAATAGTCCAAGCCATAATACCATGAACCATAATATGTCTTTCATTGATGCTTTTTGATACATCAATGACATTAATACCTCTCCATAACTCTTGGAGATCGTCAATGAGAGGATCAAGATATATATTCATATCTTTAACTTGTCTTTTGCCTAGGATTAAAAGAGAAAGCATTAAATGTTCCTTTTTAACGCTAAGATATGGCGGAAGATTGTAGTTTATGACTACCACTGGTCATGTTGACCATTTACTGGATTTCATGGAGAATGGATTAACCCCATCTAATGCAACTCCTAACTTTAGATTCTGTGGATTTTGTGCAAATTCAGGCCATGTAGAATCAATATGTTGAAAAGCAACACTATCATGAGGAATTCTCATTAATCCATTAGTACTTTTATGATCATGTCCCAAAGTCAAAAGCTTTGATAATTCGGGGCTTTGAAACATATGTCTAATCCATGGAGCCAATGGAAAATGTCTCAATACCTTTTTTGGGATTTTACCTTCTTCGTCCTTATATCGAGGAGATTGACATTTGGGACATGTCAAAGAGTCTGCATATTCACCTCTATGTAAAATACAATCGTTAGGACATGCATGTATACATTGATAATCTATACCAAGATTGTTGATTATCTTCTTCATTTCATCATGTGAGGTAGGAAGAATATTCTGACTTGGTAAAAACTTTTTAGATAATAACTTGTAAGTTCATAAAAAAAAGATATATTAAAAAAAGTAAATAAATAAATATACATATATATATATATGCATATAATTTTATATATGTGTATGCTTATGTGTATGTGTATGTGGATGTGACTATGCTTGTGCATGTGTATACATATGTGTATGTGTATATGTATATATGTATGTATATGTGTTTTATAGGTGTATATGTATGTATATATACGTATGCATATATGTATGCATATATGTATATGTATGTGTGTATACATGTGTATGTATGTATGTATGTATGTGTATGTATGAATGTGTATATATGTATGTATATGTATGTATGCATGTGTAGCTGTGTATATTTGATTTCGTTTTTAATTGTTTTTTGTATATTGTGGTGTGCAGATTTTCATATCTAGACCATTGAATCGTCTGGAAGTTTCCCATTTTATAGTCAATCTATTACCTGTCTTGCTAAGTTGTTTACAGATATTAAATAGCGGTTACCAAGGAAGGTATTTAGTCATATGTAAAATGGAAGGATCAAATTTTTCGCGAATATTTTGAAAGATGCATTAATAGTTTTAAAAGATGGGCGGACAAAAAGTGTCCATTCAATTCAAGTTCTTGTTCTTACCTTATCTAAATTAAGAATAAAAACCTGCATTGAATGGACACTTTTTGTTCGCTCAGTTGTCCTCTTCCAGTTTTTGCAGCTCCATTATCATGGTGTCCTATATGCTCAGCGTTTTCGCTATAGCTCTCCGGGACGGAGAGCACATTAGGTGGTGGGCAACTGTTGAGCCCATAAAAGTCATGTTGGTCAAAGTCAACTGCAGTCAAAGTCAAAAGATCAAAGTCAACTGCTCAAAGTCAACTTCTCAAAGTCAACTGGTTAAAGTCAACTGGTTAAAGTCAACTGGTTAAAGTCAACAAGGTCAAGGTCAAAGTCAATAGGTGCAAAGTCAAAGTACTAAAATGCAGGTGTCAAAGTGCACAAGTAGTGCACAATTAATTGTCCACAAAGGGTAAATTGGAGAAAGTGAGTTGCAGGTTGCAGAGGTATTTTCTCTAATTTCCCTAAGGTTCAAAGTGTGTTTTAAAGTATTTTGGAAGGTTCAGGTGAACCCCCCCTTAGGTGCAAAAGTGAAGACTTAAAAGAAAATGTGAAGGTATGTGAAGCGGCAACGTACGCACAGGTGAAAGTATGGCCCCCCCATTAAAATTTTGGGTTTTAGTCTAAAGTCACTACATGACAAAACAGTGAGTCGTTGGCTACCACTTGGAAAGACAATCTTGGGACATCAAAGTGAGCACCAAGATACCATTGCAGTTAGGAGTGTACGTGATCGGCACACTCAAATCAAGGCAAGGTCTATTCTTGGACCAATCTTTGAGTAAGCAAGGGAAGCATAGTCTAAGGGAAGGAAGAGAGAGAAGTGCAACAATCACCAGTGTGCAACGCAGAGAAGTGGAAGTGTAAGGTGCATGGAGAGTGACTAAGGATTTGTGCAGAGAGTGCTAAGCTATACTCCCCCAAGGATCTCAAGGTCTCACTGTAGTGTGCGCGTGCCGGCAGAAGGTATTCACTCCTCCCCCTTTGTGGAAGCTTGGTGCAAGGTGTGCACAAGGATAAGCTTGAAGCAGGTGGAGGTCTGGTGCAGAGGAGGCCGGCGGCAAGAAGACTTTGGGATATTTGGTATTTTGTAAGTGGGCACTCTGTGGGATTGTGCACAGAGGTATTGGCTTGTCTTGTACTTCAAACATTGTAATTGTCTTACTGTAATCAATCGGCAGAAGCTTCCAGGTGTATTTTCTCTTCTTGTTTCTTCCCTTTTCTCCTACAAACCCTCAAACTCCTTCTCGTCTAAGAATCCCCCAACAGATGGCATTGAAGATGATGATATTCTTCATGTTCTTGTTTGTGTTGCAATTCCTGTTGCACCTACTATAGAGCAAATTCATTGGGATGGCAGAGATGCTCAGTCACATGCTTTAATAGCCTCTTCTATCAAATGTGTCATTATTCCTCACATTCGCTCTTGCAGAACAACTAAGGATGCTTGGGATACACTTACCACTTTATACCAGGAAAGGAATGAGGCTCGTGTTTCTTACCTCCGAAAACAGTTGGAAAGTGAGCACATGAATGAAGGTGATTTCGTGGATAGTTTTCTAACAAAGATAAAAGATTTGAAGGAACAATTGATTTCTGTTGATGAAGTCTTGCCTAACAATTCACTTGTGCAGACTATTCTAAATGGTCTTCCCGATTCATACTAGAGTTTTGCTTCTACTCTTCATTTGATGATGAAAGGCAATCCAAATGCCTTAACATTTGAGCAGTTAGTCTCTGTTCAGTTGCAGGAAGATTAGTCTAGATAGAAGAGGTCCATTATGCATGTTGTAGATCAAGCTTTCCTGGCTAGTCAGAAGGGCAAAGGTAATGGAGCTCATCTATTATTAAGAAAAAATTTTCTAGTTTTGCACAATCAAAGAAGGATGACAGAGATGAGAAGAAAATAGAAAAGCAAAAATTGTTTTGTAAATACTGTAAAGCAAACGATCATGTCATAAAGAGTTTTCCAAAACTGGCTGCTAAAGAAGCAAAGAAAAAAGAGGTTGGAATGTTTGTTGCAAAGGCATCTACACCAAAAATAGGGTCTGCTAATCTGGTGCAGAATGAAGAATGGGTATTTACTATTGTTTGCAATTTTGACACATCTTCTCCTGAATAGTGTATGTCTACAGTAGACTCAAATGTTTGGTACTTTGATAGTGGGGCAACCAAACATAGTACCTGGCAGCACAATTTCTTCACTTCACTCGAGCCTGCCCCTATAGGGAATACTGTCACATGCGCCAACAAATCCTCTTATCCTATCATGGGAGTTGGAAAGATCATTCTTACTACTATTGATGGTAGTTCTTTTACATTGTCCGATGCTTTATTTGTGCCAGGGATAAAAAAGAATCTCTTATCAGTTTCAGCTTTAGCCAAGATTTGTTTGGATGTGAAATTTGTTGATGACATATGTATAGTTCATCATCTGTCAAATGGCGATGTGATTACTGCTTCTGGCATTTTATGTCGTGGGCTCTATAAGCTCATAGACTATGAAAAATCTATGAATGATTTGGCATGTGCAGTACATGATTCTCAGGCTATGTCAGATGCAAAGCTTTGGCATGCATGCTTCGGTCATCTGAATTTTGCTAGCTTGTTATGCCTACAAAAATCTGAAAAATGATGTCCTCTTTGCCCAAACTTGAGGCACCTAGTAAACATGTATGTGAAGGTTGTATTTTGGGAAAAATGCAGCATTCCTCATTCCTAAAAGACGGTTCAGTTAGAGCTACTCAAAAATTGCACCTTGTTCATAGTGATGTCTGTGGTCCTATGCAGACACCCTCTTTTGGGAACTATCTTTACTTCATGGCATTCATCGATGATTTTTCCAAGCATGCATGGGTATATCCATTGATAAAAAAAATCTAAAGTGTTTATGTTCTTCAAATAGTTTTTGGTTTTGCCTAAAAATTTGTCAACATGTAATATGGGCACCCTGCATTCTGATCGAGGGGGGGAATATATGTCTTTTGACTTTAATGCATTTCTGGCTGAACATGGCATAAAACATCAATGTACAATGCTGTGTACACCTCAACAAAATGGAGTTTCTGAACGGAAGAACAAGTTGTAGAGAATACGCACGCGGAAGCAAAATGAAAAGTAAAGTACTCTCACAAAACAAAGAATGTGTGAGACACAAAATGAGTAGACCATGAAATGGGTAAACTCATGTGGATTAGAAATGAGCTTACCAAGAGCATGGAGTAGGCTCCTCAAGCTTCTAACCAAGTACAAATGAGGGGAGAGGCCCTCCTTATATAGATTTGGGAGGGGCTCTCAAAAGTACATCATATGTGGGATAAGTCTCCTGAAAGGAGAATGACTACAACTGGTAGAAGCACATGGCAAGGTACCCAAATACAAAGGAAATACAATATAAAATTGAAATAGACTAGAAATGGAGATCCTCCTAGATACAAAATGGAGATGCACTCATGCGGATACAAATGTATATGAAGTAGGAGCAATCATGTCGTCAACACCCCCTTGCAGCTCCATTTTGGAGCGGCTGAATGTTGCAGAGGTCCACCAAGCACTGAAGTGGAACCAGAGGTAGAGCCTTCGTGAAATGTCCGCCAGGTTCTCCTGAGAGGTACACTGCTCTAGAGTAATCTCCTGAGATATGAGCTTCTCGTGGATGAAGTGGTACTGGATCTCGATGTGCTTCGTCTGAGCGTGGAACACTGGATTCTTGGTGATGGCCAAGGCTGACTGGCTGTCCGTGCGAATACATGTCGGAGTATCCTTCAAAACACCAATGTTAGATAATAAACGTCGAAGCCAGATGGCCTCACATGCTGCAAAGCTTGATGCTCGGTACTCAGCCTCGGTAGATGATAGAGCAACTGTAGACTGCTTCTTACTTGCCCAAGAGATAGGTCCTGAGCCAAGCAAGAATATATACCCAGAAGTAGACCATCGAGAATCAGGATCATCAACCCAATCAGAATCTGAATATCCGATAAGTTCGATGCCCCCTCTATACCAAAGACCATGATGCCGGGTGAGGGCAAGGTATCAAAGTAGTCTCTAAGTAGCATCCCAATGAGTCTGACGAGGCTGATGTGCAAACTGACTGAGTATACCAACTCCATAAGCAAAGTCTGGTCTAGTGTTGGCAAGATAGAGTAATGAGCCAACAAGCTATCGATAGGTATGCACGTCCACAAGTGATGATGAGTTCTCCAGTATAAGCTTGATGTTTGGATCAAGTGGTATAGAAACTGAGCAACACTGGTCCATGTTATAACTGGAAAGTAGATCAGAGCAGTACTTCTTCTGTGATAGGAATATACCTTCTTTCGTTTGCCAAACTTCCATACCCAAGAAGTAGTGTAGTAATCCAAGATCTGTCATACAATACTCAAGATGAAGTTGTGTGATGATAAATTGGATGCGTTCTTCGTCTAAGCTTGTCAAGATCAAGTCATCTACATAGAGAATGTTGATGGTTACTAAGGAATCCTTTTGATAGATATAGAGATTAGCATCAGCATTGCTTCTGTGAAATCCCTTGTCGTCAAAGAACTTGTGAATCTTTTCATACTAGGCCCCGGGAGCTTGCTGAAGTCCGTAAAGTGCCTTGTGAAGCTTGTAGACTTGATCTTCTTTGCCTTTGATCTTGAAGCCTTTAGGTTGTTCAACATATACTTCTTCTTGAAGATCTCCATTGAGGAATGCACTTTTGATGTCCAACTGGTAAATGGGCCACTTAAAGTGAGCACTTAGTGCTAAGATGATTCTTATGGTTGTGAATCTTGCAGTAAGAGCAAAGGTTTCTTCATAGTCAATGCCATGTTGTTGCTTGTATCCCTTATAGCTACCAACCTTGATTTGTACTTGTCTAATGTGCCATCTAACTTGTACTTAACTTTATAAAGCCACTTAACTCCTATGACTTGATGATTTGTGGGCTTAGGTACAAGAGTCCAAGTTTTGTTCTTCTCGATTGCATCCATTTCTACATGCATAGCTTCTTCCCACTCAGGTTGTCCTTGAGCTTCTTTGTAAGTAGATGGTTTTGGGATTTGTTGAATCTGATGCATTAAGGCATAATTGACATAATGAGTTTGTTCTCGCTGTCTCTTGTCAATAAGTCTTTGAGATCTTCTCGGATGACTTGAAGTACTTGCTTCTGAGTTGGAGTTTGGAAATACTGAGTCCACCTCTGAAGTGTAGATAGGTGGACTAAGACTCGTACTTGAATCTTTTCTTGAGTATAAGGAAGCTTCATTGAAAATCACATCCTTCGAAATGGTGATGGAGTGGTTTTCCATATCATATAGATGGTATGCCTTTGATTGGTCACTATACCCTATGAATATGTGTTTCTTGGACTTTGATTGTAACTTGTTTCTATCTTCTTTTGGTACATGGACAAAATCTTCACTACCAAAGAATCGAAAGTAATTCACATTTGGTTTTCTTCCATAGTAGGCTTTGAAGGGTGTTTTGTTGTGTAATGCACTTGTAAATCCTCGATTAAGAATGTGAACGGCAGTATGCACGATTTCTGCCCAGAACTTGTAGGGTAGATCCTTGTGATGAAGCATAGTTCTTGCCATTGCCATTACACTGTGTATCTTTCTTTCAGTTACTCCATTCTGGGATGGAGTATGAGGCTGAGTGACTTGTCTTTTGATCCCTTTCTGGTTGAGAAAGTTATCAAAGTCATGATTGATAAACTCACCACCTCCATCTGATATGATGGTTTTAACTTTAGTCGAAGCTTCATTCTCAACTTCCTTGATCCAAGTTTGAAACTTGGAGAAGGTGTCTACCTTTGACTTCAAAAAGTACACCCAAATATGTTGGTGCAGGGCAATCAACAATTGATGTTTTGATGAAGAGTTGAAGCCAAGGACTGAAGAAAAGATTAAGATATGAAGTATGAAGGAAGTGCATATCCAGAAGATGAAGATGTGTACACATATCTACATTAATTCAGAGATAGTTTACTTATACTTTTGTATAGTCTGGAGCTTGTAAATATTTACCTATATATACAAGGAAAAATATCGGGGCAAATATGAGAGAGTGTAGAATACAAGAATCCAGAAGAATTAGAAGTAATTAGACTCTTGAGAAGCATGAAGATTAGCTCTCTCATCCAGATGTAAAAGTTCTCTAGTAATGAAGAAAAAATTGTGCCCAATGTTTCTATGTATTCTCCTTCTATGCTTGATCATTTCAAGAATCCTTTTGTAGATTTCTAATTCCATAGTTAATGAGTCTATGGTTAAAGTTTGAGAGCCTAATTGTAAACAGGCTGTGAGAATTATGAGTAGGATGATTCATATGTGAAGAAGTGTTCACTGTTTTCTGAAAGAGGTGCAAAATTTGATGTTAATGTTTTGGTCAGTTCTCCTTCCACAGTGTAAAGTTTTGAGCAAGCAAGTACTCAATCTTTAAGTTGGAAGGTAAGCTATCTATGGCTAAAAGCATTTGCATAAATGGATTCTAGATTGAGAGAACCAAGTGCTAGAAGTTTCAGGTGTCTGAATCGACTTCTCAGAAGAACAGTTTTAGACATAGGTGACTTGTTAAGTTCATTTCTCAAGATCTACTGGGTCTTTTGGAATGATTTAACTTGGAGGAGGTGCGAAAACTATAGGCAACACCTTGTGCAGAGTTTTATAAAAAACTTTACACATCTGATAAGTCAATGAGAGAGTTATGTGCATCAGACTTTTTGTAGAGTCTTCTTCTTCATAGTTTATCCAAAATTTTTATTGAGCCTCCAAATTAGTGAAGGTTTTTAGTTACTCTTGATATAGAGGTGCTCTAAATTCAAAAGTAGCTTGTTCTCTCGGAGATTAACACTCTCCATCAAAATATAGCGAGAGTGGTCATCTACTAGAAGATAAAAGTAGAGGGATCCACTCAGGGATGGGGTGTTCATGGGTCCACATAAGTCCATGTAGATAAGGGCTAGAGGGCTCTTCGCTCGTGTTGAAGCTTCCTTGGGAATTGGGGCCCGATGTTGCTTGCCTTGGGTGCAAACTTGTCCAATAGCAGTAAGTTGCCCTATCTTTGGCAATCCCTTCACAAGTTGGGATGAAGAGATTTTTGATAAGTAAGAAGTGTGGCCAAATTTTTGGTGCCACAAACTTGAGGTTGATTCTTTGGATACAAAGCAAGATAGCTTGTAGAGGCCCTTTTCTTCAATATCTTGAGCAATGACATCCTTTGTATGGGGATCAACTACCTTAACTGAAGTGTTATCAAACCATACTTGTTTTTCTTGATCTGTAATGGCCTTGACGAAAAGTAGATTCATACATAAATTTGGAACAAAAAGAACATTGGATAAAGACTTGCATTCCCCTTGATTGTTGGTAATTTGAACTTTCCCTTTTCCTTGGATGGGTAAACTTTTGTTGTTGCCAAGATAGACTTCTCACGTGTGCTCTTCGAGTTCTTGAAAGGAGTCCTTGTCTTTGCACATATGGGAGGTAGCTCCGCTATCAAAGATCCACTCATTCGGGGAGCTAGAAGTAACTAGGGCATTGGCTTCTGTGGAGATGAAGAGTTCCTCACTTGAGCAGTGGGATCTATGTTGGGATCCTTTGGATGCTTGCCTAGATGTAGAAGCTTTTGATGAGTGTTTCTTTTTATAGCAAAACTTTTCTAAGTGTCCTGATTTTCCACAAAAATTATAGGTGAAATTCTTCGATGAATTATGCGATCCTTGCTTAGATCCATTGCTAGCATGATGACTTGTGGTTTTGCCCTAATTGAATGGGGCTTTGGACTTCATGGCAGACTCCTGGGAGGAAGTCGATTTGGCTCATGAGTCGTGAAGGAGCAATAGTCGACCAACCTCTTCCCAAGATAAGACTTGGTCGCGATTATACAAAGTTGTGACAAATGTCTCGTACGACTTATGTAACTTGTTAAGAAGCCTAATGGCCATGTCTTCACTAGAGATCTGCCTACCACATAGTGCTAATTTATGCTGGTAGTCCTCAAATTGGCTATGACCTTGGTAATTGTGTCGTGTGGCCGAATGGTCAAATTATGAAACTCGGCCTCTAATGCATATATTTTCGAAGGGGTTTTGTCTTCATACAAAGTAGCTAACGTATCCCAAGCGTCCTTGGATGTCTTACAGGCTATGATATGTCCTTTTGTCAATTCGTTGTAGGCAAGTAACAGCTGACCTAAAGCTTGTTTGTCCTTAACACTCCACACATGCCAATTGTCTAAGTTGGTATCCCTATTGGGTTCGGGGTCAGACCCATCTACTACCTCATGAAGGAGGTTCGTGTAGAGATATGCGCACATGACATCTTTCCATAGATTGTAATTTTGTTCATTGAGGCGTTCATCCTTAGGCATAAAAATTAGGGTGAAAGAGGGTAAGAAGTTAGCCATAGATGATGAGATACCTTCACTTTTGGACATTACAAAGCTTTGAGGATAAAGTGTTTAGAAACACTATCAAAGATACTTGCCAAAAGTACCGCTTCAAAATAATTGCAAAGCTTGAAATGAACGACTCGATACCAGACTGAAAAACTCCTTGGGGAGGAAAGGGGCTTAGAGTAGCCCGTCACTTGCACCAAGAGACACTTCGGGGGGGCTTAGAATAGCCCTTCACTTGTGCACAGAGAGACACCGTGGAGTGGGGAGAGTCGATGCTCAAAGAGAACTTGTGGGTGGGCTTAGACTAGCCTCCAATCCCACAATCATACACACACAATACTTTTTCTTTTATTGCTTGAGTTTACAAGAGAGGGCACTTAGTGCCAAAATGTGCAAAAGTCTAGGGTTGTTACCCTTGGAGAAGACAAAATGATCCCTTAGGCACAAGGTTTTGGTTGTAGAATACAATCAGGAGTTGAGAGATGTGAAATAATTAGAGGATTATATGGAGAGAGAAGATGTCAAAGGGTGAAGTCAAATATTAGTTCCACGTGATTGATCAAACTTAAGGTACACATCTTAGAGAATTACAAAGTTGATAATCAATGTGTGATCAAATGGTGCGCTCAAGATTTTGAAATAATATAAAAAGAAGATTCGTTGAATGTGTGAAGGACCTCTGTGGAAAAAATCGCATGTGAGAATGCTATGAATCCTCATCAAAATCCGGCTTGAGCCATAACAAGTGGACAATTAATACACTGAATGTGCTCATTGAATCGCAGAACTCTCGCGAGAGAATATATAACGCCTATCTCATTCAAGCAAATTGATACCGAAAATAGAAATATCAGCTCGTCGAATTCCACCAGACTTGTATAAAAAATAGAAAGCGCTCTGAGATGTTGTGTTCGAGACACAACTATACGTAGATCTAATGGTGCCTATCTCCTTTGTGTGGCGACAGAAGAGTTGCAGGTGGGCAAGTCCTGGAAAGATGCAATGTATGTGGCAAATGCAAGCAAATCCACGCAGGACCGTCCAAATTGATCATCTGATGTCACCGTGCAGATTGCCTTGGTGAAGGAGCTGGTCCTGTTGTGTCAGAGGCAAGCTATCATAGTGTACGACAAAACTCTCAGTTGAAATTCGCTCCTCGCATTCCTCTGATAGTGCATCTCTCCCACTCACGGTCCATAAGCTTCAAACACTAGAGGTTGTCGGGTGATGACGATGGGGAATGTAACCCCTTCAGGGTCTGCAGTGAGTGGAACACCAAGGCAGATTATGGGGTTGATAGCGGACACAAAGCCTGGATGTCTTCTTCTCAGACTTTTGTTCGACAACTGATGGTGGTGCCTGTGTGCTTCTCTGCGTACATGTTTCCACACTTCTACAATTAGAATTATGCGAGCTTTAGCCACCTTTGTAGTCAAGATGCCTTGCGGGGCTCAGCTTTCTCTAACTCTCTGTTGCTTTCTGTGATACAGAGATGGCAGATGCAACTAAAGGATGCATGTGCGAGGAGACGTCTCTCTCTCTCTCTCTTTCTCTCTCTTTCTCTATGAGAGGAATGATGCAATCATTTCAGCATTCTTAGGCTTTCTCCAACAGCATTCCCTAGCTTTCTCCAATAGCAGATGATGAGTGTGGAAGTGGGCAATGAGCTTATTGTGTCCCCCTGATCAGAGGTCTTGGTCGTATCTCTGTCTGACGAGTTGCAGAAGAAGATACACCTTCTCTTTCTCTTTCTCCGAGACACTCTCTATTTCACAGAGATGGTTCACAATAGGAGACGGAGATTCGTAGTTTCTTTTCTCGTTTTTAATTCTCCTCTACTGTGTGTGTGTTCAACAAAGATGGCATCTGTTGCACTCTCCTTCAGTGTCAGAGAGTTGTTGTATGTGCCATGTATTTTGTAGGTCGAGGAATGATTCTAAGAGAGTAGGCTGTTGCGAGACCTGAGGGGATGATTCATGTATTTTGTAGGTCGAGGAATGATTCTAAGAGAGTAGGCTGTTGCGAGACCTGAGGGGATGATTCTAAAGAACCTTTGAACTCGTTGAGCTTTTGTTGCTGCTAGAACTGAGAGGACGATTCTGAAGCACATTTGGACCGAGAGCTGTTGTAGAGACTGAGAGGTTGCTTCTCTTGTTGTTGTCGATGATCCGATGTGTTGATTGGTGCATGAACAGATAATCATGACTCTAGTATGGATGAGTGATAGACACGCTCGATTTACAGAGGTTCTGAGAATGAGCTCATTCATAGATGCTAGGCATTGTACACATAGATGCAAATAAAATAGCATGCAGGTGACGAGTGTAGCTCGAGATGATGGAAGACAGATAGGCAGAATGAAAGCAACTACGTATGAATATTACAATTAATCAAAAGCACCACCAAAAAAAGAATTCAAAATAGTGTTTATGAACACTATCAATTATGAGATCAATAACCAACTCCTTGACAATATTGATCACAAATATGAATGCAAAAGAGTGTTGAAAAACATTACAAAATTTGAGATCGATGACAATTGCAACAGAATGCCATAAATGATTTTCACAATAGGGTGGGAGGGAGGGAAAATGGAGATAAAGGGGGCTCAAAATGATGAGAAAGAAGGGGTGGGAGGGTGGGAAAATGGGCAAAATGAGGCCCAAAAATGATGGCAAAAGGCTTCTCTTAATGAGGAGAAAGCACACCACCAAAGTAAGCACCACCACCACCAAAATCACCACCAAATGCACCACCAAGACCTCCACATAGCGCTCTGATAGCATGTAGAGAGTACACACACGGAAGCAAAATGAAAAGTAAAGTACTCTCACAAAACAAAGAATGTGTGAGACACAAAATGAGTAGACCATGAAATGGGTAAACTCATGTGGATTAGAAATGAGCTTGCCAAGAGCATGGAGTAGGCTCCTCAAGCTTCTAACCAAGTACAAATGAGGGGAGAGGCCCTCCTTATATAGATTTGGGAGGGGCTTTCAAAAGTACATTATATGTGGGATAAGTCTCCTGAAAGGAGAATGACTACAACTGGTAGAGGCACATGGCAAGGTACCCAAATACAAAGGAAATACAATATAAAATTGAAAGACTAGAAATGGAGTGCCTCTTGGATACAAAATGGAGATGCACTCATGCGGATACAAATGTATATGAAGTAGGAGCAATCATGTCGTCAACACAAGTCACTCATGGAGATGGCGATGTGTATTATCAAGAGTCATGCTTTATCACATAGTTTCTGGCTTGAGGCTATAATGTGTGCAACATATGTACTAAACAGGTGTCCCACTAAAGCATTGTAGTCTATCACTCCATATGAGGCTTGGCATGGTCATAAGCCATCTATTGCTCACCTGCGTGTTTTTGGTTCTCACATATGCATTAGTGCCTGAACAACAACGCAGGAAATTGGATAATAGAGCAGTGAAATGTATTTTTGTTGGGTAGAGTTCTGAAAGAAAAGGCTATCGTCTGTATCATCCACAGACTAAACACATTTTGGTTAGTTGTGATGTTGTTTTTTTGGAAGATGCTATTCAGCCACTACTTTCATGTACTAAGAGACATCTATTAGCTCTAAAGACATGTATGATACTTTGCTGCCTCTTTTACATGTGGACAGTCTAGTGCTAGTCCTAATGAGGCAACTTATCAATCTTGACAGGTTTCATGTGATGATGCGGACCATTCCATTTCTAATGTAGATTTGCATGATGCACTTGTTGATGAGAGAGTTGATATTGAGGAGGCAAAAAAAATGCCAAAATGGTTGGTGTAGACTTTGCGTGACAACAAATTAGATGCACTTTTGCCATATCATCCTCGTTCAGGGTCTCATAGTGCCTCTTTTGCATCAAATTGCTATGCTATGGCTCCCTCTAGTCTCTGTGATGAGAATGAGTGTGTTTCGTTTGATGAAGCACAAAATTCAGAAAAATGGATGGCTGGTATGCAATCTGAATATGATGCTATAATGAAAAATTGTACCTAGTCTTTATGTGACTTGCCTCCTTGCAAGAAAGCCATTAACACGAAGTGGGTATACAAGCTTAAGCGTAAGCCTCATGGAATAGTTGACAGGTATAAGGCTAGGCTTGTTGCAAAGGGTTATGCTCAAGAAAGAGGCATTGATTTTGATGAGACTTTTGTTCCTACTTGCCAAATGACTATTGTTCGTAGCATGTGTGCACTTGTACCTCATCATGGTTGGACTATACATCAATTGAACATTAAAAATACATTTATGAATGGTGATTTGCATGAAGAGGTGTATGTGTTTCAGCCCCGTGGCTTTGTGCTAAAAGGGCATGAAAACCATGTGTGTAGGTTAAAGAAGGCATTATATGGTTTAAAGCAAGCACCACATGCTTGGTGTGAAAAGATACATGCCTATCTGATTGCACATGGTTTTGAGAATAGTCCAACTGAAAGCACCTTATACGTTAAGTGTGTTAATGATGTGCTTCTGATCATTGTTGTGTATGTTGATGCCGTGTTGCTCACTGGTCCTCATGAGAAGCATATTGCTAATTTTAAGGCTTATCTACATGCCTCATTTGAGATGTCTGATTTGGGGCATTTGCATCAGTATTTGGGCATCTAGTTTATGCAAGTTGATGGCGGAATAGCTATGTGCCAAATGAAATATATTGACACATTATTATAGCATTTTGGCCTTGAAGATTGTAAACCTATTGCCACTCCTATGGAAATAGGTTTACGATTGAGTCTTCATGATGCTAAAGATGCATTTGATGTTGTTTTCTATCATCAGGTTGTTGGATGCTTGATTTACTTATGTATTACTCGGTCCCATATTCAGTTTGCTTTCTCACAGATGAGCCGGTTTATGCATTGCCCAAGTGTCAAGCATTGGCAGGTAGTTAAGGGCATCTTTTGTTGCTTGAGTAGTACCCGACTACTTGGATTGTTTTATCTCGGGGGGATCACTATCGCCAGATTTGCATGCTTTTTTTGACTCTGACTAGGCTAGTTGCTATGACACTCATGTGTCCACAAGTGGTTTTTGCTTTATGCCTGGTAGCTCATGCATATCTTGGTTGAGCAAGAAGCACTCTACTGTGGCCACTTCTAGTTGTGAGGTTGAGTATAGGCCAGCTTTCACAGCGATTGTTGAGTGTGTGTGGCTCAGATGCCTTATGGCTGATTTGGGTGTTGGTTACTCTTCTGCCACCACCATCTTCACTAACAGTGAGAGCCCATTGGAAGTTGCAAAGAACCCTGTGTTCCATGCTCGCACTAAGCACATTGAGGTGCATTATCATTATGTCAAGGAGAGGTTCTCTGCTGGAGAGATCAACTTTGCATATGTGCCCATGCAAGAGAACATTCCATACCTTTTCACGAAGGCTTTGCCTAGGGAGAACTTTGAATCTTTCTGCAAAGCTTTGGGCTTACTTCCATTTGTGCATTGATTCCACATAGCTTGGCACTTGCTTATACATGAGTGCCAGCTCCTTGTTCACTGCATCACTCCCAGGGGGGATTTGTTGATATATTTAGGTAGTGATGTGTGTGAACACACTATCGGGGAAATTTTTCCCCTCTTTAGGAGGTTTTTTCCCCTGGCATGTATATACGCCTATAACGCTAATGGGTTACTGTTGGAAGCAGCCAGAGGCACAGACGACATGGAAGCATGTAACGACAAAGCAGGGAGCCAGTCGAATCGTTTTTCAAAGAATTATGTTTTCAAATACTTTCCAAAAACCTCCAACAGTGATTTTTATCACGATTGGCATGATGTCAATCATTGAGGGAGAGTACAGAACCTCCTTGGAGTATGTGAACACCAACCACAATGAGGTGCCCATTTATCTGGATGGCCTAAACAGATCAGTGGCCACGTTAAAGAAAGCTTCAGAGGCTTACATAGTGCCTAGACCAGCAGTCAAGTACGTAGGAGGAGTTTACATGGACAAAAGAGATATCCAATATGTGGTCACAGAACACCCAGAGAACATTAATGAAATTGGTGAAGAAAATAATGCTTCAAACTTAAATGAAGGAGGGAATGAAGAGCAAGTAACCACACCTAGAGGGAGATCTACAGTTGCGAGGATATGGAGAGGAGATCTGATTCCCCAGGATGACACCTTAATGGATGTATATTTGATCAATGGGATGGAGCATCTCCTTAGAGCACATTCCTCAATTTGGGAAGCTGCTCCTAATCCCGTCACCATTTATGAGTTGCTGGATCCTGACTTTTCCACCATTATCACTTATCTGGATAAAAATCAAAGAAGATATTGGCCCATAACAGAAGCGGAAAGAGCGGAATTGAAGTATCAAAACATCCCAGTGTTCCCGCCTAGAGACCAAGCCGCTACATCAAGAAACCCACTGGGAACTTCCCATAATGACTCATACCAACAGTCAGGCCAAACACAACAAACACAACAACCACAACCAACTCAAATCCCCTTCAGACCTCCTGTACAGTTCACAATGCCTGTAAACAACCCTAACTATCGACCTCAGACAACTATTGACCCAAGACATGGAGTTCATGCTCCAGTTAGACCGCCGGTAGTAAGAGGACCAGGCATACCTATAGGAAGACCTATCTTCCCAGTGATGCCTAGACAACCCGAAGCAGGAAGACGACTAAGGCCAATCCAAGTTGCCAAATGTATGAGAAATCACTATGACGGCTCTAGTGAACCTTACAATCATATAGCTGAATTTAAACAAGTAATCAGAGCCGAACAGGTAGAAGACTTTTTTATTCAATATGAATCCTTTGGCCTTACCTTGTCAGACACAGCATTGGCATGGTTTCAGCCATTGGACCCTAATACTTTTCAGAACATGGAGCAAGTATACCAAGAAATGATTGAGGAATTTACTAAATCAGGAATTAAAAACAATTCTTCATCATTGATCCATAGCTTCAAGCAAGTCCCTACCGAGTCAGTGAGATTGGCTGCCAGAAGATTCAAGCAATATGTAGACAGATGCCCAGTGGAAGAGAGACCGACACAAAATAAAATGGTGTCATTATTTTTGGAAGGATTATTGAACGGATCCTTGAGATCATTGGTGTATGTAAAAAGGGTTCAGACCTTGCAAGAATGCATGAAGGAATGCATAGATTTAGAAGATAACCTAGCTGAGGATCTGAAAATACCTCAAGGAAGCTTGAAAAGTGAAGATTCGGCCAGTAGCTCATCAATTCCTAAAAATGATGTAGAGGAAATAGCCGAATTGTTAGCGAAAAAATTGAATGTTCAAGGACAGAGGAACTACCCCAATAATCCAATGAGAGTACCCATGCTTAGAAGGTGTATGCATTGCGGAGGTGATCATCCTTCTCAATTGTGTACTAGGGGAGTAGTTCCACCACCAGCTTATGGTTATAATAGACCCACTGCCCCAGGACCTCTACAATATTGCAGTGTGGAACACAAATACACAAATCACAGCACGGAAAATTGTCCCTACAATAGGCAAGCGAGACCTGCACAGCAATACATGAGACCGTACGGATACCCTCAGAATCATCAGGGAGGTGAAGCTTTTAGGTATCCCTCTTATCAGCCACAGGCCCCAGCACCACGACCATATGCATATCAGGGATACATACAACCACAGCCAGTACTAGGACAACAACCGCCCCATCCTCAGAACGTTGTCCCAGTCAAGATTGCCCAACCTGAAGAAAACCTAGAGAGAGCTATAGTGCCAGCCACACCTTTGACTAGTAATGAGCCATATGACTCGTTTTATGACCCTAGTCAAGGAGCATACCCTAATTATGAAAGCTGAATGATGGAACATGGACAACTGTATGAACCATATGCCTATGGCATGGAAGCACCAGACAGTTCATACGGATATGAGCAGGACTATGTGTCATTAATGTATACAGCTCCTAGAGCAACCATACCACCCCGACCCATGAACAGACCGCCTGTACCCAGAGGACCATGTTACAGGTGTGGAGGTGATCATTATATCAGAGAATGCACATTGCCAAACCCACCCCCACCACAACGAGTCTGGAAAGGCTACTGTAGTGATTGTGGTAAGGAACATCTTTTCAGAGACTGCCCCAAGAATCCCAACAAGGTTACATCTAATGTACAAATCAACGTAATAGAAGTAATTGAATCATCAGGGAGTGATAAAGAGTACACAGTACCATTGAAAGCAATAACGAGAGCCAAAGCCAGAGAGACCCCTGATAAAATGGATGAGAACAACCAAAGTGACAAGGAGAGGAACACACCCATCCCTCAAAGAGTTGAAGACTCAGAAGAGCCGAAGAAAAGTATTGCAAGTAAAAGATCCCAGAGATGGAAGCACCGAAGAGAGAGACTAAAGGAAAAGAAGTTATCACAGAAGAAGGAAAAGGAGGAAAACGAACAAAAACCAAAAGAAGAACCGAAGAGGGAAGAAGGGAACAAAAATGAAAAGTATCAGAAAGAGGAGGTAGGATCAGTTTTAGCAGACCCAATGCCTGAAGAGTTAGCCATGTGGATTCAGGCATACAAGGCAAGAATAAGAGCAGGACCTACCATAGAACAACACGAGAGAGAATATCCAAGAGGCGACTTAGAAAAGGAAAGATTAGAAATCTGCAAGAAATTGATAGAAGTTGCACAACAAACCTTAGAAAAACCCGCATCGCCTTTACCCAATACCCGAATTTCTGAAGGAGAATTCCAAGAGTGCATAAACACTCATGAAAAGCCTGAGGTAAATAGAACACAGAATGACGAACGTGGTGTTGAGAGAAAGGAAGGATCCATAGTTCCCGAAGTAGAAGGAGAATGGACTAAGGATCTATGGGCACGAGTTCAAGAGGACAAATGGAAGAAAGTGGAAGGAATTGAACCGCCCTTTGAAGAATTAGAAGCAGAAAATGAAATAGAGGGATCAATACCTGAACTAAATTCAGAAGAAATTTTTCCAATGGATGCAAGTGACAAAGGAGAGGAAGATGTAAAGGAACTACCCAACTACACCGGGGAGTACGAACACAATTCAGAATTGTATCGCATTCCCTCAATGAGGAAACGAGAAACGAACCCATCAGTCCAAACATCTGAGATCATACAACGCCTTAGAGAGGTAAAAATCCCTTGTACCCTAACATTCGAAGAATTGCTGAAGGTAAAACCACATTTGAAAGAGAAACTAATCAATCAATGGGAAGTCAAGGAGGAAAAGAAAGAGATAGCAAACGAAGCAAACACAGTGAGAATTCCAGTGGATAAAGTAGGAGACTTTAGTGAGGGAGATGAAGGAAATACCTGCCTTCCAATCACCTATAGGGGTTACACTACCAAAGCCATACTAGATTCAGGAGCTGGTGTTGGCATTGCTACCAAAGAAATTTGGGAGAAATGGGGAAAACCAGCATTAAGACCAACACGCATGAAAATACAAATGGCAGATGGTCATACGGAGAGACCCTTAGGATTGTTGGAACGAGTAGTCTTCACTACGTGTGGAGTGGAATTCGAACATACTTTAGCAATATGTCACTTTGAAAGGCCAAGCAATTATGAAATGATCCTGGGGAGGCCTTTCATGAGACAGCTAAAGGTTGTGCAAGATTGGGGAAAAGATGCGGTTTACCTACAACACTCAGGAACCACCACTAGAATAAACCTACATACGTACACTTATCAAGATGTTCCACCTCTACAATGGAATCAAATCCATAAAGAGGAAGACGATCAATCGATTCATAGTGCAGGTTCTAGTGATCAATCCTGGATGAACGAGGACACTCATCTGTGGATATGTCAAGCTGCAAAGAAGGAAGAGGAGAGAAGAAAAGGATGGCAGCAGAAACACGGAATAGCGAGGTCTGTACAAAATCCAGCTTATATGCCACAAGTATTTCCGGATGAAGAATTTGAACCTCACGGTTGGATGGAAATTTTAGCGACCCTCAATGTCTGTGTAAACGAAGAAGTAGTGACCATGAACGAATGTATCGATGAGGAGGGTTATGATGTTAGCCTGTATATGGTAGTCCTTCAGGAAGCTGAAGAAGGAGAAGTGATCGAGAAAGACTGGAAGGAGGACTACGAGAGCATTGAAATGGAGCCCGAACCAATGGATCTAGGGAATAGTACCACCAACATGAATATCACTGCCAATGAAAAACAACAGGAACTCACACAGAAGGGTGAATTAGAATTTGGAAGAGAATCAGAAGATGAAGAAAATAAACCCCAAGACCAATTTGAGGTACCAGCTCATTTTAAAAAATATGAAGTGGAGGAGAGAAAAATTGCTATTCAAATGCCGAAAAGAGAAGCACAGCCTGGAATAGCATATGATAATAAGGAACAAACCAAAAAAATAGTTGTAACTATGGAAGAAGGAGAAGAACGATGTACTTTCATAGGACAGGATGTCTCATTAGAAGAAGAGCAAGAGTTAATTCGTCTCATAAGAGAATATCGGGATGTCTTTGCTTGGACCTATAAGGACTTGAAAGGAGTAGATCCATCTATATGTGCGCATAGAATCCCCATGACATCCGAAGCCAAACCTTCTAAATAGAGACCATATACTTATAATGATGTGTATTCAGCCAAGATAAAAGAGGAAATAGACAAGTTGCTAGATGCTGGATTCATCTATGAAATTGAGCACACGGAATGGGTGTCACCTTTGGTGGTTGTGCCAAAAAAGAATGGAAAGTTAAGAGTGTGTATCAATTTGAAGAAAGTGAACGCCGCAACCATAAGGGATAGTTACCCCTTACCAATCACTGACCATCTCTTGGAAAGGGTAGCAGGGAAGGAAGTCTATAGCTTCCTGGATGGCTTTTCAGGGTATAATCAGGTAGCCATTGCTCCTGAGGACCAACATAAAACAACGTTCGCAACGGAATGGGGAGTATACGCCTTTAGAGTCATGCCTTTTGGTTTAACGAATGCCCCAGCTACCTTCCAAAGATTGATGTGTCATGTGTTCAAGGAATTTCTGAGAAAAAGTATGGAGGTATACGTGGATGATCTTTGTACATATTCAGCTATACGATCAGAGCATATCCCTGAACTAGAAAGGATCTTTGCTAAATGTCGACAATATCGAGTATGCCTCAATCCTGAAAAATGTGTCTTCATGGTTCGACAAGGAAAAATATTAGGAAATATTGTCTCTAAAAACGGAATCTCAACAGATGAAGACAAAATCAAGGTAATTTTGGATTTACCTAGACCGAAGACTGCTAAGGAAGTTCAAGCATTTATGGGACATTGTGGATACTATCGAAGATTCATACATATGTACGCCATAATTGCTAGACCTCTTTATGCATTATTGACTCTGTTTAAATGGACCGAAGAATGCGAAAAAGCTTTTAATGAGTTAAAGAATCGATTGAGTTCAGCACCAATTCTTCGAGTCCCTAACTGGAATAAACCGTTTCACATTCATGTGGATGCTTCCAAGTTTGCCATTGGTTGCATCTTAGCTCAACCTGCTGACACAGGAAAATTAGACCACCCTATAGCCTATGCTAGCAGACAGTTAAATCAAGCGGAACGAAATTATACCACCACGGAGAGAGAAGGCCTAGGGATGGTATACGCAGTCAAGAAATTCAGACATTACCTACTGGCAAACAAATTCAAATTCTTCATTGATCATCAAGCCCTATTGTACCTAGTCAACAAGCCTTGTAATACAGCACGACTAGTACGATGGTTTTTATTGCTAATGGAATTTGATTTTGAGGTAATAGTCAAGAAAGGAAACACCCACATAAGAGCAGACCACTTATCTCGAATGACCCATGGAGAACCACCCATAGGAGTACCAGATGATTTGCCAGATACTTATCTTTTTAACCTGGAAGTATGTCCTCAGTGGGCAGAAAAATTGATCCCTATACTTACACTTGGACCTAAAGATGGGATCACACCAAACCAAACGCAAGACCTCTGGAGGACTAAAAACCTTCACATCATTGCGGGAAGTTTGTACCACCAGGATTCGAGTGGATTATTGATGAGATGCGTGGAAGAAGAGGAACAAGAAATGTGGCTTCAGAAAGCACACGTAAACCAATGGAAAACTCATTTGAACGCAAACGGAACGTGGCAAACACTCAAGAGATTTGGCATATATTGGCCAACCATGCAAAGAGATGCACATAACTATGTGTCAACCTGTCAGACCTGTCAAGAACAAATCCCAGATGAGAACTCTACCTTATGCTATTCTACAATAGCACCAAGATGGAGCATGCCTCTAGTAAAGTTCTTGAAAACTCAAGAATACCCTGACGGAGCTACTTCAGCAAGGAAGCGTGCTCTTGAAGAACAGAGTAAAGACTATGCCATCATAGGAAAACAACTCTTTAAACGAGGGAAAGATAACCAATTACGAATGTGCATTCATGAAAACGAATATCTTTCTGTTTTAGAGATGGCTCATACAGGAGCTGCAGGAGGACACTTCTCTGCAGATAAAACAGCAAAAATGATCCTCTTTGCTGGAATGTGGTGGCCAACTCTACACCAAGATGCCATAACATATGTGCAACGGTGTGATACTTGTCAACGAACGAAATATCCTATTAGAAGAGATGAGATGCCACTTAGACCCATGATGAGTGCTAGAGCTTTCACAAAATGGGGAATAGACTTTATAGGGCCTATTAGCCCACCAGCAAAAGGTTCCCATGCTGAATATATAATTGTAGCCACAGATTACCTGACCAAATGGGTTGAAGCAAAAGCAACAAAGAAAAATGATGCTAGAACCACAGCCAAGTTTCTCTTCGAGAACGTTTTCACTAGATTTGGACTACCTATAGAAATCATGAGTGATAGAGGTACGCACTTTGTTAATGAAGTGATAGAAGCCTTATTGAATGAATTCTTAGTAATTCATAAGAAATCAGCCCCTTATCACCCACAAGCAAATGGACAAGCAGAAAGTTCAAATAAAATCTTGTGTACAGTCCTCACCAAAATCGTTAACAATGGTAGATCAGATTGGGATAAGCAGTTACATCATGCTTTATGGGTATTTCGAGTAGCCTATAAAACCGCAATAGGCACTACTCCTTTTAACTTAGTGTACGGACAAAATGCTATTTTGCCAATTGATTTCTTGATTCCCACTCTGAGAGTAGCAACTACTTACGAGTGGACAGGACATGAACTATCAGCTCAATTGGATCAAATAGAAAAGCTTCACGAAACTAGGTTACAAGCAGTAGCAGGCATTTATGCTGCTAAAAGACGACAGAAAGCCTACTTTGATGTGCACATAAAGGACAAAAATTTGAAGGAAGGAGATTTAGTTCTGGTATACACTTTGAAACAACATGCTAAGAAGTTGCAAAAGAGAGGATATGGTCCGTTAATCATTAATCGCATATCTACAAGTGGAGCCATTAGCTTAGCAACCTTAGATGGAGATGTGCTACCAAACTACATCAGTGGGTGTAGAGTGAAAAAATATCTAGAACCATTAACCGAAGAAAATATGTCTCGATTAATCGAAGGCAAGAATAGACGCATAGAAGAGGAAAGGATACGAGAAGAAGCGAGACAAGAAGCATTGGAAAGAATAAAGAAACGAAAAGAGTGGATGAGAGAGCGAGATGAGAGATATCGACTAGGAGAAGAACTCATCCCGATGGCTAATTTTATAGCCACTCAAAACCTAGGATCGCGGAGAACACAACCATATTTAAATTTGGGAGCAGGAAAGATGGAATACCACTTGGTGAATGCTCTCATTGACACAGGAGCAGCTGTAAGCTGCATCAAACTTTCTCTGACCCAAAAACTCAAGGAGACAGTACGCCCATCGATGGCCCAGTTGATAGGAATAGGAGGAACAATTACTCAATGCATAGGTGAGATCACCTTACCGTTGCATCTTGGCAACAACACTATGGAACAAAAGCTGTTAGTGTGTCATGACCAAGATTTACTTGAAGAGGTAGTGTTAGGTCAAGATTGGATTTACGAATACGAGGTGACCATTCAATTGGCGTTAGGATACATCTCAGCCAGGATAGGACATCGTGAAGTATTCAGTCTGCTAGATGAACGACCACTCAAATCTGTGAGCATGGAGCAAACAGTTTATTCTAATGAACAAAGTCCTGAATGTACGATTACCAGCACTATAGAAACACCTTCATCGAGTACTGTATGTGCGGACACATTGAATTCTGCTTGCACACCATGTTCTAGTCTAGCAAGTCATGAGAGTGTCAATCTATCTGAAACCCACCTCACCGAAACACCATGCATTAGAGAGACTAGTCCTCTGAGTAATTCAAAATCTGTACCCATTAAAATATACCCTATTCCATATTCTAACCATGCGTGGATAAAAAAAGATCAAGTGGAGGAGTATCTTCGACAACAGAAGCACAACCGACATCAGAACAAGCAATCAAAGGAGAAACCAACTTGGTCTGACCAACAAAGTCATCGACGAATTGCTACAATATGGATCCCAAAGAAAGTAGTAGTCGCTCAACAGGATCGTTCGCAAATTTGGATTCCTAAGTCATGCACTACAAAGAAACCAAACCAAAAGGATGATCCTCAGCACAAGAAGAACCAATATGGTCCACAGGCAAAACAGCCACAACAAAAGAGTTACTGGAGAAAGAAGGAGTCTGTAATGGCAATCCAAGCCATTCCGAGATTCACAAATCAGATCAAGCAGACCTACAACAAGAAGAAAAGAGCCACATTCAGTGGAAGTGGGCAACATACAACGAAGCCCAGCACAATGAAGCAAATTTGGATAACTAAAGACAAAACAACTGGCATGCATACGCCAACTACTTCCGATTGCACACATATGGAGCTTTCGAGACCCCAAGTATGCATGATAGGGCCACATTACAAGGCCAAGCATTCGGCACATCCTTCTTCTATTTCAGGATAGTGACGCACATTTCCCTAATGGGGAAATAGGAGAGCACTTGTACATATATTAAGAAAAATATTCCAAAAAAATTAATAACCGCTTCAGCTATAAACTAACTTTTCTGTTTTCCTTTTCAGATGAAAATATAAAAATACATAAAAATGTGAAAAAATCAAGGTATTACCTTTCTCACACACACGGGAAAGGGACGACACCATTCACTCGGAGCAATATCGAGCTTATGACAAACAAGTAACGGAGGATTTATGATAACATATGGCAACTAATTCATACTCTATATTGAGTGCAGATGGCGTCTACTGATTCAGAATCTACGCAGCAGGAAGAGGTGCAGCTTCTTCCATTGGAATCAGTAACAAAAGCAAGAGGTCACTGGTTCCGAGATGATCAACCAGTGGCAGATCTCATCTTCATGGCAACAATCAAAATTATGGACACAGATCATTATTTTCCTATCATGTCACAGGACTTCAAAACGATCATACAAGGGCTACCTCATATTGAAGAAGTATGGACACAAGCGGGCATAGAGGCATTCCTCAGGTTACCTATATATGTTCCAGATTTTCAAAGATGTGCACAAGTAATGAACACCATGCAACCTGCCGCGACAAAGATCTCAGTGCCTGAAGCACGCGTCTTGGATAAAGTCGGAGCTTGGAAGACAATCCAATTCACCCATGAGTTGATCAATAAAGCTTTTGGATGGACTCAAACAGGAATTACAAGTGTCAAAGAGGAATGCCATGATCCCAAGAAGAGGTCATTCTTGGAAATAAACAGAATTGACATAGAAGATGCTGTACGATTGGTGCATCAGCACTTTTGTTTCCCCAGCATGTACAGATACACAGCTCCTCAGAAGATAATTGTACAATTATTATCGCATGCCATGAGACAAATTGGGAACAAAGTGAACTTAACAAGCTATGTCCAAGAAAGATTATTCGAGGCTCAGAAGAAATGGGGGCAGAAGAAGTTTTTGAATGGCAGTTCTGCATTGACCTTATTGATTTATGAAGCTCTAGAAATGAAGAACTGTTTGAGAGAGATGCCAACCTCGGAAGGGCTAGCAAGATACACAAAATCAGCTACGGTCCCTAAGAAGAAGAAATCGGTAGCTATGGTTGAATAAGCTGGAACCAGCACACAAAAACCCATGAGGGGCACAAAGCGCCTACGGGAAGAGGAAGCCCAAGCTACACCACAATCAAAGAGAATGCATCTCTTACCGAAAATCACGACGGCACAAGTGCCTATTACAAAGAGAGATCTGTCCGCTGCTCTCGAAGAAACACATCAATATATGCAAGGGCAGGTAAATTTAAATATTCAAGGTCATCATTATAGACAGGCTAGTCAAGAGAAACCACAACGGAGTCCAGAGAAAACACCAAAACAAACTGGAAGATACAAAGAGCTGGGCATTGATGATTCTAGTACCAACACGGAATCCAGTCCTGAAAAAGATACCTTAGATACTGATATACAGACAGAAACACAAGAAGATGAATGGAATGAAGTCGATCAAGTGGAAGTGATGCCACAAAATCAGGAAGAAAAGGAAAAAAGAGTCGACGGATCTATGGAACCGGAACATGTCATTCAATTAAATGACACTACAAAAATAAGCATCAAAGAAGATACGACCAGTGTTGCACATGTAAAACCACCTATAAAAGAGGAAGAACAAACCCCAGGGAGTAAGGAAACGGAGGGGTTACAAAACCAAGAACAGACTGTGATCGAGGTGCCCGATGATACACCTCAAGAAGATAAAGCAAACATGGGCGCTGAGCCAAGGATCCAACTTCAAATTAGGTAGCCCCATGACATTACATTACATGTGGCTCAGGGAAAAGATGTCAATACCGGAGAAGAACCGAGTATACCAAAAACATGGCTAAATGTGGATGTTACTCAACTGAAGCCTGTAGTGAAGCAGATGATTCAGACAGCCATGGATACACAACAACAATTGATGGACATAGTGCAGATTATGATAAGGCCATGAGAGAAAAAAGTCAATTCCAGCTCATGAGCGAACAGCTGTCATCACAACTCATTGAAGCACAAAAGGCGCTCACGATCAAAAGCAATGAGTTGCTCGAAACAAAAACGCAATATGATTCCTTAGTAACTCAACACCACCAACTCCAGGCACAGCTCGTGAATTTACAAAAATTACATGATGCAAGCGAGGTAGACAAAGAGAGAATGAGAGCTAGGAGTACTTTGCTACAGACACAGCTCAAATTATACATGGAAGAGAATGACACATTGCGAAGCAGGAATAAGGAACTAATGAAGTCATTATTATATGATCAACCGATCGAGCAACAGGAATCCTCAGAAACCAAAGAAAAAGAATTAAGAGAGCAGATAGCACAACATGCAGAATTGCTGCGACAAGAGCAGGAAGTAAGAGAAGAATCAGAACGGAAGCACACTCAGGAAATATGTGAACTAAAAAAGCAGTTAAATATAGCACAGGGAAAACTCGTGAAAAGCTACAGTGAAAACATGGATCATGTAGCCGACATTGGTAAAGAACTGCTGGCCACTAAAGAAACACTAAGAGAAGCCATGCAAGAGATAAAAGAAAAAGATGAATGCATAGAACGGTTGAAGACTCAGATGAAAGAGAAAGCACTGATCGGGACACCAGTAGTGTCAGATAAGGAACATCCTACTGACGAGGTAGAGGTAAGCCCTCTATCTCACCCGATCTATCATTCTCCAATACGTGAGCAGATGGCGGATATACATGATGATCATCCTATGCCATATACTGCAGAAATAAGTCAGAAGGAACGGGCACTAGTGGTGTCCCGATTAACAGAAAATTTTGAAAATGAAGTGGTAAAAGTCATGAAAGAGGCCAAGATCAAAGGTAAAGACCTGGACAAGATCATGAAGCCCTTCAATATTCCATATGGACTCTTGAAAGAAAAGACAAGACGTTATATAATGAAGATTACACACAAGAGTCCAGATGAGCAGCTGAACTTCAAACATGACACATTTGAATATACGCAAACAGAGTTTGAAGCTGCACAACCAATGTGGCGACGAAAATTTTTGGAGAAACATCCCACATTACGAGTGCATTGGCAAGCAGCGCCATATGCATTCCAGGTAAACCCTTCATTTTGTCCAATACCACGCAGAAGGGGTCCCAGGGAATTTTTGGATTTGCAAAGAAGCGGCACTATCAATAAGCAGTGGCTCAATTATCCCATGCTTCCGAGCCCGCTACATAACTATTTGCCAACGGAAGATTATATGGTCAAAACCATAGAATTTTGGCTACAGAATTACGCGACAGTACCTGATTTAGCTGTAAAAATGACAAACAAAATACTTAGCATGATCCTCACAGTTTTGAAAGTATTCAAGCACGCGGCTTACACCTTTTTGAACTTCATTGGTATTAATCAGGGCACGGAGATCCTCATTTTTGATCTCTCAGTTATGCCTAGCCGCCCAACAATAATGGCTTATTATTCTAGAATTATGTTCTTGCCAAGTGTATATATGCAGACTTTCGAAGAAGCTTTCTTTACAGGATTTTTTGAGATGGATTCAGATATTTTTTTAAAGATGTCATCCAATTTAAATGCCAGATTAGTGGCATATGAACTCAGCTTCTTCGCAGATCACAGACAGCCACCCAATGACGGTGTCAAGGCAGAACAATGGAAACAACTCATGATACGTGAAGCAAATCAGCTAAATGATACAGAGCAAAGAGTTTATCAAACATATGCCCGTCGCTTATCAAAGCCTGTCGGGGACGACAGAGTCCAGGAGGGGGGCAGTGTTGAGGGAGAGTCAAGTAAGAAGAAGAAAAGAAGAAGACAACGAAAGAAGCAGCTTCACTAAAAAGAAATATCCGAAGATACATCTCTGCAAGAAGCCCCGTAGGGGCGCAATACCCATCTCTGCACAGAGCCCCGCAGGGGCGCACACACCAAGGAAAAGCAAACAGCCTCAAAGCAATACACCAGGGTCAGATGTGTGCAACCAGGACAAATCAGAGGACCAAAAGTTATAAAGGGGTAGAGGCTGAAAAGTTTAAGAGGGTGACTAAGAACAACACATTCCTAGTCACTGGTGGCGTGCGTGGCAACCCAAGTCAACAGGCAAGACAAGTGCAACAGGCTCTCGAGTAGTAGAGCTTGAATCAAGAAGGCCATCAAATCTGCATGTCTGTTTAACTACAGACAACACTGACCAAGGGATGCGTGCGGAGAAAAGAAGTAAACAGCCGACGAACAGCTACAGCCTGTCAAGGGACGACAGAGACGAAGAGGGGGAGAGTGTTGCAGAGCTAAAGAGCGCACAAAGCGGAGAAAAAGACGGGCCCCAAAATTTTTCCGATTTGGACATCAAACTTTTGTATTATATTCATTCTTGTAATATATTTCCATTGTAAATGCACTAGAGGAGTCCTCTAGATGCATCCCCACAGAAGAGTAGAGATCTACCCATGTAAAATAGTAGGAAATTAGTCTTTTAGTGAATAAAGTGCCGGTCTCTTGTGTGAAAGGACAAAACTTAGGGCTCATGTATATAAGTCACTTTGTGACTCTTTGTAAAAAACTTCTTGCCATTGTGAAGAAAGAGCTCTTCAGAATTTTCGAGTTTGCCTCTTTCTTGCTGATTTTGATCTTCATTTCGCTCTTGTATGTGTGTGTGATGCTTGTAATGCATGTGTAGGACTGTTGTCTACCCCTTCCCCTTGGTTTTGAACTGCTGTAGTGCGTGCGTGAGCCAGGAGAAGCTGTGGCGCGGGTATTTGTGATTCTCGTCATTCACTGTTTCTGCCATAACTTGAAGCAAAGTGGTCAGAATTGAGTGAAACGACCACCGCTGGATGCGTCTCGTCGAGAGCTTCGAAACGAGTACCCTATTGCCTATATTCGGAGTTTTGGGCTGGGAGAAAACCTCAAAATACCAAAACTGCTATAAGAGGCTTGCGGCAAACACTTTCAGTATTTCAGAGAGTGTGAGAGGTAGTAGTCTTTTCTCATGCGTGGTAGCTAAACCACTTCATTTTCCATCACGTGTGCACACGTCTTCATACACTTGGTAAGTCGCTCCTTAGGATTGACATTTAAATGTGTGTTAAAGTACCCACTATATGCACTTGTGTGGCAATTGAGGTATAGTCTCATTGGCACAAGTCCTTGAGTCGTCTCTGCTCAAGTACACAGCAAGGCCCACTAAGCAAAATCCCTATACGTATAATGACAATTATGCATTGAAAATCAAAGAAGAAATAGACAGACTCATAGAAGCCAGATTCATTATGAAATAGAACACACCAAATAGGTCTCACCCATTGTAGTCGTGCCTAAGAAGAATGGTAAGTTGAGAGTGTGCATTAATTTAAAGAAGGTCAATGCTGCCACAATTAGGGATAGCTATCCCCTATCCATTACAGACCACCTGTTGGAAAGAGTCATAGGCAAGGAAGTGTACAGTTTCCATGATGGATTCTCAAGCTATAACCAAGTTCTTCACTTCACTTGAGCTTGTCCCTATAGGGAATATTGTCACATGCATGAAAAAGTTCTCTTATCCTGATATGGGAGTTGATAAGATCATTTTGACTACTACTGATGGTAGTTCTTTTACATTGTCAAATGCTTTATTTGTGTCAGGGATGATGAAAACTTTGTTATCAGTTTCAACATTAGCCAAGATCAGCTTGGTTGTGAAATTTGTTGATCATAGATGTAGAGTTCATGGTCTATCAAATGGTGACATCATTATTGCTTCTAGCATTTTATGTCATGGGTTGTATAAGCTCATAGATTATGCAAAATTTGTGAATGATTTAGCATATGCAGTTCAAGATTCTCAGGCAATATGAGATCCAAAGCTTTGGTATGCATGCTTCCTCTGGTTCGTTCTCATTGTGCTTCGAGAACATGGGACGATTGTGCATCTCCCTAATCTTGATAGGCAATGGATGATCCATGTGTAAACAAGCCTATTAGATCTGTCATTGTGAATACTCTCTCCGATGTGTTATCCAAATAGATTACCTTTCTAGGGATCTTTGGGTGCTTGAATTCATATATATAAACTCTTGTTAAATCATTGCATTTTTTCGGTCTACCTCTCCAAAAAACTTTATCAGTTTCTTGGTTAACGAAGAGTTATATGGCTAAGTTATCCAGAGGAACCCATTCTCGTGTGAGTATTTTGGATAGGATAGAATTTCCTCGACGATTTCTAGATTCTTTTCCTTATTTTGCTAGATCAGGTTCTCCTATATCAGACTCTAATATGATCAATCCAAACTCATCTATCCTATCTGGTAAGCGAGTGATCATATACATGGTTCCTTGCTTGTCAATATAAGAACCATCTTCAAAAACTTGACCACTAGATGTTTGAGTTCAAAGGGTTGATCTGGGTTTTTAAGTTGGACAACTGATCTTCACAGCCCATGCTCATAGATGCAAGCACCTAATCGGTTGGTCCTGATATACTGCAATTGCATTTTATAGGGACCTTTTAGTGTCTGTAAATAGGTAGTGCTTGAGCTACCTATAGGTCTGTCCATGCTAAAAGACATTTTTGAATCACTTGTTTCTAAGCTTAACATGTAGGGATAATATTCACTAAGTTGTTGTACCCATGACCTTTCTATATGATTGAACACTAGCTTCAGATGATCTGATACTTTGTCTATCTTGGCCTAGGTATCTACTTGATGTAAGGTTCATAAGCTTTATCTAAGAGTCCCAATTTTCCCAATTACAACCGTGTTGCAATGTTCTTTTGAATGACTTACTTGTTCCCTTATAGATTTCTCCGATGTAATCTTGTTTGATAAATATTGTTGTTAGAAATACTTGAGTTTTATTGCACTTTGAGATGTCATCAATCCACATAAGTCCTTCTCCTTTAGGGTTCATCACAAAAATATCCTAACATTTTGCTTGAACTTGAGTAATTAGGATTTCTTGTACTTATGACATGCTTATCATCACCCTAATTACTTACTACCACTAGTCATGCTTAGCCTAGGCTAAGAATTGATTGAGGGGGTTGAGAATGCATACAACCTCAAGTCGATTCTCCCTTGATCACACTTGAATGCTCACGACATGCATTCCAAATCTTGCACCACACTTACCACCTTGCTTTGACACCCTTGAATGGCTTTCAATGGACCTCGAGTCTAGTGCTCCAAAAAGCACTCTAATCTCTAGTAAGCATGATCCCCAAACCTTGCTTTGTTCTGCACTTTACCTTGTTATGGACACTCTTGAATGATTCTTAATGGACCTGTAAAAGTCCCAAGTTTAGATCAATCTTTAACTTTAATTTATTTGATAGACAAGTTTGATTCAAGCATTTTTTTAAAGACCCATTTTCCCCTTTGTATTTCTCAAAATCCTTTGGAACCCCCTTGACTTCCTAATCCCACTTGAAGGTCAACTTAAAATTACCCTATCTAAAAATAAACACATTATTTTTAAGAAAAACAATTGAGGTCATGTGGGATTTGAAATGAGCTTTCCAATGCACTCTAGAGCTCAAAAAATAGATTTTGGATGAAAACGTTATGTCAACTCAGGTTCCTGGGATCAAATGGACAAACAGAATCTATCAAAGAATTGTGATTTTTTGATAAACAGAAAACCAAGAAAGCACAATGTTGTGAAAGTTGAAAGCCAAAAAGTCCCAATGTTGTGAAAGCCAAAAGCCAAAAAGTCACGATGTTATGAAAGCCAAAAGCCAAAAAGTCACAAATTTTTTTGAGAGTGAGACAACCAAAAAATTGTGATTTTTTGACAACTAGAGAATCAAAAAGTCATGATTTTTTGACAATTAGAGACTCAGAAAGTCACAATTTTTTTGACAACTAGAGAACTAGAAAGTCACAATTTTCTGACAACTAGAGAACTAGAAAGTCACGATGTTATGTGACCCTCAGAGAATCACGATTTTATGAGACCACCAAAGTCAGGATTTTTACCCAATTCACTTTGCAAAAAGTCGCAATGTTTTGCCCCAAAAGTCACAATTTTTTACGTTTTTAATTTCCCTTACTCACTCTTTAGTCAAAAAGTATCCAAAACATCACGATTTTTTCATTGTTCTTCACTCAAAAAGTTGCAATATTCTCAAAAATTGGATTACAAAAAGTCGTGATTTTTTCAAAATTTGCCTTCCAAAAAGTCATGATTTTTACTCAAAAAGTTGTGATTTTTCCAAAAAGTTGCCTTGCAAAAAGTCATGATGTTTTGCCAAAAAATATCCAAAAGGTCATGATTTTTTCAAAAGTTTCTTCCAAAAAGCCATGATTTTTACCCAATCAAAGTCAACTTAAAAAGTCATAATTTTTTTTCGAGCTCCATTGATACCAACTTTTTGCTAATGTTTTCTATGCCTATAGAGGCACATTTCCCCTCTTTCTCCTCTCCTTCACTGAAAAAGATCAAAACAATTTGTAAACACCAAGAAATGGAAAACATAGAAAATTGCAATGTTATGTGAGCACTATAAAGTTGCGATTTTATGTGACAACTAGAAAGTCACGATTATGTCACAATAAAAAACTCACGATTATGTGACAATCAAAAAGTCACGATCATGTGGCAATAAAAAATTCATGATTTTTTGAGAGTCAGAGAACCAAAAAATCGTGGTTTTTTGAGTGATTTTAGGTGGGAACCAGGTAATCGTGATATTTAAAAAAAATTGAATTTTCCAAAAAGTTGTGATTTTTTCCAAAAAGTCATGATTTTTTGAGAATTTTGGTGAGAACTACAAAATCGAGCACCGGGTGGTGGCGAGATCCGTATGTGCAAAAGGTCATGAAAAACACAAAGGCTTGCACACAAAAACCCTCTCTCTCTCTCTCTCTCTTGCATAACCATGAACGAGAAGTGAGGTGAAAATATTGAATATATAGTCAAAAATGAAAACTTTTTGCAAAGGTGAAGATGGGACAAGATGATGATGATGACAATGTTAAATATGAAAAAAAACTTAACGAAAAGTGACTATTTTTTACCTTCCAATGTTGCAATTCTATGATCTTACTGTCACAATGCTAGTCCTCGAACAACGCTCCCCAGCAACAACACCAAAATTTGGTGTAGCTCAAGCATGAGCACCACCAAAATTTGGTGTAGCTCAATCTATGAACATATGAGGAGGATATGAAGATTATGAGCAATTGAGGTGAGAAAATGTGAGTAACAAGCACATACATGCATGTACACACACACACACACACACCAGGCAAGATAGGAACACAAGGCAAGATAGGAACAATGGAAGCTTTATTCTCAATAACTCAATTACACTCTTCAAGAAGCTCTTTCTCTAACTTAATAACCTCACAAAATGCTCCCCTAAAAAATTATAACTTCAAAAATGAGCTTTCTAGCTGTTTGTATAGTTTTTTTCACTACCTTTGGGCTTGGCCAAACCTAGTGTTTATCCTAGTTATAAATTAGCTTCCAAGGCTTATTTGAGGGCTCAAATGGAGTCTAAAAATCTTGAAAATTGGTACATAGCTACTTCTAATACTCCTCAAGCTTGAGGACTTCTTGTCTTGAACAAAATAAAGTTGCAAAAATGTGAATTGATATTTACAATGGTTTTTTGTGATCAGAATCATTATTTTTATGGGGGTTTCTTTAGAAAATTTGACATATACTTCTTGGAGCTCCCTTCCATGCTCCGTCTTCTTGTGTGTCCACTTCTTTGACAAGTTCCCATGCCTTGTGCTTGACCTTGAGTTCCAACACTTGGGCACTAAGTGCATTGTTTTTGAGAAGGTTCGTAATCAAGATAACTGCAAATGCTTTGAATAAAGCTCTACCACAAGATATCTTTTGACACTATTTTCACTTGATGGGGGTTACTTGATTCATGATCTTGCACAATTACTTGTACATTGTGTAAAATGCCCATTAGGTGGGTATACTTACACTCATGTCTCTTTTATCATTCTTGATTTCACTTTGGCCATATTGGCCTTTAGTGGGAGATTTTTACTATTAGTGTCCATGTGAAAGGCCAAATGTGTTGCAATTTAAGGTTTGCAGAAGCATGTAAATAACACAAGGAAGAAGAAGAAGGTTGGAGCACTACACACAATATTGAATGTATTACCAAGTGAATCCACAAAGATAAGTCACTTGTTAGGGTTATAGGCATATATAGAAGCTAGGGGAAAAAACCTCCTAGAGAGCAAAAAAAGCCCATGGTAGTCCTAAGTGTGTTCACACACATCACTACCAAAATATATCAACATATCGCCCCTTGGGAGTGATGTGGTGAACAAGGAGCTAGCACTCATGTATAAGGAAGTTCCAAGCAATGTGGAAAGAGATCAATCCACAAAAGGAAGTAATCCCAAAGCTTTGTGCAAAGCTTCAAACTTCTCCCGAGGCAAAGCCTTTGTGAAAAGATTTGCAATGTCATCCTCTGTGCGCACATATGCCAAACTAATCTATCTAGAAGAGACCCTCTCCCTGACATAATGATAATGCACCTCAATGTTCTTTGTGCGAGCATGGAACAAAGCTTTTATTGCAACTTCCAATGCACTCTGATTGTGAGTGAAGGTGGTTGTGGAAGAAGATTGACCAACACCCAAATCAACCAAAAGGCATCTTAGCCATACACACTCAATATTCTCTCTGGAAGCTGCCCTATACTTGCCCTAACAACTAGAAATGGACATGGTAGGTTGCTTCTTGCTCAACCAAGATATGCATGAGCTACCAAGCATGAAGAAAAAACCACTAGCAAACACATGTGTCATAGCAACTAGCCCAATCAGAGTTAGAAAAAGCATTTAAATATGGTGATAGTGATCGTCCCTTGGGATAAAAAAACTCAAGTATCCGGGTACAACTCAAGTAGCGAAAGATGCCCTTAACTTCCTGCCAATGTACAACATATGAAATGCATAAAGATGCTCATCTAAAAGACAATAAATTGAATATTTTATGCATAAATAAACCAAGCATCCAATAGCCTGTTGATAGAGAACAACATCAAATGCATCTCCAACATCATGAAGCATCAACCATAAACCTGTTTCCATCGGAGTGGCAATAGATTTGAAATCTTCAAGGCCAAAATGTTGCAATAATGTGTTAATATATTTTGTTTGACACAAAGCTATTCCACCATCAACTTGCATAAATTGAATGCCCAAATAATGATGCAAACTCCCCAAATCTATCATCTAAAAAGAGGCATGCAAATCAGCCTTAAAATCAACAATATGCTTCTCATTAGGACAAGAGAGCAACATGTCATTAACATAGACAATAATGATTAGAAGCACATCATTTGCATGCTTAACATATAAGGTGATCTCAGTTGGAGTATTCTTAAAACCATGGGTAATCAAGTAGGCATGTATATGATGCACTTGTTGATGAGAGGGTTGATATAGAGGAGGCAAAATCTATGCCCAAATGGTTGGTGTAGACTTTTCCAGATAGTAAATTAGATGCACCTCTATCATATCATACTTGTTCAGGCTCTCATAGTGCTTGTTTTACATCAAATTGCTATGCAATGGCTGCTTGTAGTCTTTGTGATGAGAATGAGCCTATTTTTTTAAAGAATCACAAAATTCATAAAATTTGATGGCTGCTATTTAATCAAAATATGATGCCATTATGAAGAATGGTACTTGGTCTTTATGTGATTTTCCTCCAAGAAAAAAGGCCATTGACACTACAAGCTGAATTATAAGCTTGATGGAACAATTGACAGGTATAAGCCTAGGCTTGTTGCAAAAGGTTATGCTCAAGAGAGAGGCATTGATTTTGATGAGAACTTTGCACCCACATGCCAAATGACCATTGCTTGTAGCATTTGTGCACTTGTAGCTCATCATGGTTGGAATGTACATTAACTTAACATTAAAACTACATTTCTGAATGGAGACTTACATGAAGAAGTGTATGTATTTTAGCCTCATGGTTTTGTGCAAAAAGGGCATGAAAACAAGGTGTGCAAGTTGAAAAAGGCATTATATGATTTGAAGCAAGCACCACATGATTGGTGTGTATAAAAAACAAAATGATTTGCATCATCATGTGGAAATTGTGCTAAGAAATTGCCTCATTTGGACTAGCACTTGACTATCCACCTATGAAAAGAGGCAACAAAATGTCATACAAATCTTTGGAGCTAACTTATGTCTCCTTAATACATGAAAGTAATGATTGAATTACATCTTCCACAAAAAAAACATCACAACTAACCAAAATGCATTCATTCTATGGATGATATAGATGATAGCCTTTGCTTTCAATACTGTACCCAAAAAGATACTTTTTATTGCTTTATTATCCAATTTTCTATGTTTTTGTTTAGGCACTAATGCATATGCCAAACAACCAAAGACACATAGATGAGCGATAGCTAGCTTGAGACAATGCCAAGCCTCATATGGAGTGATAGACTATAGTTCTTTTGCAAGACACCTACTAAGTACATATGTTGCACACATAATAGCCTCAAGCCAAAAGCTATGTGGTAAAGCCTCATTTTTTACCATACACCTCGCCATCTCCATGAGAGACATGTTCTTTCTTTTAGCAACTCCATTGTATTGATGTGTGTTGGCAATAGCCAGAGGCACAAACGATGAGGAAGTATGTGAAGGCAGATCACAATGAAGTAGTGTGGAGCCAAGCGGATTATTTTTTCAAAGAATTATGTTTTATAATGCTTTTCAAACTCTCAATAGTGATTTTCATCACTCTTGTACCATATGTAACATATAACACCTACTTTTGTAATTTGTAGCTCCATTTTTTGCAAGCTGAGAAGTCCTTGAGATTACATTAGGAAAAAAGGTGAACCCTGGATGGGCCTTTTAGCTCAAGGAGTGATTAGTGATGGACCAATCAAAAGAGGGTGGTGGCCACAGTCTAGTCTCTTATTCTAGTAGACTAGGCCTAGGCTTCCATGGTTTTATCCTAGTCAAAACCATAGAAGGAGACCTAAATCCGTGGTTTTGTTGGTTTGAGAGGGTTGGAAGAGTGTGCGAGCTCATTTCAACCCTTGGATCCTCTCAAAATCTAATGGCTCAAGTGAGTTCACAAAATTCAAGGCGGGATTGGCTTCCGGTCGTTGGATCATGATCAGATCGTGTGATTTAGATGGGTAGCCGTTAGAAAAAGGCGCTCATAAACCTGGACCATTGGATCAAGTGGCTAATCTAATGGCTAGGATTGATAGAAGAATGGGAAGGCGCCTTTTCATGTCCTTCCTTGGATTAAACCATGATCGGACGGCCAGAAAGCAAACGCGCCCCATCCTCTCTTGAATTAGCTTCCCTTCCCTTAGATTGGAGCTCCATCCAAGGGTTCTCATAGCTCCCCAATCAAGATCAGCCCCAAATGCCGCACACCATTGGATTTTGCGTAGATCGAAGGGTCCAAAAACTTGCAGAGATTGTGCAAAGCATGGGTCCCCTCTTGCATCATTCGAATTTATTCACCCATCCATTTGAATGCTAGCCATGGATCTTAAGCATCCAAAGGCCAAGATTTCATGCATTTGAACAAATATTATTTTACTTTAGAATACCACTAGTGGTTTAGAGTGCCTCCTCAATCTCAAGAAAGTCAATTTTAATCCCTAAAAATTAGGGATCCTTACAAGGCCCATGCAAGGTTCACCTTTTTTCCTAATGAGGAGCTTAGGTAGAACGAGCCTACCAATTTTGGTTATTTTTAGACTTTGTTTAGACCTTCAAATAGCACCTAGAACCTAATTTTTAACTATGCCAATCACTAGATGTGAAACTGTTCAAAACTAGTCTAAAAACTATAAAGAGAGCTAGAGAGCTCATTTTTGAGGTTAGCTAGTGTAGACTTGTATGAGTTAATGTGAGCTTGAGCTTGTAATTGAGATCTTGAGTAATAGAGTCTATTTCCTATCTTCCATTGTGTCTTTCTTGTCTCTTACATGTGTGTGTGTATGTGCGTGTGCATCTCTATGCTTCTCACCTTCACTCTCACTACATCTCTCATTCATGATCTTCATATCACTCCTATCTCTTCCACGGATTGACATTAAGAAGGTGGAGCTTCTTAACGTGGTACTTACCATTGTGCTTGAGAAACACCAAATTTGGCGCCGTTGCCGGGGACCGAGTCTAGGAGGAATGTGTGATGGTAAGAGTATAGCAAGAAGTGGTGTTGGAAGGTAAAAATTTCAGTTTTTTTTGTTGTTTTGAATTAGTTATTGGTGTTTTTCATCTCCTCTACACTCCTCCTTCACCACTGCATCATCTTCTTCCACTCTGAAAAAATAAAAAAACTCACCATATCCATCTATCCTCCTCATTTTCCCATATTTGTGCATGCGAGAGAGAGAGAGAGAGATTTTGTGCTTGTTGTGTTGTGTGTGGTTTTGAGTTTTCTTGTAGGTATAGTGATCCAGAGCAGTAGGAAAGCTTCCAAAAGGTAAGAAATTCACTTTTTGTCAGAATCTGCCATTGGAGTTGGACCATCGCGATGGTCTGACAAAGTCAGCACTTTTGGTAAGCGACCACACTACGAGGTAGGCGACCCTTGCGCACACATGAATCCATACGTGCATACAAAAAAATTGCATTTGTGTGGACCATTGCAACGGGCTCATGCCATCGCGATTGTGTCACACCATCGTGATTGGGTCACATCATTACGCTGGCTTGGCTGGACCATATTGATGGTCTCGCACCGTCGCAATGGTCTCACACCATCGCAACGGTTCAGTTGAACCATTGCAACAGTCACTGACCATCGCGACAATCCCGTTGACCCCACACCATTGCAATTGGCTCATGCCATCGTGATGATCCTACCACGTGTCAAGTTAGAACATCCCGATGATACCAGGTATGCCATCACGATGCTTCAAAATTGGACCTTTGTGATTGGCTCAAGCCATCACACCTCGTGACCATCGTGACGGGCTCATGCCATCGCGACAGTTGCATTGATCGTTGACCATCATGATGGGCTCATGCCATCGCAATTGTTCGCTAGACAGACCATCGTGACACCTCACACGATCGGACCATTGTGATTGTACCATGCCATTGCGACGGTTCACCTGAGCCATCGTGACGGTCCCAGACCATCACGATTGTCCACCCAAAATGGCAAAGTTAGGGTTTAATTTTTTGGGCAAATTTGAGGCTATTTTGAGAAAATTTTTGGGTGATTAAGCTCATTAGAGACCCCTTAGCTCATAGGGAAAGAAAAACCTAATTGTCAGTTTTCACCCTCGAGGACCTAAATGCTTATATCTTTTTCATTTGAAGTCCGATTTTTGAGCTCTATAGCTCATTAAGAATCTATAGATAAGAAAATTTGAGGTTGACTCATTGTGGGGACTAGAAAAGAAAGGGGGCATTGGAGAAATTGGGCCTAAGGAGAAAGGACCTAAAAGGTGTATATATCAGAGTGCTTGATCATCAATTTAAGAATTGGTCTAAACATTGGATTTTCACAGGTCTAGCAAGAGCTATCAAGGGCAATCAAAGCAAGGCAGTGAAGAATGCAAGGCTTGGGAAGTGCAACTTCTTGGGCATCAGAGCAATCAAAGGAGCTGACTTGAGGTTGGAAGAATACTCAACCACCTCAGTCAATTAATAGCTTAGGCTAAACGTCTAGCATTGTGGATTAAATTAGAACGATGATAGGAATGCATCAAGTCCAAGAGACTTAATTTTTCAAGTCCAAGACTAAGATAAAAGTGTGCAATACGATTCTAAACATAAAGGAAAGAATTTAAGTCTGATGGAACCAGAACTCAAAAGTACAATGGAAAGTCGACTCCTGACATGAACATTGAGACGAGTCAAGAATCTAAAGGACTTAAAAAAGAAACAAGCTATAAAGAACAAAAGAGACATTGACGATCAGAAAGTGAGTCAGGAAGTAAATTCATGAACCTTAGAGCGGGTAAGCATATAGGTAAGTCAGACTGACAAAGCCTTAGATCATCAGAAGCAAGTGTAGGAACTATGGCACGTTTGTGTGATCAACAATTGAATAGCTATTCTTACGAGTTGGGCTCAGATGCGAGTGAATCAGAAATGGCTTTTAGCACAAAAAGACCAGACGGAGGGTTAAACATAGCATATTTGGAAAGACCCGAAGGACCCTATAGAACCCAATTAATATATGTCCGAACCAACCACTTAGGTGCCCGCATCTACAAGGATGGTTTGCAAAGATCAGTGGTGCAATTGTGCAATCCTGATCAACCCATTGGATTGGAACATCTAGTGGTGAAATTTGAAAGAGATGCATACATAGACAAAGAAGGAACAATGTACATCATAAGTACTCAACCAAATCATACCAATGAGTTTGGTGTAGTTCAGCTAGATATGGAAGCAAGAACCCAAGGAAAAGAACCACTAGGAGAAGAACCGAGGACACCTAGAGGGAAATCTGTACTGACGAGAGTATTAATTCTAGATTGGATCCCTCATGACAATAGAAGCATAGAATTGTTTCTAAACAAGGAAACGAACAAAGCATTTTGGAGGCATTTTGGAGGTACAGAATGGAACAACCTAGTGAGGTAGGCTCCATCATGATTTGTGAGTTCAAGGACCAAGATACTCCTGGAATGGTTGTATACCTAGATGATACATCGGAACGAGTATTTGTAGTACGAGACCATGCAAGAAATACCTACATATGGAGAAGTGATGTAGTCTTCCCTCCATCTCGAACAAATGTAAACATGAGCCATCAGGGTGCTGGAACATCCTCAGGCCATGGTCCTCAAAGGGAAAAGAACAAAGAGAGACCAGAAGTAAGTTTCACTCATCCCATAGGGAGAGATAGAACCACCATGGACACCGATAGAGTGGAAAGACAAAGGGAACCTAGAATACCAGGTGGTAGAGATGATTTTCCTCTACCTAGACCATGTGAACACCCCAGAATATCAAGACCCACTCAATTAGTAAAGTCAATGAAGAACTACTTTGATGGGATGGGAGATCCCTATGACCATGTTGCAGAATTTAAGCAAGTGCTCCGAGCAGAGCAAGTAGAAGACATGTTCATGCAATACAATGCATTTGGACTAACGTTAAAGAACATAGCTTTAACTTGGTTCCAACCATTGGAACAAGGGCAATTTAGAGATATTCATCACTTGTTAGAGTCATTCATCACAGAATTCTCTAAAAATGGAATCATGCATGATACGTCTTAGCTCATTCATAGCTTCAAATGGGCCCCTCAAGAAACAGTTAGACTCACAGGATGTAGGTTTAGACAATATGTTGAGAGATGTTCGATGCAAGAGTTACCCTCACAGGCCAAGCAAGTGTCATTGTTTTTAGATAGCCTCTTGAGCTCTAAACTACGCTCGTATGCTCAAAGATCTATAAGGACTTAGATTGTTCATCTCTAGTATCCTCTAAACTTTCTAGCTCGATAGAGGACCTAGCAGAAAAAGTGGCCCAGAGACTAGGAGTTTCTAGTAAACAGATGCCTAGGTTAACAACAAACAAGCGTTGTTACACTTGTGGTGGTGATCATATGGCAAATGTGTGTCCCGATGAAACACGACCATAAGCCAACCCTAGTGGCAAATACTGTACGATTGAGAGACGATACATGAATCACATGGCTCAAGACTACCCATACAACAAACAAGTAGTACGACATAACTACCCGCAAGCATCCCCCCAACCAGGGAGGTATCAAGGTCAATACCATGCTCAGCCTCATTACTATAGGCCTCCTCAAAACTATCCTTATCAGACTCAACAGAGACCTCAACCTGTTTTAGCTCAGCAACCACCCCCACCAGCCAATGTCATCTTAGTCAAATATGCTGCTACAGAAGAGAACCTCAATAGTGCTTTAGTGCCTTCTTCACCCCTGATCACAGAAAGTGACCCTAATTCTAAGAATTTTGACTCTACTCATGTAGATAGTCCACCTGCATATTACACAGACTCACCAGAACATGTGGAAACATATCAATACGATAGTCCACCATTAGAATCCAGTTGGGAACTTGACTATGCTAACGTGATGTATACCAATCCTAATCTGTGACCCCAATTGAAACAGCAAAGACCATAGGGCCCTAGAGGACCATGCTTTAGATGCCAAGGAGATCATTTCATAAAGGATTGTCCACATCCTCTGATAGCACGACCGTCACAATACTATAACATACAAGGCTTTTGTGCCGAGTGTGGTAAAGATCATATCATCAAAGATTGTCCCAAGAACCCTGCCAATGCTTCAAAAGTGACACTGATCAACATGATAGGTATTGTACACAACACAGATGGATCCAACCCCACATATGTGCCTATCCAAGCTATAACACGAGCCTAGGCACTACTACGGAATCAACAACTTAATCCTGAAAAAGTAGCTGAATCTAATGAAGTTGGAGAGTCTAGTAATAAAAAGACAAAATCTTTGAAAGATTTCAGAGAAAGAATTAAGAGAAAATGGAGTAAAAAGATAATTGAGTTGGAAGGAAGTCTAAAGGAATCTAGAGCCAAAATCCTAGAATTGACTCCTCAAGAATCTAATAAGGAGAACCTAGCTCAGAGATCAGGATCAGTTTTAGCGGAACCCATACCGGAAAATTTAGACATGATGTTTTGTGCATATCATGCTAGACTAAAAGAAGGACCCTAGATAGCTGAAATGAGTGAGAACTACCCATGAGTAGATTTAGAAATTGAGAGGACTAAACTTTGCATGAAGATGGAAGAATTAGCACAAACTATGTTCGAAGCCTCGCATTATCTTAATTGGAATAACATGGTGAAAACCGAATTACACTTTCAAGGACTATTGGAGAGATTATAATACTTGGTCAATAGCAACCAGAAAAAGAATCTGCATAGGAACCCGAATGACTTTGAGACCCAAGAAAAGAATGCACCATCCCTGTCTCAAGTACCGAATACAGAGGTTGAAGACAACCTGCCTTCCATACATAAGTATTCACACAAATTTCTAAGAGAAATCCAACAACAAAAGTGGAAAAAAGAACAAGGAACCCATCCTCCTATTCAAGAAATAGACGACTTGCAAGAGAAATTTCCCCAAGACATCCCCTCTATCTACGATGATGTAGAGGAAGAACAACTGAGTGAACACCCAGATTTTGAATCCAATTCCTTGCAAGAATTACCATAGTTCACAAGACCTTGGGAATCCAAGTCTATTAGCATGAGATCACCCACTATACTAGTGAGGAATGAAGAATCAGTAATCCCTAGAAACACGGAAGTGATAAAGAACACCAAAGCACAGTGTCATCTCACTCTAGAGGAATTGTTAAAGATTAAACCGGAATTGTGGAAGCATATAGCAAATCAATTCCCTGAGCTTGCTTCTACTCCCCCATAGATAGGATCACACAAGAAAGTACCAGAGATACCCCTAGAAAGAATCGGTGATGTAAGTGAGGGAGAGGCAGATAACACTTATCTTACAATAACCCATCAGCGCTACACCACCAAAGCCATCTTAGATTCAGGAGCTAGAGTAGCCATCACTATCATTGCTTTATGGAAATGTTGGGATAAGCCAGCATTAAGACCCACCAGGATGAAGCTACAAATGGCTGACAGACATATAGAAAAACCATTGGGCTTACTAGAATGCATATCTCTCACCACTTGCGGTGTGGAGTTTGAGCATACTTTTGCCATTTGTGATTTTGGGAAAAATCATGCTTACGATATTATTTTAGGACGACCATTCATGCGTCAATTGCAAATCGTACAGGATTGGGGAACTAATTCGTTGTACTTGCAAAATTTAGGAGTGACTACTAAAGTCAATCTTAAATACTATTCCCACCGAGATGTACCCCCAATACAATGGAATACCATCCATAAGACACAAGAAGAAACAGAATTGGTACACTCATTGGAATCAGATCCCTCATGGTTGCACAAGGATACTCATCTATGGATGTGTAAAGTAGCCAAACAAGAGGAAGAATGGTTAGAAGCCTGGACTTTAGGTTCAGAACAACATCCATGAACTCTTCAAGACCCAGCTTGTGCACCTATAGTATTTCAAATGAGGAATTGGAGCCTCACGGTTGGGTAGAAATCTTAGCCACGATGGACATAGCAGTGAATAAAGAACAATCATTGTGATGAGGACGGGTATGACATTTCCATTTTCATGATTGAACCTTTTGAAGAAGACCTTATCCTACAAGAATATATATATATATATATATATATATATATATATATATATATATATATATATATATATATGCATATAATTTTATATATGTGTATGCTTATGTGTATATGTATGTATGTGTGTATATGTGTTTTATATGTGTATATGTATGTATATATACATATTCATGTGCATGCATATATGTATGTGTATGTGTATATATATGTGTATATATGTATGTATGTATGTGTATGTATGTATGAATGTGTACGTATGTATGTATATGTATGTATGCTTGTGTAGCTCTGTATATTTGATTTCTCTTTTATTTTTTTTGTTTATTGTGGTTTGAAAACTTTTATAGATATCTAGACCAGTGAATCATTTGGCCATTTTCCATTTTGTAGTTAATCTATTACCTGACTTGCTAACTAAGACTTACATATTTTTTTACAAGGATTAAGTATCAATTAACTATGGAGGTATTAGGTCTTTTGGAAAATAAGACAAGCAAATTTCTCTCTTAGATTGTGGAAGATGGATGAATAGTTTTAAAGTATGGAAGGACAAAAAGTGTTCATTCAATGCAAGTTCTTGTTCTTACCTTAGCTAAGGTAAAAACAAAAACCTGCACTGAATGGACACTTTTTGTCTGCCCATCCTTTAAAATTATTCTTCCATCCTTCCAAATCTTTGAGATAAATTTCCTTCTCCTATTTTTCAAATGACTTAATACCTTCATAGCTAACTCATACTTAATATTTGTATGAAAATTTCTTAAAAGAGTTAGCAGTGCAGGTATTAGGTCGACTAGAATAGGAGAAGCAGATGTGTCAGAAGGATTCTAAAGGTTGGGCAAACAATTCCAAAGGCTAGGTGGACAAAATATCTTCATTCGATACAGGTATGTATAATTTGACTTTACTCTCATAACATGTGTATGTGCATATATGTTTGTGTATGTTTATATGTGTGTATAAATTCATGTATATATATGTGTATGTCTATGTATGCATGTATTTATATGTATATATTTATGCATGTATTTATATGTATATATTTATGCATGTATATATAAATAGATAGAAAATTAAAAATTATACCTTAATAGTGTCAAAATAGATACATTAATTCATCCAAAATTATTTTGAAGATTGAGAATAAGTAAGCTCACACTTAGTCCTGTCAAATGTTTTCCTTCATATACATGCTTTAGACATTCCTCTCGAAGATATTTCTCTTTTTAGAAATATGAATGTTCTCACTGTCATTTTGATACCAATCCTCAATAAAATTTGCCATGCCATCATCTTCATGATTGTCGCAAAAATCTTGTACTTTATCTTCTTTTTAATATAGGTCTTTCAACCTTGCATATTCCACAAGATCCCTTTTGCATAGCCTCCTCATAGAAGCTTCTGGTAAATGAGGTCTTACTGGCAATTGTGAATGGTGTGGAGGAATATCATCAACATCATATGTTGGGATCTACACACATGAATAAAAATCATTAATATTCCATAAATGAATAAAAAGTAAACTTTGAACATAAAATTAAATATATAAGTTATTAAATATGGATAGAAAATTTTCACTCTCTCTCTAGCTAAAAGGTGCTCTTGAAGGTCTACGCCATCCATAATTCACTAATAATTCATCATGAGCATGTAATGTAGTAATAGCATTGACAAATATGTATCTTGATACATCTTTACTCATGTATGGTGATTTGAAATTGGAGTTGGATCTGGATCGAGAAGTAGAGAGAGATTTACATGCTAATTTATTTACATGATGTAGTATGCAAGTTTTTTTATTTATTTTGTTTTTTGTTGAACTTTATATTTATTTTCTATTAATCATACTAATCTGTGTTTTTCCAAGATATTTTTACTCGCCTGGAAAGATGTAGATGCCCTCATCAATGTTTACGATATCCACAATTCAAACTCCTTGTGAGTTACTTCCTTATATTTTTCCACCTATAGGGTAGACTCCTCAGTCACTTACACATCATACTATTATGATGTTAGTCAGCTTCATACAAGCTATATTTTGTTATTATTTTTATGATTATGGTTATGCATGTTCCTGTTGTACATACATATGAATACACATGCTTGCATGAGCTTGCACATGCCTGAGACATGTGTCTTTTATTTCTCTATCGATGCATATACCAATGACTATATATACACACTATTTTTTAGATTATTTTTAAAATAGAACATAACATTTCATTGCATTGGAAGCTTTTGACGAACATATGGACATGTATACCAACCATCATAGCATCGAATTGGTGACCTGTTTAACAATCGTATACCAACGATTTCACAAAATGGCCATGCATCTGTAGATGTGTATTGGGATTCCGGTAGACTAACGGTAATAAAAAATACATGTTGAAAATTTTGGATTGTATTGTACTGCTCAAGGATATAGAGATAGTATTCTATATCAAGGAGGCATCCACAATAGAAGAGCACAATAGTTTATAATCTTCCACTTATTTTAGAGTATATAAGAGACAATTATAATGGATCCTCTTGGAGAGATTAGGATCACACTAGAAGAGGCCAAGGGTTAGAGAGCGTGATGACAATGTAGAATGAATCATCTCAAACTTCACAATTTAATCCACAATATATCTAGAAAGAAAAGACGTTGGGATATTATCCTATTCAAATAAGCTGCATTGGGGATCCCTTTCCATTATTTTCACTCACATGATAATGTGATAGAGTGAAGATAAGCAATATTTATAAAGCATATTTATAAATATTTATAAAGCATGTCAATTAGCAGTCCTCAATCCTTGTACTATATTCCTATGCTCTATAACATATATCTTATCCTCTATCTATCCAAATTTTTTTTTCTAGGATTGGTTTACACTCACACACTTGTATATTGTGTCTTATGTGCAGATATTTTCACACAATTGTCTCTTATCTGCAGATTTTGTGCTTACACAGGTGAGAGCATGACCTCCTTGATCTGCAGGCATAACTTCCGCTTACATGACTTCTGTTATTCTGTGTTTCATTCCTTCCGTCTCATATCAAATAGTTATACCTTTTTGCCTATGGAGAGTATACACTAATGGTAATAAGAACAACACTAATCAGCTGGAGAGCTTTCCATGGAACGCAAGGATTTTCTGAGTCCAGAGTCACTTCTTGATCAAGCAAAGGGGGAGAAGGTTTTGGATCCTTCACGCAGAGTCTAAACCAAATGGAGATCCTTCACGCATGAGAAGTTCTGGCTACAAGAAAGGCAGCATCTCACTCTCTTTATGTAAGTGAAATATGTAATTTGCTCTCTACAAGCAAATTGAGATCCTTTACGCATGAGAAATCCTGGCTACAAGAGAGAGAGAGAGAGAGAGAGAGAGAGAGAGAGAGAGAGAGAGAGAGAGAGAGAGAGTTTGTTGCGTCAAGATTTCTGTGCGTTGCGGCATATCATCAACATCAGGTAGTAGAGAGAGAGAGAGAGAGAGAGAGAGAGAGAGAGAGAGAGAGAGAGAGAGAGAGAGAGAGAGAGAGAGAGAGAGACCTTCCTTTTCTGCATTGACGAGGCATACAGATGCAATTCATGCTTTTGCAGAGCCTCCAAGCTACAGATCTCATTCCATTTAAACTTCAGAAAGAAGTGAAATCCAACGCGCGGTTCTATGCTTCCTCTTCCACGTTTCTCGTCTATCACAGTTTCATTTTCGAATAGATCAACTGAACGCCACTCTTGCGCGTGCGAGTAACATGCTTGTCCGTTGAATCTGCAGGGAGGCGATGCCGGTGAATCTAGCTCGGCCATTGCTATGCTCAAGGGCCAAGAGAGAGCTGGAGGATATGAGAAAGGCTGTGGACGCTCTGGATCAAGAGATACAGAACCTATCTCAGGAGTGCGAGAAGCTAATGGAAACCTTGAAATCTACAAAGGAGATGCATGAACGGGAGTACGAAATGCTAGCAGGATTAACAACGCAATTAAACGAAGTGGTAATGACGACTAACGGTCGAGCTTATGGGCTGGGAATGCTCTTGGATTACAACTACGAGGGGGCCTCTTGGTTCCAAACATTGCACTCTGACTGTCTTTATGCAATATCTTCATATTCATCGTCTTTCGCCATAGCCCCCTCCTCCGATCAGCAGTAACTGTCTTCTGATCACACGCTACTTAATTCAACAATTAAAGTGCTTTTGAACGACTGAAACTGTCTTCTCACACGCTTCATAATGATGTACAAAATGGAAGGGTTTAAATGAATATGCTTTTTATGTGGAATGCAAAATCATTGAATATATATATATATATATATATATATATATATATATATATATATATATATATATATATATATATATATATATATATATATATATGTGTGTGTGTGTGTGTGTGTGTTTTCTCTTTTGAGGCACTTTCCTTATTGAACGAGAGTATGCATGAGGTAATAATGTGTAGTAATCAAGTATACAATGATTGTTTGTAGTTAACATGCATAGCTACCATACTGTGCTTGCTTGTAGTTAGTGTAACTGGTTGCCATTACGATATTCCTCTATTTGCACTAATGGAAGTAACCAAATATGCAATGTGTAATTATATAAAGAATGAACACTTAACTTCTAGTGATGAAACTGATATGTGATCAACCAAAGCAAGCTTCTCCATGGGAAATACTTAACAAGATAGACACAACCTGAGATATGAAGTATTCAAATAGTTACACAAAGCTTTTTTTTTTTTGAAGGAAGTTCGCTTGAGGCCTAATCTGCTAGATATGCTTGAATTATATGAAAGTACAAGTGAGAGCAAGCTTAGGGCCCATGGGACCCTCAATGTCCCACAAAGCAAGGGTTAGACACCGGTAGAACCAAGATTAGAGAGTTTGAAGGTCCATTAAAGCAGAGTTTGGGAAGGGATGGCCCTAAGGTGAGATGAGATAAAATATTGGATACCCAAAGGTTGGACACAACTTTGGGATGCCTCAAGGTTGGAGCCCACAATATATGCAAGAAGGTTGGAATTGACAAGAGACGATGGAAGGCCACATGTAAAGTACCAAAAGGCATTAGTATTGGTCCAATGATCATCCTAGCCCCTCAAGGCTGAGGAGTGTCCTAGTGTAAAATGAGGGCAATTTCTCACCCGTGTTCGAGGTGAGGGCCCACACTATATAACCTACATGCGAAGGACTTCAAAGCATGATTCATGTAATTACACACCATAGCAAGATGATGGCATAGAACAATCTTCCTACTGCAAAAAGAAAGCACCATAGAACACAATGATCTCCTAAGACACTATGTTCACCTCTCTCTAATAGATTTCTCCACTTACCCATACACACATAAAATGATGCTTTAGTTCTCTATTAAGGATTGATACAAGCTACTTTCCCCTTTCTATTCCCATGAACATAAAATCCTAGATATGTTTTCCATCCCATCATCCAAAATCTACACAACATAGTCTTCAGCGAGAAAATAAAATAGATAGAATTCCATGTGGTTTTAGCCGACCAACACCTGACACAACCTAGTGGAAACTTATCCGATTCTCAAAAGAAGTGTTTAAAAACCCACATTTTCATTGTCATTTTTTCCGCAATTGCATCTACTTCCATTTCAATGTCTTTGTAATGTGCACTCACTACATCCAACTTATTCGAAAACAGTTGTTACAGAGTCCATTGTTCTTTGCCAAGTTCTTCTAGAGAAAACAAGGTCTCCCATAATGTTTACAATTTTTTTTTTGAAGAGTTTGATACCATGTACAAAAACAAGTGAGATCATTAAATTCTCAGCCTTGACAATTCCTTCTCCTTTTGTTTTAAAAGATCCTATAGCATACATATTTGACCATTCTAGGATTGTTAATTAAGTGTTGATTCAATACCTGTAAGCTCTAAGGCCAAATAAGATCCCTCGAAATCAAAGTGTTAATCTAACTTGTTAATCTGGTGTTACCAGATCTGCACATGGGTTCTTAGGATGGTTAGGTCGTCGGAATATTATTTAGTAGAATTGTAATTAGGAAAAGATGCGCACCGAAAGGGTGTCACGCAAAACGTTGTAACTCTTTTTTGATTAATAGAGCAGTGATTGGAAGAGAGCGACAGACGTGCCGCTCGACTCTTTTGTCTGGGCGATCAGCTGAAGTTTGATTCTGTCACAAGTTTGTCAAATTGTGGTGTCGTCTGTATGGTCATTGTTCAATACTGAAGTAACTAAGGTACTGTGTTAACATCTTACTGTGTTATTGGTGAAGTGCGAAGTATAACAATAATGTTAAGTGAACAATAGAAGTTTCTATGCATGTGGATATGGTAGTCGTTAGAAGTTGTTGTGCGCTGGAGCGTGGTAGTTAATTCTGTGAAATTGTTAGAAGGTCATGAAGTGACTAGGAAAATACATAAAGGGCTTCTGTATTACAGACCCCTGACCATCCCAAGAACCCACATGCAAATCTGGTAACACGAGATTAACAAGTTACATTAACACTGGCACAGGGTTCTTGGGATGCTCAGGGGTCTGTAATACAGAGGCCCTTTATGTATTTTCCCAGTCACCTCATTACCTTTTGACAATTTCAACAGAATTAACTACCACACTCCAGCACATAACAACTTCTAATGACTACCATATCCACATGCGCAAAAACTTCTACTGTTCACTTAACATTATTGTTATACTTTGCACTTCACCAATAACGCAGTAAGATGTTAACATAGTACCTTAGTTACTTCAATATTAAATAATGACCATACAGACAACACCACAATTTGACAAACTTGTGACATAATCAAACTTCAGCTGATCGCCGAGACAAAACAGTGCGGAAACGCGTCTATCGCTCTCTTGCAATCACTACTCTATTAATCAGAAAATAGTTCCAATATTTTGCGCGACACCCTTTCGATGCACATCTTTTCCTAATTACAATTCTACTAAATAATATTCCGACGGCCTGACAAAAGTATTCCATGAATTTCCATACCTTTCGTTCAATAACCTTGCAATGTTTAATCTCACTTCTAAAAACTACGTTTTTGGTTTCCAATGAAAAAATGTTTTTCAAGATGGAATCAAGTTGTTGATGAAGTTGTCATCTCATTGGTGCATCCTGTTTTGAATCTCTGGAATGAATTCATATCTATGTATTCATTAGACCTAGAGTTCTTGCGATCTAGTAGTGATTTTAGATGATGAATCCTGATACATTTTAAGCTCATCTTGTAGTTTCAAGGTTGGTTTCCTAACATGTTTTGACATCACATACTATTTTTTTCGGTATTTAGAGCTATTTCAAATCCTCTTCAAAAAATTGATAGGCCTCATTATTATCAGTTTTGTAATCGATGCTGGCAATGATTACACTACCTCCTTATCAATTGAATATTTTCTTTTGGCTTTTAAAGTTTGGAGGCTTTGTAGAAGTGGTTTCCTTAATAAAGTTCCAAGAGGTGAAGATAACTTATTTGAAACCAGCAATCGTGCATAAGGTGTCATCTTAAACTTAGAAAGAACCTATAATGGAGCTGAGAAAATTCGGTTTTGTGGAAAAACATCATGACAAACATGATTAAAGGCCACTATTCCCTAATCTATTTCAACACCTAATTTTACCTTTAAGAGCATTAAATAATTTTTGTGGGACATATATTCAAATTTTGACAAAAAAAAATCCATTCTAAGATCTATCTCACCTTGAGTTTTTGAATGAAATCCTTGAGGTTGGAGATTAATTAGTAGCCACTATTTTCCACTCTATGCCCTAATTCCTTCTCCGATTCCTCATTTGAAAAACATATTTCCCAGTGACCTAGATGAAGCTTGATCACTGTAGAAACTATTTTTGATGCAATATAAAAATCCCTAAAGATGTCTCTATTTTTGATGCAATATAAAAATCCCTAAAGATGTCTCTGACATTGGTATGTGCATGGCATGCCAATGCCATTACATTTCCCATAGAGCACCAATGTCTCCATGACACGCGAGTGTAGTCCAATGATTCAATTTTTTGCAACTAGCTAACATTGTCGGGTTTGTCCAATGCCAAATCATACTGGACATCCATGAAATTGTATTTTATGCACTTCTATATGTTGGATGTTTTGATCTATTCCAATTCCTCATCTTTGGAACCATCTAATGTTATAATTTTGATATGTGTTTGTGCATGCATTGTGAAGCTCCTATGTCTAGGCCTTCTTCTAGACCCTTTCCTTGAAACAAACATCACACGTGGGGGACTTTTGTCATCCAAGAGCGGTAGATTATGAGTGCCAATGAGCCATTGTTCAATGTATGATGTACAAGTTTTAATTAGAAAACGAAACTACAAACATATGCTTTTTTTTACCAAGTACATGCTCAAATGATAAATCCTATGACTCCCATGGTCCATGACTATTTACCTTCAAATTAATTATAGCAATTGCATTTACCTCACCTTCTCGAAGTCATATAGAGATAGTTAGTATTGTACTACAATTCTCAAACTAGGAACTAGAAACTCCATATGCACTACTGCTTCCAAACCATAAGTTATAATAAATGGGGGTCAAACCTGTATTGATTTTGAATGCAGTCCGAAATTCCCATAATACAAAGTCTAATTTGGTATCTCATTTCTTCTTATTATTAACTACGATTGTTTCGAGTATGTGTATCAATAGCTAATTGGTATATTCTACTTGTCCATTTGCTTTTTGGTAATACCAAGCTGACTTCTTATGTAAAATCAAATGCAATGTGGTGAGCTCTTGAATTACAAAAATGACAAATTGAACACATTGATCGGATTCCATCTCTATTGGGCATCCAAAGCATGTCATAATATTGTAGTACAAAAATTTTACAACACTAGTAGTGTTATTATTGCAAAGACCTATATCTTCAACCCATTTAGTGCAATAATCTATTGCAACCAAAATATATTTATTCTTGGTGGATGAATTCATCTTGCAAAATCAACTCCCCATTTTGCAAAAGGTTCTAAAACTGAAGAAAATAGGTTGCAAAGTTTTCGATCATGATTCAATGGCCTATCATTTTTTAGCAAACCTCAATTTTCGACAAAGTGGTAGCAATTTTTGAAAATTGTTGGCCACCATAAACTATCTTGTAAAAGATTTCTTCTAGTGAGTTCTATTACAAATAGTATCTAAACATTATGCAAGCCTATTGCATTCCTTATGCAAAACAAATATGAAGAACAAAAAGCCTGATGCATTCTCTAAACATTATCCTTGGTATTACCACCTTGTTATCAACTAGATGGTGTTTGAACTTCTATGAACCAAAAATAATTCCCAATCTTTCTTGTTCTATAATTGTGTTATTATGCTCTTTAGTATTCAAAACTCTCCTTGCACAATAAATGGCTTTAAACCATACTTTTTGCACTTCTTATATTAACAAGGCTCACATAACCAAGTGATGTGCATCAACAAACCAATAAAATGGAAATCCCCAATTTGAAATAGAACCAAAGTGAGTAAAATAACTAACATCTTCTTAATGGATAATTTGAAATATATTTTTTTTCTTTTCTCCCAACATAAAGACTGCATCTTTCCTTGTAAGGGAAGTAAGTAGGACACATGCATGCACCATATATTTCAAAAACTACGAATGCCATGTCAATTGTCCTATGAAGCGTAGTGACTTAGTGATATTTTTTAATGCAAATACATTTGAGATATGTTCATTTTTCTTGGGATAGATAGAAATGCCTTCCTTACTCATTATATGACCAAAGAGGATGCCATTTTTCACACAAGACACATACTTGGATGAATTCATCATCCAAACTCATGAAATCTGTAAAAGCATAACTATAACTACTATAAATGTTGTATTCAATGACCTGAAGCATTCAAATCATCCAAGAATATCTTTATGAAAGAGGTTAGATATGATGTAAGTACTTTCATTACCTGTTTTTGGAATGTAGGGAGTGCATTTGTTGAGCCGAAATTCATAAGCATGGATGCATATAGACCCATTTTTTGAATATAATTGTTTTCTCTTTGTCCTCTACAACCATTCTAATTTGATCATAACCATTGAATCCTCCAAGAAAGCTATATATTTTTGCTCCCACAATTGAATAAAGAAATGTATCACAATGAGCTTACGGAAAAGTGTTGGTACATTTGGCAAGCTTAAGTGCTTAGATAGATACTCACGACTACACCTTCTTCTTCTTCTTCTTCTTTGACTCACATGATGAGCTATATGTGAACACATGCTTGTCATTTTGATGTAATTACCTTGGATAAATGTAAAAGCAAGAGAGTAGGGAATATCATGGATTTAGGAGAAGACAAGCCTCAAATTGTTTGGTGAATGAATCATTTCAATCAGACCTAAAGTGTAGGAATGCTTTTTGGCAAGGGAAACTCAAAATTTGAACACAAGAAAAAGAGTATAAAAAGAGGTGGCTATAGTCGCAGGGAAGATAGCCATTACTGAGAGCCTTTGAGCTACCCCATTGAGCATACCTTGAGCTCACGATATGTATGAGTAGTCCACTACACTTCCCTTGCATCATATGTTCATTATCATACATAATTTGATACAATTCTTCTAGATCATTTCATTCTACTGTTCTCTATTATATTTCCATTACTTTAGTGATCTTGCAGAAACAATTTCTCTGTGTGTGCTCTTGAGCATTTACTCCACTCTAACTTATTATAGGTATAATCTCATCAAGTACCAAGGCTAGAAAGAATCAACTCTAGATGGGGTTCACTACAGTCAAGAAGATGCCCAAGCAAAGTGTGACTCATTTTTTCACCAAGATGGACATAGAAGATCAACTTGGGAACATGGGTGAAGTCATTGATGAAGAGCAGATAGTGAGGCAAGTGATCAATGGAATAAAGGCAGATGACGAATGGGAAGCTTTCACCACAGCCATGGACCTCTACATGGATATGTAGGTTCTTGATTTCAACACTCTCATGGGGGAGTTGTTCACACATGAGGCAAAGATTGTGAAGAATGGAGACAACTCAAAAGATAATCAATCCTTTGCTCTATACATAGATAAGAATAAGAACAAAGATGGTAAAGGTAAAGGTAAAAAGTTTGATGACGAGGGCAGCACCTCTCAAGCAAACTTTGCAGGTAGAGGTAGAGGATCAAGAGGAATAGGTAGAGGAGGAAGACAAGGTTGGGGAGATTCAAGGTTCCTCTCCATGTGCCATATATGGTTTAACTAACTACATTACGGAGAATTGTTTCAAGAACCCTAGAAACCAAAGAGGAAGAGGCTATAACAGAGGTGGATATGGAAGCACACAAGGAAGATTCAACAATAACAATGGTTACAACAACAACTCATACAACAACAATAACTATCGAGGAGAATATAGAGGAAGGAGAGACTACAACAATTACGTAGATCATCAAACTCAGGAGGACTCATTATTTGTGATGAATATGAACATGATGCAAGGTAAAGTAGATGAACATGTATTCTATATAGGCTCAAGTTGCTCAAATCATGTAGCAGGCAATGTAGCACTACTCTTAGACTTGGAGGATCCAAGGAATAGACATGAAGTCCAAACAAGAGATGATGCAAGGCATCCAGTGGAGAAGATTGGCAATGTGAAGACTTCAGATGGTACTATGAACCTATTGAGCAAGGTATTGTATGTGCCCACCATAACCAAAAATCTCATAAGTGTTTATCAGATTGTTGAGAAAGGATTGTAGGTCAAATTCACAAAGAATGGAGCATTTGTTGAGAACCCACATCAAGGATTCAAGAGGATAGGAAGAGGAGAAAATTCAGGTAGACTATTAACATTTGAGCTCCAACATACTAGGAAAATTGCTTTGTTCAACTATGGTAGTCAAACATTATCAGAATTGGAAATATGGCACAAGAGGTTAGCTCATATAGGTGAAAGGGATTTGAAGCAAATTAGTAGGGATTAGAGTGTGCTTGGTCTACCAAATATCTCCAAGCAACACATGATTTACAAATGTTGTGCTTGTTAGTTTGGCAAGTGTTGGCATACAAAGCAATAAAGGAGTCATGCACAATACGGCAACAAGGTCAGATCATTGTTTCCCATAGATTATGTACAACCCAAGTGATTTTAATCACTACACAAACATTGTAAATCCCGTTTTTGGTAGATTAGACTCCATTTTGTGCAAGCCGAGGAGTCCTCGAGCTTGAGGAGTATTAGAAGTACCATCGTACCAAATTTCATAATTTTTAGACTTCGTTTGAGCCCTCAAATAAGCCCTGGAACCTAATTTTTAACTAGGCCGGACACTAGGTCTGGACAGGGCCAAAAGCTAGTCAAAAACTATAAAAAGAGCTAGAGAGCTCATTTTTGAGGCTGGATTGTAATTGAAACGAACTTGTAAGAGCTTGTGAAAGTAATCTAAAGCACTCCATTGATTCTCTCTCTTTGTCTTGCCGTGTGTGCGCGTGTGTGTGTATGTGTGTGCATGCTTGTGTGCTTCTCACTCACGCACTTGTGCCGCCACTTGCTCGAGGTCTTCATACCATCCTCACGTCTTCCCGGATTGACATTAAAGGAGGTGCTACTCATCACTGAGCTACACCAAATTTTGGCGCCGTTGCCGGGGATCGAGCTTTGAGGACGAGCGTGTGATGGTAAGACGTAGAGTTGACGCGTTGGAGTTGTAGGTATTTTCTTCACTCTCATCGATTTTCTTTTACTTTCTTCACCATCATCATCATCACCATCTCCCACGTCCATCTCCATCATCGCAAAAATTTCAGTTTTTTGACTATATCCCCACCTCCACCTCATTTCCCTCATTTCACTTGTGAGAGAGAGCGAGAGAGCGAACTTGCATGTGCTGTTTTTGCATGTTTTCTGAGCTATTTTGCAGGTTTTTTGCTGTACCATCATCCCCAGCAGTGTGCGCAGGTACGACAGGCTCTGCACAGGTCCCGGGATGACAGCCTCTGTCTATCGCGACAGACAGAAAATCTTAACATTTTGTGAATGCATGTTTATCATTGTAACCTACACCCTGAGGGCACTCTAGATCACTAGAAGTTTTTCAAAAATTTGCATTTTTTCAGTCTATCGCGACAGACACCGTCTATCGCGACAGACAGAAATCCGCGACAGATACCGTCTATCGCGACAGACAGAAATCCGCGACAGATACCGTCTATCGCGACAGACACCGTCTATCGCGACAGACAGAAATCCGCGACAGATACCGTCTATCGCGACAGACACCGTCTATCGCGACAGACAGAAATCCGCGACAGATACCGTCTATCGCGACAGATACCGTCTATCGCGACAGACACCGTCTATCGCGACAGATAGAAATCCGCGATAGATACCGTCTATCGCGACAGACACCGTCTATCGCGACAGACAGAATTTCACGACAGATAGCGTCTATCGCGACAGACACCGTCTATCGCGACAGACAGAATTTCACGATAGACACTGTCTATCGCGACAGACACCGTCTATCGCGACAGATAGAATTTCACGACAGATAGCGTCTATCGTGACAGACACCGTCTATCGCGACAGACAGAATTTCACGATAGACACCGTCTATCGTGACAGACACCGTCTATCGCGACAGACAGCCCCCACGATAGATTGTGTCTATCGCGACAGACACCGTCTATCGCGATAGACAGGCATTTTCGGCAAAAAAATTAAGGAGTGAATTTTTGGAAATTTAGGCTAAACTTTGGGCATATTTGCACTTTCATGTACTCATCTACTTACAAAGGCCTTAGAAAATGCATTAAAACCCCCGAAAGGTTCTGTTTGTCTAGTTGACCCCCTAAACCCTGAACGGTCATAACTTTTTCATACGAAATCCATTTTCTGAACTCTAGGGCTTGTCGGAAAGCTCGTGACATATACTACACGCCCTCAACTGTTTTTTATAAGAATAACGCGTTGATTTTCAGATGGGATATTTGGAAGTTGACACACTGAGGGGTAGGAACACCAAGGGAGCTCTAGAGTAAATTTCTAACAATGCAAAAGGGGGAACAAGGGTCATTAAAAAAGTGTCTGAAATAAATTGTCTGTCAATTGAAAGGTCTACTTGGAGCTAATCTTGGGATTTATGCAGGCCTATTGAGCAGCATTTGAGAGCATCCAAGCAAGGGTGTTGCGCACGCTTGAGAATCAACTTCTCGAGCACTAAAGAGCAAGGTTCGGCAAGAAAGGTCGGAATATTCTCAACTCCTCTTCGTCAATTCCTAGCTTAGGCTAAGAACGATTAGAAGTAGGAGTAAGTCAGGGCGACGATAGGCCACTATCAAGTTGAAGACTACCTAAAAACTCAAGCTCAAGCTAAAAACTTAATCTCTGTACTGTCGACAACATAAAGGAAAGAACCTAACGTGGAACGATCAACCTGAAAGTACGAAGAACATTCAAGTATTCCTGACGACGTAACAGCAGACAAGACTTTAAACACGAGGAATAACTAAAAAGAATCAAGTGACTGGTACCAATTGATCGGCAACGAGGTTGTACTCTGGGCAAAGAATTGGGCTAATCAGTTAGGCATATGAACCTTAGATCAGGACGACACCTAGTAAGAGAGAGACAAAGCCTTAGGTCTTCAGAGGCTAGTGTCAACCACACTGCAAGGTCTTGGGCCCAGCAGTTGAGTCGCCACTCTCATTACCCTAGCTCTGATACCAGTGAGTCAGAGATGTCTCAAGGTATGGACAGACCTACGGGAAGTTCAGGAGTGCCTTACTTATACAGGGTGGAAGGTCCTTACAAAACGCAGTTGGAATACCTTAGGACCAACCGATTAGGTGCGAGCATCTATGAGGACGGCCTAGGAAGATCAGTGGTCCAGATTAAAAACCCTGACCAATCCATAGGACTAGAGCACCCAGCGGTCAAGTTTGAAAACGATGCATACCTGGACAAGGAAGGAACCATATACGTAGTCACCAGTCATCCAGATAGGACAGATGAATTTGGAAATGTAATTTCAGAAACGGACTTAGGCGACTTGGAACAAGGAAACATGGGAGTGGAACCTAGAACCCCTCGAGGTAAATCAGTTCTCACTAGGATTATCACGCCTGAGTGGGTCCCCCAAGATAACAAGTGCATAGATTTGCTTCTCAATCGAGAAACGGACGAAGCCTTTTGGAGGTATAAACCAGATCACCCAATTGATATAGAAACAATCATGATCTATGAGTTTAAGGATCCGGATAGCCCAGGCAGAGTGACCTACCTAGATCATGCTTCAGAACGAATCTTTGTGGTGACAGAAAATGATAGGCATGCCTACACTTGGAAGGGCGAATTTATTTTCCCCCAACCAAGATCAAATGTATCCTATGGTCACCCTGGAGCTGGAACATCCCAGGCTCATGGTATGCAAAGAGACAGAAGTAAAGATAGACCAGAAGTAAGTTTTGCCAATCCAGTGGGCAGAGAAAGAACGAGAACGGAGACGAATAGGGTAGAACCTGAGACGCTTAGAGCCCACAGGAACCAAAGAAATGTGGATGGATTCCCGTTGCCGAGGCCTAGAGAGCACGCAAGAACCCTGAGACCGACTCAGCTAGTTAAGTCCATGAAGAATTACTTTGATGGCACAGGAGATCCCTATGATCATGTGGCAGAGTTCAAGCAAGTCTTGAGAGCTGAACAAGTGGAGGATCTGTTCACGCAATACAATGCCTTCGGTCTAACCCTTAGGAACACAGCACTTACGTGGTTTCAGCCATTAGATGAACGCCAGTTCAGGAGCATAGATCAACTCCTAGAGGCATTCATTGTAGAGTTCTCTAAGAGCGGCATAAGACACAACAACTCCTCACTGATTCACAGCTTCAAGCAAACCCCTCAAGAGACTGTGAGACTTGCAGGAAGAAGATTTAGACAATATCTTGAAAGGTGCCCTATTTCGGAGCTACCCACATCTGCTAAACAAGTAGCCTTATTTCTTGACGGATTGCTGAGCCCAAAATTGAGATCCTATGTGTATCTGAAAGACCCTAGGACTATAGAAGAATGTGTACGTATGTGCATTGACATTGAAGATAACCTAGGAGAAGAGCTAGAGTTGTCCAAAATTTACAAAGATTCAGATAGTGCATCTAGTCAATCTTCCACACAAGCCACATCAATTGAAGAACTTGCCGAAAAAGTAGCTCAGAAACTAGGTGTAACTAGCAAACAAATCCCAAGGTTTGCCCCTGTGAAAAGGTGCTATACATGCGGTGGTGACCATATGGCGAACGTCTGTCCCATTATGGCTCAACCCCAAGTAAACCCTAGTAGCCAGTACTGCACCATAGAACGGAGATACACCAATCACACCGCACAAGACTGCCCATACAACAAGCAGTCAGTTAGGCAACCCTATCCGCAACCCTACCAACAAGGCAGATACCAGAACCAAAATCCACCACCACAATATGCTAGACCCCAACAAACCTACCAACCACAGTATCAGGCCCAACAAAGGCCTCAGCCTGTGCTAGCACAACAACCCCCTGCCCCAGCTAATGTGATTCCGGTAAAGTATACTGCTGCAGAAGAGAACCTGAATAGAGCTATAGTCCCTGTAACATCCTTGATCTCTGAAAATGACCCAAGTGACCATAGCTTTGATTCTACCCATGTGGATAGCCCCCAGGCTTACTACATGCAATCCCCAGAACATGGTGAGTCCTACTATGGTGAAGAGTCGAACGAACCTAGTTGGGAGTCAGATTACACGAACGTCATGTATACAAACCCCAACCCTAGACCTCAACCTAGGCAAGTACGACCACCATTTCCTAGAGGACCGTGCTACAGATGCCAAGGAGATCACCTCATTCGTGATTGTCCCTTGCCTCCACCTACGCAAACCCAGTCGGTGACGATCCAAGGCTTCTGCCAAGATTGCGGAAAAGAGCATCTCTTACGAGATTGCCCAAAGAACCCCAATAGCATGCCAAAAATCACCCCTATCAACGTTGTTGGGTTAGTGGTAGACTCCTCAGGAAGCGTCACTTCCACTGCACCAATACAGGTAGTCACTAGGGCTCAGGCATTGCAGCAAAACCAAGGGGTAGGCCAGGAAAAGAGCCTAGATGCTAGCGATACTGAGAGCCAAAATAAAAAGAGAACAAGAGCTTGGAAAGATAGCCGCGAACGTATGAAAAGGCAATGGGCAAAGAAGATGAGTGAACTTGAGGAAAGTCTACGAGAAACCAAGGCTAAAATCATAGAGATCACATCTCAACCGCACTCTCACACATTCCCACCGCTACCATCCCCATCACCCTCCATCCCTTCACCCTCTAAGACACCCCACGTAACCCACCCACCACCCCAAACAGGATCAGTATTAGCTGATCCCACTCCCGAAGACATAGACATGATGCTTAAGGCATATCAGGCCAGAATCCAAGAAGGGCCAAACGTCACGGATCATGACAAGTGCTATCCTAGAGCTGACCTAGAGATAGAAAGAACCAAACTATGCGCGAAAATGGTCGCATTGGCTCAGACTATGTTTGAAGCCAGTCGCCTTTTCAATTACTCAGGCTCAGCCAAACCGCAATTACACTTGGATGGATTCCTAGAGAAGTTAGAGAGGATAATTGCAAGATCTGACAAGGAAGAAAAAAATCAAGACCAAGAAAAAGCAAGCAAAAACAGGAATCATTCCCAATCAGAAGTGTATGTGGCCAATGCCCCTAAACCGGACAACTTCCCCTCCTTAGAAAGAATAGAGAGGCCAATAGCACAGCCAGAAAAGGAACCTACCCCTCAAAGAAAGGAAAGGGCAAGAGAACGGGTAAGCCAGCCTCTTCAGGAAGCCCGTGGGCCTCCTCAAGAAGCTTATCTTCCCCCCCAAAAGGCCGATGAGCCTCCCTTGAAAGCTCAAGTACCTCCACAGGTTGCCTACATTCCTTCTCAGGGAATGTGTGAGCCTGTTCGGAAAAGTAATAGAATAAGTAATCCTCACCAAGAAGCTTGTGCTCCAGCCATCTGTGGGAACGAGGAGAGAGCCAACGATAGAATAAGCCCTCCTTCCCAGGTTGCTTACGTGCCTAATTCTACGGAGCCAGACACTTCTTCTTCTATGAATCGGTTTGCACCAGACTTCCTACGAGAGATTCAAGAAGACAAATGGGATAACGAAAGCGAGGTCGCCCCTCCTTTTGAACTTGTGGACGATGCACACGACCAATTCCCACAAGACATCCCATCTATTTACGGGGAGCATGAGAGTGTTCAGTCTCACGAGAGATTAGACTTTGAGTCTAATTCCATACAAGAGCTACCCCACTTCACAGGCCCATGGGAAGCAAAGTCCACATGTATGAGAGCACCCACAGTCATGGTAAGGAACGACGATTCAGTCATACCTAGGAACACAGAGGTAGTGAAGAACACTAACGTGCAGTGTAATCTCAAGTTAGAAGAGCTACTCAAGGTTAGACCTGAATTATGGAAACATGTAGCCAAACAAGTACCAGAGATAGCAAAACCTCGTTCCCAGGTAGGATCCCATAGGACAGTGCCAGAAATTCCCTTGGATAAGATAGGAGATATGTGTGAAGGTGAAGAAGGGAACACCTATCTTCCCATCACCTACCAGGAATACACCACCAAGGCGATTTTGGACTCAGGTGCAGGAGTTGCAATTGCCACCACCTCCTTATGGAAGCGTTGGGGCAAGCCAGCACTCAGGCCAACGAGGATGAAATTGCAAACGGCCGATGGTCATATTGAGAAACCCTTAGGATTGCTAGAAGGAATAACTCTCACCACTTGTGGTGTTGAGTTCGAGCATAGTTTTGCTATATGTGACTTCAGCAAAAATCATGCCTATGAGATGATTTTAGGAAGACCATTCATGCGACAGTTGCAAGTGGTACAGGATTGGGGAACCAATTCTTTGTACCTACAGCACCTGGGTGTTACAACCAAAGTTAATCTCAAGGATTACTCTCATAGAGATGTCCCTCCTATCCAGTGGAATCCCATCCATGGAGCCAAAGATGATACAGAATCCGTGCATTCCATAGGGTCAGGATCCTCATGGATGCATGAAGACACCCACTTATGGATGTGCAAGGTAGCAGTAGAAGAAGAGAAGAGAGAGAAAGCCAGAGAGGTAGGTGCGAAAGAAACCCATAGATCAATCCAAGACCCAGCCTATGCACCTATAGTCTTTCCAGATGAGGAGTTTGAACCCCATGGCTGGGCAGAAATCTTAGCAACAATGGATGTAGCCATCAATGAAGAACAATGGACACCTCACTGTGATGAGGATGGCTATGACATTTCAGTCTTCTCCATAGAGCCAATCATGGGAGAGGCAGTTTTAGAAGAATGCGAACCTAGCCCTGATGCATTTGAGGATGCAAGTGACTCCGATCTAGAGTCAATCATTATGGACCCACCATTTGCATAAGATGAAGAATACTTCCATGAAATAGAATTTCAACCCCAGAGGCATGGAGAGGTTACAAATGATGTAAGATTAGCGACACATATGACCCCGAAGGAAGAAGGAAAGAAACGAAAGAAGAAAGAAGTCTCACCAGAGGAGGAAGAGTCTTTGTTTGAGGTCCCAGAAAATTTTAAGAAGTATGAGATAGATGATAGGAGAGTCATGATAAGAATGCCTAAACGAGAAGCACAATCAGGAGAGGCCTATGATAACAAAGAAACCACCAAGAAAATAGTAGTGGCCATAGAAGAAGGAGAGGAGAGATGCACGTATATAGGCCATGACCTGACAGAAGAAGAAGAGCATGAATTGATTGCCTTGCTAAGAGAATACAGAGATGTATTCGCTTGGAGTTACAAGGATTTGAAAGGGGTTGACCCGGACATATGCTCACACACTATTCCCATGACCTCAGATGCTAAACCCTCTAAGCAAAAGCCTTATACATATAACGATAATTACACCGCTAAGATCAAAGAAGAGATAGATAGACTGGTCGAAGCTGGATTTATCTATGAAATTGAGCACACTGAATGGGTATCCCCCATCGTAGTGGTGCCCAAGAAGAATGGCAAACTGCGTGTGTGCATTAACTTGAAGAAGGTTAATGCAGCCACAATCCGAGATAACTATCCGCTTCCCATCACAGAACATCTCTTAGAAAGAGTGACAGGCAAGGAAGTGTACAGCTTCCTTGATGGATTTTTGGGCTACAATCAAGTAGCCATAGCTCCAGAGGATCAGCATAAGACAGCCTTTGCCACAGAATGGGGCATTTTTGCTTTTAGAGTAATGCCATTTGGTCTTACCAATGCACCAGCTACCTTCCAGAGGCTGATGTGCCACGTGTTTAAGGAGTTCCTGAGGAAGAGTTTAGAAGTCTACGTTGATGATCTCTGCGCTCATTCCAATGTTAGACAAACCCATATTCCTGAACTCAGACAAATCTTTGACAAATGTAGAGAATATCAAGTCTGCCTGAACCCAGAAAAGTGCGTTTTTATGGTCAGGCAAGGCAAGATCCTAGGACATATAGTGTCAAAGAATGGCATATCTACTGACGAAGAAAAAGTGAGAGCCATAGCGGAGTTACCTAGGCCAAAGAATGTCAAGGAAGTACAAGCTTTCATGGGGCATTGCGGTTATTATCGACGATTTATACACATGTATGCTGTCATTGCAAAGCCCATGTACGGACTCCTGACTAACTTTGAGTGGACGGATGAATGCGAGAATTCCTTCTAGGAGCTTAAACGAAGATTGTGTTCAGCACCAATCTTGACCACACCAGATTGGAATAAGCCATTCCATGTTCATGTGGATGCATCCAATTATGCTATTGGATGTGTGCTTGCACAACCTACTGGTGAAGGTAATACGGATCTTCCAATTGCGTATGCCAGTAGACAATTGAATGCGGCTGAACGGAATTACACCACTACAGAGCGCGAAGGATTAGGCATGGTATATGCAGTCAAGAAATTTAGACACTATTTGCTTGCAAATAAGTTTAAATTTTTTACTGATCATCAGGCATTGTTATATCTTGTAAACAAGCCATGCAATACAGGAAGATTAGTAAGATGGTTTCTCTTGCTAATGGAATATGATTTTGAGGTTGTGGTAAGGAAAGGTAGGACCCATTTGAGAGCAGATCACCTCTCTAGGCTCACATCGGGAGAAGCCCCACAAGGAGTGTCAAATGACCTTCCTGATGCTTACTTGTTTAAGTTGGAAGTGGTGCCGCAGTGGGCCAAGCCACTAGTACCAGTATTGACATACGGACCTAATCATCCAGTGGTGAACACACGGAATCGAGAGATCGTAAAAGCCCAAAAGTACAATATCATGGCAGGAAGCATGTACAAGCACACAGATCAAGGGATCTTGGCTTGTTGCGTAGAAGAGGATGAGTACTCTAAATGGTTGCAATTAGCACATGTAGGTGCACTAGAGCAACACCATTCAAAGCAACGAACGTTACAGACTCTAAGGAGACTCGGAGTACATTGGCCAACTATGGAAGCTGATGTCCAAAAGTTGTGCAAGGAATGCCCAATCTGTTGCACTAAACCACCAGTGAAACATGCCACTCTTTATCAAGTATCCATTGTGCCAGATTGGAGCGAACCTCTAGTATCATTCTTGAGAACAAACACATTCCCTCCAGACATGACTCTAGCTAGGAAAAGGAGTTTAGAACAAGAAGCCCAGGATTACTCACTCATCGGTAATAATCTATATAAGCGCGGTAAAGATGGTTACCTGAGACTATGTGTCCACGAAAGTGAATATCTGAAGATCTTGGAAACTGCTCACCAAGGTGTAGCAGGAGGACACTTTGGACCAGATCGGGTAATCAAGGCGATACTATTTGCGGGCTTCTGGTGGCCTACCCTTCACATGGATGCACATACCTATGTGAAACGGTGTGATGTCTGTCAGAGGACTCAGTATCCTATACGCAAAGATGAGATGCCACTGAAACCTATGATGGGTGGACGTGCATTCTCTAAGTGGGGAATAGACTTCGTAGGTCCTATTAATCCCCCAGCTAAGGGTTCTCATGCGGAATACATCATTGTGGCAACAGATTATCTCACCAAGTGGGTAGAGGTAAAAGCTACAACCAAGAACGATGCTCAAACAACTGCCAAATTCTTGTTTGAGAATGTATTCACGAGATATGGGCTACCCATAGAGCTTGTAAGTGATAGAGGCACTCATTTCTTGAACGAAGTGATTGAAAATCTACTCCAAGAATTCTTGGTAATACACAAGAAGTCTGCCCCTTATCACCCTCAAGCTAATGGACAAGCTGAGAGCACTAATAAGATTTTATGCAATGTACTGACGAAATTAGTGAACACTAAACGCTCTGATTGGGACAAACAGCTACACCATGCTGTTTGGGCATACCGAGTTGCCTACAAAACGGTACTCCAAGCCACCCCCTTTCAGATGGTATTCGGTCAAAACGCTGTGTTACCTTTGGACTTCTTGATCCCTACATTGAAAGTAGCACAAGAGCACGAATGGACAGGTCATGAGCTCTCCTCTAGGATCTTTGACCTTGAACGATTAGGGGAAACAAGACTGAGAGCCGCTGCAGGAATATATGCAGCCAAGAAGAGACAGAAGGCATATTTTGATGCCCATGTGAAGGATAAGGGCTTGAAAGCAGGAGATCTAGTTTTAGTCTATACACTAAAACAACACGCCAGGAAGCTAGAAAAGAGGGGCTACGGACCTATGATCATCAATAGGATCTCCACGAGCGGAGCAATACAACTAGCCACGTTAGAGGGTGATGTTCTCCCAAATTATATTAGCGGTTGCAGAGTCAAGTTGTATCAGGAACCCCTCACTGAGGAAATGCTCAGTCGACTCAACACTGCTAAGAAACGCAAAGAGGAAGAAAAGAGAATTAGAGAAGAGGCTCAAGCAGAAGCTTTAGAACGCATCAGAAGGATGAAGTTACGCAGACAAGGCCGAGATATGACTACAATAGTTGACCATGCAGATCAAGGATATCCCATGGCCATGTGTGAAGTTGCAGGAACAAGCTCGAGTAGAATAATTGATAGACGTCCTTTCATAACCATAGATATAGGACAAGGAAAGAGTGCAAAGAACGTAAGAGCCTTGATTGACTCAGGTGCGGCCACTAGCGCTGTTAAGTTGTCTTACTGTCAAGAGTTACAGTTAACTGTCCATCCTGTGGAAGCATATCTCATAGGATTGGGAGGCGTGGAGACCCCTTGCATGGGCGAGGTGGAACTTCCCCTCTACATTCACAATGAGGCAATGACCGTTAAAGTACTAGTGTGTCAAGATGAGGATCTCACTGAACCTCTCATCTTGGGTCAGGATTGGATCTATGACCAAGCAGTCAATCTAAACCTAAGAAGTGGACTTCTCCAGGTTAGGCTCAATCATAGTCGAGTTACAGTAGAATTAGACAATGGAGCACTCAAGGAGCTAGGAAAGGCACAGACTCCTGGTCCTTCCAGGGGTACACATGAAGATGACCATGCTGTTCTTGTTCAAAACCCTGTGTTGCAGAGGAATGATATTTGCAAAAAAGGAGTCAGGGATGCAACGGAACTCCCTTCTTTTCCAAAGGCCAGAAGGAGGCAGCAACCAAAGGCGGATCCCAAGCAGAAGAAGCAAAGTACTACCTATGTCCGAGATCAAAAATACCTGCGCAGCAGAATGTTCCAGAAAATAATCCAGGTGTGGGTGCGGAAAGGCGAACGACCGGGTGCACCACCGTCAATTACGCGGGCAAAGCCTCTTATTAGTAACCAACAACACGATGCTAATAAGAAGTCTTTCAGAAATTCTTCTGCTAAAGTAAAATCTATTTGGGTGCCCAAGAAGTCGATGAAGGCAAGCCCACAATCAAGACAAATTTGGGTGCCTAAGGCTTGCTTGAGGGCACAAGTGGCTACGCCAAGGCCACAACCTATGCAGCGTAACCCATCCACGAGTACAACCAGAATTCCCTCGTGCTCAACACTTAGGAACACACCAAGACCCATGAGCATGCATGTAATCACTTATAAGTGGGTCCCTAAAAGGCCCCATTCCCAAACGGCGACACCGACACAGCTCTCTAGAGTCCCTACGAAACCGAAAGCAAAGCCCATCCACTGCATTTGGCAGTCTAAGACCTGTAATAAACCCCCGACCCCGATTTGTAAATTCACCCCACTTACTAACGGCATTAGTCTCCTAGGAATACACAAACGTTAACTGCACTCACTGTCTTCGTGCACTTACTAACCACTAACTCACCATCTACCTCATGTTAATGTTGTAACGGGGACAACAACGGATTTATTTTGTCCATTACGATGTTAACACATGATTCTATATTCTCACAGAATCAGAAAGCAAGAAGAAAAATGGCAGAAGCGACAGGTTCGGGTTCACAAGTGGGAATACTTACTGCGGGAATTGATGTGGATAGTATACCCGTGGATGTGCCCCCGACGGAACGACCAGTGGAGATGCAACACCTCCAGCAACTCCCGGTGCCAGACCCACCTACAGGAATCACGGAAAGAGTCCATGCCAACTCTCATTGGTTCAATGGCATGCCCGGTCCATTAGGAGAGGCTAAGTATATCTGGGAGTCTAAATGTGAGTATGACAGATCATGGGTGCGTTTCCAATTTTTCTCCAAGGAGTTCGAGACTTTACAGAACACCGAAGACCTCCAGATCATATGGCAACGAGCAGGGTTGGCGGAATATTTTGAAGCCCCACTACCTAAACCCGACCTCCTCCGATGTTACTATCTGGTCTCTACATTACAAGCTCATGAAGATAAGGACCAACCCGGATCATTTGTTCTCCCCTCATTGCTGGGCAACAACGAGTTGAAGAGGTTTGAACTTACTGTGGAGCTGGTGAGTGATGCTTTAAAGATGCATGGCACGCATGTACCCTCAGAAAAGGATGCTCTCGTTCCCAACAACATGAAGGATAGGAAAGTAGTGAAGCTGAAAGACATGGCAGCCCTCACCCCAAATGTGTCCATCCCTCTCCGCATGTGCATGCAACATTTCGCCTTCCCCGGTCAAGACCGATTCACGCAACCACACAAGAAGATCTGGTTTGCTCTCTACTTGGCGGAAGCAGGTGCGCTACCTATTAAGCTACCAGTGTGGATTATAGATCAGTTGTATGAAGAGAACAAACGGGCTTCTAGGAAATTAGTGGTGAACGGATGCTGTGCACTCACACGCATCATTTACCGATGCTTGGCATATGATGTCCCCATTGAGCGTGCCTTAACTTGGGCACAATTACAAATGTTTAAAAGGCTCAAGACATCCACACATCAGTCCAAGCGCATGAGGGGCGCGATTCCGTGTGTCCAGACAAGGGAAGTCCTGACTACTCCTGAGGCATCACCATTAAGAGAGGGCACTGTACCTCCTTTTACCATTAGGATACCCAGGTCGGAATCTGACACTACGACACAACCCACCCCATCGGCTCCCCCGGTTACACCTGAATTCGAGTTTGCTGCCACTGGAGAGGCTGAAGGACTGGACCCCCAGGATTTCGAAGCATTCCTACAAAGCACACAATTCTCTGATGTGGAGTTTTATTCAGAGGCAGAGGAGCAGGGCACATCCTCACGGAGAAGAAGAAAGTCTACAGACGGTAGACATGTCCATTGGAGTGACGCTCAGCAAAGCCAACAACACGGACACCCGGAAGAAGAAGAAGAAGCATATGAAGAAGAGACCACTGAAGCCCCAGCATATACAGCAGAACTCCGAAGGCTGTATCAGATTATGGAAAGAGTGCGATCGCAGCAGTTACTCACTGAACAGAGCAACAGAGTACTTATGACTCAGTTGTTGGAAGAAGCGGGAGTTGACTCAGAGTACAGGGAAGGTCTCTTATTGATGGCAGAAACATATGGAGTTGTAGAAGCTGTGCGCACTGCCATTCAGAGGCCTTCCGTTCAATATGACCCACGAAGGTTCCAGACACGACCTCGCTCAGGTAAAAATATCCAAATTCCCGTTACAGTTGCAGAAGAGCCCACTACTACACCAACCTCCCAAACAGCTAGTCAACAACACCCCGCCACCCATGAGGAGTCCACCGAACCACTACCATCCACTCCCCCACCATCACCTCCTAGAAGAGAAACAGTGGAAACCACATCGACTGCTCAACCCACCGACCCCACCTTCACCTTCCGTACTCCGATCTCCAGTGCCACCCTATTCTCTACCACTGATAACCCGGTCTTTGACGCAAACCCCATCACTACACCACCCACCGAAACCATTCCCGAGCCTGCCCTAGGACAACCATCCCCAATGCCTTCAGCCACCGGTCATCCTGACCCCAGATCCACATTCATGGGCTTCCCTGCTACCACGCAACCCTTTCAGCCCTCCTCAAATTTACGACCCCAACCCCCGATATCCCTCTCTCCATTTCTACAATCCCTCCAGGACATCTTTGCTAGGGCTTTTCAACCAGGCCCTCAACCATTCCCTGTCTTTTCAGCTCCCCACCCCACGTCACATCTATTCACCACTTCCACACACACACCACCTACCATACCAATGTATATGGCAGGCCCCACACTAACACCCACTCCTGAAGGTATGGACATTTCACCACCCACGGCACCTCCACCCACGGTTTCACCTCCTCCCATTCCCCCTCCACCAATTTCTCCCACACACACAACTTTCGTAGACACATCATTCACTGTCTCCCTTCCCCAATTCCCTTCCCATGCATCTTCCACAGTAAACACCCCCCACTCATCTATAGGTAATGCATTGGACACCATGTTGGCTTGTATATCAAATTTAAGAACAGATTACATTCAGCTCCAGCAACAAAACGCACGCCTGCAAGAGCACTCAGCGACACTACAGCTCCGCCTTGCGGTACTAGAAGAGGAGAACGCTCGCCTCCACACACAGTTCCAAACCCTCCAAGACGCCCATAATATATTGGAGGTACAGCTACAGAATGTAGATCAGGAAGCAGTGCAGGTGGTAGAAGGTCACCTACGAACACAGCTGGAACGCAACTCAAAACTTCAGCGAAATATGGCGCTACTTAAACGCCATCTTGCGGCTGCTCAGGAAGAGAACAGACCTCTGCAAATACAAAATCAAGAGAACCTGGAGGCAGCTATTGAGAGCACACCGGGGGCACCCATCAGCCCATCCAAGTTTCAAGCAGTGACCCCTGATAATATCAAGACTATATTGGAAGATTATGCCATGCTACTCGAAGCACATGATAAGCTATCGGAGGAGCTAGGACAACTAAAGCAGGAACACCAACAAGGCCCAACAGCTGCCCCTCCAACCACCCCCTCTGCGGCTTCGCTTCCCTCCGACGCAGAGGCCATAAAAGATCTCCAACAACAGGTAACTGAATTGCAGACACGCCTACTACAATATGAGAGGCCATCTTCCCCTCCGGAGGCTCCCACGGACGAAGAAGTTGTGCAAATTCCTATGGAACAAACGTTTGATGAAGAATATGATCCGCAACCATTCCCAGGAGGCCAACAAACAGAAGAAGCGCAGGACACGTTCGAGGCACCACGGCCGCCATGGTTACGACAAGTGGAGGAAATAGGGACCTCGCATGAAGAGCGCACCGTAGTGCAAAATCAGGCTATGAGGGTCATAGAGGAGACTGTTTTACAATCAGATTACTTCAAGAACTTGTCATCGAGACGCCTGATTCTCTCATCGGAACTCCAGTACAGGCCATATTATATTATCTTGGCTGATTATAATGCAGAAATACAAAGAGTCACCGGTCAGATTCCTACTTTTGCGACCCAATTTCAACCCGAAGACCTTCCTCTAGAGGTGCGAAAAGGCAAGATTCGTCAACCAACATGGCGGCAGAAACTTTTAGAGACTTATCCAGAAATGCTACGCACATGGAACAACGCGCCGTTGCACCTCCTGTACAACCCATGCTACGGTCCAGTCCCCCGCCGCAGGTCGTGGAAGGCATTTAATATCAAGGTACAGAACAATGCGCAATGCAAGGAATGGCTGAACTACCCGTACATAGCGCCACCACAAGGACCACCATCGGTAGCATATATGATGGGGACCATTCGCCACTGGATGCCGCGCTTGAAGCCCATGCAAGATGTAGCAGCGCAAATGATGCTTAAAATCTTAGATATGATGCAAGTAGTGCTGAAGACCTTTAAAAATGCAGCTGCACCACAGGTACGTCTTCCGGGGTTTAGCAATGGAAATTACGACTTGGTGTATGACATGAGCACCACCCCCAGTATCCGTGTGGCTTACGCTTGGCATGCACGCATCAAATATCTCCCCGCCTGCTACAAACAGACCTTCGAAGAAATGTTCAGATCTGGGTTCTGGGAGTACCACTCGGAGATTTTCGCGCCAAAGCCGACACATCTGCTTCAACTGTTTGCTTGTGAACAAGCAATGTGTTCAGAGTACTACACCACCCCGCAACCAGAGACCCCCGGTGCAATAAATTGGGAGGCATTGGAAGCCGATCTAGCAAGAGGCTTAAGGATAGGAGAACATGAACTGGCCACCAATGTCATCCAATATTACATCGACCACCCGAGAAAACAAAGGTCTGTCAGGGGCGACAGACGCTAGGAAGGGGGGAGTGTTGGCATACAAAGCAATAAAGGAGTCATGCACAATACGGCAACAAGGTCAGATCATTGTTTCCCATAGATTATGTACAACCCAAGTGATTTTAATCACTACACAAACATTGTAAATCCCGTTTTTGGTAGATTAGACTCCATTTTGTGCAAGCCGAGGAGTCCTCGAGCTTGAGGAGTATTAGAAGTACCATCGTACCAAATTTCATAATTTTTAGACTTCGTTTGAGCCCTCAAATAAGCCATAAAGGAGTCATGCACAATACGGCAACAAGGTCAGATCATTGTTTCCCATAGATTATGTACAACCCAAGTGATTTTAATCACTACACAAACATTGTAAATCCCGTTTTTGGTAGATTAGACTCCATTTTGTGCAAGCCGAGGAGTCCTCGAGCTTGAGGAGTATTAGAAGTACCATCGTACCAAATTTCATAATTTTTAGACTTCGTTTGAGCCCTCAAATAAGCCCTGGAACCAAATTTTTAACTAGGCCGGACACTAGGTCTGGACAGGGCCAAAAGCTAGTCAAAAACTATAAAAAGAGCTAGAGAGCTCATTTTTGAGGCTGGATTGTAATTGAAACGAACTTGTAAGAGCTTGTGAAAGTAATCTAAAGCACTCCATTGATTCTCTCTCTTTGTCTTGCCGTGTGTGCGCGTGTGTGTGTATGTGTGTGCATGCTTGTGTGCTTCTCACTCACGCACTTGTGCCGCCACTTGCTCGAGGTCTTCATACCATCCTCACGTCTTCCCGGATTGACATTAAAGGAGGTGCTACTCATCACTGAGCTACAGCAAGTCTCATAGACAATCATTTACAAAGAAGGGATACATTCATGAAGACCTATTGGGGCTAGTCCATACAAATGTATGGGGGCCAAGCAAGGAGCCATCTATCTTTGGATCTAGGTATTATGTGTCTTTCATTGATGATTGTAGCAGATGGAATATCCTATATTTCATGAAGCATAAAGATGAAGTGTTCTCTTGTTTCAAGAAATATCTAGCACTTGTTGAAAATCAAACACGAAAGACTTTGAAGAGGCTAAGGTTTTTGCAATTAGGTCCATGTTAACAATGTGTTCTGAGGCTCTTCTTTGCTCCTCTATTCTCCTTGATCTATCTAATCCATCCAAGGATGATTCTGGTACATCTAAGTGTGAATTATTTTCATCAGAGAGTTTTTGTGCCCACTTTGCTAGTGGCATAGGATGTGTAGTTACAACTAGTTGGATTTTTACTAAGGAAATTTCACTATCAAATGTTTCCTCCTCCTCAACTTCAACTTACCTTTTGATAGGCATAGAGTGAGATATTTCTCTAATTGATGAGATAATAGATTTACCTTGATTTTCTACTAGGTGTTGTCATTCATAGAACACCACATCTCAGATAATAAAAATCTTCCTTGCCTCAGGATCCCATAACCTATATGTTCTAGACTCTTCACTATATCCTAGAAAGACACACTTTTTGCTTTCTAAATCAAATTTTTTTCTTGTTGAATTAAGAGTATGTGCATATAAATAGAAACAATCAAAATTTTTGAAAGAATTCCCCTCCTCTATCTATTTTAATTTTTTTTTAATTTTCTATCTACTTCATTTTCCACATACTTATGGCACGTTTTAAATTTTACCATAGAGATCAGCATGTACAAAATCTAGAGGAGCCCGATGTCAATTGTTGATCTCTCATGGAAATATCTTTTGTTGTTGCTTGCCCATCATGCAAGCTTCACAAGGTTCCTGGAACTCTGAAAATGCAAGCAAATGAGTGACAATCCTTGTTCTTTGCATCTCCTTCAAAACTTCAAATTTGAGATTCATAATCAGTGATGTCATAAGTTGCTTACATATTTATCTTCTATAGTAGTTAATGCACTTAACTCATACACATTATCACATCTTATACCTTATTCTACTAAATTACTTGATGAATCCATGATTTCTTCACTGCTCTTGTTGAAGTGAACTTTGAGTCCACGATATATTATTACAGAAAATGACAAAAAGTTTCGTTTAAGTGTAGGTCCATAGATAATGTCAAAGAACATCTTTTGAACACTCGAAGAAGTGATAAAAGAGATGATTCATGTTCCTCTGGCTAGACACATAGAGTCATTTCCCACAACTATAGTGATGGATTCTTGTAGAAGCACTAGGGAAATATACCAATTCAATGTGTTGTTCATATGGGGAGAAGCTCCATTATCTAAAATCCATGGTTCATCAATACAAGCTTAAGAAAATAAGCATACCTCTTTAATAGATACCCATAGTTCTAGCTTTGTGTTGTTTTCTGACTCTTTGTTCTTCCAAGTTGATTTCATCATCCCATTTTGTTCATTAACTTACTTCTTTCTACATTCCTTGATGATATGGTCTTTCTTTCCACAATAGAAGCAACTTTCTATGAACTTCTTCTTCTTTGGATTCTTCTTTGATCCATTAGAAGAGCCTTTTCCTTTTGCATTGTTTGAGAATGTGGCATTGCTTGTACCTTGCAGATTCTTCAACTCCATCTACTACTCTAAGAACATAGCACAAAACTCTTCAAATTTAAGGGAAGTTGGTCTTACTTGAGTGTTAAGAGTTGTTACTAATCCATCATAATTTATTGGAACAATATACACACATCTTCAAGCCAGCCCTTTGGTGTTATAACAACACCAATTGTAGCAAATTGGTCTTGTAGATGTTTTATCAATTTGATAAAATCTTCAGCCTTGTTGAAATTAGAATGCTTTTCACTTACAACCTATTTTTCTAGATTTTTTGTACCCTAGTGTGGTTCTTGGTCGCATACTCACCAGCCAATATGCCTCAATCCTCATGTGCTTTAGTAATGTGTTGCTAAAGCAAGCACAAAATCACTTACACTGGTGACAATTGCACATAATGCATTAGCATTCCACCTCTTCCAAGCTCATACAAGATCTGATCTGGATGAATCATCATTCTTGAATTTGTTAGACCTTCAACTGGTATATGCTTTGGATCCAATCTTGTCAGTCCCATGATAGTGTTAATTAATTTCTAGAACTCCAAAATTGTATAAATTTTGATATTCTAAAGCATATAGTTGACTCCATCTAGCTTCCCTTCAGTGAATGAAAGTGGAAAAATTTGAATAGTTGTAGCATTAATATTGACTAGAGCACCAAGACTAGTGTTTGAGGATAAAGCCATCATGTAATCACACAGATAATCTAGTGATATTCTAGTCTGGTAATAGGTTGAAATAGTGATCGGGACTTACGACTCTAATAGAATGTAAGAAAGTAGCATGCAAGAGAATGCATGAGCAATAGTAGAGAAGATAAAAGATATTGTAGGATTCCAAAAAAAAAAAGATTAATTACAACAAGTACAAAGATGATAGAATTTTCCACCCATGTGCTCTCAAGCTAGAGCTTAAATGCTGATCTAGAAAACTCTAGATAGAGAGTTACCAGGTAGAGTTCTGTTGGTTAAATTCAATATATAGGGTAGTGTAGAGGTCATATATATATATATAATATATATATATATATATATATATATATATATATATATATATATATATATATATATATATATATATATATATATATATATATATATATATATATATATATATATATATATATATATATATATATATATAGGCTAATGGACAGATGTGGCCTTCCACGGATGGTTATACATGGGTAATAGAACGTGGGCAACCACTACTTGTGTAATCCCCATACATGGCTTAGGTAAGTTCAATCAACATAACAAATATGAATGATTTCTGACTTTGATAGGGAATAATTCATGGAATATTCCCTTTGTTGTCATGCCAAGGGTGATGTCCCCAGAACCCCAACAAGGGGCCTACTAGGCCCCTTGGACCCTCTTGTCAGGGTTTCTCCCTGCTGCCCTAGAACTCACAATTGGGGACCCTAGTAACTTTACAATAGCTTACATGGTCGAATGTTACCTTCATCCAACATGCAAGTTAGGATTCCCATCAATTGGATAATGCACGTTTAGCTTCTCCTCATAATGAGGGCCTTACAAAATGTGCATTAGTACATAGATCAAGAGGGATAGACATTGATCATATAATAACAAGCCTTTATGCACCATGGAGCTTATTCTCATATGCTTGGCTTCTCCTCATATTGGGGGCCTTACAAAATGTGCATTAGTACATACAATCAATAGGGGTAGACATGGATCACATATTAACAAGCCTTTTTGCGTCATCAAGCTTACTCTCATAACTAATAGTTTTCCACTCCACCTCCATTGCATCTTATATTCCAACAACAACCATACCATACCCATCTCCTCTCCAACCTTCCTCTGCACCATATTCAAGCCCATATCCCTACCCTTTTCCCATCCAATCTGTTTTTTTCAACATTCCATCCATCAAATGCACGTCCTTCATTTTAGGATGCTTCTTCACATGTTCATCATGGTTATTTCTATCTACCACCTGATGGTCAACATGTTCTCACATCATTAAATTTTTGTCTAGTGTCACAAGCACATCATCACACAATTCACCCACGAGATCATTTTTCACAATCGATACAACACAGGTGACCATGTGTGACCCCATGGACATATCACCACTGCTCATAGCTCCCCCACCACCCACAATTCCACAATCCTTGATCCTCCTTCCACCAACATCACCTCCACCCATGATGTTTTTTACTTCTACATCCATAGTTCCCATCTCTCTCCCCATCCCCCCTACATATACACACCACACACTTCTCTAACATGGATTGGGCTACAAAAATGATCCATTATGCAAATCAATTATTCCACAAGTATACTTGATTGTCTAGAGCAAATTCAGGAGATACTTAAGTTTTTTCATTCAATTGATTGGAAACAAGCCCTTCTTCAACAAGCTCATCTTCAGGAGGTATTTGGTTTGTTGGCTTCCCTATGGAATGTTACTCATAACCACAGTCCTTGAGAAGATTTGGAGAGAAAATTGCTCTACAAACTTTGATAAACCACCTCAAGAATGTTCTATCAAGTCCTCCTTACAGTTTCTAGCTAGAACGAATAGCAAGAGCCCCTCCCCCCCTTTTAAGCACCACAAAGTCTTTTTAATAGAGAATAATAATCTTATAAGCAAATGGCTCCCACATGAAGGAGATCAAGCCATCATTAAGCTTCTTAGTATTTCCTAATAGTTCTTCCTATTAAGTAGGTGGCAAGATCTTTGACCTTCTTTGTATCTACTTCTTTAGTCTTTTAATTTCTCCGTTGTAAATATAATTGCAATTAGTTTTTTTCTTAAGCATACCCTTCTTACAAAAACTAAAAACCCATTTGGAATTGACCTCACCTCACAACATCCTTGTTGTTGCATTATGGAATGAGACACACACCCCTCTACAATGAGAGACTTTGATAATGCTTTTGATGATGTTGTATCCCCCTTGCACAGGCTTACAATTCCTTGAAAAAATGTAGCAATAAAACACTTTTGTACCCTTTTCATTTATTGCAAAAACAATTTAAGTGATGCAGCTACCACACCTAAATGGCCCTCTAAACGAATATTGAATCCATGTAATGTATAAAAATGGAAAAAAATAGAACTCCGTGGAATCTTGGAACATGGAAATTACCAACAAAATGTTCTTCACCTTACCAAATGCGTTCCTATCTCTTATGCCATCTACGCAACCCAAAAACAGAAATAAATGATGAATATGGAGCTCCAAGAGCACCTATCTTGCAAAAATGTGAGAGGTGTATGGTCAAACGTCATGCTTTACCACATAGCTTCTAGCTTGATGTGGTTATGTGTGTAGCATATGTACTTAATAGGTGCCCCATCAAAGCACTACAATCTGTCACTCCATATGGGGCTTCGCATGGTTGCAAGCCATCTATTGCTCATCTTAATGTCTTTGGTTGTCTGGCATATGCATTAATGCTTGAAAAACAATGCGAGAAATCGGATGATAAATCAATGAAATGTATTTTTGTTGGGTATAGTTCTAAAATTAAAGGTTATCATCAATATCATCCATAGACTAGATGCATTTTGGTTAGTTGTGATGGTTTTTTTTGTGCTAGCAATTCAACCATTACTTTCATGTACTAAGGAGACATCGGTTAGCTCCAAAGATGTGCATGAAACTTTCTTACTCCTTTTTACACGTGGATAGTCAAAACTTGGTCCAAATGAGGTGATTTCTTAGTCTTTATAAGTTCCACATGATGGTGCATATCATCCTATTTATGATGCAAATTTGCATGATGAACTTGTTGATGAGAGAGATTATATAAAGGAGGCAAAATCTATACATAAATGGCTTGTGCAAACTTTAAGAGATAGCAAATTTGGTGCACCTCTGTCATGTCATACTTGTTCATGTTTTTAGTGCTTTCTTTGCATCACATTGCTATGTGATGGCTGCCTCTAGTCATTGTAATGAGAATGAGACTATTTCTTTTGACAAAGTACAAAACTCAAAAAATTAGATGGCTACTATGCAAGCAAAATATGATGTTATTATGAAGAATGGTACTTGGTCTTTATGTGATTTGCCTCCCGGAAAAAAGGCTGTTGGCACAAATGAGTATACAAGGTGAAACGTAAGCTTGATGGAATATTTGACAAGTATAAGCCTAGGCTTGTTGGAGAAGGTTATGCTCAAGAGAGAGGCATTGATTTTGATGAGCCTTTGCACCAAATTTTTGAATGACCATCATTCATAACATATGTGCACCTGTAGCCCATCATGGTTGGAATGTACATTAGTTGGACATTAAAACTACATTTCTAAATGGTGGCTTACATCAAGAAGTGTATGTATTTCAGCCTCGTTGTTTTGTGCAGAAAGGGCATGAAAGCAAAGTGAGCATGTTGAAAAAGGTATTGTATGGTTTCAAGCAAGCACCATGTGCATGGTATGAAAAGATACATGCCTACTTGATTGCACATGGTTTTGAGAATAGTCCAACTGAGAGCACCTTATATGTTAAGCATGCAGATGATGTACACATGATCATTGTTGTCTATGTTGATGACATTTGCTTATTGGTCCTAATGAGAAGCATATTCTTGAAATTAAAGCTAATTTGCATGCCTCTTTTGGGATTTTAGATTTGGGGAATTTGCATCATTATTTGGACACTCATATTATGCAAGTTGATGAGGGAATATCTTTGAAACAAAATATATTGAGACATTATTGGAACAATTTGTTCTTGAAGATTGCAAACCTACTTCCACTCCTACGGAAACAGGTTTACGGTTGAGTCTTCATGATGTTGGAGATGCATTTGATGTTTTTCTCTATCAGCAGGCTATTGGATGCTTGATTTACTTATTCATAGCTCGGCATCATATCCAGTTTCTTGTCTCTGAGATGAGCACGCCTATGCATTGCCTAGGCGTCAAGCATTGGCAAGTAATTAAGCACATGTTTTGCTTCTTCAATGGTACTTGACTACATGGGTTTCTCTATCCCAAGGAGGGATCATTACCACTTGATTTACATGCTTTTTCTAACTCAGACTCGGATGGTTGCTATGACACTCATGTGTCCACTAGTGGTTTTTGCTTCATGCTTGGTAGGTGATGCATATCTTGGTTGAGCAAGAAGCAGCCTACTATGGCTACTTCTAGTTTTGAGGTTGAGTATAGGGTAGCTTTCATAACAACATTTGAGTGTGTGCGGCTCAAATGTGTTTTAGCTGATTTGGGTTTTGGTTAGTCTTCTACCACCAGCATCTTCATTGAGATTCAAAGCGCATTGGCAGTTTTGAGGAACCATATGTTCCATGCTCACACAAAGCACATTGAGGTGCATTATCATTATGTCAAGAAGAGGTTCTCTATTGGAGAGATTAATTTGGCATATGTTCAAACACAAGATAACATTGCAGACCTTTTCACTAAGGCTTTGCCCAGGGAGAAGTTTGAAGCTTTTCAAAAATCTTTGGGCTTACTACCTTTTGCAGATTGATCTACCACATAGCTTGGCACTACCTTATACATGAGTGCCAACTACTTTTTAATTGCATCACTCCCAAGGGAATTTGTTGATATATTTTGGTAGTGATTTGTATGAACATACTTAGGATTGTCGATGCACTTATTTCCATCTTTAGGAGGTTTTTTTGTTTGCTTATATATATGCCTATAACCCTAACAAGTCACTTATCTTTATGATATCTTTTGAGGCTTATCATGGAAGGAAGCTCGATGTCAAGTGCTTCCGTATCTTCCATAATGATGGATATGTGCACATACCGAAGGAAGCTAGACATAAGATTTCTTCTAAGTCTAAGAAGCATCTTTTGGATACAATGAGCAATCCAAAGCCTACTGATTGTGTGATCTTGAACATCACACAATCACCCTTTCAGAGGATTTTATATTTGAAGAATATTCTAAGTACTCAGATGATAAATCACCTAACTTTATCCAACCTATCTACACTTTAGAGGTGAACAAAATTTTCTTTTAAATCACATCTAGAGGCTAGCACCTCAACAATCAAGAAGATCTCAAAAACTTATGGAAAAGCAACAAAGAGAGTAGAGTCATTTGTCAACTATGCACTAATGCATATAATTCAAGAAATACTTAATTCATCTTCTTATAAAGAGGCTAAAGGGAAACCTAAATAGGAAGAGGCTATGAAATAAGAGATCCAATCCAGTGGAGACAACAAAAATTGGACACTTACTCTATACCATCCGATCAACAAGTTATTGAAGTCAAGTGGATTAACAAGGTGAAGTATAAAGCAGATGGATCCATAGACAAGTGTAAAGCTAAGGGGTACAAACAAACACAAGACATCAACTATGAAGAAACTTTTATCCCAATAGTGAGATTTATGATCATTTTCATAGTTCTTTCCTTAGTCACTCAACGCAAGTGGCTAATATACTAGTTAGACATTATGAGTGCTCATTTTTAATGGAAATCTTCAAGAAGAAATATATGTTGAGCAACTTGAAGGTTTCAAAATCAAAGGCAAAGAAAATATATTGATATATTTTGATAGTGATGTTTGTGAACACACTTAGGACCTCCAAGGCACTTTTTTCCCTCTTTAGGAGGTTCTCCCCCTAGATTGTATATATGTTGATAACCCTAATGTGTCACTTACCTTTGTATATTCAATTGGTAATACATTTTGTATCATGGTGTGCTAGAAGCTTCTTCCCTTCATTGTGTTGTTCATGGGCTTTTGCAGACCTTGAACGCCAACAATTGGTATCAGAGAAAGTCACCACTTCATCTGAGGCATCATCCACGCCCCTCTGGTCATAATATTAGAATCTCAAAAAAAGCTGGTGATCCTACTCATCCAATTAAGACTTCAAAAGTCCTTTGTTATGTGGCATCAAAATTTTGATATGACCTCATTTTGGCCTCTAAACACAGTATTGTAGTGATTGTGCAAAGAATTTCATCTTTTAATGCCAAACATGTATGCAGGTTTTGGGCTCGGTAGTAGAAGCACCTTAAAATTTGATACAGGTTTAGCAGAGCTGGACAAGGTGTTTCTATTCAACTTTCTTAGATAGATTCATTTTCTTGCATCAAGGTGTCTAGGTACTGGTCATGGATGAGAGCAATGATGTATTCCATATGTTGGGTGTAGAGGATAAGTTAGATCATAATAATTACTCATTTTGGGCATATATGATGTGTCATGTATTGGTAGCAAAAAGGGTTGCGGAATGGACAATTATTCATGGTGTTGAAAAATGTCCTATTACACCTGTAAATACAATTATTGAAGGTCATGATGATGGCATTGAAAACAATGATCTTCAAATTCATGTTTATACTATGGTTCTTCCTACACCTACTATAGAGAAACCTCTTTGGGATTGTAGAGATGATCAGGCACATGCATAGATAGATTTGTCTATCAAATGTGCCATTATCCTCACATTCACTCTTGCATAGCAAACGATGCTTGAGTTCAAGATTAGTGACTTGGGAGACTTGTCATATTTCTTGGGCATGGAGATCTCATATACTCAACATGGAGTGTATGTAACTCAAGAAAGGTATTTGAAAAACTTATTGATCAAGTTTAAGATGAATGATTGCAGGGTAGCACCTATTCTAATGGAGGTGAATCACAAATTGAGCAGATATGGAGGAGACGAGTTCAAGGACATGAAGCTGTATCAAAGTTTGGCTGAGTACAAAGGTGTGGTTGAAGTTGCAAAGGAAGTGATATGGGTTAAGACTCTTATGAAGATTTTTGACATCACTCAGAGTAGACCTACTATTCATGGAGATAACATGAGTTCATTGTATTTGGCTGCTAATCCTGTTTTTCATGCCAGGACTAAACATATTGAGATTCAGTATCATTTTCTAAGAGAGAAGGTGATGGATAAAGAGATTGAAGTTATACATACTTCAACAAAAGATCAGATAGCTGATATGCTAACTAAAAGCTTGGATGGACCAAAGCTATAGAGATTCAAAGATATGGCAGGTATAAAGAAGTTAGAGAAAACCTCAATTGATGATTGAGGGGGAGCTGTTGGTGCAAGGCAATCAACAATTGAAGTTTTGATGAATTTTTGAAGTCAAGGATTGAAGAAAAGATCAAGTCAGGAAGCATGAAGAAAGTATATGTTCAGAGAATGAAGATATGTAACATATCTACATTAACTTAGAGTTAGCTCACTTAGACTTTTGTATATTTATGAGCTTGTACATATTTTCCTATATATACAAGGAAAATGTCGGGGCAAATATGAGAGAGTGTGTGAGAACAAGATTTGAAGAGAATTAGAAGTCATTAGACACTTGTGAAGTGTGTAGAATAGCTCTCTCATCCAGATGTAAAGCTTTTCCAGAAATGAAGAAAAGTTGCACCTAATATTTTTGAGAGTTCTTCTTCTGTGTTTGATCATTTTCAAGAAAATTTTGTAGATTTCTAACTCAATAGTTAATGAATCTATGGTTAAAGTTTGAGAGCCTAATTGTAAACAGGCTGTGAGAATTATGAGTAGGAACATTCATATGTGAAGAAGTGGTGAGTGTTTTCTGAAACAAGCGCAATCTCAATGGTCAAAGAATTGATCATTTCTCAGTGCACAGTGTAAATTTTTGCACAAATGAGCAGTCAAAACCTAAGTTGGAAGGTAAGCCATCTATGACTAGAAGCATTTGCATAAACGGGTTCTAGTTTGAGAGAAGCAAGCTTAAGAAGTTGCAGGTGTCAAAGTCGACTGTAAAGAACTACAGTTTTAGACATAGGTGACTTGTTAAGATCATTTCTCAAGATCTACTGAGTCTTTTGGAATTATTTTACTTGGAAAAGGTGTGCAAACTATAGGCAACACTTTATGCAAAGTTTTATCAAAACTTTACTGATAAGTCAATGAGTGAGTTATGTGCAACAGACTTTCTGTGTAGTCATCTTCTTCATAGTTTGTTCAAAATTTTGATAATTGATCATTGATCCTCTAAATTGGTAAAGGTTTTGAGTTACTCTTGATATAGAGGTGCTCTAACTTTAAGAGTAGCTTGTTCTTTTGGAGATTAACACTCTCCATCACTGAGCAGTCCTGCACTACCTTAGCTTGTATTAACGAGGGACGTCCAAAGAGGAGATTATAGTCCAGGCTAAATTTTGGTAAGTCCAGCACAACGAAGGTCATTTTGAAGACGGAACCTTGTAGAGTAATCGAAATGTCTCACACCAAGCCCATCGATGCACTCGAGATTGATCAGCCATGCGCACAAAGAATTGAACAGGTTCAATTTGCGTCCACACCATTTGTTTGCAAAGTGCTGCTATTGCTATGTTTACACCAGATCCGCCATCAATTAAGACGTGTGATTTTATGGTTTTTGTACCATATTGTAATCAGTGGTACCATATGGTCCAACATTGTCTCCAATTTCGGTTGGACTATGGCTATTGCGGGAGCACTCGAGGATCCTGGACTGACCTACTACTGGAATTGTTGACACACTCCAAGGATCAAAGCCAATAATTGACCCAAGGGCAATGTAATTGATGCCTTGGATAGAACATCCCACACCGAATCAGGTTTGGCTGTTTCCAGTACGGTCTCCGGTATGGACTCTCATATTGTGCGAGTCAGATTTCACCCTTCTGGTACTTTTGATGGCGTGCTCTCTTGCATCACCGGAACTGGGTCAGGGAACATGGTTTGTTCCTACGTCGCCCACTTTCTTGCTTTTGTAAACACCTTCTGTTGTTCACCAATTCTAGGTTCAAAAATCTCTACAGCTGGCTGTAATTGCTTTCCTGAACGTGTTTGGACCACTGCTACTTGCATGTCTACTACTAAAATGTACACCATATTCGCCATTGGATGTTGTCATTCCTTTTTCTTTTTTTCGTACTCGCCTGCATCTTTAGAGAACCTTTGGATATGCCCAATTTCACCACAAAAATGACATTTAGGAAGTGGAGGAGATGCACCTTCTCCGGATGGACCTGTAGAGTGATGGCACATTTGTTTCTTTCCAACTCACTCATCCCTAGACATTAGGAGTTTCCTTATGTACTGTTCTTTATATATTGCACTTGTATTATTGCTTTAGGTCATTCTTGTACATTCCTTTTATGAAATAGAAGAAGAAGATCATTCTTCCTTGCCTCAATCTATGTGTGTGCTCCTCTTTGAGTGAGAGAGTGTGTATGTGTGATCTCTCTTCCTTATCTCCTTCCTCATGACAATCAGTATATGCATCCATAGAGAAATAAATTTAGAAAAGAAACATGTCTCAAGCATGTGCAAGCTTATGCAAGCATGTGTATTCACATGTATGTACAATAGGAAGATGCATAAACATAATCATAACAATAATAGAAAAATATAGCTTGGATGAAGCTAAGTAACATCATAATAGTATGAGTTGTAAGTGACTGAGGAGTCTACCTTCTAGGTGGAACAATATGAGGAAGTGACTTAGAGGGAGTTTGAATTTTAGATATCGTAAACATTGATGAGGCCATCTACATCTTTCCAAGAGTCAGGCGAGTAAAAATAACTTAGAAAAAAACACATTATTATGATTAATAGAAAATAAATATAAAGTCCAACAAAAAAATAAAATAAATAAAAAAACTTGCATACTACATCATGTAAATAGATTAGCATGTAAATCCCATCTCCACTTCTCAATCCAGATCCAACTCATGCATAGTAATTGAAGGAAGTATTAGATCTAAATCAAGTGCAATTTTTGGTATGTCATGATCTTCAAATATTTGTTTCTTTATTGGATCCACTTGTATGACATATTAAAGGATTTTATCAACATTATCTGACATAAGAACTATTTTTTTGCATTGATGATTCATTGAAAACATGTCACGACCATCATACTAGAGTGAAGATAGTCAAGATTGATTATGTACATCGAGTTAGAGACCTAAAACATGAAATTATTGATCTCACTATTTGGAATTCCTCTTTCTACAAAACCCGTGGTGATTGAGGAATTTCATTGCTATCAGTAGTACATCATAAGTGTAGCCAATTACCAATTGATTTTTAATCCTCTCTTTGTCTGCGGGTATCTCTTTGACTTCTTATGGAAGTGAATTCAAAATAGATAGTCTATTAATTGTGAAAATAGGTGAACCTTCAATTCTCTCTTACATACTACACGGATCACATACATGCATTCAACATTTTCCATTTGACTCAAATTTCCATCATGTAAATGATTTCGATTTGAAAGATAACAAGTATAATATTGATATATCACCTTACTCAAAGATTTAGGTTATGAAGCATCTGATCAACTACTACATATTGGGTGCATTATATTCAAAAATTTCTAATCATAAGCATTCACAATATCCAAGAGAATCATGCATAGTCCACATCAAAATACTTTGTGCTTTAATATCTCCTTGTGAAGGAACCTGTGATGCATATGCTACAAGAATTTCTTGCCATAATTCTTGAAGCTCTTCAATCAAAGTGATAAGTAAGCATACATATTCTTCACTTTATATTTCCAAGGTAGAATTAATGAAAACATCGTGTCCTCTATTGACTCTGATCCATGGTGGAACAATGTAATTCACTAAATGTAGAGGCCATTTACTCCATGATGAACTTATTAAAACATTAGGATTCGTTCCATCCTGTAGCTCAGTGATGAGTAGCACCTCCTTTAATGTCAATCCGGGAAGACATGAGGATGGTATGAAGACCACGAGCAAGTGGAAGCACAAGTGCGTGAGTGAGAAGCACACAAGCATGCACACACATACACACACACGCGCACACACAGTAAGAACAAAGAGAGTACGACAATGGAATCACTTCTATTGCAAGAAAGTTCTCATACAAGCTCAAACTACAAGAAGCTAACCTCAAAAATGAGCTCTCTAGCTCTATTTATAGTTTTTAACTAACTTTGGTCCTGTTCAGACCTAGTGTCCGGCCTAGTTAAAAATTAGGTTCCGGGGCTTATTTGAGGGCCCAAACGAGATCTAAAAATTATGAAAATTGGCAGGCAACTATATCTAAGGCTCCCCAAGCTCGAGGACTCCTCGGCTTGTACAAAATGGAGCTACAAAAAGGTGAAGTGATATTTACAAGGGTTTGTAGTGATGAGAATCACTTTAGAATGATGTTGGGGTTTTGAAAAAAATGAAGGGTAGCCTCAGTGCTAGATCTGCATGTGTGTCCATACTTGCTTCTTCCCGCATCTTGTCAACACTCTCCCCCCCTTAGGGTCTGTCGCCTCTGACAGACCTCTTTTCCGCCGTTTGATCAATGTATTTTTGCAGGAGGTCGGTTGCCAATTCTTGTTCTTTGATTCTTAAACCTCTAATTAGATCTCGTTGCAAGGCCTCCCAATCCATTGTACCAGGCATGTCAGGTTGTGGCATTGTGTAAAGCTCGGAATGCATCGTTTGCTCGCAGGCAAAGAGATGGAGTAGATGCGTAGGCCGTGGTGCGAATACCTCTGAATGTGCTTCCCAAAACCCCGTGGTGAACATATCGTCAAATGTTTGCTTGTAGCAGGCAGGGAGATATCTTATGCGTGCATGCCATGCGTAAGCCACTCGTATGCTCGGGGTTGTGCTTATATCATATAGCAGGTCGTAATTACCATTAATAAACCCGGGAATAGGAGGTTGAATACGGCATACATTGCGAAAAGTTTTGAGTACGACCTTCATCATGTCGAAGATCTTGAGCATCATCTGGGCAGCGACATCTGGCATAGGGTGGAGGCGTGGTATCCAATGTCTGATGGTTGCAATCATGTATGACACTGTAGGAGTACCGGTTGGGGGGGCGATAGCGGGGTAATTGAGCCATTCTTTACAGTTTGCGTTATTCTGAACCTTGATGGCAAAAGCTTTCCATGATTTGCGTCTTTGCACTGGCCCAAAACACGGATTGTACTTCAAATGCATGGGGGCATGATCCCATGTTCGAAGCATTTCTGGGTAAGTTTCGAGTAACTTTTGTCTCCACGTTGGTTGGAATATGGCCCCTTTTCGTGCCGCTTCTGGTATGTCTTCTGGTTCGAACTGTGTGGCAAATGTTGGGCACTTGTTGGTGACCCGTTTGATTTCTGCATTGTAGTCGGCCAACAATACAAAATAGGGCTTGTATTGCAGTTCTGAACTAGTGATAAGGCGTCTAGGGGCGATGTGCCTGAAGTATTCTGAGTGAAGGATGGTGTCCTCAATGGCCTTCATTGCCAGCATCTGAGTGGCTATCCGCTCCTGATGAGTTTGCCCCATTTCCTCTACTTGTTTCATCCATGTTGATGGGGGTTCCTCATAGGTATCTTGACCTTCTTCTGTTACGCGTCCTCCTGGGAATGGTTGAGGCTCGTAGGCGTCGTCGAATGCTTCCTCCACTGGGATTGTAACTGCTTCTTCTTCTAACGGTTGCTCTGGTGGGGAAGGGGGTCGTTCGAACTGCATCAACTTCAGTTTTAGTTCTGCGATCTGCTGCCGTAACTCCAGCACGTCGTTGGTCGTTGAATGTTCAGGTTCGATTGAAGTAGCAGCGTCTGTCATTTCTTTAGGTTCCTGTCGGTGTGGTGTAGACTCTTGGGGTCTCTGTAAGTCCTTTAGCTGGTCGGCAAGCTGATCATGTGCTTCTAAAAGATTGGCATACGTTTCCAAGATTTGTTGTATGCTTTCTGAGGGGACAGCTTGAAATTTGACCGGGTCTATGGGTGCTCCCGGGGTGTTCTCCATGGCAGCCTCGAGGTTCTCTTGGTTTTGTTGTTGAAGCCGTCTATTCTCTTCTTGCGCTGCTGCCAGATGTCGTCGTAGCAAAGCCATGTTTCGTTGAAGCCGTGCATTGCGGCCCATTTGATCTCGCAGCTGTTCCTCCATGGCTTTGCTCTCTTCCATATGTCTCGCTTTGAGTTGCGCATTTGCCTGTTCGAGGGCGGAGATCTTGCTTTGTGACTCCGTATGAATGAACTCCAAAGCATTGACACGCTCTTGGAGTGTTGCTGAGAGGGTGCAAAGCCCTTTGTTATTTTCTTCCAATAATGTATATTCTTGCTTAAGCTGAGTGGCAGCTTCAAGCATCGTGTCGAGTGCAAGACTAAATGAGGTGGAAGATGCAGGGGGTTGGGAAGTGGGAATGGGAAAAGTGGATGTTGTGCCTACCGTGTGTGGAAGTGGTGATGTGAGTGTAATAACCTGTGATGGTGTTGTGAGAACAGTGGTGGTGGGTGATCCAGCGGATGGTGAGATGTCCATGGGATCGGACATGAGTGAGTGTGATTCGTGAAATGTGAACACCGGGACAGTGGGTGGTGTGATAGTGGTGGCCGTGAATGTGGGGGAGTGAATTTGGGGAAGGGACTTTTTCTTATGTTCCTCAACCTGTTGAAGAATGTTTACAAGGTAGGTCCAAAAGGAGGGTTGGGTGGTTAGTGTGGTGCTCGAGGCAGTTACAAGGGACAGGGTAGGTAGAGTTTGGGGGGGAGGAAATGGAGGGGTGGAGGGTAAAGAGATGGAAAGAGTCTGACTAGTGACAGATGGCTGTCCAAAGGCATGGGGGAAGAAAGGGTGACCTAATTGAGGTTCAAAAACCTGAGTGACAGAGATGGATGAGGGTGAAGGGAGGAGAGTGGAAACGGGGGTGTGTACAATGGTCTCACTATAGGAGGAGAATGTTTGTGTAGAAAGACACGTGGAGAGAGGCTCTGAGGGTGGGATAGGAGATGATGGGGGAGATGGGGCATGCGTAATTTCCTCCGGTTCATCATTGTGCCTAGGGCTAATCATGTGCACATCTTCTGATGTGGACGTAGCTAACGCGGTAGATACTTCCATCTGAATCATCTTTACTTGTCGCGGCCGTGTGTCAATTCTTCTTTGATCATAAGCAGGGTTCTCTTGATAGACCATGGTTCTCATTGCTTCACTGATGCCACAGGTGTCCGCCAACAGATTTAGTGATTCTACAAACTGGGGGTCGATATGCTCTGACTGTAACATCTGGTTTACTAGGGCCCTATTTGCTTCTTCTGACATTTTATGGTGTCTTTGTACCTGCTTGATTGTTTGGTATAGTCGTTTGAGCTGTGCTGTATATGTAGGGGCTTCGTCTTCACTCTCTTCAGGGTTATCTCTTGGTGCCTTCTCCTGAGCTTGTGTGCTTAGTCTTTGAGGAGGTTGTGCCACTCCTATCTCCTGTACACTACTTGTCTCGCCTCGTGCATGTTCTCTTTGGGTTGATGCCCCCGGATCGACGTTGTCAGGGCAACCTTCACTGTCTGATAGATGAGCCGTCTGCAGAAATGTTTCAAAATCAAAGTTTGGGTCCTCGGTGAAGGTGGCCATCGCTGCAAATTCCGCATCGGTAGGTAGCGGAGGGGCAGAAGGAGTGGGTTGTACCACCTCTCTTGGTTGAGACTCCTGGAGATGGATTGTGATTGGTGCCACCGGGGCTTCCTCTCTAGTGGAGACTTCGGCGGTGGTTGCCGGAGGGATCAGGACTTGTGAAAGGGATCCACGCATTCTTTTTGCAGGCTGACTCCCTGACTTTCACCCTTTGAACAGCTCCAGGTGTGCATATTTTAGGGCTCGAGCAACTGGCACATCATATGCCAGACATCTGTAGATGATTCTAGTCAACGCACAGCAACCATGTAGAGTGGGCTTCCTCACCCCCCACTTGCCTGCCTCATACGCCTGATCTAAGATCCATACCGGCATCTTAATGGGCAAGCTTCCGGTCTCTGCTAAATACAATCCGTACCATATCTTCTTGTGAGGCTGAGTGAAGCGGTCCTGAGCTGGAAATGCGAAGTGCTGGAGGCACATCCGCAGGGGTATGGCGATGTTGGGGGTGAGGGCGCACATGTCTTTGAGCTTCTTGACTCTATTGCTTTTCATTGATTCTGGTATCAAGGGGTCGCGATCTGAAGGCACATGAGTGCCATACATTTGAAGGGCTTCCCTGATTAATGTTACATTTAATTCAAACTTCCTCATCTCCTCCAGATTAGATAAGGAGGGCACCCAGAATGTGCCTGAATGATCTTTATCCCCGGTAGGTTTCAACGTAGCAATCAAGTAGTAACACCTGAGGAAGTCAGGTTTTGGTAGAGCTGCACTGAAGTAAGTTTGAAGTCCTGCCTTTTGCCAGATCTCTTGAAGTGGAGCTGCATTTTGCAAGGTCTCAAATTCTCTTGAAAAGAATTGGAAGGTCCACCAAACCCCTCCACACTCCATCTTGGACTCCCAGATGTGATCTGCGTCTCCCAAATCCCCTGGCATTTCATTGAACCAATGGGAGTGCCCTTTTACTCTTTCGGTTAGCCCACTGGGTGGATCTGGAATAGGAATCCTTCGCACATTCAAGAATTCTTCAGGCCTAGCCGTTGGTGGAGCTTCCACTGGCATGGCATCCCAATTGATAGGAGCACCAGATCCTGCCTGAGAGCTTGTGCCTGCCGCTGTTGCCATGAGAGTAGGTTGCTTATCTGCTAGAAGACGAAAGGCACATTAGTGTTGCATAGGAAACAGGATGTAATGGTGTTCCCTTCACAATACTAACACGACAATCCCGGAGGTCAGTGATTAGTGGTGAGGTGTTTATGATATGTGTGAGTGGTGATTAAAGGTCAGTGTCATCCTAGATGCATACTTTGGTTATGCAATGGGCTCGGAATGCTTCTATGTTAGTGTGGACGGATTTACAGAATAGGGTCAGGGGGTTTAGTACACCGTTTAATTCTCCACACTTTGATACAGGAGTCCTAGCTCTTAGAGCTAAGGACAGGTGAAGATTTCGGTCTGAGAGTGTGATGTATGTGGGACCTTGTGGGTACCCATTTCCAGACATTCCTGGGGTTGATGGGAGTGGGGGCAGTGAGAGGTGTAGGTATCTTATCACTTTCTGCGTTGTTGGCCAAGAGTGCTTGTGAAAGCTGCTGCATCCTCGTGCCTGTAGGTGAAGTAATTTGGGCTTGTAAGCTAGCCTTGGGCACCCATATCTGTCTAGCATTAGGGGTGGCCTTCATTGACCGCTTAGGAACCCAAATAGAAATGGTACGCCTAGGGGTTATCCTAGGAGGCTTCTTCACTTTGTTCCTTGATGGTGAGGCTCGTTTCTTGTTTCTTTGAGAATCTGCTATTGGATCTGTGGGTTTTCCATCCTTGCGCATCCAGATCTGCTTCACACCATGAGATGCTCCATATTGCGCGGGTTGGCGCTCCTGCCTCTTGATTAGCGGCCTCCTTCGTGTAGCGTGATGTTCGGTCCGTTCGTTTAGCATCTTCTTGGACTCATTTAGGAACTCCTTCTTGGCTCCTGAACCTTCAGTAAGATTGCCATTCCTCTGCACCATAGAAGTTTGGACAAGCACAACATGGTTATCTTCGTGTGGATTCCTGGAGGGACCAGGAGTTGGTGCCTGTTCTATTGGTTTGAGCGCTTGCTTTTCTAATTCAACCGTGAGACGACTTTGGCCTACCCAAGCCTGAAGAAGTCCACTTCTTAGGTTGAGGTTGACTGCGTGATCATAGATCCAGTCTTGGCCTAAGACAAGAGGTTCGGTCAGATCCTCGTCTTCACACACTAGCACTTTTACTGGCATGAGGACCTCTTGTATGTAGAGGGGAAGATCCACCTCTCCCATACAAGGGGTTTCAACACCTCCTAATCCTATCAGATATGCTTCTATGGGTTTTACCTCCAACTGCAGCTGCTGGCAATAAGAAAGCCGAACTGCACTTGTGGCTGCTCCTGAATCAATTAAAGCCCTCACGCTTGTTGTGCTGTCCTTTTGTCCTATTTCTAGGGTCACAAAAGGTCGTCGGTCTACTATCTTATGGGTGCGTCCACCTGAAGCCTCACACATGGCCATGTGGTAGCCTGGAGACTCTTGAGTGTCAGTCATAGGCTGGTCCCTTCCTCGTCTCCTCAACTTCATTCTTCTGATACGCTCTAAGGCCTCTGCCTGTGCTTCTTCCCGAATTCGTTTTTCCTCCTCTTTACGTTGCTTAGCAATATTGAGTCGGCTTAGCATCTCCTCCGTGAGGGGTTCCTGATACAGTTTGACTCTGCATCCGCTAATATAGTTTGGGAGGACATCCCCCTCTAAAGTGGCTAGTTGTACTGCTCCACTTGTGGAGATCCTATTAATGATCATAGGTCCATAGCCTCTCTTTTCTAGCTTTCTTGCGTGTTGTTTCAATGTGTAGACTAACACTAGATCTCTTGCCTTCAAGCCCTTATCCTTCATGGGCATCAAAGTATGCCTTTTGCCGTTTCTTTGCAGCATAGATGCCTGCTGCTGCTCGTAGCCTCGTCTCACCTAAACGCTCTAGATCCAAGATCCTAGAGGACAACTCGTGTCCATTCCACTCATGCTCTTGTGCTACTCTTAAAGCTGGAATTAGGAAATCTAAGGGTAGCACCGCATTTTGTCCAAAGACCATCTGAAATGGGGTGGCATTGAGTACCGTTTTGTAAGCAACTCGGTATGCCCAAACAGCATGATGAAGTTGTTTGTCCCAATCAGAGCGTTTATTATTTACAAGTTTCATCAATACATTACACAGGATCTTATTCGTGCTCTCGGCTTGTCCGTTAGCCTGTGGGTGATAGGGTGCAGATTTCTTATGTATCACCATGAATTCTTGAAGGAGATTTTCAATGACCTCATTCAAGAAGTGCGTACCTCTATCACTAACCAACTCTATTGGTGACCCATATCTAGTGAACACATTTTCGAATAAGAATTTAGCCGTCGTTTGAGCATCATTCTTTGTCGTGGCTTTTACTTCCACCCACTTTGTAAGGTAATCTGTGGCTACAATAATGTATTCTGCATGGGAGTTCCTAGCTGGGGGGTTGATGGGACCTACAAAGTCTATACCCCACTTTGAAAAAGCACGTCCTCCCATCATTGGCCTCAAGGGCATTTCATCTTTTCTTGTCGGATATTGGGCACGTTGGCATGTGTCGCAACTCTTCACATAAGTATGTGCATCCATATGAAGAGTGGGCCACCACCGTCCTGAGAATAGAATGGTCTTAATTACTCTGTCAGGCCCAAAGTGCCCACCTGCAACACCGCTGTGTGCCGTTTCTAAGACTTTCAGGTAGTCTGATTCATGTACGCACAGTCTTAGGTAACCATCCTTGCCTCTTCGATATAGGTTGTCCCCTACTAAGGCATAGTCTTGAGCCTCTTGCTCCATGCTCCGTTTTCTTGCAAGGCTCGCCTGATTGGGCAATGTTCCCGATCTCATGAACTCAACCAATGGAGCACTCCAATCTGGGGTTAATGACACATGATAAAGAGTGGCATGATCCACTGGGGGTCTCTCCTGGCATACTGAACAATTGTGAACCCACTCTTGTATTTCCTTGTCCATGCTAGGCCAATACCCTCCTAAGCGTTTTAGGTTCTGCAAAGTTCGCTGTTTAGAGTAGTGATTCCCTAGCAGTCCTTCATGGGCTTGTTGCAACCAACTAGCATGTTCATCCTCCTCGACACAACAAGCTAACACTCCCTCTGTATCTTGCTTGTACATACTTCCAGCCAAGATTTGATACTTTAACGATTTTACAATTTCCTCTTTGCTGGTTTTCACATTCTTATTTGCAGGCCCGAAGGTTAGGATTGGTACCAGCTTATTTGCCCATTTAGGAACAACTTCTAAATTGAACAGATAAGCATCGGGCAATTCGTCAGACACTCCTTGCGGTGGCTCTCCTGAAGTGATGCGAGAAAGATGGTCTGCCCTAAGATGGGTTCTACCTTTCCTGACAACAACTTCAAAGTCGTATTCCATTAGTAAGAGAAACCATCTTACTAAGCGACCTGTATTACAAGGTTTATTGACCAAATATAGTAACGCTTGATGATCAGTGAAAAACTTGAACTTATTGGCCAATAGGTAGTGTCTAAACTTCTTCACAGCATATATCATGCCTAAGCCTTCTCTCTCCGTTGTGGTGTAATTTCGTTCAGCTGCATTTAATTGCCTACTAGCATATGCTATCGGCAAATCTAGGTTCCCTTCACCTGTGGGTTGTGCTAGCACACATCCTATTGCATGATTGGAGGCATCTACATGGACATGAAAGGGTTTGCTCCAATCCGGAGTAGTCAATATTGGTGCTGTGCACAAACGTCTCTTCAGCTCATTGAAGGAAGTCTCGCATTCCTCATTCCATTCAAAATTCGTTAACAGCCCATAAAGAGGTTTAGCTATGATGGCATACATGTGGATAAATCTACGGTAATATCCACAATGGCCCATAAAGGCTTGTACCTCTTTCACATTTCTTGGTCTGGCCAACTCTGCTATTGCTCTTACCTTGTCTTCGTCTGTTGATATTCCATTCTTCGAAACAATGTGACCTAAGATCTTACCTTGGCGTACCATAAACACACACTTTTCTGGATTCAGACACACTCGATAATCTCTACACTTGTTGAAGATTTGCCTGAGTTCAGGGATGTGGTAACTTCTCTCTTGGGAATGAGCGCACAAATCATCCACATATACTTCTAAGCTCTTTCGCAAGAACTCTTTGAAGACATGACACATGAGTCTTTGGAATGTTGCAGGTGCATTGGTGAGCCCAAATGGCATCACACGGAATGCAAAGATTCCCCATTCTGTGGCAAAGGCCGTTTTGTGTTGATCTTCGGGGGCAATGGCTACTTGGTTGTAACCTGAAAATCCATCAAGGAAGCTGTAAACTTCCTTGCCTGCAACACGCTCCAAAAGATGTTCGGTGATGGGCAGTGGATAACTATCTCTAATCGTAGCGGCATTAACTTTTTTAAGGTTAATGCACACTCGCAATTTCCCATTCTTCTTGGGCACCACTACAATAGGGGACACCCATTCAGTGTGCTCAATCTCATAGATGAATCCGGCTTCAATCAGCCTGTCAATTTCCTCTTTTATTTTGGCCGCATAATTGTCATTATATGTGTAGGGTTTTTGTTTGGTGGGCTTAGCATCAGCGGTCATCGGAATCGTATGAGAGCAGATCTCTGGATCTACTCCTTTCAAGTCTCTATAATGCCATGCGAACACATCCCTATATTCCCTTAATAGAGCTACAAGCTCTGCTTCTTCTTCTGCACTTAGGTCATCCCCTATGTACGTACATCTCTCTTCGTTCCCTTCAATGGTCACTACAATTTTTTTGGTCTTTTCTTTATTGTCATATGCTTCTCCTATAATGGCCTCTCTCTTAGGCATTCGTACCAAAATTTTCCGGTCTTCCACTTCATATTTCTTGAAATTTTCTGGTACTTCAAACAATGATTCTTCCTCTTCTTGTCTTACTGCTTTTCTTTTCTTTTTCTTTAGACCTCCTTCACTTCCTTTCTTTGAACTTATCGTTTTAATACTTGCAAGAGGTTCTTCTTCTTTTTGGGTTAACACTCCTATGTCTTCTAAGTAGTGTTCCTCTGAGTCAAAGTAAGTATCCATCACAATGGATTCTAGATCATCATCACTCTCTTCTCCTTCTATGAACTCACTAGGATCACACTCTTCCAACAAGGGCTGACACATGAACACTGAAATATCATAACCCTCCTCATCACAATGGGGTGTCCATTGTTCCTCATTGACTGCAATGTCCATGGTAGCTAAGATTTCTGCCCAACCATGAGGCTCAAATTCCTCATCTGGAAATATCATCGGTGTATAGGCTGGGTCTTTTATTGGTCTATCTCCTGGGGAAGTTCCTTCTTCTCTCGCTTTTCGGCACTTTTCCTCTTCCTCCACGACCTTGCACATCCACAAGTGAGTATCTTCATGCAGCCAGGATGGTTCAGGTGAACTTCCAGAATGCACGGAGATAGAGTCTTCGTTCGCTTTGTGGATAGGATTCCACTGTAGGGGTGGTACATCTCTGAAGGTGTGATCCTTCAGATTGACCTTGGTGGTGACCCCTAAGTGCTGTAAGTACAAGGAGTTGGTTCCCCAATCTTGTACTATTTGTAATTGTCGTAGGAAGGGTCTTCCTAGGATCATCTCGTAAACATTATTCTTCTCAAAGTCACATATGGCAAAGGTATGTTCAAACTCTACACCACAAGTGGTTAGAGTTATCCCTTCAAGCAATCCGAGAGGTCTTTCAAAATGACCATCTGCCATTTGAAGTTTCATTCTTGTTGGCCTTAAGGTGGGTTTGCCCCATCGTTTCCACAAGGAGGTAGTTGCAATAGCAACTCCCGCACCCGAGTCCACAATTGCTTTGGTTGTGTAACCTTGATAGGTGATCGGAAGATAAGTGTTACCTTCTTCACCTTCGCTCATGTCTCCTATCTTGTTGAGAGGTACCTCGGGTATTTTTTGTTTAGAGCCTATTTTTGTTGCATTGGATTCAAGTTCTAGGACCTGATCCTTCACATGATTCCAGAGCTCCGGTTTTGCCTTGAGCAGCTCCTCTTCAGTGAGGTGACATTGAACCTTAGTGTTTTTCACAACATCAGTGTTCCTGGGAATCACTGAGTCTTCATTTCTTACCAATATCGTAGGCGCTCTGATCTGGAGAGATTCAGATTCCCATGGGCCTGTGAAATGAGGCAACTCTTGTAAAGAATTAGATTCAAAATCTAATCTCTCATCCTCTTGTTGCTCTGCTTGATCCCCATAGATAGAGGGAATGTCTTGGGAAAATTGATCACGAAGATCATCAATCTCAGGAATAGGAGGGGAATCACCCTTCTCTTTGGCCCATTTCTCTTCTTGTATTTCCCGCAAGAACTCTGGAGAGTACTGTTGTATTGAAGGAGGTATTCCAGCATCCGTAGAATTAGGAACATAAGCTACCATTTGTGGTGAGCTTCCTCTTTCAACAACTGGTTGAGCCTGTGGAGGTAAAGAAACTTGTGATTTGTTTACCAACTGCTCTAATCTTTCTAGTAAGCCTTGGAAATGCAAATCCGGCTTGACAGCGTTCGTCTGATTGAGCTTTTGGCTAGTCTCAAGTATAGCTTGAGCTTGTTCTACCATTCTGATGCACATCTTCATCCGTTCAATCTCTAAGTCGGCTCTAGGGTAACTCCTGTCTAGGTTTGCAGCTGGTGGCCCTTCTTGAAGTCGAGCCTGGTAGGCTTTAAACATCATGTCCAAGCCTTCAGGAGTGGGGTCAGCTAATACTGATCCTACTCGGGGTGGTGGGTGGGTTACGAGGGGTGTGTTAGAGGGTGGAGAAATGGGGGGTGATGGGGATGGTAGTGGTGGAAGTGTGTGGGAGTGTGGTTGAGATGTGATTTCTGTGATTTTTGCCTTGGTTTCTCTCACGCTTTCTTCAAGTTCGTTTATCTTTTTTGCCCATTGTCTCTTCATTCTTTCACGACTATCCTTCCAGGCGCTAGTCCTCTTTTTGGGTATGCTCTCTGTTTCACTCACCTCGGGGCTCTTTTCGGGACCAACACCTTGGTGTTGTTGAAGTGCCTGGGCTCTTGTGATCACCTACACAGGTGCAGTGGAAGTCACGCTTCCTAAGGAGTCTACAACTAACCCCACAACATTGATAGGAGTGATCTTAGGCATGTTATTGGGGTTTTTTGGGCAATCTCGTAGGAGATGCTCTTTCCCGCAGTCTTGACAAAAGCCCTGAATGGTTACTGGCTGAGGTAGTGTAGGGATAGGTAGTGGACAATCACGTACAAGGTGATCTCCCTGACATCTGAAACATGGCCCTCTAGGAAATGGGGGTCGTACCTGCCTAGGTTGAGGTCTAGAGTTGGGGTTTGTGTACATGACATTAGAATACTCCGGTTCCCCACTATTTTCACTTGGGTCCTCATAGTAGTATGACTCGTTATGCTCGGATGACTGCATGTAGTAAGCCTGTGGGCTATCAATATGTGCGGAGTCAAAACTATGGTCACTGGGGTCACTGTCTGATAGCAATGGGGTGACTGGGACTATGGCTCTGTTCGGATTTTCTTCAGTAGATGCATACTTCACTGGGATCACATTGGTTGGAGTAGGGGGTTGCTGCACTAGGATTGGTTGAGGTCTCTGCTGCCCTTGATAAGGTGGCTGATAAGTTTGTTGCGGTTTGTTGTATTGTGGTGATGGATACTGATTTTGGTATCTACCCTGTTGTGGATATGGCTGAGGATAATTTTGCCTAACAGTTTGTTTGTTATATGGGCAGTCTTGTGCCGTGTGATTGGTGTACCTGCGCTCTATGGTGCAGTACTGGCCACTAAGGTTCGCCTGTGGTTGGGCCATAATGGGGCATACACTTGCCATATGTTCACCGCCACAATTGTAACACCGCTTAACTGGGGCAAATCTTGGAATTTGCTTGCTAGAGACGCCTAGTTTTTGGGCTACCTTCTCTGCAAGTTCCTCGATGGATGCAGATTGACCAGATGTCTGTGTGCTAGCGCTATCAGAATCCTTATAGATTTTTGATAGTCCTAGCTCCTCACCTAGATTGTCCTCAATGTCTATGCATATGCGCACGCACTCCTCTATCGTTCTAGGGTCCTTTAGGTACACATATGACCTGAGCTTAGTGCTCAACAACCCGTCTAGGAACAAGGCCACCTGTTTGGCTGGTGTGGGTAACTCCGGCATAGGGCATCTCTCCAGGTACTGTCTAAATCTTCTTCCAGCTAGTCTGACCGTCTCTTGAGGTGTTTGTTTGAAGCTATGAATTAGTGAGGAGGTGTTATGCCTGATTCCACTCTTAGAAAACTCAACAATAAATGCCTCTAAGAGTTGGTCTATGTTTCTGAAATGCCTCTCATTCAGTGGTTGGAACCACGTAAGGGCAGTGTTCCTAAGGGTTAGACCGAAAGCATTATATTGTGTGAATAGGTCCTCCACTTGTTCAGCTTTCAACACTTGTCAAAATTCTGCCACATGGTCATAAGGGTCTCCCGTGCCATCGAAATAATTCTTCATGGACTTCACAAGTTGGGTTGGTCGTAGGGTCCTAGTGTGTTCTCTCGGCCTTGGCAAAGGAAAATCATCAATGTCCCGGTGATTCCATGGGGTTCTATGTCTCTCAGGTTCTACTCTATTCCTTTCTGTTCCCGTTCTTTCTCTTCCCAGGGAGTTGGCAAAACTTACCTCAGGTTTGTCTCTACCTCTATCTCTTTGAGCGCCATGAGCTTGGGAGGTCCCAGCTCCTTGATGACCAAAGGACACATTAGACCTTGGTTGGGGAAAAACAAATTCACCCTTCCAAGTGTAGGCATGTCTGCCCTGCTCAGTGACCACGAAGATTCTCTCTGATGTAGTGTCTAGGTAGGTTACTTGGCCTGGACTATCAGGGTCTTTAAACTCGTAGATTGTGAGGGTGTTCACCTCCTGAGGTTGAGAAGTTCTATATCTCCAAAAAGCCTTATCGGTTTCCCGATTTAAAAGCAGATCTATGCTTTTATTATCTTGTGGAATCCACTCAGGAGTCATGATTCTGGTCAAGACAGACTTACCACGGGGAGTTCTTGGCTCTCTCTCTAAGTTCCCTTGCTCTATATCTCCCATGTCGGTCTCCGCAATCACATTTCCAAACTCATCAGTTCTATCGGGAAGAGTGGTGACTACATATATAGTCCCCTCTTTATCTAGGTATGCTCCATTCTCAAACTTGACTACCGGGTGGTCTATTCCATGGGGTTGGTCGGGGTTCTTAATCTGGACCACTGATCTTCTCAGTCCGTCTTCGTAGATGCGAGCACCTAGACGATTCGTCCTGATATATTCCAATTGAGTCTTGTAAGGCCCCTCTGGCTTTTCTAGATAAGCCAACCCTGAACTCCCTACGGGTCTCTCCATGTGATAGGACATTTCAGAATCACTGGTTTCTGATCTGGGAGTGTATGGGTAATCACTCAACTGCTGGGCCCAAGACCTGGCAGTGTGATTGACACTAGCTTCAGAAGATCTGAGGCTTCGTCTGTCTCGGCCTAAATGTCTGCCTGATCTAAGGTTCATATGCCTGATTTATTTACCCCCTGGAACCCAAGCACGCTCTCGTTGCAGGTTGATTTTGCATCAATCACTTTGTTCTTTTTAGTTGAATATTATGTTTATGGTCTTGTCTGAAATTGCGTCGTCAGGGGTACTTAAGTGAATTTCCGCACTTGATGAGTGATCGATTCCCGTTTACCTTTTTGTCCCTTAGTGTTTTCGCACTTAAGACCTAATTATTTTCTTGCACTTGGTTGATTAATTTCTCTTGGACTTGATTCGTGCCTAACGTTGCCCTAGTTAATTACCACACCTAAGTCGTACTTAGCCTAGGCTAGGAATTGACAAAGGAGGGTTATGAGATCTTCCAACCTCAATCAGCTGGTTGACCAGACAGCTATGCAAGCCCAGGAAGTCTTCTCCCAAGCCCGGTACTCACCCTTGCTAGCTTGCCTCGATTGCCTTGAGTGCCCACAAAGTTCGTGCACAAACTCACCAGTTAGTATAGATTTATTGCCACAAGTATTTGAAAGACACGCTTCAATAATTTTAACCCCTTTGGAGTAGCTCACTGTACCCCCTATCTCTGAGAATCACTTAGTCCCCCCTATTTCTGGTTTCTAGGCCTTTTGCCCACTCCCAAGGTGCTAAGTTATACCAATATGTCAAAATTCAAGCTCAACTACCCCTTCAATCACTCAAAAAATTTAACTCTCAATTTTCATGCGTTAATGGCCGGGTATCGCGATAGGTCGGGTCGGGGTGTCGCGATAGCTAGGAGTGTCGCGATAGCTCACGGGGTGTCGCGATACCTCGAAGTGTTGCGATAGCTCACGGGGTGTCGCGATAGCTCACGGGGTGTCGCGATACCTTGGGGTGTCGCAATAGCTCACGGGGTGTCGCGATACCTTGGAGTGTCGCGATAGCTCACGGGGTGTCGCGATACCTGGGGGTGTCGCGATAGCTGGGAGTGTCGCGATAGCTCACGGGGTGTCGCGATACCTGGGGGTGTCGCGATAGCTGGGAGTGTTGCGATAGCTCACGGGGTGTCGCGATACCTTGGAGTGTCGCGATAGCTCACGGGGTGTCGCGATACCTTGGGGTGTCGCGATAGCTCACGGGGTGTCGCGATACCTTGGGGTGTCGCGATAGCTCACGGGGTGTCGCGATACCTTGGGGTGTCGCGATAGCTCACGGGGTGTCGCGATACCTTGGGGTGTCGCGATAGCTCAGGATATGGTGAATTTTCCTGTTCTATCTAGGGTTCCTAGGAGCTCTAGGCCTGCGCAATGCCGTGGTGTACTCAGACTCGTGAGAAGGCGAAATTTTCGGAGTGTCGCGATAGCTCGAGCTCAATGCCTCGGGAACTGTGCAGACAATTTCTGTACCTGCTGAGCTTGCTGGAGATGATGATGGAGCTGCCACCTGCAAGAAACATGCAAAAAACACACAAATACAAGCACGCACAATCGCTCTCTCTCAAACTCGCACACAACAAATGAGGGAAAGAAAAGGAAGAGGGGATATGTAGTGGGGAAGGAGGTGGAGGTGGAGATAGAGAAGGAGGTGAAGATGAAAATGGAGATGGAGAAAAATCAGAAATTTACCTACTACTTACCATTCCAACGCGTCCTCCCTACGTCTTACCATCACACGCTCGTCCTCAAAGCTCGATCCCCGGCAACGGCGCCAAAATTTGGTGTAGCTCAGTGATGAGTAGCACCTCCTTTAATGTCAATCCGGGAAGACATGAGGATGGTATGAAGACCACGAGCAAGTGGAAGCACAAGTGCGTGAGTGAGAAGCACACAAGCATGCACACACATACACACACACGCGCACACACAGTAAGAACAAAGAGAGTACGACAATGGAATCACTTCTATTGCAAGAAAGTTCTCATACAAGCTCAAACTACAAGAAGCTAACCTCAAAAATGAGCTCTCTAGCTCTATTTATAGTTTTTAACTAACTTTGGTCCTGTTCAGACCTAGTGTCCGGCCTAGTTAAAAATTAGGTTCCGGGGCTTATTTGAGGGCCCAAACGAGATCTAAAAATTATGAAAATTGGCAGGCAACTATATCTAAGGCTCCCCAAGCTCGAGGACTCCTCGGCTTGTACAAAATGGAGCTACAAAAAGGTGAAGTGATATTTACAAGGGTTTGTAGTGATGAGAATCACTTTAGAATGATGTTGGGGTTTTGAAAAAAATGAAGGGTAGCCTCAGTGCTAGATCTGCATGTGTGTCCATACTTGCTTCTTCCCGCATCCTGTCAACACATCCATATCTAAGCCCAATTGTAAATTTTGAGGCTTGATTTTGAATTGAGGCCATTATTTTCTCAATATGTTTCCATGCCCTACAGTTTTATAGGCACATAGAATATACCATCTATATATTTTTTCAGTGCATGTCAATGCATCAAACCTGCCTTAGAGGGATATTGAAATATTTTCTTTATTGTAAGTAGTATAGAAAAATCATGTATCACTTTTATCTATATAAAATTTCTAAGTGAATCTTGTTTGTATTGTTTTTCTTCACATTTGGGTAATTTTTGATGATTTGCAAATTACCCTCTATACAAAATACAACCATTTGGATATGCATGGATCTTGTTGTAGTTCATACTTACTAAAGTGAGTAGATTTTTTGTATCCATTCTAAATGGATGAATTTTCACTACCTATAAATTCATAAATAAAAGAAATATTTGAAGAACAAAGATATTTGCATCTTTATATAATGGATATCAATCCAATGCTCATATTACATCTTATTATGTTTTATTATCCATAGTACATTCATAATTATGTCCAAAATAAATTAAGTTCATCCAAATTAATCCTATCAGAAAAAATGCATCATTTATGTCTTTGATTCCTTCATTCCATGTTGATTTCAACACGTTATTGGCTAACTACTCTCACTCTCTTTGGATCACAAATTGGCTCTATGTCGCTTGAATACACGAGGCCTCTTCCATGTGATTCATATATTTCTACCAAAAATAAATTACAATCAAACTCTCCATATTTCCACACATGCTTTCTAGTTATTTTTCTCTTCCTTGCAATTTTGATACTTGCAAATATTCCAAGGACATGCTATCTTTTTTTTTTCCAAATGACCCAAGGATCACTACTACTAGATGCCATAAATAATTGCAATATTCAAACACAAAAATGTTTAATAGAAAATGCTTATTATGAATTATGTTGGTGCAAATATCCAAGCCATCACACTTGGCTAGGCATGGAAGCAAATATGTGTAACTACTTGAAGAAGCATCAGAACCTTAGTTTGTAACTTTTTGATCATTAATCATTGTAAAAGTTGCTTTACTTGAGAGAATCTTGTAAAGCAAATCTCATGGAGTTAGGAGAGAAAGATGAGCTACAAATTTCAAGAGAGAATATCTCCTCATTTAGAGGAATCATGTTTCAAATGGAGCCAAGTTTGAATTTGAAATTCAAACTTAGAATCAAACACTTATAAAAGCCTTGTAAAAAGTCGCGGCCATAGAGCCTTATTCTCTACCTTCTCCTTGATCATTTGTATGGACTAAGTAGCTTACATCATAGCTCACTTAGATCACTATCATTGGGCTTTATTTCCTTTCCAATGATCTTGTACAACAATGTTCTATAATACATATACATCATTGGCCATCTCTGTCTAATTCTCTGCTATGACTATGCAGAACAGTGAACTTTGCATGACCATATCTCAGTGCGTTCTTATCCATTTTGCATGAACTATAACTTGTTGGAACCAACTCAAAGTATATTGTATGCTAGCCAAATGTCAAAGGTTTTTCTTCACAAAATTATGAGACATCTACATCTAAGTGCTCTCTGGTCATTCTCTGCTCAGTCCCTAAAAATTCAGGTGTAAGCATTCAATTGCTAACTTGATTCCTCAGTGTATGGTTTACCATTTTTTATGATTCCAATTGTAATCATTAGCTCTCTAAGCTAATTTGATTCCCTCACAAAAAAATTTATCAATTGCTACTGTACTGTGAGCATTGAGTAAAAGATCCAGCAGGTGTCAAGACCAAAATACAAGTTTTGACTCTTGAGTGACTAGCTATTTGCAAAGCAATCTATTTTGATCTAAGTGTTTGAAGAATCATATCCAAAGTCCATGGGTACCTTTTTGGTATCATTTTCAAGCTAAAAGGGCCTAAAAAACATCTCTGAGGTTTGATAGGGTAGGTACAAAGCAGTTTTTGGAAGTACCACCTCCCAACAATGATATCAGAGCAAGTTAAGGTAAAATGGGAGATGGTTTCCCTTCTTTTATTGATAAATCGGACATGAATAACTATCCAACATGGTCCTTGAGGATGAAGACATATCTACAATGAAGGATTCTCTAATGATACATATCAGGAGATGAGAAGATGCCCATATTTAGAAGCAAAGGTCAACCTTCAAGAGAGGATCTAGAAAGACTCAACTCATGGTCTGCCAAAGATGCTTTAACAAGGTCATATCTACTTAACTCTATGTCTGACCTCCTTCTTCCTCACATTAGGAACTGTAAAACATCCTAAGAGACTTGGGATACATTGTCTTCATATTTTTCTTCCAACACAAGATCTAGAAAAAGTCAATTGTGGATTGAGTTTACCACTCAAAAGAAGCAACCCAAGCAGAATGTTTCAGAATATTTGACAAAGCTTAAAAATGTGGATGATCAATTGGAAAGCATAGGAGATGAGATTGAAGAGGAGCAAATAGTGAGACATAATCAATGGCATTAAGGCAGATGATAAGTGGGAAGCCTTCACAACTGCTATGGACCTTTACATGGACATGCGGATTCTAGATCTTACCACTCTCATGGGACAACTCTTTACCCATGAAGCCAAGCTCAACAAAGGTGGAGAACCATCAAGAGGTAACAACTCTTCTGCCCTATACACAAATAAAGGAAAGAGCAAAAAGGTTGAAGATGAAGGCACTGCTTCTCAAGCTAACAATGGAGGGAGAGGTAGGAACTCAAGAGGAAGGGGTAGAGGAGGTAAGAAAGGTAGGGGGAGACCTTTCAACTCTTCCCCATGCAATATATGTGGATTGTCTAATCACACTACATATGAGTGCTATAGGAACTTCAAGAATCAGAGAGGAAGAGGATTTCAAAGAGGTGGCTACTCACAATCAAGAGGAAGATTCAACCATAATCAACGATACAACCATGGCCACAACAACAACTACAACAACAATTATCAAAGAGGATACAAATCAACAAAGGACTTCAACAATTATATAGAGGATCAAGAGGATTCTCTTATCATTATGAACATGACTTCAAAACAAGGTATGAATGATGAGCACCTCTTCTATATTGATGCAGGTTGTTCAAACCATGTAACAAGCAATGCAACTCTTCTTTCTGATCTTGAGAAACCCAAGCAAAAGCACCAAGTGCAGACAGGTGATGACAGCAAGCATTCAACTGCCAAGGTAGGAAATGTCAAAACTTTTGATGGGAATAGAAATCTGTTGAGCAAGGTTCTTTATGTACCTATTATCTGAGAAACCAAGTGCAAAGGGTAGAAGAGTTCAAGTGCCGACAGTACTACTTCATCAGACTAAGAGGTACATATTCTTATCAATTATCTCACACTAAGAGGACTATGAACAACTCATGATCACAACCTGGTCCCAAACATTGAGGGTCACCTGCAAGCAAACAAGAAGGAAGGCTATTAGAAGATCCTCCAATCCACTTTCGTCAACTTCATCAATAAAGAGCTTCTCAAGATTAAGACTTTTGCCAACAGCTGAACCTTCAAATGCAAATTGGTACCAAGTGAAAATCCAATGAACTTGAAACTTTGGTCACTCAAACTAGACACCTAAAGCTTTCAAATGAGCTATCAAACACTCAATTTGGAGTAGATTTGGTTTGGCAACTCTTTGCCACGAAATAGGCTACCTACCCACTCAGTTAAGCTGAAAACTTGACTTCACTAAAAACTGAATAACTCATAGAGCATAACGGGTTTGATAAAACTCTTCTAGATAGAGGAGTTAGCCAAGATAAGCTTTCCAACGGATGTTTAAACTCTAAAATTGGATACATATATTGAGATATATGACTCTCACAAGTAGACTATCCAGAAATTGGTATGCGGCTGGACATACTCTATGAGAGTGAACAGAACAAAATGACTCAAACCAAATGAACTAGCTACAAGGGGACTTCCACGCCTTCTTCCTATGTTCTTGAGTGTGCTCCCTTGCCTCTTTTATAGCCAAGTGACCAAAAACTCTCATGATGAGTTTGAGAGCTCTTTTCCATAACTTCTCCACTACTTTGGACAGCCACTCCTCTTACAGTTCAGTTTTTGGATTTGATTCTCTTTTGGCCTCCACTAATTGTTGAAGTAAATGCTTGAAATTTTCATTTTTTAATTTTCCTTCTATTTGAAGAAAACCCTTTTTGCAAAAATATATACGACCTTACTTCTTTATTCTTAACACTCCCCCTCAAGCTCACATGTGAGCTTGCATCTTCAGCCATATCCTACAAGTTGATTCCATCCTTGAACCTCTTTAGCTTAGAAGCATATAAGGACTTTTTAAGCATGTCTACAACCTGGTCATTAGTTCCAATGAACTTTATATCCACATCCTTGCTTAAAATTTTCTCTCGAACATAATGATAATGCACTTCTATGTGCTTACTTCGTGCATGAAACATTGGATTGTTTGTCAAGTGAATGCTTGACATGTTGTCACCATAAATTGGAATGGTCTCCACCTGCACATTAAGATCAGCCAAGAGCTTCTTAATCCACATAGCTTCACAAGTTGCAAAGGCTAATCCTCTATATTCAGCTTTTGTAGATGATAGTGCAATAGTAGGTTGCTTCTTCGAGCTCCATGTGATAGGTTTGCTACCTATCATGAACACATAACCTGAAGTGGATCTTCTATCTTCCTTCGTGTTGGAGAAACACTCACTAATTGGACATATATTTCAAGGTCAAATCTTAGGACGAAAACCCCATGCCTATGTGAAGGGACAAATTCACAACTGTATTATACTTGTAAAGTTAGTTCACTTTAGTTCTAGAAGTTTTTTTTTTAAATCACGAGAATACGAAAATCTATATAAGTTAGTTTGTATCAACTGACGCGGCATGAGAGGAAGACAATGAGAAAGTGAGAAGAACTCATTTTTGTATGACTAAGTATAGTTGGGCTTCTGTGAATGAGAAAGCACTTGTAAGCTTCTGAGTTTTCATAGTTATGACAAGAACTAGTTAAAGTTATGTGTATAAGTCTTCTTCCTCCATCCCCAGTGTTTGTCTTCTGTGTAATGTATGTTGAAAGGTTGAGTTTTATGCGAAGAAGTCGATGCCTGGCATCGAATCTCACTTGATAAGTCCTTATCTTCATATCTAATTTTTATCTACTGCCAAATCTTCTTGAAAAGATGATGTTGTTGGAGCAACTCGATGCCTAGCATCGAATTCCAGTTGATAAGTCATATTCTAAGTGTGCATGAAATCACCTATAGTTTTGGTGTCCAAAAGATCAAGGTTTTATGCGAGAAGTCGATGCCCGGCATCGAATCCTTGTTGAAAAGTGGCCAAAAACACTCCAAGTCTATGCCCGGCATCGAATTCTCATTGCAAGTCGATGCTAGGCATCGAATTCTAATTTTAAACAGGCGCTCTTACTATAACAGGAAAGATTTCTAGTTTTGGAAGGTCATATAGGGTCATCTTGTGAGAGCTATAACTTGAGTTCTAGAGATCCGTTTGATGCATATCATAGCTTTTTGGAAAGCCCTACTCTTCTAGTTTCAGCATATAAAGTTTCATGGAGAAATAATACTTGAGCTAGGATAAATTAGCAAAATACTGAAGGTATGTCATTTCGGTGACTAGGAATTTCTGTAGAAGCAAAGTTCTCACTTTAGGCTATCATTTCTCAAAGTTTGGAGTGGCAATGAGTTAATGGTGACCATAGAGGTGTTCTAGTGTCACATTAATTCATTTCTTGTGGTGTTTCATACATCAATAAGTGGTATCAGAGCAGAAAGGTCCTAAAGAGCAGAAGGCGGCAAAGGTACAAGAAGTTTTGTAAAGTTTTCCATTAAAGTTTGAAAGGTGAAGCATTTGAAGACACAAGGCATCAAAAGATTACTCTCGAAGTATCCTCATACACAAAGAACTTCAAAAGGTATTATCTTTTATCCTTTAAGCTCAAAGGTTGCAGTAGAAGGCAAGGAGTATGGCAGATCATATCTCCATTGACAAACTGGACAGAGATAATTACCCCGCATGGGTAATGAGAATGGAAGCCTTACTTATGAGTAAGGATCTCATGATATATGTTACAGGTGAAGAAGAGAAGCCAGTATATGAAGATGAAAGCCGACCAAAGAAAGAAGAACTAGATGCTTTAAAGCATTGGCAGAAGAAGGATGCAAGTGCAAAAGCCTACATCTACAATACAATCTCTGATCATTTGCTACCACACATCAGAGGATTGGAATCATCTGAAGATATATGGAATGCATTGGAGTATCATTTCCAAAGCACTACTAAAGCACGGAAAGCAAATCTATGGTCAGAGTTTACAACATTCAAGAAGAAGCCAAGTCAAACCATTAGTGATTATGTCACTAAGATGAAGGATCTAGCAGATAGTCTTGGATCCATAGATGAAGATGTTGAAGATCACAGATTGATTGCTCAATTACTTGCAGGTTTGAGAGGGGATGAAAGGTGGAAACCTTTTGTCTTATCAACAGAACTTTCATTAAATCATTATGTTCTAGATTTGAACCAGTTGCTTGGTTTGATGCTCACATATGAGCAAGACTTGAAAGGAGATGGAGATAAAGGACAAAGTTCTGCAATGTACATGAAGAACAAGAAGAAAGGAGATAAAGGTAAAGCAAAGGATGAAGAGGAGTCTAGTTCTCAAGCTTATTATGCAAGAGGTAAAGGCACTGGCAGAGGAAGAGCAAGAGGTTTTGGAAGAGGAAGAGGTAATCAAAATAACAACAAAAAGGCTTGCTGGATCTGTGGATTGAGTAATCATTTGGCTCATGACTGTTGGCACAACCAACAAGGATCAAACCAGAATCAAAACAACAATAGCAGAGGTTGAGGTGGAAGATATCAAAGTAATTTTCAAAGAGGTAGACAAAGTCAAAGAGGAGGTTATGGTAGAGGTGGAGGAAGAAGTTGGGGACAGAATCAATCCTACAACACCACCTACTACAACTATGCAAATGACACACAGAATGAAAGTCATACATCATTGATGATGAATTCAATCAGCACATCAGATAAAGAAGATCTAAAGGTATTTTATGTTGGCGAAAACTTCGGTTCTAACGCCTACTGCTGCGGAAATACTTTCGCCCTGAAGGTGAGTTTCGCGACAAGGCTTGAAATCTGTCAGGCCTGCGGAAATTGTCGCACCACCGTAATAGAAGGCTAAGCTAGAATGATTCAGAACACTTCTATAATCAACAATAGCTCGGCCTAATTAACATCGCTTTAACTGTGTTATTCTTCGACATAAGTTCCACCGGAACTTCACCAGACTGTCACTGGACTGACACCGTAGTCGTACCGGAACTTCACCGAAATAGACTTCTACTTTGGTTATAATTACTTCAAGTGAACATACAAGAAGTAAGAAGATGATTCGTGATCCTTCTCCACTTAATGAACTCTTCTGAAAGTTTAAGAAAATACTTCACAGTTTTGAACTGCTACTTTCCGGTTGAATTTTGTACTGCATGTACATCTTCATTCCACCGGAAACTGTGATCAGCTTAAAGTAGAGACGTCTAGCTACAAGATGAGCTATCTCTCATACAAAGCTTCGAACTCTGCTACGAGTTATACTTCGTTGTTCTACCGAAAAAACTTGTTTTCTGAGAAACTGTAACTGACCAGAAATTACTGAAACATGTTTACTGAGTAAACTGTTATTCACCGAAACATGCGTTTACAGAGAAGGTACTGAAGCACGTTTAGTAACGAATCGTGACAGTTAACGATAAACGGAACTTTCTACCGTAACACGAAATAGCTTCAGATTCTTCACAAGTAAAGATTACGCGCAGACATCCACATGAACATGTGTTTTCGATTAGAGAAGATGTGTAAAAGTAAGCCTAGCCTCTTCTTGCTCAAGCTACAGAAACTCTCCTACAGTGAGTAGTTTCTTATTACCATCTCTCTTCAGATGAAAAGACCCGACACTTCAGGCTTGTATTATTCATCTGTACATACGCGATCTATGGCGTCTTCTGAGAACTTCTAAATCTCTCTTCACTCATACGCGATCTATGGCGTCTTTTCTCAGTCTCTCGTTCTCCTCTGTGTATCATCTACGATTCTCTCTCATACACTCTCTCTTTTTGTTCTTCAAATCTTGCTGTATATATATACAATTTCTTTGGCGCTCCTCTGCCCTGTCATTCTTCAATTCGCGTTATGCACGCCTTATGCGCCCGCCGCGGTTAATTGCTCTGTTATGCGCACACTTCACACTAACTTCGCATACTGTACACCTGTGCATAGATTTTCCAGAAGATTCTGTTTCTTTCTCGTCTGTTGTGTCAAATTCGTGAGTGTTTCCTTAACAGCTCCCCCTCAATCACTAATTTGACATCTTCCGGTCTTTCATATATCTTCCTTTCTTTTATTCCTGCCATCTCTTTGAATCTGTTTGTCTTTGTTCCATCCAAGCTCTTTGTCAGAATATCTGCAATCTGATCTTTCATAGGAGTGTAGACTATTTCTATCTCTTTCTCCATTACTTTTTCCCTTAGGAAATGATACTGAATTTCTATGTGTTTTGTTCTTGCGTGAAACACAGGATTCGCTGCAAGATACAGCGAGCTCATATTATCTCCATGTATGATTGGTATACTTTGATCTATACCCATGCTTTTAAGTAAAGTCTGCATCCATATTACTTCTTTTGCTGCTTCTACCAGTCCTTTGTATTCTGCTTCTGTTGATGATAAAGCCACTGTGTGTTGCTTCTTCGAACACCAGCTTACCAGCTTATCTCCTAGGTATATCATATACCCGTGCGTTGATCTTCGGTCATCTTGACTTCCTGCCCAATCTGAGTCACTATATGCTCTGAGCTTTATATCTGACGTAAAAGGATAATATAATCCTTCCTTTATAGTTCTTTTGATATATCTGAGAACTCTTTGTCCTGCAACCCAGTGTTGATCTGTCGGACAATGCATAAACTGTGAGAGAACTCCCACCGGAAAACTGAGATCCGGTCTTGTTAGCGTAGCATATATTAAGCTTCCTACTAACGATTGATACTTCTTCATATCTTTAAACTCTGTACCACTGTATTTACTGAGTTTATGGTTTACTTCAAGCGGTGTTGAAGCTTCTCTGCAATTTTCCATATTGAACTTCTTCAGTAAGTTCAGGAGATACCTTTCTTGTGTGACATATACACCATGATCTGTATATGTGATTTCCATACCTAGAAAGTATGATAACTTTCCCAGGTCACTGATCTTGAATTCCTTTTCTAGCAGTTTCTTTACCTCTGTGATTCCTGCATCTGAGGTACCTGTAATTATTATGTCATCTACATAGATACAAATGTGGATTATTCCTTCTTCTGTCCTTTTGATGAGTAGACTTGCATCTGCCTTCGAACTTTGGTATCCAAGTTCGTTCAGATACTTCACGAGTCTGTAGTTCCAAGCTCTTGGAGCTTGCTTCAATCCATAAAGTGCTTTCCTTAACCTGCAAACAAAATTTGGGTATCTGGAACTTGTAAACCCTTCCGGTTGTTCCATATAGACTTCATCTGATATATATCCATTCAGAAATGCATTCTTTATATCTAGCTGACTTAGCTTCCATCCTTTTGATGCTGCTATAGCAATCACTGTTCTTATGGTTGACATTTTTGCCACCGGACTGAACGTCTCGTCATAGTCTATGCCATGCGTTTGAGCATAGCCCTTGATAACCAGTCTCGCTTTATGTCTGGCTATCCTTCCATCTGCAAGTTTCTTTATTTTGAACACCCATTTATTTCCAATTACTTTCTTACCATTCGGTTTAGGAACAAGCTCCCATGTCTTGTTTTCTTCCAGTGCGGTGAGTTCTTCTTCCATTGCTTCTTGCCATTGCTTCTTGCTTTTGGCTTCGTCATAGCTTTGAGGCTCTTCCTCTTCCTTAACCATATATGCATAATCTTGTTGAGTTATATACGATGTATCATACGAGTATCTTTCCGGTTGTCTTCTTACTCTGTTTGACCTTCTTAGTTCATATTCTTCGTGTGTGTCTGAGTACCCGTCTTCATCTTCATTCCTTATACCTGTTCTGGTTCTGGACGTACTTGCCTCGTCTTCTTTGTTTACCTGTACGATTGTTTTACCTTTTTCTCTTCTTTTTATCTCTTCTTCAAATTCTTCAGCTGTATGAATCTGATCTGCATACCAGCTTTTCTGTTCATCAAATGTTACATCTCTGGAAACAGTAAAATGTTTGGTTAGAGGACTCCATAACCTGTAACCCATCTGCTTTTCATCATATCCGACGAATACATATTTCTCTGCTTTCGGTTCAAGCTTATGTCTGAGTTGAGATGGTACATAAGCATACGCTACTGATCCAAACACCTTGCAATGATCAAGTGTTGGCTTCTTTCCCCACCAAGCTTCATAAGGGGTCATTCCTTCTAAGGCTGTACATGGTAATCTGTTTACCAAGTATGTAGCTGTATTTACGGCTTCAGCCCAAAGATAATCTGGGCAATTCTTTTCTTTTAGCATAGCTCGTGCAAACTCGACTAGAGTTCGGTTTCTTCTTTCTGCTACACCGTTTTGTTGTGGTGTATATCTGCAGGTTATTTCTCTCTTAATACCTGCATTCCAAAGATAATCATTGAATTCTCGGGAGAAGTATTCTCCCCCTCCATCAGACCTCAGTCTTTTAAGCTTTCGTCCGGTGAGTCTTTCAGCATATGCATGAAAATGTCTGAAAGCTCCGAACACCTCTGACTTTTCCTTCAAAACATAAAGAGTTATCCACCTTGTTGCATCATCAATGAATAAAACATAGTACCTTGATCCGCTGATTGATCCTTCTTTCGTTGGTCCCCATACATCTGTATGTATGAGTTCTAGCACACCATCATGTTTGAATCCTTTCTTCTGGAAAGGTAACCTGTGGGCTTTTCCCATTTGACAGGCTTCGCATTTGTGAATCATATGTTGGTTCTGTACGTTCGGTAATCCCAGTACAGACTGATTTGCTATCATAGCTTTGATTCCTTTTTCGTGAAAATGACCTAATCTCTTGTGCCAGAGATCAAGTTCTGTAATTACCTTTTCATCATGTGTGAGCAGCGCTTGCCCAATGTTCCCTTGTACTCTTAACGTAAAGAGTCTCCCTTCTTTCTTACCAGAAACGATCTGATAATATCCGTTCTTGGGATCTTCTACAAATACTCCTTTGTTTGTAAATCTGACCTGAAAACCTTTTTCGACTATCTGTCCCACACTGATCAGATTTTTCGGTATTGTTGGAACATACAAAACATTGGTTAGCAAATCTGCTCCACTCTTGCATTTCACTTTTCCGATTGATTGTACTTTGTGTCTTGTATTGTCACCTGTTTGAACAGTGTGACTCGCACTTCCTTTTTCCAATTCTGACATCAGTTCTATGTTTCCTGACAAATGATTAGAGCATCCAGAATCAATGTAAAATACCTTTAGGTCTTCATTTTCTGATGTGCTGATTGAGTTCATTATCAATGATGTATGACTTTCATTCTGTGTGTCATTTGCGTAGTTGTTGTAGGTGGTGTTGTAGGATTGGCTCTGTCCCCAACTTCTTGTTCCACCTCTTCCGTAGCCTCCTCTTTGGCTTTGTCTTCCTCTTTGGAAATTACTTTGATTTCTTCCGCTACTGCCTCTGCTATTATTGTTCTGGCTTTGATTTGATCCTTGTTGATTGTGCCAACAGTCATGCGCCAGATGGTTACTTAGTCCACAAATCCAGCAAGCTTTCTTGGTGGTATTCTGGCGGCTTCTTCCTCTTGCTCTTCCTCTGCCAGTGCCTTTACCTCTTGCGTAATAGGCTTGAGAACTCGATTCTTCTTCGTCTTTTGGCTTACCCTTTTCTTTCTTCTTGTTCTTCATATACATTGCTGAGCTATGTCCTTTGTCTGCGTCTCCTTTCAGGTCTTGCTCATATGTGAGCATCAAACCAAGCAGCTGATTTAACTCTGGTACAAAATGATTTAGGGAGAGTTCAGTTGATAGTACGAAAGGTTTCCACCTTTCATCTCCTCTCAACCCTGTGAGCACTTGCGCTATCAATCTATGATCTTCGACTTCTTCATTTATGGATCCAAGACTATCTGCTAGATCCTTCATTTTAGTGACGTAGTCACTGATGCTTTGACTCGGCTTCTTTTTGAACGTTGTGAACTCGGACCATAGGCTGGCCTTCCTAGCTTTCGTAGTATTTTGGAAGTGATCTTCCAATGCACTCCATATGTCCTTCGCTTTCTCCAAACCTCTAATGTGTGGTAGCAGATGATCTGACACAGTGTTGTAGATGTAGGCTCTTGCCGTTGCATCTTTCTTTTGCCACAGCTTTAAGGCGTCTAGTTCTTCTTTTTCCGGTTGACTATCATCTTCGAAAGTCGGCTTCTTTTCTTCTCCGGTCACGTACATCATTAAGTCCTTACTCATAAGTAAGGCTTCCATGCGCATTACCCATGCGGGATAATTATCTCTGTCCAATTTATCAATTTGGACGTGGTCTGTCATGGTAGAGAATACTCTAGGCTCTTATACCAATTCTTGGGAGATTAACCTGCTCTGATACCAATTGTTGGCGAAAACTTCGGTTCTAACGCCTACTGCTGCGGAAATACTTTCGCCCTGAAGGTGAGTTTCGCGACAAGGCTTGAAATCTGTCAGGCCTGCGGAAATTGTCGCACCACCGTAATAGAAGGCTAAGCTAGAATGATTCAGAACACTTCTGTAATCAACAGTAGCTCGGCCTAATTAACATCGCTTTAACTGTGTTATTCTTCGACATAAGTTCCACCGGAACTTCACCAGACTGTCACTGGACTGACACCGTAGTCGTACCGGAACTTCACCGAAATAGACTTCTACTTTGGTTATAATTACTTCAAGTGAACATACAAGAAGTAAGAAGATGATTCGTGATCCTTCTCCACTTAATGAACTCTTCTGAAAGTTTAAGAAAATACTTCACAGTTCTGAACTGCTACTTTCCGGTTAGATTTTGTACTGCATGTACATCTTCATTCCACCGGAAACTGTGATCAACTTAAAGTAGAGACGTCTAGCTACAAGATGAGCTATCTCTCATACAAAGCTTCGAACTCTGCTACGAGTTATACTTCGTTGTTCTACCGAAAAAACTTGTTTTCTGAGAAACTATAACTGACCAGAAATTACTGAAACATGTTTACTGAGTAAACTGTTATTCACCGAAACATGCGTTTACAGAGAAGGTACTGAAGCACGTTTAGTAACGAATCGTGACAGTTAACGATAAACTGAACTTTCTACCGTAACACGAAATAGCTTCAGATTCTTCACAAGTAAAGATTACGCTGTCGGGATGAAATCCCGCAGGGAGTGTGCACTGATTTTTTTCAAAGTTCATTATTTTCTGAGTTTCGTGTGATGTTTTGTTCTAAAGAGGATACATTTCATGCATGATTTGACTGATTTGATTGCCTGTGTGATAAGAAACCATGTGAGAGATGTGCATTAGAACCGTGCGTGTAAATAACTGACATTAGACCCATGAAAACTTTAGGTTTGACCCTTGAAACTGACTGGAAACATGAGTTTACCCCCCTGAAAATCGGACTTGAACCCTTGGAAACCCTTGAAGTTTAGGCCGAATTTGTAAATAAATCCCTGAATTGGCGAGCTTGAGATAAGTGTGAGCAAAACCCTGATCTTCCCGACCAAAAACCCTAGGTCGGACCCTTGGAATTGGCATTTTTCCTAGCCCAAACCCTTAGATTAATTAACTCTGTATACAGTGTGAAACCAAAACATTAATTTAGGAAAAATAAAAAGGACAAAAATAAAAAATGGAATAAAGAGATGGGATTTTTCCAAGAATAGTAACTGAACATGCATGGTCGTCTAAAATTGGAAAGTTGAGTAGGGAGGTTGGAAACTTCTAGATGAACGTCTCAAGGAGAGAAGGATGGGGGAGCCTATAAATAGAGGGCCAAGCCTCATTTGTTTTTCCTCGTTGATCTTCTTGGTGCGTCCACTTTGCAGTTTTATGCGGTTTCTGATTATCTGAAGTAAAAAGAAGGGAGGCTACTCTTGAGGATACCTGAAGTAAAGAGCGGCCCGAAGTGAAGACCTGGAAGAAAAGCTTGGACCGCGAAGCCCGAAGCGGAATCTCGTAGGCGATTTCTCGCACTGTAGCGAGGGATCTAGAGTAGACACTAGCCGGCCCACACTATAGCGGCGGCGTTTATATTGTATCATCGCACCGCACTGTAGCGGTTTTATTGTACCATCGACCCGCACTGTAGCGGCCTGTTTGTATCATTCATTTTATTGGAGGCTTCAGTTCCGTTTTCGATTGTATCTTCGAGCTTGATCTACATCACGTGTTTCATTGCGGTATCCGATCGTCTCTTTCCGACGCCCACGCGTACGTCCCACGTCTCGATACTTCCGAGGGGCAAGGGACCCTACGAGGATCGCGCACGCTCCGGAGAGCACAGGCGAGGCGCCCAGCGCGCAGACGCCGCTCGCAGGACAGCGGGAACGGCGCACCAGAGTGGGGCCTGATCCAACCCCACGCACCGGCTTCCTGCCAGGACCTCCTTCTTCCCGACAACGCGCAGACATCCACATGAACATGTGTTTTCGATTAGAGAAGATGTGTAAAAGTAAGCCTGGCCTCTTCTTGCTCAAGCTATAGAAACTCTCCTACAGTGAGTAGTTTCTTATTACCATCTCTCTTCATATGAAAAGACCCGACACTTCAGGCTTGTATTATTCATCTGTACATACGCGATCTATGGCATCTTCTGAGAACTTCTAAATCTCTCTTCACTCATACGCGATCTATGGCGTCTTTTCTCAGTCTCTCGTTCTCCTCTGTGTATCATCTACGATTCTCTCTCATACACTCTCTCTTTTTGTTCTTCAAATCTTGCTGTATATATATACAATTTCTTTGGCGCTCCTCTGCCCTGTCATTCTTCAATTCGCGTTATGCGCGCCTTATGCGCCCGCCGCGGTTAATTGCTCTGTTATGCGCACACTTCGCACTAACTTCGCATACTGTACACCTGTGCATAGATTTTCCGGAAGATTCTGTTTCTTTCTCGTCTGTTGTGTCAAATTCGTGAGTGTTTCCTTAACATTTTACATTGACTCTAGATGTTCTAATCATTTGTCAGGAAACATAGAATTGATGTCAGAATTGGAAAAAGGCATTTCTAGTCATACAGTTCAAACAGGTGATAATACAAGACATAGTGTACATTCAATTGGAAAAGTGAAATGCAAGAGTGGAGCAGATTTGCTAACCAATGTTTTGTATGTTCCTACAATACCTAAAAACTTGATTAGTGTGGGACAGATAGTTGAAAAAGGTTTTCAAGTCAGGTTTACAAATGAAGGAGTATTTGTGGAAGATCCAGAGAATGGATATAATCAGATTGTCTCTGGTAAGAAAGAAGGTAGACTCTTTACTTTAAGAGTGCAAGGGAACATTGGTCAAGCTTTGCTCACACATGGTGAAGCAGTGATTACAAAACTTGATCTCTGGCATAAGAGATTAGGTCATTTCAATGAAAGAGGAATTAAAGCTATGGTTGCTAATCAGTCTGTACTAGGATTACCAAATGTGCAAAGTCAACATATGTTTTATAAATGTGAAGCATGTCAAATGGGAAAAGCACACAGGTTACCATTTCAAAAGAAAGGTTTCAAACATGATGGAGTACTTGAGCTCATTCATACAGATGTATGGGGACCAACAAAAGAAGGATCTATCAGTGGCTCAAGGTATTATGTTCTTTTCATTGATGATGCTACAAGATGGATAACATTATATGTTTTGAAGGAAAGATCAGAAGTGTTTGGAGCTTTCAAGCATTTTCATGCATATGCAAAGAGAGTCACAGGTCAAAAGCTTAAGAGACTGAGGTCTGATGGAGGGGGAGAATATTTCTCCCAAGAGTTCAATGATTATCTTTGGAATGCAGGTATTAAGAGAGAAATAACTTGCAGGTATACACCACAACAAAATGGTGTAGCAGAAAGAAGGAACAGGACTTTGGTTGAGTTTGCTAGAGCTATGCTAAAGGAGAAGAACTGTCCAAATTATCTTTGGGCTGAGGCTGTAAATACAACTACATATCTTGTGAATAGATTACCATGTGCAGCTCTGAATGGAATGACTCCATATGAAGCTTGGTGGGGTAAGAAACCAACACTAGATCATTGTAGAGTGTTTGGATCAATTGCATATGCTTATGTGCCATCACAAATTAGGCATAAACTTGAACCAAAGGCAAAGAAATATGTGTTCATTGGTTATGATGAAAAGCAGATGGGTTACAGGTTGTGGAATCCTTTAACCAAACAATTTCTTGTTTCTAGAGATGTTACATTTGATGAACAGAAAAGTTGGTATGCAGATCAAAGTCATACACTTGAAGAATTTGAAGAAGAGGTAAGAAGATGTGAGAAAGGAAAATCAATTGTGCAGGTAAATAGAGATGAAGACTATATGCAAGCAAGTACATCCACAAGTGGATTAACAAGAAGAAATGAAGAAGCTCCTATATTTGATGAAGAAGTGTATCCAGAAACTTATGAAGAATGTGAACCAAGAAGGTCAAGCAGGACTAGAAGACAACCAGAAAGGTATTCTTATGATACTTCTTACATAACTCAGAAGAACTATGCATATATGGTCAAATATGATGAAGAACCTCAGAACTATGATGAAGCTAAAGGTAAGAAGCAATGGGAAGAAGCAATGAAGGAAGAGTTCAATGCACTGGAGGAGAACAAGACATGGGAACTTGTTCCTAAACCAAATGGTAAGAAAGTAATTGGAAATAAATGGGTTTATAAAGTGAAGAAGCTTGCAGATGGAAGTATAGCCAGATACAAAGCTAGATTGGTGGTGAAAGGCTATGCCCAGACCTATGGCATAGATTATGATGAGACATTCAGTCCTGTAGCTAAGATGTCAACTATAAGAACAATCATTGCTATTGCAGCTTCAAAAGGATGGACCCTAAGTCAATTGGATATAAAAAATGCATTCTTGAATGGATACATATCAGATGAGGTATACATGGAACAACTTCAAGGGTTTATAGATTCCAGGTATCCAAATTTTGTTTGCAGGTTGAGAAGAGCATTGTATGGATTGAAGCAAGCTCCAAGAGCTTGGAACTATAGACTGGTGAAGTATCTCAATGATCTTGGATATCAAAGTTCAAAAGCAGATTCAAGTCTACTTATCAAAAGAACAGAGGAAGGTACAATCTACATTTGTATTTATGTAGATGACATTATAATCACAGGTACTTCAGATGAAGGAATCAAGGAGGTAAAGAGATTACTTGAGAAAGAATTCAAGATCAGTGATCTAGGAAAGTTGTCATACTTTCTTGGAATGGAAGTTACTTATACAGATCATGGCATATATGTGTCACAAGAAAGGTATCTTCTGAACTTGTTGAAGAAGTTTGATATGGAAAATTGCAGAGAAGCTTCAACTCCACTTGAAGTTAATCACAAGCTCAGTAAATATGATGGTGCAGACTACAAAGATATGAGGAAGTATCAATCTCTTGTGGGTAGTTTGATTTATGCTACACTAACAAGACCTCATCTTAGTTATGCAATAGGAGTTTTGTCACAATTCATGCATTGTCCAAAGGACCCACATTGGATTGCAGGTCAAAGAGTTCTCAGATATATCAAAGGAACTATAAAAGAAGGATTATATTATCCTTTTACATCAGATTTGAAGTTGAGAGCCTATAGTGATTCAGATTGGGCAGGTAACCAGGATGACAGAAGATCAACTCATGGTTAAATGATATACATTGGTGATAAGCTTGTAAGTTGGTGTTCAAAGAAACAACATACAGTAGCATTATCATCAACTGAAGCAGTACAAAGGACTTGTGGAAGCAGCTAAGGAAGTCATATGGATGCAGACATTGTTCAAAAGCTTAGGCATTGATCAAGGTACACCTACAATACATGGAGATAATATGAGTTCACTTTATCTTGCAGCAAATCCAGTATTTCATGCAAGGACAAAGCACATAGAGATACAGTATCATTTTCTCAGAGAAAAGGTAATGGAGAAGGAGATTGAAGTGGAGTACATTTCTACTAAAGATCAGTTAGCAGACATAATGACAAAGAGCTTGGATGGTGTGAAGACCAGCAGATTCAAAAGCATGGCAGGAGTAAAAGAAAAGAAGATGATTTGAAGAAAGAGGGAATGTCAATTAGTGATTGAGGGGGAGCTGTTGGAGAAACACTCACTAATTGGACATATATTTCAAGGTCAAATCTTAGGAAGAAAACCCCATGCCTATGTGAAGGGAAAAATTCACAACTGTATTATACTTGTAAAGTTAGTTCACTTTAGTTCTAGAAGTTTTTTTTAAATCACGAGAATACGAAAATCTATATAAGTTAGTTTGTATCAACTAACGCGGCGTGAGAGGAAGACAATGAGAAAGTGAGAAGAACTCATTTTTGTATGACTGAGTATAGTCGGGCTTCTGTGAACGAGAAAGCACTTGTAAGCTTCTGAGTTTTCATAGTTATGACAAGAACTAGTTAAAGTTCTGTGTATAAGTCTTCTTCCTCCATCTCCAGTGTTTGTCTTCTATGTAATGTATGTTGAAAGGTTGAGTTTTATGCGAAGAAGTCGATGCCTGGCATCGAATCTCACTTGATAAGTCCTTATCTTCATATCTAATTTTTATCTACTGCCAAATCTTCTTGAAAAGATGATGTTGTTGGAGCAACTCGATGCCTGGCAACGAATTCCAGTTGATAAGTCATATTCTAAGTGTGCATGAAATCACCTATAGTTTTGGTGTCCAAAAGATCAAGGTTTTATGCGGGAAGTCGATGCCCGGCATCGAATCACTGCTGAAAAGTGGCCAAAAACACTCCAAGTCGATGCCCGGCATCGAATTCTTGTTGCAAGTCGATGCTAGGCATCGAATTCTAATTTTAAACACGCGCTCTTACTATAACAGGAAAGATTTCCAGTTTTGGAAGGTCATACAGGGTCATCTTGTGAGAGCTATAACTTGAGTTCTAGAGATCCGTTTGATGCATATGATAGCTTGTTGGAAAGCCCCACTCTTCTAGTTTCAGCCTATAAAGTTTCATGGAGAAATAATACTTGAGCTAGGAGAAATTAGCAAAATACTGAAGGTATGTCATTTCGGTGACTAGGAATTTCTGTAGAAGCAAAGTTCTCACTTTAGGCTATCATTTCTCAAAGTTTGGAGTGGCAATGAGTTAATGTTCTCTTTCCCTTTGTCTCCAAACCATGGTCTTAGCTCATCAAATACCACATCTCGTGAGACTTGTAGCTCCTTTATCACTGGATTGTAGCAACTATATCCCTTTTGATCCGATGAATATCCAATGAAAATACATTTTTCGGACTTTGCCTCCATCTTTGTCCTTAGTTCTTGAGGGATGTGAACATAACACACACATCCAAAAACTTTGAGATGTGTAAGGTCAGCTTTCTTACCGGAATAAACCTCCTCGAGAGTTAGATTATGCACTCTAGCCATTGTGCACTTGTTCATCAAATAAACAGCCGTACTAGCTGCTTCAGCCCAATAGGTTAGTGGCATCTTCATCTCATTGAGCATGCACCTTGCAACTTCTATAATATGTCTATTTTTCCTTTCAGCTATTCCATTTTGTTGAGGTGTGTACCTACATGTAAATTGTCGCTTGATGCCATTTTCATAAAGAAAATCTGAAAATTCTTTGGAGAAATATTCTCCTCCTCCATCGGACCTCAAGGTCTTTATGTAGCGTCTTGTTTCCTTTTCTACCTGTGCTTTAAATCTCTTGAACATGGATAAGACATCTGATTTTTGTTTTATGCAAAACATTCATACTTTTCTTGAATGATCATCAATAAAAGTGACAAAATATCTATTACCAGCCACTGATGGTTGTTGTGATGGTCCCCACACATCTGTATGTATCAAGTCGAGGACATTCCTTGCCACATAGTTGCTCTTCTTGAATGGTTGTCGAGTCTGTTTTCCTAGTTGGCATGCTTCGCAAAACTCATGTAGTCCAACATCATTGAATCTTGGAAGGAAAGAGCTGGATGGCTTAAAAAGGAATAAGCCCCACAAAGAGGAGGAGAATGTTGTTACTCAGTTGAGGAGGGAGATTGAGGCATTAAAGCTCCAAAAGGAGGAGGAAGCCCAAGCAGAGGAATTGGCTCAACTGCGAGAGGAGTTGCTAGAACTCAAAGGGGGTGGCATCAAGAGTGGACTTTGGTGTACCATGTGCAACAAGCAATGTCATATAGTAAGTGAATGTCCTCTGTTAAGTGTGACTTGACAATTCTGCAGGAAAGCTGGTCGTGAGGCCTAGGAATGCCAATCAAGAGGAATGCCTGCAACAACATATTGGACCCAAGGAGGACCCCTACCACCAGCAAACATGATGGCGGCTACACCAAATCAAGGTAACAATTACAACCCTAGACATAGGGATAACTTTGGAAATGGGCCAAGGAGGCCAATTATTCGTTTTAGATGTGGAGAATGTGGGCATTATCAAAGTAGGTGCACTCTACCTGAAAATGCCCCTCCTTGCAGGAACTACCTAGAGGCTAGAGACCACTATACTAATTGTTGTCCTAAGAACCAAGCATCTATATATGGGCCCCACATTCAAATGAATTCTGTGTGCAAAGAAGAAATGGTAGATTAAGCCAGGGTGCCATCACCATCTACCAGGGTGGTGCAGTTAGAAGAAATTGAATCTTTTATAGTGAAGACAAGAAGCAAGGGGAAGGCTCAAGTGGAAATATGTCAAGAATCAATGATTAATGGATTGAACAAAGACAAAGCTGCATCTGAAGACAAAGCCACCACATGTGCAGATACAAGGCAAAAAAAGAAAATTTCATAGGTACCAGTGATGTCATTGGACATGCATTCAAGAGGGCTCATGAGAAGTTTGATAAGTCAAATGGAGCCCATGCTCTTACGGAATCAGAAGCTTCCAGACTACTCAAGTCCATGAAAAAGGAGGTCAGTATTTTTGATTTAATAAAGATGCATGCGGAGTTCAGGTCAGAACCCTTGCAGATAATTGGTGAAATGTCCACAACAAGCTTAGTGGCAAAGGCTGCTATTATGCATAAAGATAAAGGTGTAGGGGAAGCACCCCTCATAGATTATAAGAGCCCTCAGCTAATAGTCTCTATCAAAGGTCATAAATTTCAAGGAGTTATTGTGGATGGTGGTTTTGGCATTAACTTGATGCCTGAATATACCATGAAAAAGATTGGACTATACCCTTCTAGGCCTGCCAACTTCACAGTAACATTGGTAGACCAAAGCATAGTTAAGCCTATGGGAGTGGTCCCTAGAGTCCCAGTCAAGATACAAGGTAACATCTATAACTTGGACTTTGTTGTTTTAAGGCTGCCACAGGTAGAAGGAAGTTTCCCCATGTTAATTGGGAGACCTTGGTTAAGACATGCCAATGTGCTGCATGACTGCGGCAAGGACACAATGTGGGTAAAGCAAGAGGGAAAAGAGTTGCAACAGATAATTTTAGAAGAAGGACCAGACAATCAAAGACATACAAGCATGATGCAGAAAATTGGTATTTGTATGGAAGAAAAAATGTTGGACAACCTAGAAGCAGATCTATCTGAAGGAGCAAGCCTATATGAAGATGGAAACATGTTGGCTTGGCTCCATGCAGAAGACCCATCTTCCTGCTATGGGATTTTTCCAAACTCAAGTAGAGAGGAAGCATATGAAGAACCAGAGGACATCATTCAAGTTACTGACTCGAGTGAGACAGTCCTAGTCAAAGGCCATAGAAGAGAGAAGAAAAGAAGAACCCTTAAGTACAACAGTGATGAAGATACTTCAAATCATATGTCAATGGCCACTTTTTATGGATACTAGTATGGATATCATCTGTTATGTCAATTTTTATGATAGTAAGTGTAGGGCTTTACAAGGATGTGGAAAGAGTACCTGCAAGTCTTTGGAAACAGAGGGTTCCATTGGACGAAAAAGCTGGAATAGTAAAAATGGAATTTTGTAGATTAATTCATAATGTAGCTGAAACAAAGAAACAACAAATGCAGTATGAAGGAGATAATATTTTTCTGAAGGATTTAGGGTGGCCCTATCAGATGACCAGTGTGCCCAACAAGAAGACAAAACAAATGAAGTGTAGTACATTGGAGATTATGGAGGGGTTTCCCTTAGTCATCATATCATGGTTAAAGGCTTATCATCAAAACAACTAAAGATTCATGGATCACCTAGAACCCGCAAAATTTTTCAAGGTTGTACATAGCCTTCTCATGTCATTTTTGCTTGAGTTTTAGTAGTTTTTATCATTTTTCAACTTGTTCTTTGTGTTTTTAGAAATTCTAGCAAACCTTTCATAGTCCTTGTCATAAGTACAAATTTTGGGAATTTTTCAAGCATTTTTTAGTATTTTTCTAGCATTTTTAATCCTTTTCAAATGTCATTTTCTTGCCAAATTGGAGGAATAAAGGAAGCTCTCTGTGGTTTTGAGTGACGAAATTGGGCTAGACCTGTAGAGAATTTTTTCATATTTTTTTTAGATTTGTTTTGAAATTTTTTGGCTTTTTTGGATTTTTTCTCCATTTTTCTCTAATTTTTGATATTTTCCAAAAAAGCCCCCCAATAGGGAATTTTTTCGAAAAAAAGGGCCATTAAGGATTTTTTCGAAAAAAAAAAAGAAAACCTCTCTCTCTCTCTCTCTCTCTCTCTCTCCTCCCCCCCCGACCAGCCCTCTGCCCCCCATCCCTTTTTTTTAATTTTTATTTTATTTTATCTTTATTTATTTTATTGTTCTTATTTTTATTTATTATTTTATTTTTTATTTATTTAGTATTTTTCTCTTTTTCTTTATTTTTATTTTTTTTATTTTTATGCCCAGCAGCATGCGTTCATTTATATTTCTTAAAAAAAAAGAAAGAAAGATAGAGGTCTTATTTTAATATTTAAAAAAATATATATATTTTTAATTTTCATGGTTAAAACTTTTGGCTCTGGATCGTGCCTCGAATGGCCATTTTTTTCAAAAGTGGGATCATTTTCATGTATTTTGGCACCTCTAGATTCATTTTTTGCATTATGTTTTCAAAATTCCAAACTTTTTGCTAAGTTTTGGTCCAAAACCACATGTTTTGAGCACATTTATCACATGTTTTTAGTTATCCATATTGTCCACATGGTCTATTCGCACTTTGTCTTACCTTATGTTTCACAATTTCCCATTTGCACCCTCTACAACTCTATTGTTTGATCGTTTCGGCCCTCTATAGACCCCATAATCCTACTCCCTCACCCTCCCTTTACCCTTCTGCCCAGACCCATCCTTACGCCTCCCTGCCCTATCCATCTCAGCCCCTCAGCCCTCCCTTCTTCCTTCTTTCTACCCCCCATTTCCCTCCTTTGCTTTTACATGCAAGAAATCCCACTTTGGGTTCTTCTCTGGTGCTTGTTCTCTCCTGCTTCTTGTGGACTTGGTTGCTACTCAGATGTCCTTTTAAAGATTTTGCAGCATAGAAATCATGGTGTCATTTTTGCTCAAAGTTTTGGCTGTAGCTCTCTGAGACGGAGAGCACATTAGGTGGTGGGCAACTGTTGAGCCCTTAAAAGTCATATTGGTCAAAGTCAATCACAGTTAAAGTCAAAAGGTCAAAGTCAAACTGATCAAAGTCAACATGATCAAGGACACAGTCAACATGGGCAAAGTCAAAGTGTTCGAAGTTCAGGTGTCAAAGTGCACAAGTAGTGCACAATTAATTGTTCACAAAGGGTGAATTGGAGAAAGTGGTTGCAGGTTGCAGATGTATTTCTCTAATTTCCCTAAGGTTCAAAGTGTTTTTAAAAGTGTTTGGGAAGGTTTAGGTGAACCCTCTCTTAGGTGCACAAGTGAAGAATTGAAAGGCAAAATGTGAAGGTATGTGGAAAGGCGAAATGTGAAAAGTATGTGAAACGGCAACATACGCAGAAGTGAAAGTATGGCCCCCCAATTAAAATTTTTTGTTTGAAGTCTAAACTCACTACAAGACAAAATAGGGATTCATTGGCTGCCCACTTTTGGAGACAATCTTTGGACATCAAAGTGAGCACCAAGATACTCTTGTAGTTAGGAGTGTACGTGAATTGACACTCAAATCAAGGCAAGGACTATTCTTGGACTAGCAAGTGTAAGCAAGTCTAAGCAAGGTGAGCATAGTCTAAGCTAGGAGGAGAGAGAAGTGCAAGGGACACACAGTGTGAGATGCAGAGAAGTGAAGTGCAAGTTGTGCATGAAGAGTGACTAAGGAAGTGTGCAGAGAAGTGCTAAGCTAGTCATCCCAAGGATCCCAAGGTCCCATTGAAGCTGTGCGCGTGTCGATAGAAGGTGTCCAACCCTCCCCCTTATTGGAAGCTTGGTGCAAGGTGTGCACAAGTGCAGGCTTGGAGAAGGTGGAGGTCTTGTGCATAGAAGGCCAGTAGCAATAAGACCCTTGGGTATTTGGCATTTTGTGATTGAGCACTCTGTGGAATTTTGCACAGAAGCATTGGGTTGTATTATTGAATTGTATTGTGCATCACCATTGTATTTGTCTTCTTATAATCAATCGACAGAGGCTTCTAGTGTGTATCTTTCTTCTTGTCTTTCCCTTTTCTCCTACAAACACTCAAATCCCTTCTTGTCCAAGAATCCCCCAACAACCTCCAACATGGATTCAAGAGAATTGCCAAGGGAGAAAAAACAGGTAGATTATTTACACCTGAGCTTGAGGACACTAGAAACATTGCACTTTACAATTATAAGGATCAAACATTGTCTGAGTAGGATTTGGCAGAAAAGATTAGGGCATATTGGTGAGAGAACCTTGAAGCAAATATGTAGAGATTAATGTGTGCTTGGGATACCTAATGTATCCAAGCAACACATGATCTATAAATGTGGTGCATGTCAGTTTGGTAAATCACACAGGTTACCCTTTACAAAGAAAGGCTATATGCATGAGGATTACTCGGAACATGTCCACATATATGTGTGGGGACCAAGCAAGGACCCTTCAATTTCAGGCTCAAGGTACTATGTGTCATTCATTGATGATTTCAATAGGTGGACTATCTTGTATTTCATGAAGTATGAAGATGAAGTGTTTAGTTGCTTAAAGAAGTATCTTGCACTTGTGGAAAATCAAACAGGAAGAAGCCTAAAGAGGATAAGGTCGGATGGAGGAGGTGAGTACTTCTCCAATGAATTTGATGCATTTTTGTAAGACAGAGGTATCAAAAGGGAGATTACTACTAGGTATACCCTTGAGCAAAATGGGGTAGGAGAGAGGAGAAATAGGTTGATTGTGGAAGCACCTAGATCAATGCTTAATGAAAAGAAATTGCCTAATTATTTGTGGGCAGCGAGTGTTTCTATAGCCATTTATCTTAATAACAGGTTACCATCCGAATCCCTTTATGGGATGACTCCATATGAAGCATAGCATGGCAGGAGGCCATCACTTGATCATTGTAGAATATTTGGATGTGTTGCTTATGTACATGTTCCATCTCAAATCAAAGGTAAGCTAGACCCTAGCACAGAGAAGTGCATCTTCATTGGGTATGATTTAAATAAAAAAGGTTATAGGATTTATACTCCATCCAACAAAGGATTTATGGTCAATAGAGATGTGTTTGATGAGAATGATTCTTGGTTTGAAAGTGAATGCAAGAAAGTCAAACTGCCATATGACTTGGAAGAGGAATTTCCAAGCCTCACCAAGGAGGAGCCAAGCCAAATTGAAGACATCAAATTAGATGATGAGGACACTATCAATTTGGAAGAATTCAAAGCATGGAAATCAAAAGGCAAGGCCAAGATGAAGAGGTTGGAAGACAAGCCTGAATCATCCAACCAAGCTTTAAGGAGATCACAAAGTGAAACTAAGAAGCCAATCAGATATGGATATGATACTTTATTAGTTACAAAGCATTCCATTTATCTTGCTAAAGACCTATCAATTGAAGAACCTTCATCATATGAAGAAGCAAGTACCAAGGTAGAATGGAAGGAAGCTATGGATGAAGAAATAGAAGCACTCCAAGAGAATGATACTTGGGAACTAGTACCCAAGAAGGCATCAATGAAGGTAATTGGTTCTAGATGGATTTACAAAATCAAAAGAAATTGAGATGGATCCATAAACAAGTATAAAGAACAGACACACATGTGAGAAATAGCAAGTATGAATACACATACACTCACACACACATACATACACATACATACATGCATATACACATACACACATATTACACACATATATACATACACACATAGACACACACACATACACATACACATACACACACATACGCATATTCACACACATACACACATGCATACATACACACATGATACACACACATACACATATACATACACATGCATATACACACATATGCATACACCCACATATACATAGACACACATACAGACACATATATATACATACACACATATAGACACACACACATACACATATACATGCACATACAATGACATGCATAAATACACACACATGTGTTGGAGCAGGACAATCAACAATTGGTGATTATGAAGCCTAGAAGTGAAGATATGAAGAAAAGTTTGAAGTCCAACTTCATGAAATGAAGAGAAGGTTCAGGGAGCAAAGTTCTTTAAAACATATGTACATTAGTTTTGTAAGTACTTCAATATACTTGAAGTAATGACGAATCAATACTCATATGTATATATAGATACGTGTAGATGGTCATAATAGAATATAGAGATGAAATATAGATGAATAGATGATGAGTATTGTATGTATCATCCATCAGATGTATGAAGAGTTGAATAGAAAGAATGCTCAGAGAATTGCGCGTCGATCTTTTCTCTAGTTCTCCTTCTGTGTTTGATTTTATCAGAAATCCTTTTGTAAACATCTAAGTCCATAGTTAATCTATCTATGATTAAAGTTTGAGAGTCCAATTGCAAACAGGCTGAGAGAATTTTGTGTAGGAACATCTATATGTGAGAAAGTGTTGAGTGTCTTCTAAAACAGGTTCAATCCCGATGGTCAAAGAAATGGTTAGTTCTCAGTGCACAGTGTAAAGTTTTACACAAATGAGGAGTCAAAATCTAAGTTGGAAGGTAAGCTATCTATGGCTAAAAGCATTTTTTTAAAGGGGTTCTAGTTTGGGAGAACCATGTGTTAGAAGTTGTAGGTATCAAAGTTGACTCTACAAGAAGGCAGTTTCAGACATAGGTAGATTGTTTAGATCATTTCTCTTAATCTACTTAAGCTTTTGAAATGATTTTAACTTGGAGGAGGTGTGCAAACTCTACGCAACATATTCTACAAAGTTTCATCAGAAACTTTACACAAATGATTAGTCAATGATCCAATAATGTGGAGCAGACTTCTCTGTGAAATGACTTCTTCACAGTTAGTTAAAGTCTTGACAGTTTGGTGCTTGTCTTCCAAAATTGGTTGGAGTTTAAAGTTATTCTTGTTATAGAGGTGGTCTAACATCAAGGATAGCTTGTTCTTTTGGAGATTAACACTCTCCATCAGTGGTATCAGAGCAGGAAGTATCAAAATTGAGGAAAGGAAGATCTCGACTGCTGCAGATATACAAATTTCACACCTTGAAGGTTCAAAAGGATAAAGTCTGGAAGAAAGACTGAAGGAAGAAACATAAAGGTTATCAAAAGGATCAGAAGGAGCAGCATTCAAAGCTAAGGTACATTCATTCCTTATAAGGATTAAAGATTTGATAGTACAGGTGAAGAAAGGATGGGAGATAGTCTCCAAATTGAGAAGTTGGATAGAGAGAACTATCCAGCTTGGTCTATGAAAATGGAAGCTCATCTTGTGAGCAAAGATCTGATGGGATACATCACAGGAGAGGAAGAAAAGCCAAAGTTTAAAGATCCTAGTGTTCCAACTAGGGAAGAGCTTGCAGATATAAATATTTGGATGAAGAAGGATGCTCAAGCAAGGAGCATAATCTACATGACAATAAATGATTTTTTGCTTCCTCATATCAGAGGACTTGAAAGTGCAAGTGACATATGGAATGCTTTGGAAGAGTATTTTCAGAATACAACCGAATCAAGGAAAGCTTCATTATGGGCAGAGTTTACTACATTTAAGAAGAAGGCTTCACAATCAATATCTGATTATGTGACAACTATGAAAGACATTGCTGATTCTTTAGCTGTAGTTGATTAAGATATTGAAGAAGATAAGTTGGTAAGACAAATTCTCACAGGGCTAAGAGGAGATGAGAAGTGGAAGCCTTTTATTTTGTCTATAGAACTTTCATTAGATCATTTCACTCCTGATTTGAATCAATTGTTAGGACATATGCTAACTTTTGAGAATGATATCAAAGGAGATGTTGATAAGAGTGAAGGTCATGCAATGTATTCTAAAGACAAGAAGAAAGCTAGCAAACAAAAGCAACAATCAGTTGAAGATGAAGGTACTCCAAGTCAAGCAAACTTCCTAAGAGGAAGAGGAAGTGGCAGAAGTAGAGGAAGACGCAGAAATAACAAAGATAATGTTAGAGCTTGTTGGATATGTGGTAAGGCCAATCATCTATCTCATGATTGTTGGCATAATAATCAAAGCAATGGTAACTTTAATCAAAATTTTTGTCAAAGAGGAAGAGGTGGCAGATATCAGAGAGGAAGCTTCATGTAGAGTGGGTAACCGGGTCTATACTTCCAGTACTCCTTCTACTCAAGGGAGGTTCTCCTTAGGGAAGTATACCCTGTAACATCATTGTGTGAGGTACTACTTGAGAAGATAAACCAAGAAATAGTCAGTGTTACAAAGACGCTGAAAAGGCCAATTTGACCAAGATTGAAAATATTATGTTAGTTCACAAATGATAAAATTGTTAAGAGTACAAAAGGTCTAATCACTCGAAAGATGAACTAGGACATCTCAACACAGAGAAAGTAATACAAAGCAGAGAAGGTATACAAGTGCGGTATACAATGCTATGAACTCCAGCTTACAAGTGACTATCCCAGTATATCCAATCTCACTATCATGCTAACTGCCCCCCAACACCAAAGCTCTCACTCTGTATATTCTCCAACAGAGAAGCTTCTTCTACAGTGGGAAAAATCACATCAGTGAGCAGAGAATAATTAAGGAGAAGCCTAATTAGAACACTCTCAAAATACCACAGTAACATAAGTAGACCCAAATTGACAAAAGCTAGAATCACAGAGAGACGATAGTGGGTGTATCCCTCAGCTTCTTAAATCTCTGTATATTTGTCACCCCAGCACAATGGTGAGTACCAACATGAGGAGATCCACCTCATAATTGTCAATCCGTGGAGACGTGAGGACTAGTATGAAGACTATGAGCAAGTGAAGGCACAAGTGCGTGAGTGAGAAGCACACAAACATGCACACACATACACACACACGTGCACACAAGGCAAGAACAAGGAGAGGAACAATGGAGCTCTTTGCATTAGTCCAAAATCTCTTACATAAGCTCAATTCACAAACAATCTCACCTCAAAATGAGCTCTCTAGCTCTTTTTATAGTTTTCTGACTAGCTTTGGCCTTGTCCAGACCTAGTGTCCGGCCTAGTTAAAAATTAGGTTCTAGAGCCTATTTGAGGGCTCAAACGAAGTCTAAAAATTATGAAAATTGGTATGTAGCTAATTCTAACACTCCTCAAGCTTGAGGACTCCTCGGCTTGAACAAAATGGAGTCTATTTTACCAAAAACGGAATTTACAATGTGTGTGTAGTGATGAAAATCACTTGAATTGGAAATACTTTATGGAAAAAAATGATTACGCCTTGTTGCCGTATTGTGCATGATTGATCCGTTGTGCTAGTATGCTCTTCATCTGACTTGTATGTCAACACTCCCCCCTTCCTAACGTCTGTCGCCCTTGACAGACCTTTGTTCTATAGGGTGGTCAATATAATATTGGATGACATTGGTGGCAAGTTCGTGTTCTCCTATCCTTGATCCTCGTGCTAGGTCAGCTTCCAATGCATCCCAATTTATTGCACCGGGGACCTCTGGTTGCGGTGTGGTGTAGTACTCGGAGTACATGGCTTGTTCACAAGCAAAGAGATGGAGCAGATGTGTTGGCTTAGGTGCAAACACTTCGGAGTGGTACTCCCAAAATCCTGATCGAAACATTTCTTCGAATGTCTGTTTATAGCATGCAGGGAGGTATTTGATGCGTGCATGCCAAGCATATGCTACCCGAATGCTGGGGGTGGTGCTCATGTCATACACCAAATCGTAATTTCGATTGGTAAACACCGGTTGACGTACCTGTGGTGCTGCTGCATTTCTAAAGGTTTTGAGGACTACCTGCATCATATCCAAGATCTTAAGCATCATTTGGGCCGCCACATCTTGCATGGGCTTCAGTCGAGGCATCCAGTGTCGAATTGTGGCCATCATATAGGCTACTGATGGTGGTCCTTGTGGTGGCGCTATGTACGGGTAGTTTAGCCATTCTTTGCATTGCACGTTGTTCTGCACTTTAATCTTGAATGCTTTCCAAGATCCGTGGCGTGGAACTGGACCGTAGCATGGATTGTATAGGAGATGTAAAGGCGCATTGTTCCATGTGCGCAACATTTCTGGATATGTCTCTAGAAGTTTCTGCCGCCAGGTTGGTTGACGAATTTTGCCTTTTTGTACTTCGGGAGGAAGGTCTTTGGATTGAAACTGGGTAGCGAAGGTAGGAATCTTACCTGTGACTCTCTGTATCTCTGCATTGTAGTCAGCTAAAATGACATAGTAAGGTCTATATTGAAGTTCTGATGAGAGGATAAGGCGTCTAGATGACAGGTGCTTGAAGTAGGATTGTAATATGGTGTCTTCTATGACTCTCATGGCCTGATTTTGCACTACGGTTCTCTCTTCATGTGAACTCCCAATTTCCTCGACTTGTCGTAGCCATGGGGGTCACGGGGCTTCGAATGTATCCTGACCTTCTTCCGTTTGTTGACCTCCTGGGAAGGGTTGTGGGTCATATTCTTCTTCAAACGTTTGTTCCACATGAATTTGTATTGTTTCCTCGTCGGTGGGAGCCTCTAGTGGGGATGGTGGTCTCTCATATTGTAGTAGGCGTGCTTGCAATTCTGTGACCTGTTTCTAGAGATCTTTTAGAGCCTCTGAGTCTGTGAGAAGTGAAGCCGCTGAGGAGGTGGTTTGAGAGGTAGTTGTTGTGTCTTTTTGTTGTCTTTGCTTTAGTTGACCCAGTTTCTCTGATAACTGATCATGTGCTTTAAGCAGCCTAGCATAATCTTCCAAGATGATCTTAATATTGTTGGGGGTCACAGCTTGAAACTTTGAGGGTCTGATGGGTGCCCTAGGTGTGCTTTTGATCGCTGCTTCTAGGTTTTCTTGATTCTGTAGTTGCAGGCGTCGATTCTCTTCATGAGCTATTGCAAGGTGTCGCTTGAGTAGGGCTATATTTCGCTGAAGCTTTGAATTGCGTTCTAGCTGTGTCTATAGATGACCTGCTACCACTTGTATTGCTTCCTGGTCTGTGTTCTGTAGCTGTACTTCTAATATGCTATGAGCCTCTTGTAAAGTGTGGAATTGTGTATGGAGGCGAGCGTTCTCCTCTTCTACTACGGCAAGACGATTTTGTAGCATCTCCGAGTGCTCTTGCAATCGTATGTTATGTTGCTCGAGCTGATTGTACTCTGTCCTTAACTGTGATATACATGTGAGCATGGTGTCCAATGCATTTCCTATGGATGATGGTGTGGTTTGTACAATGGAGGATGCACGGGGAGGGGAGTGGGGAATGGGAAGAGTGAATGATGTGTCTAATGGAGATGTGTGTGTCGGTGAAATTGGTGGGGGGGGGGGAATGGGAGAAGGTGGAAGTGTGGGGGGAGGGGGAGGTGCCGTGGGTGGTGAAATGTCCATGCTTTCAGGAGTGGATGCGAGTGTGGTGTCTACCATATACATTGGAATGGTAGGTGGTGTGTGTGTGAAAGTGGTGAATAAGTGAGAAGTGGGTGTGGGAACTGAAAATAGAGGAAATGATTGAGACCTGGGTTGAAATGTTCTTGAAAGAAAGGCATAGAGGGGTTGGAGAATTGGAGGGATGGGGTTTGGGAGGTGAGATTCTGAAGGCACAGAGGCCATAAAAGGTGGTGTGGTAGCAGGGAATCCAAAGAATATGGATCTAGAATCGGGATGGCCTATGGCTGAGGGCATGGGGGATGGATGTCCTAGGGCAGGCTCTATGAGCGATTCGGTGGATTGGGTAGTGATGGTGGTGGCTTCATAGATTGAGTTTTCACAGGTGGAGAAGAGGGTTGAACTAGAGGTGGGAGTACGGAAGATGAAGGTTTGTTCGGTGGGTTGAGTGGTCGAGGTGATCTCCACGGCTTCTGTTCTAGGAGGCGATGGTGGGAGTGTGGGTGGTAGTGGCTCGGTTGATTCATCATGGGTGACTGAGTGCTCTTGGCCAGAAGTTACAGCTGCTTGGGAGGTTGTCTTAATGGGTTTTGATGTAATAATAGGCCCTTCTGCTCTTGTAACGGGGATCTGGATGTTTTTGCCTGATCGCCGTCGTGTTTGGAATCTTCGTGGATCATATTGAGCTGGAGACCTCGGAATCGCGGTTCGAGCTGCTTCTACTACCCCATAGGTTTCTGCCATCAATAAGAGACCTTCAATGTATTCTGAGTCAACTCCTACTTCTTCCAAAAGCTGAGCCATGAGCGCCCGAGTGCTCTGTTCGGTGAGCAGTTGTTGCGATCGCACTCGTTCCATGATTTGATACAGCCTTTGGAGTTCTGCTCTATAAGCGGGGGCTTCAGTGGTCTCCTCTTTGTCTGCTCCTTCTTCTTCTAGGTGTCCTTGTTGTTGACCTTGCTGATCGTCACCCCAATGTACATGGCGACCTTCTGTGGATTTTCTCCTTCTTTGTGAAGATGTGCCCTGTTCTTCTGTATCTAAATAAAACTCTACATCAGAGAGTTGTGTACTTTGTAAGAATGCTTCAAAGTCAAAGGGACCCATCCCTTCAACATCTCCAGTTGTAGCAAATTCAAATTCGGATGGGACAGGAGGAGCCGAAGGGACAGCTTGTGTTGTAGTTTCAGATCCAGACCTGGGTATTCTAATGGTAAAGGGAGGTACAGTGGCCTCCCCTCGTGGCAAGACTTCTGGAGTAGTCAGGACTTCACGTGTCTGGACACAAGGAATTGAGCCCCTCATGCGCTTGGATTGATGAGTGGCAGTTTTGAGTCTCTTAAACATTTGTAGTTGTGCCCAAGTTAGAGCACGATCAATGGGTACATCATATGCTAAGCATCTGTATATAATGCGCGTGATTGCAGAACAACCATTCACCACTAGTTTCCTGGATGACCTTTTATTTGCTTCATACAACTGCTCCACAATCCATACAGGAAGCTTAATTGGTAACGCACCTGTCTCCACCAAGTAAAGAGCGAACCAAATTCTTTTGTGCGGTTGTGTGAAGCGGTCTTGATCGGGGAAAGCAAAATGTTGCATGCACATACGGAGAGGGATGGACACGTTTGGTGTGAGTGCTACCATATCTTTAAGCTTCAGTAGTTTCCCATCCTTCATGTTAGTAGGAATGAGAGCATCCTTCTCAGAAGGTACATGTGTACCGTGCATATTCAAAGCAGTGCTCACCAATTCTAGTGTAAGTTCAAACCTTTTCAACTCGTTGTTGCCCAGCAAAGAAGGAAGTACGAATGTTCCTGGTTTGTCCTTTTCTTCGTTAGCTTGTAATGTGGAGACCAAATAATAGCATCGAAGGAGATCCGGTTTAGGTAGTGGTGCTTCAAAGTATTCGGCTAGCCTTGCACGTTGCCATATGGTCTGGAGATCTTCTGTGTTCTGTAGAGTCTCAAACTCCTTGGAGAAAAATTGGAATCGGACCCATGATCTGTCATACTCGCACTTAGACTCCCATATATACTTGGCCTCTCCTAATGGACCTGGCATGCCATTGAACCAATGAGAATTGGCATGGACTCTCTCTGTGATCCCTGTGGGTGGATCCGGTACCGAGATCTGCTGAAGGTGTTGCAGCTCCACAGGTCGTTCAGTTGGTGGCACATCAACTGGTAGACTATCCACATCAATTCCTGCAGTACTTACTCCTGCCTGTGAGCTCGGACCTACTGCTTCTGCCATGAGAGTGCTTGTAGTTGTTGATGCTTATCTGCTAGAAGAAGAGAGAGGCACATTAGCATTGCATAGGAAACAGGATGTTATGGTGTTCCCTCCACAATACCAACATGACATTCCGAGTGGTTAGAGGTTAGTGGGTGAAGTGTTCGTGATGTGTGTACATGTGGGTTAGTAGGTTATGCATACTTTGGATGTGCAATGTTCTCAGAATGCACCTACATCAGAGGGGAAGGATTTGCAGAGGTGGGTCAGGGGGTTTGATATGGGGTTTAGGTCTCCAAACTTTGATGCTGGAATCATTGCTTTTATTGGCGATGATGTGTGAAGGTTTGCATACTAGAGTGTGTTGGGTTTGGGACCTTTTGGGTACCCAATTCCAAACATTCCGAGGCATGACCGAGAATGTGGTGGTATGGAGTGTAGATGTTTGCCTTTGGATGGGAGCCAATAGGACTCGTGAGTGTTGGTTTGATCTTGTGATTGGAGGTGAAGTTATTTGAGCTAGTAAGCAGGTCTTGGGCACCCATATTTGTCTAGCTTTTGGGATCGCCTTCATTGACTGCTTTGGAACCCAAATACAAATGGTTTGTCTAGATTGATGCCTAGGGTACTCCTTCGCTGTAGTCCTCAACACTGTAGCTTGCTTGATGCTTCTTTGGAATCCTATCTCCAAAAACGAGGGTTGTTCACCTTTGCGTATCCAGATCTGCTTCATGCCATGGGTTATTCTGTATTGTACCGGTTGGTGTTCATTCTTCTTGGTCCTCGAGCTCCTCTGTATCTTGTATTTTCCGGCTTGCTTTCCTCAAATTCTCTTTGGAAAAGAAGGGAACTCCTTGTTGACTTGTGTACCTTCGTCATGAGTGGCACTCTTTTGCACCATAGAACTTTGTTCAAGAGTAGCATGGTTCATTTCAGGTGGACTCCTAGAAGGACCAGGATTCGGTGCCTCTTCTAGCGGCCTATGTGCTTGATTTTCTAATTCAATCGTTATGTGGTTTTGGCCTAGCCATGCCTGAAGAAGTCCACTTCTTAGGTTGAGGATGACTGCATGATCATAGATCCAGTCTTGGCCCAGGACAAGAGGTTCGGTAAGATCCTTGTCTTCACACACTAGCACTTTGACTGCCATTAGCACCTCTTGAATGTAGAGGGGAAGTTCCACCTCACCAATGCAAGGGGTTTCCACACCTCCCAATCCTATGAGATATGCCTCTATAGGATTGATTTGTAATTGCAGCTCTTGGCAATAAGAAAGTCGAACTGCACTAGTGGCTGCCCCTGAGTCAATTAAACCTCTCACTGTCCTTACACTCTCTCCTTGTCCTACTTCTAGGGTTACAAAAGGCCGTCCGTCGATTATTCTATGGGAATGTCCATCTGAAGCCTCACACATGGCCATGGGATAGCCTAGAGATTCTTGAGTGTCAGGCATAGGCTGGTCTCTACCTTGTCTCCTCAATTTCATTCGTCCGATGCGTTCTAAAGCTTCTACCTGTGCTTCTTCTTGAATTCCTCTCTCTTCTTCTTTACGTTTCTTGGCAGTGGTGAGTCGATTTAGCATCTCTTCAGTCAGGGGTTCTTGATATAACTTGACTCTGCATCCACTTATGTAGTTTGGTAGAATATCGCCCTCTAGAGTGGCTAGTTGAACTGCTCCACTTGTGGAGATCCTATTTATGATCATAGGTCCATAGCCACGTTTCTCTAATTTTCTTGCATGTTGCTTCAAAGTGTAGACTAAAACTAAGTCCCTTGCTTTCAAGCCCTTATCCTTCACGTGTGCATCAAAATATGCCTTTTGCCTCTTCTTGGCTGCATAAATTCCTGCTGCAGCCCTCAATCATGTTTCACCTAATCGTTCAAGATCGAAGATTCTAGAGGACAACTCATGGCCTGTCCAATCATGCTCTTGTGCTACTTTCAAGGTTGGTATCAAAAAATCCAATGGTAGCACTGCATTCTGGCCGAAAACCATCTGAAAGGGCGTGGCTTGGAGTACCGTTTTATAGGCAACTCTGTATGCCCAAATAGCATGGTGTAGCTGTTTGTCCCAATCAGAGCGTTTGTTATTCACTAATTTGGTTAGCACATTGCATAGAATCTTATTTGTGCTTTCGGCTTGTCCATTAGCGTGTGGGTGATAGGGAGCAGACTTCTCGTGTATCACCAAGAACTCTTGAAGAAGATTTTCAATGACTTCATTCAAGAAGTGAGTCCCTCTATCACTTAGTAGCTCTATGGGTAGCCCGTATTGAGTGAACACATTCTCAAATAAGAATTTAGCGGTCATTTGGGCATCATTCTTTGATGTGGGTTTCACTTCTACCCACTTGGTTAGATAATCCGTGGCCATAATGATATACTCAGCATGTGAACCCTTAGCTGGGGGATTAATAGGACCAACAAAGTCTATTCCCCACTTAGAGAATGCACGTCCACCCATCATAGGTTTCAATGGCATCTCATCTTTACGTATAGGATACTGAGTTTGTTGACACACATCACACCTCTTCACATAGGTATGTGCATCCATGTGAAGGGTTGGCCACCACAAGTGTACTCCTGCTACACCTTGGTGAGCAGTCTCTAATATCTTCAGATACTCGCTCTCGTGGACACATAGTCTCAGGTAACCATCTTTACCACGCTTGTATAGATTATCACCAATGAGTGAGTAATCCAGGGCTTCTTGTTCTAGACTTCTTTGTCTGGCCAATGTCATATCTTGAGGGAATGTTTTCGTCCTGAAGAATGCTACTAGTGGTTCACTCCAATCTGGCACTATGGATACCTGATAAAGAGTGGCATGTTCCACAGGTGGTTTAGTGCAGCAGATCGGGCATTCCTTGCACAGCTTATGGACATCAGCTTCCATAGTTGGCCAATGCACTCCAAGTCTCCTTAATGTCTGTATGGTTTGTTGCCATGAGTAATGTTGCTCTAATGCACCTACATGTGCCAATTGCAAACATTTCGCGCACTCATCTTCTTCCACACAACAAGCTAGGATGCCTAGATCGGTATGCTTGTACATACTCCCTGCCATGATGTGGTACTTTTGAGCCTTTACTACCTCCCTATCTTTAGTGCTTATGACAGGGTGATTAGGCCCGTATGTCAATACTAGCACTAGTGGCTTAGCCCACTGAGGTACCACTTCCAAATTTAACAGGTAAGCATCAGGAAGGTCATCTGATACTCCTTGTGGGGCTTCTCCAGATGTGAGCCTAGAGAGATGTTCTGCTCTCAAGTGAGTGTTCCCTTTCCTCACCACAACTTCGAAGTCATACTCCATTAGCAAGAGGAACCATCTTACAATCTACCTGTATTGCATGGCTTGTTTACCAAGTACAACAATCTACCTGTATTGCATGGCTTGTTTACCAATGCTTGGTGGTTAGTAAAAAATTTAAACTTACTTGCAAGCAAATAGTGTCTAAACTTCTTAACCGCATAAACCATGCCTAAGCCTTCTCTCTCAGTAGTGGTATAGTTCCATTCAGCAGCATTTAGCTGTCTACTAGCATAGGCAATGGGAAGATCCATATTACCTTCACCAGTAGGTTGTGCGAGTACACATCCAATAGCATAATTGGATGCATCCACGTGAACATGAAAGGGTTTATTCCAATCTGGTGTGGTCAAGATTGGTGCTGAACACAATCTTCTTTTGAGTTCATTAAAGAAGTCCTCACACTCATCAGTCCACTCAAAGTTAGTCAAAAGTCCATACAGAGGCTTTGCAATGATGGCATTCATGTGTATGAAACGCTGGTAATAACCGCAATGCCCCATGAAAGCTTGTACTTCCTTGACATTCTTTGGCCTAGGTAACTCTGCTATGGCTCTTACTTTCTCTTCATCAGTGGATATGCCATTCTTTGACACTATATGTCCTAGAATCTTGCCTTGCCTGACCATGAAAACACACTTTTCTAGGTTTAGGAAGACTTGATATTCTCTACATTTGTCAAATATTTGTCTGAGTTCAGGAACATGGGTTTGTCTAATGTTGGAATGAGCACAAAGATCATCAACATAGATCTCTAAGTTTTTCCTCAGGAATTCTTTAAATACATGACACATTAGCCTCTGAAAAGTGGCTGGCGCATTGGTGAGACCAAAGGGCATTACTCTAAAAGCAAATATGCCCCACTCTGTGGCAAAAGCCGTCTTATGCTGATCTTTTGGAGCAATGGCTACCTGATTGTAGCCCGAAAATCCATCAAGGAAGTTGTACACTTCCTTGCCTGCTACTCTTTCTAGTAGATGCTCCGTGATGGGAAGTGGATAATTATCTCGGATAGTGGCTGCATTAACCTTCTTCAAGTTAATGCACACACGTAGCTTTCCATTCTTCTTGGGCACCACTACAATGGGGGATACCCACTCAGTGTGCTCAATTTCATAGATAAATCCAGCTTCCACGAGTCTATCTATCTCCTCCTTGATCTTAGCAGCATAATTATCGTTATATGTATATGGCTTTTGCTTAGAGGGTTTATCATCTGAGATCATGGGAATAGTGTGTGAACAAATGTTAGGGTCCACACCTTTCAAATCCTTGTAACTCCAAGCGAATACATCTCTGTATTCTCTTAGCAAGGCTATCAATTCATACTCCTCCTCCTTGGTGAGGTCGTGTCCTATGTAAGTGCATCTTTCTTCTCCTTCTTCTATGGCTATCACTACTTTCTTGGTGGTTTCTTTGTTATCATAGGCCTCTCCCGATTGCACCTCACGGTTAGGCATTCTCACCATGACTCTTCTATCGTCTATCTCATACTTTTTAAAGTGTTCAGGGACCTCAAACAAAGATTCTTCCTCCTCAGGTGTGACTTCTCTCTTCTTTCTTTTCTTACCTTCATTCTTGGTAGTCACTTATGTGGTTAACCTCACATCATTTATAAGTTCTCCATGTCTCTGAGGATAAGCTTCCACTTTGTAGAAGTATTCTTCATCTGATGCAAAAGGTGGGTCCATAATGATTGACTCTAGATCGGAGTCACTTGCATCTTCAAATGCATCAGGGCTAAGTTTGCATTCTTCTAAAACTGCATCTCCCATGATTGGCTCTATGGAGAAGACAGAAATGTCATAGCCATCCTCATCACAGTGGGGCGTCCATTGCTCTTCATTGATGGCTACATCCATAGTTGCTAGAATTTCTGCCCAGCCGTGAGGTTCAAATTCTTCGTCCGGAAATACTACAGGTGCATAGGCTGGGTCTTGAATTGATCTATGTGTTTCCTTCGCACCTACCTCTCTGGCTTTTTCCCTCTTCTCTTCTTCTACTACTACTTTGCACATCCATAAGTGGGTATCTTCATGCATCCATGAGGATCCTGATCCTATGGAATTCACCGATTCCGTACCATATTTGGCTCTATGGATGGGGTTCCATTGGATAGGAGGGACATCTCTATGAGAGTAGTCCTTGAGATTCACTTTGGTTGTAACACCTAAGTGTTGCAGGTACAAGGAATTGGTTCCCCAATCCTGTACCACTTGCAACTGTCGCATAAATGGTCTTCCCAAAATCATCTCATAGGCATGATTCTTGCTAAAGTCACATATGGCGAAGGTGTGCTCAAACTCAACACCACATGTAGTGAGAGTTATTCCTTCTAGTACCCCTAAGGGTCTCTCTATGTGACCGTCAGCCATCTGCAATTTCATCCTCGTGGGCCTGAGTGTTGGCTTGCCCCAACGCTTCCATAGGGAAGTGGTGGCAATTGCAACACCTGCACCTGAGTCTAGAATGGCCTTGGTGGTGTATCCTTGATGGGTGATAGGAAGATATGCGTTTCCCTCTTCGCCCTCACTCATGTCTCCTATCTTGTCCAAGGGTATTTCTGGCACTGTTCTTTGGGATCCTACCTGGGAACGAGGTTTTTCTATCTCTGGTACTTGTTTGGCTACATGTTTCCAGAGCTCTAGCCTAACCTTGAGTAGTTCTTCTAAAGTGAGATTGCACTGCACCTTAGTGTTCTTCACTACCTCCGTGTTCCTAGGTATGACTGAATCTTCGTTTCTTACCATGACTGTGGGTGCTCTCATACAAGTGGACTTTGCTTCCCATGGGCCTGTGAAATGGGGTAGTTCTTGTAAAGAATTAGACTCGAAGTCTAATCTCTCTTGAGATTGGGCACTCTCCTGCTCTCCATAAATGGAAGGAAGGTCTTGTGGGAATTGATCGTGTGTGTCATCCACAAGTTCAATGGGAGGAGGAACTTCACTCTCTTTAGCCCATTCTCTTCTTGAATCTCTCACAAGAATTCTGGTGTGTATCAATTCATAGAAGAAGAGGTGTCTGGTTCAGTGGAGTTAGGCACATAAGCTTCCTTGGGAGGAATGCTTATTCTATCACTTGCCTTCTCCTTAGCCTGGGAGTTGGCTCCTTTTCCAGACTTTGCAATTAACATCTCCAATCTGTCTAATAGACCATCAAAATGCAATGGTGTTCTAGTGGAGCTAGAGCAAGTGAAAAGGCGACTGGTCTCAAACATGGTTTGAGCCAATTCCACCATCTTGGCACACAACTTAGTTCGTTCAAGCTCTAGGTCAGCTCTAGGGTAACATCTTTCATGATGCGTTACATTTGGTCCTTCCTGGATCCTAGCCTGATATGCTCTGAGCATCATATCTATGTCTTCGGGCGTGCGATCTGCTAAAACTGATCCTACTCGGGGTGGTGGGTGGGTTATGTGTGGTGGATTAGATGGTTGAGGAATGGAGGGTGAAGGGGATGGTAGTGGTGGGGATGTGTGAGAGTGCGTTTGAGATGTGATTTCTATGATTTTGGCTTTGGTTTCTCGTAGGCTTTCCTCAAGTTCGCTCATCTTTTTTGCCCATTGCCTTTTCATACGTTCACGGCTATTTCTCCAAGCTCTTGTTCTCTTCTTATTCTGACTCTCAGTCTCGCTAACCTCTGCATTCTTTTCCTGGCCTAAGTCTTGGTTTTGTTGCAACGCTTGAGCTCTAGTGACCACTTGTATTGGCGCGGTGGACGTGTCGCTTCCTGTAGAGTCTACTACTAACCCAATAACATTGATAGGAGTAATTTTTGGCATATTACTGGGATTCTTTGGGCAATCTCGTAAGAGATGCTCTTTTCCACAATCTGTACAAAAGCCTTGGATTGCCACTGATTGGGGTTGTGTAGGTGGAGGTAAGGGGCAATTGCGAATGAGGTGATCTCCCTGACATCTGTAGCATGGTCCTCTAGGGAATGGGGGTCTTACTTGCCTAGGTTGAGGTCTAGTGTTGGGATTTGTGTACATGAGATTTGCATATTCTGGCTCCCAACTAGGTTCACTTGGCTCTTCACTGTAGTAGGACTCACCATGTTCAGGAGATTGCATGTAGTAGGCTATCCTCCCCTAGGTTATCCTCAATGTCGATGCACATGTATACACACTCTTCTATGGTCCTAGGGTCTTTCAAGTACACATATGACCTCAGTTTGGTACTTAACAATCCATCAAAGAATAAAGCGACTTGTTTGGCTGGTGTGGGTAACTCAGGCACAAGGCATCTCTCCCAGATATTGCCTAAATCTTCTTCCTGCAAGTCTCACGGTCTCTTGAGGGGTCTGCTTGAAGCTATGTATCAATGAGGAAGTATTATGCCTTATCCCACTCTTAGAGAATTCCGTGATGAAAGCCTCCAAGAGTTGGTCTATGCTCCTAAACTGTCTCTCATTCAATGGTTGAAACCATGTAAGGGTTGTGTTCCTAAGGGTTAGACCAAAGGCATTATATTGCGTGAATAGGTCCTCAACTTGTTTAGCTCTCAAGACTTGCCTAAACTCAGCCACATGATCATATGGGTCTCCTATGCCATCGAAGTAGTTCTTCATGGACTTAACTAGCTGGGTAGGTCTCAAAGTCCTCGTGTGCTCTCTAGGTCTTGGTAGAGGGAATTCATCCACATTCCTTTGGTTCCTTGGAGCTCTAAGTACCTCAGGTTCCCCTCTATTTGTTTCCGTTCTTGTTCTTTCTCTGCCCCCTGGGTTGGCAAAGCTTACCTCAGGTCTATCTCTACTTCTGTCTCTCTGAGCTCCATGAGCTTGGGATGTTCCAGCTCTTGGGTGACCAAAGGACACATTAGACCTAGGTTGGGGGAAAATAAATTCACCTTTCCAAGTGTAAGCATGCCTATCATGTTCTGTAACCACAAAGATCCGTTCTGATGCATTGTCTAGGTAAGTCACTTTGCCTGGGCTATCCGGGTCCTTGAACTCATATATCATGATTGTTCCTACCTCATTTGGCTGATCAGATTCTTACCTCCAAAAGGCTTCATCAGTCTCTTGGTTCAAGAGCAGATCTATACTCTTATTGTCCTAGGGAACCCACTCAGGATTAAGGATTCTAGTAAGAACAGATTTTCCTCGAGGGGTCCTCGGCTCTCCTCCTATGTTCCCTTGCTCTAGGTCACCTATGTCTATCTCAGGCATGTAGGTCTCTCCATACCTTGAGACATCTCTGATTCACTAGTCTCAGAGCTAGGGTAATGTGAAAAGTGGCTCAGCTGTTGGGCCCAAGACCTAGCAGTGTGATTGACACTAGCCTCTGAAGACCTAAGACTTTGTTTATCTCTCCCTAGATGTCATCCTGATCTAAGGTTCATATGCCCTTTGTACGTTGCTGATTTCTTTGGTACTAGTCACTTGTTCCTTTTAAGTTCCTTTGGATGTGTTTCTTGTTTTTAATTAAGCGTCGTCAGGAGCAATTTAGTGTGTTGTACTTGATGTTCTACGTCCGCTTAGTTTAAGTTCTTTTCCTTTAAGTTATCCCTTGACTGCAATTTAGACTATTCTTGGACTTGAGAAGTTAAAGACTCTTAGAACTTGAGTATTCCTATCGTACCTCTATTCAAACAAGACAACTACTCGCACTTAGCCTATGCTAAGAATGGACTGAGGGGTTAAGAGATGTTCCAACCTCAAGACGCTCCTCCTTGCTATGCTTCTCTACCCAGGAAGCAAGTTCCCAAGCCTGCACACAATGGCACCCGCTTTGATTTCTCCAAGAGCTCTCGATAATCCTGTAAACAATTCCCAAGTTTAGCTCCAACTTGATCCTTCAATTGACAGAGAACTTATCACAGACACTTCTAATGACCCTTTTTTCCCCCTTTGCTATTGTCAAAAATTTTTTTTCCTCTAGAGCTCTCTTGGTGTACCTACCCCTCAGTAGGTCAACTTCAAAATACCCGAGCTTTCTGACAAGCCCTAGAGCTCAAAAAACGGATTTCAAATGAAAAAGTTATGACTGTTCAGGGTTTAGGGGGTTAAAACGGACAAACAGGCCCTTTCAGGGTTCTAGGGCATTTTTTCCAAGGCCTATTAAGTGTATGAGTGAGTGGGTATGTAAATATGCCCAAAATTTAGCCTAAATTTCCAAAAAATTACTCCTTTATTTTTTTTACCGAGAATGTCTGTCTATCGCGATAGACGGTGTCTGTCGCGATAGACAATAACTGTTGCATGGGGCTGTCTGTCGCGATAGACGGTGTCTGTCGCGATAGATGGAGTCTATCGTCTGTCGTAATTTGGTCTGTCGCGATAGATGGGGTCTATCGTGGGTCTCTGTCTGTCGCGATAGACAGGGTCTATCGTCTGTCGCGGTTTTGGTCTGTCGGGATAGACGGTGTCTGTCGCGATAGACTGAGTTTATCGTGGAATTTGTTCTGTCGTGATAGACCGGTGTCTGTCGCGATAGACGGGGTCTATCGTCTGTCGTGGTTTTGGTCTGTCGTGATAGACGATGTCTGTCGCGATAGACTGAGTCTATCGTGGGTCTCTGTCTTTCACGATAGACGGGTGTCTGTCGCGATAGACTGAAAAAACGCAAATTTTTTAGAAACTTCTAGTGATTTGGAGTGCTCTAATGGTGTAGGTTACCGTGCCAAACATGCATTCAAAAAATATCAAATTTTCCTGTCTGTCAAATAGACAGAAGTAGTCATCCCGGGACCTGTGCAGAGTCTGTCATACCTGCGCAAGCTGCTGGAGATGGTGGTACAGCTAGTTCCTACAACAAAGGCTCAAAAAACACACAAAAACAGATCGCATGCAAGCTCTCTCCCGCTCTCTCTCACAAATGAAATGAGGGAAATGAGGTGGGGAGTGGGATATGACCAAAAAATTGAAATTTTTGTGGAGATGGAGATGGAGGTGGGAGATGGTGGGGATGATGATGGTGATGATGGTGATGCTAAAATAAGAAAAAAATGAAGAAAAATAAGGAAAAGAAAGGATATTACCATCACACGACGTCTTACCATCACACGCTCGTCCTCGAAGCTCTCTCCCCGGCAACGGCGTCAAATTTGGTGTCACTCCAACACAATGGTGAGTACCAACATGAGGAGATCCACCTCATAATTGTCAATCCGTGGAGACGTGAGGACTAGTATGAAGACTATGAGCAAGTGAAGGCACAAGTGCGTGAGTGAGAAGCACACAAACATGCACACACATACACACACACGCGCACACAAGGCAAGAACAAGGAGAGGAACAATGGAGCTCTTTGCATTAGTCCAAAAGCCTCTTACATAAGCTCAATTCACAAACAATCTCACCTCAAAATGAGCTCTCTAGCTCTTTTTATAGTTTTCTGACTAGCTTTGGACTTGTCCAGACCTAGTGTCCGACTTAGTTAAAAATTAGGTTCTAGAGCCTATTTGAGGGCTCAAACGAAGTCTAAAAATTATGAAAATTGGTATGTAGCTAATTCTAACACTCCTCAAGCTCGAGGACTCCTCGGCTTGAACAAAATGGAGTCTATTTTACCAAAAACGGAATTTACAATGTGTGTGTAGTGATGAAAATCACTTGAATTGGAAATACTTTATGGAAAAAAATGATTAGGCCTTGTTGCGGTATTGTGCATGACTACTCTGTTGTGCTAGTATGCTCTTCATCTGACTTGTATGTCAACAATATTCTTCCGAATGGACCCTTCGCTAACATATATCTCTGACCATCTGAACGTACGTGTGTCCCAAATGAGTGCAACCCGCTTCTTATATAGATCTCGAGGCCAAGAGAGTGACTTCCGCCAGATTCCATCATTTAAGGCACCATCACTGTTCACTGCACACTTGCGGCCAAGAGAGTGGCTTCCACCTAATCCCATCATTTACTGCACCATCACCGTTTGCGCCGATCTGACAAAAGTGGAGAGAGAGCTGGCTAATTTTGGGTAGGTGGTCTAATTCTGGTATGGACAGCCAACTGCCTCAAAAGCACTTTTAAGACTTCAAAATATGGCCTTGAATGCGAGACTATTTCATGAATCAACACTTCATCACAAATCTAATAGCCGACTTGATGCTGACGCCGAGGAAAAATTTTGAGGGATGAATTTTGAGGGACAAATTTTGAGGGACAATTTTTTAGGGACAGATTGTGATGGACAAATTTTGAAGGACAAATTTTAAGGGACAAATTTTGATTGAGGGACAAATTTTGGCTGAGGGACAAATTTTGGCTGAGGGACAAATTTTGACTCAGGGACAAATTTTGTTGAGGGACAAATTTTGGCTGAGGGACAAATTTTGGCTGAGGGATAAATTTTGACTGAGGGACAAATTTTGGCTGAGGGACAAATTTTGGCTGAGGGAAAAATTTTGGCTGAGGGACAAATTTTGGCTGAGGGATAAATTTTGGCTGAGGGACAAATTTTGACTCAGGGACAAATTTTGGCTGAGGGACAAATTTTGAGGGACAAATTTTGAAGGACAATTTTTCAAGGCCAAATTTTGAAGGCCAAATTTTGAAAGCTGAATTTGGAGGGCTGACTTTTGAAGGCTGAATTTTGGAGGGCTGAATTTTGGAAGGCTGAATTTCGGAGGGCTGAATTTTGAAGGCTGAATTTTGGAGGGCTGAATTTTGAAGGCTGAATTTGGAGGGCTGAAATTTGAAGGCTGAATTTTTCCCGACCCCACAAAGATGAAATGAGGGAAATCTTGAGTGGTGAACTCTCGAGGGACAAAAAGAAGTGGCACTAGGACTTTTTTTTTTGGGGTTGTCATACAATGATGAAATCTTGCTCCATTACAGTCCCCCACATCAAGATGTTGCACCGTCTCGGTGCAATTCTTCAATATTGGCTAAAAATTTCTAAGAACAAAATTAGAACTGTCTATGGGCAAAACAAGCTGAAATGAGAACTAGGGTATATACAATGATTGATTTTTCTCGAAATGTTTCAAGTTAGATAAGCCTTCACCCTGGAAATGTTGACCAGAGGTGATTTCTCACCTGTAGGTCCTCTACTTGTACTGCTCCTTGTTGAAATATCCTCAGCACTTTGTAGGGTCCTGCCCATTTTGGTGCTGTTAAATGTAAAATGGGTTATAGGTTAAACTGATACCGATTAAGCGTTACTTTACGTTCTATTCAAATGCTTCTCTTTCACTTGGTTCCAAATCTTTAACCGCGATCGTTCTCTTAGCCACGTGGGTTCTTGGGAGTGGTAGGGGTCTGTTAGACAGAGGCCCTGTACTATTTTCCCAACTTTTCACACACTCATAAATACTCCATCATGTCTTAGCTCAGTGGTTGATTCTGACTACTGACAACTATTCGGCAGGCGGAAACTTAGGACTTCTAGACTGAATCTGCTATAGTAATAGAGCAGAGGTCCTGTTCTGACTTATAACTAGTAGAATACTCAACTTCATTAATTGGATACTACTCAATATGCTGCTTCCGTGTGATAGACAGGTATACCGAACAATAATACAACAGACAACTATAATCGAGATTACGCAAACTTATCGTATATCGACTCAAGCAACAAGTTCCTACCACAGTTGATTCATCACACTTACCAATGCTTCTATTCACATACAGACCTTTACCGATACAAGTTCTTCCTGAGATCGGAATCCTCAGTGAACGCTGTGGAGGTGATCGCAATCCGGGTGGATCGGGTCCAGTCGTGGCACACACAGGGTGTATGAAGCTAATGAATGTTGGAAGCTTTAAGGACATGAAAGTGAAATTAATGTTGAGTATGGAGAAGAGAGAGATGTTGAAATGATTATGGGAATAGGAATGTAGGAGTGCAAGTTAGATTTATGAACATGAATGATAAGAATGAAAGAGAACCATACATACAAATGAAATTTGGAAGGAAGAATGGTCCATTGAAGGAGCTTTTTAAACACTTCCTAATTCCAATCCATATGCATAGTCTTCTTTGGATGATATGTATGCATGACGAGAATAGATGGAACCCTTACACATAAACCAGTTTCGAAAGGAAGAATGGTCCAATATTGGAGCTTCTTATACACTTTCAGAAACTAATCAATATGTATGGGTATGTATGGATTATATGCATGCAAGTGAATTATGATGATAGAGTTTACTCACAAGCTCAAAGAAACATCCTCACTGGTTCAATGCAATACTGCGGAGCCTTCTCACACATAGAAGAAATAGAAGACATGTAAAAATACTTAAGAGACTGAGAGAGGAGACAAGAGACAAGTGACAAGTGACATGAATTAAAAGGATTTGAATTAAGTTACATATAAAATATCGTCGTGGTACGTCATGCTAAGCAGTCTACTGATCAAAGGTGGTTCCGACCCTCAAACCATGACAGTTCAACCGAATGTCACACGTAAGAAGGTGAGTTCCACTCCAGTGACCCTATGTCTATCTAGGCTCGTAACATCTAACTAAGGAAGTCTAAGACTCATTAAAATCAGCTCTAACTCACTCACACGCTCCACCGAGGGTGAGTCAAGATAGAGATGCTAGTTTCAAGAGCCTATCCTAGATAGGAGTTCTAACTTAAATTTGAAACTAGGTTCTATACTCATACTAGCTCACCTTGGATCCTCACTCGCTCAACCGAGGGTGATCGTCTCAAGGAAACCGTAAGCTAGCATGAGCCCTATGGATGCCTAACAATGATGCTCTAGGAGTTTGGAGGGGGGTTTATATAGTTTTTTGAATGAATTTGGGCCCTTGGATCTAGAGAAATCAACTCTCAACTCTAGGATCACTACTTTCGATTACAACCATTTGATTAATCAAATCAATGGCTTGGAATTGTTCTTTCTATCAAATCTAGTGTAAAGGAGTGAAATTTAGGCGCCCTCATTCTCCACCATTGGATCTGGGGATGATCTGGACCGTCGGATCAGTGCTGACATCAATTCAGATAAGATAAGCCACTATTTTTGGAGAAACTTTGCATTATTGATCTTTAACTGTCAAAAAAGTCTTCTTTTATGGAAAAAATTCGTGGATCCTCCTTCCTTTATGCTTTAGTGCATCTTTACCCTTGAATAGGAGCTCATCTTGACCGTACACCATGGTTCAATCATATTTTGACATGTGGCAGCCCTTCAAGCCTTCAATTTTCTTATTCTAGAAAACTGCAATGACCTTGAAAGCTGGACTTTGTGCTCTTTGACCCTCCAAAAAGACTTTGATGAAGATGAAACTTTGTAGGACTATGTTTCCAAAGATCTCCTTCAGGAATATGTAGGAAGAACTCCCATCTGAATCTCCCTTGTACAAGTTTGACTACATTTGGAAGCTTGCAAGGTGGCATTAAAGTGTCTAGGAAGCTCTGATAGCCTTGAAAATTGGTACAAATATGTAGCCACATATGATCTTTATACATGCCAAACCATATGGCTAACATAATTTTCTATACAAGAATTTGTAGGGTCAAACTAGAAAAATTACATTTTTACAAAATGAACATAGCATATCAATGTGCTACAAAATCCATTTTCTCCTGAAATTTGGGCTATAGACTGCCTTTGACAATCTTTACAAGTATATGGATTTTCATCTAATTTGGTGACAATGAAATTTTTGCCCTAATTTCCCAACTTTGACCAGCTTTGACCGCTACCATGGACTTTCTTGATTTCTTTGAAACTTTGTATGTGACCTTCCTTTGACATCCTTGATGCATCCTGGACTTCTCGGGGAATTCCGGCTACCTTCACCAAATATGTTTTTTGTAGGCCTTCACAAGTGAGAGAGGAGAGCAAATCTCGACGACATTCGCCCCCACTAAACCTGCGATTCCTCCGGAAGAGCCACTCTAGCATCTGTGAAAACAAAATGTTCAGGCATCAAATTCTTTTATAGGCAACGTAAGAAACATGGAAGGAAAATTGATTATTTGCATGAATAAGTAGGTAACGTGACATGAAGCAAAATTTGCATGAAAGAAAGAATTGAAACAGGCAACATGAATATGCATGAACAAATAGGCAACATATATGCAAATGAACAAGCAACATTGGCAACAAGAAAGAAAAAAAACAAGCATCAATATGAAGTGGAAGTGGATGTATTGAGTCGTTTTAAGCATCAGTTCCTCTCATCTTGAAGAAAAATTTGTACCTTTTTCATAAAGCAATCTACCTTAAATATGATTATAAACAAAGATTTAGGATTTTCAAGAGACATCTTTCATCTTTAGCTTATTTTAGATCAACTCCTTTCCTACATAAATATGAATATGCTCTTTCTCTAATAACATGCAAGGAAATCTAACTAAACTCCACTAATGCATAAATCTGCCTATATAGCCCGTGATTTATTCTACTATGCCTCTTTATCCTCCTTTGGCTTGCTCTTTTTTTTTTTTTTTGATGATGATGATGATTCGGCAACTTTATGGTTACGATCACTTTTTTGGGGTGGAAGAAAGTGTAAACTTCTTGGTAACATGTAGCAACTCTTTTTGTTTTTTTTTTTTTGATGACGGGGAAAAATTAAACCCCGATACAAGGTACAACCATTTTTGATGACGGAGAACAGTCGTTTAAACTCCGATACAAGTGCTGTGAGATGGACTAAGGATGTAGAAACATGCAGTAGCAGGAGCTAGGATTTCAACAATTATGCTTTTGATACACGATACATATGCATGTTTATATATGAAAGTCTTGTCACCAAAATAAACCTCCAAATCTACATGCCCTATCTTTCCACAATCCTAGATTATAAACAATTTCTTGGTAGATAAGTTACTACTTAAGATAAAATTTTACACAAGTAGAGAAATCATCATTTGCCCTTTTTTGACTCAAGTGATGTGGATATGCAATGCAATGCAAAGACTGAAAAAAAACATGCATGAAACAAGCATGGAAAAAAAATAGAATGAACTTGAAAAAAAACAAAGCAACATGAACTTGAAAATTAATGATATATATATATATATATATATATATATTTTTATAACATGGATACTCCTGTTTATGAATCGGCCTCATTGTTGTCATCTTCTTCAATGTCCTCATCCAAAATGTACTCGTCATTATCACGCTTCTTGAATAACTTTATCCTTTTACCTGCAATCAAAGTTTTTAGTGCAACACCATTTAATTCACAAAGAGCATACATACCATTGTTGTTGACTTTTGATACTATGTATGGCCCAAACCACCATTGAGTGAGCTTTTTGCATGCATCATATTGAGAGTCAAATGTACTATCATAAATGAGCACCCAATCTCCTACTTCAATTGGCTTAGGACGCAATCGATGAGTTTTATCAAAATAATGCTTGTTCTTCATTCTAGATTCTCTTAATTTTTCAACAGCATCATCAAGTCTTAATTTACCTTGTTCTAACTGTTTAATACGCAAACTCAAAAAATCATCAGTAGACATGTTTTCAGACCAAGGAAAATTTGACCATGCAGAAATATGAGACTGAATTGGAAACAATGGTTTTTGACAGTACATGAGTTCAGCAGGCATATATCCAGTAGTACGTGTGCATGTCATTCTATCTGCCCAAAGTGCAAAAGGTAAGAATTTAGGCCATTGTTTGATGTCACCATTACATGCTTTAGATATGGCTTTCACAATAGGTGGATGCCCTCTCTCTATTTTACCATTGGCCTCTGGGTTATATGCAGTAGTGAGAGACAAACGAATACCATGACGCTCAAAGAACTCTTTAGCTTCTCTCGCATTTAACTCTCCACGATCGGCAACTACTTTCTCTATGTACCCAAAGCGACTTATGACATCTTCAAGCAAGAATTTGCAAACATTGTAAGTGGTCTTAGATCGTAGTGCACGTCCCTCTACATGATTAGTTAAGTCTTCTCTTGCAAGTACAATGTAACGCATTTTGTCGATACCTTTAGGCATAGTTACAAGATCTACTACCCACTTGTAGTGAATACAAGGTGGATAAGTAGGATGCAACGGATCTCTATGTTTGACTGATGAATGAAGTTGACAAGTAGAACATGTAGAAACATAGCTACTAATGTCAACATACATTCTAGGCCAATAATAGGTACTTCTAAATTTTTCATATGTTCCAAAAAATCCTTTATGACCGGCCCATAATGTCTCATGCATTTCCTTCATTACTTGCAATTGAAGACCTCGTTTTCCCAGGACTCGTTGTGGATTCTTAACCTTACCCTTAGCATGTCTCCAAAGATAACCATTACATAGGAAAAAGTTATAAGCTCGTTTCCTAATGTTACGGAATCTATTTGTAGTCCAGCTAGGTAATGGTTGTAGTGAACTGAGATACTTTCCTATGTCTCTCCATTCATCTTCGTACTCAGACTCATGAAATTTCTCATACTCATATATATGTGGAACATAGTCAACTAAATTCACATTCTTTATTAGATCACTTTCAAGATCATCATCAAATCTAGCTCTCGATAACATATCAGCAACTGAGTTTGACTTACCTGAAATATGAACTAACTCAGGATTTATGAACTTAATATATGAGATCCATCTAAGCATGGCTATATCAGGAGATGAACAATTGGTTATCATTCCAATGAGAGGCAAACAATCAGTCTCAACTTTGACATTTGCACCAATGAAATATTCTTTGTCTATTTTCAAAGTTGTTGCCATACCCCATAGTTCTCGTTTGATCTGTGGATATTTTCGTTGTGTTTCATGTAGAATTTTGGCACCAAACCTAATTGCATATCTATTCCCTTCACTATCGTCTTGACTTATGACCCAACCTATACCAATAGGACTAGTATCAACGGTCAATATAATAGGTTTGTTAGCAGAATAGTCTACACGCTTAAGGATGGGAGCTTCAAGCAATAATTTCTTCAATTTAGGCATAGCTTGAGTGTGTTTGTCAGTCCAAATAAATTTTCGTTTCTTCCTCAACAAGTCATAAAGACAATCAGCAACATGAGCAAAGTGTGGGATCCAAATAACATAAAAGATACAAGAACCAAGAAATCTACGTACCTCACTCACGTTGTTACATGTTTCATAAATCTTGCTAATGGCATCAACTTTTTGTGGGTATGGCTTTCGACCATAATGGCCACATAAATGTCCAACAATAAGCACCTCGTTGACACCAAAAACATATTTCTCTATGGAAAATGTGAGACCTACCTCTTCAAATCGTTGAAATATTCTTTCACAATCAGAGATATGGTCAAGAACAAGTTTACAACATCCAGATGAATCTAAAGTAATGTCCTTTACACGTTCCTCACTCCCTTTAATTGGAATATCATCAATGAATGGCATAGTTATATGAGGGATAAAATCATGTAAGACCATATTCATAGCACTCATCATATGAGCCACATAATTAGTCGCTCCTTGAGGTAAAGTACACATTCGCACTAAGCCTAAAGGAGTTTTCATTGTGGTTATGTCACGACTATCAATTGCTAACGGGAATTGGTCATATCCAGAATATAAATCACCCATTGAATAGATAGAATGTCCTGAAAATGATTCAGCAAACTCATCTACAATGGGTCCTGTTCCTACATTCCTTATGGTGACTTTATTGACGGGTTGGAGATCTTGAATAAAACGTAGTTTCCCATTCTTTTTAGGCACAGTGAACCATCTGTTTGAGTAAGGTGCAAAAGATGGCTCTAAAATTCTCATGTTTATCTTCTCCTTAAGTAGTTTCATTAGCTCAGGTAAGTGAGCCTTTGGAACAGGTATAGGACGAAGATTCCATGGAATATGTGGAATAGTAAAGATTATCATGGGTGCAACTAGCTTAGGATCTACACAACCAATCTCATGAGGATACATAGTAAAGGCTTTTCCATGGCTACGTATGACTCTCTCAAATTTATCTCTCTCTGCTGGCAAAAGAAAGTCATCATCTCTACCAATTTTCACTTGTTTGATTGTCTCATCTGTGAATGTATGTCCTATGTTTTTCTTATCCCGAAGAATTGGATCATTTTTCACATCAATAATTTTTTCATTACTTCCTTGAGGTAATGGTTGAGCTATGGGTTTGATTTTTTTGTCTGCAGTTTTGTACTTTGTTTCAACTAAGGCATCATGTGTTTGGTTAAATTTCGAGCACTTGTCAATATTGAGAGCATACTCTTGGATTAGAGCATACTCATCAAGGGAAGAAATAAGAATAATATGGGAATTAGAATTTTGTTGAAGACATAACTCTAACTCCTCAAGAGTAGAGAAACAATGAGATGTTTCAATCACATGCTCAATGTTCTCATCATGTTCCATGATTTTGTTGTTTTTATAATTTTTTTGGGTTTTTTGGATAAAAGACTTGGACAATTGACTCTTATGAAGAAAATCTAATCTAGAATGTGGAAAACAAAGTGACAAACTATTGAACAGGTTGGTTGGCTGCGAGATGTCAAACCAATATCCACTGTTGTCCCGTTCAACAATGGATTCTATCCGAAATTTTGATCATATGTAGCTCCAAACATGAATTGAGGTGCACAATCACTACAAGCATGCTCATGACCCTGAGTAACAATAGGTTTCTTTCTAATTGACAATCGATTCCTAGGATGATTCACTCCTACCGTCATGACTTGAAGTGATTGCACTCCATCCTTAGACTTAAATCTAGCATAGGTAGACCCATCATCCATGGCTTTAGTTTCCATACGACTCTCACAAATAAAGGGTTGACCTAAGAGAACTTCATAGGAGCAATTATCTTGAATAAAAAAGTGAAACTCTTCTGTGATTCCTCCTATGGATATGGGCACACTAGCACAAGCTCCATATAGGGTACCTACACCATTATCTGCAGTTCTCATACGCCATCCACAATCTTTATCTATGGGCCATCGAAACTTATCATAGACTTCTCTTGAAATCACATTGATTTCAGAGCCGGAATCTACTAATGCATTTACAGTGATAGTGTTCTTATCATTTCCTATTTTGACATGCATCTCTGATGTACCTCTAGACCAAAATGTTCTTTTAAAGTGGCTTTCAGGATTGTTTTCATGATTTTCATGGTCAAGTTGAATAGGTCCTAAGAAATTTTTATTAACATTTACTTCATCATCATCAAAGTCCTCTTCATCAGATTCATCAAAGTTTAAGGCTTCATTCATAGCTTGATCTTGATCTAGAGAATCTTGCATCTCAGTATCTAGATTAAGCGGAAACCTCTTCCTTTTAATTAGGCCGATAAAGTTATCTTTAAAAACAGGCTTTGCAATAGAGAAAACTTGTTCTAAAGACATAGTCACTTGACTCTTAAGCAAAATGTCATCTAAAATCTCCATAGGATCTATTTTTCTCTCAATTTCTGAAATCAAGATGGCTTTAGGTTTTCTCTTTGGTTTCTTTTGTTTTTGCTCAGGGTCTTGTTTTTTTTCATGTTCTCGTGTTTGGTCTTCAGTTTGTTTTGATTGTTCTTGTTTATCTAAAGGCTTTGGTTCTGTTCTTCTTTGCTTTGTCTTCTTCCCTTTTTGTTTCTCCTCTTGTTTTTGTTCATTGGGTTCTGATTCTTGTTTTTTATCTTTGGATTGTGATGTTTCTCCTTGCTCTATGATTGTTTCTATTCCCTCTGAGGTTTGTTTTCGAGTCACTCTTCTTTCACTAGGCTCAGCTTCATCTCTTTTTCGTTTTTCTTCTACATTGGATATGTGAGAAATAAGAGATTGATCTTCTATCGGTGACTCCCAAGCTGTTATTCTCCTAATCTCATCCCGTGCTCTTACTAAAGCCTCTATGGAAAAATCACCTTCCTTTGTGGGTTTACTTGATTCTACTTGTTGTTCATCAAGAGCTTCTAGTTTCACTCCTCTAGTTCCTACGTCCATTATGGTTATATTTTCATAATGTTTTTTCATTCCTCCCTTACCATAATTTCCTTGCAAAGGTAGCCTAGATCGATAGTCACAGATTTTCTTGTCTATGTCTATTACTAGTCGTTGCTCCTTAGCAGCCTTCAATAATTCACAATCTCTCAAAAAGTGCTCTAATGAATCACACCAAGGACACCTACGAGGGCCACGCACAAAACCATTTTGATTTTGAGGATTTTGATTAACTTGTGGTGGGAAATTTTGAAATTGAGGATTTTGTTGATAAGGTATTGCTTGAACAGGATAATTAGGATTTTGATAAGGCAATTGATGTATTTGAGGAGCTTGGGGAGCAACATGTGGTACTTGAGGTGCAAGAGGAGCTTCCATATTATACGGTTGATGATTTTGAAAATTTTGATTTTGAGGATTTTGAAAAGCTATTTGTGAAGCTTGAGGATACATGTTTTGATACATTTGAGGATTTTGCACATGAGGATGAGGATTTTGCATTGAAGGATTATGCATTGGAGGAACTTGATATGCTTGAGTAGGAGCTACTTGTGGATTTTGATTGGTAGCTATAACATGTTGATTAGGCTCTTGAAAAGTCATTGGGTTCATTTGATTTTGGAAAGTTTTGGTGTAACTAGATTGTAAAGCATCTATAGTCTTGGCCAAATTGGATTGTGTAGCAATAAGACTTTCCATTTGCTTAGTGAGAATTTCCACTTGAGATTGTTCGACTACACTTTTATTTGGCTCTACTTTAAAACCTTGATTAGGCTCCATCATTTGAGGAATAGGAGTAGAGTAAAAAAGCATAGCATGGGATTGTTCTCTAACTTGCTCCTTAGTTTGTGGAAGGCTAGCTTGAGGAAGACTAGTTTGCTCATAAAGCATGGATTGTCTTTGATGTCTATGGGCTACAGCCTCTACTACTTTACGCACTTTTTTCCAATTGTCAGTAAGACCATAGTGCTTATATGGTTCTTCTAATCGCCGTTCAACTTCCCTACGAGTTTCAGGATGAAGAAGCTTAAGAAAATTGATCACAAGATCAGGTTCCAAAGTTATCTTATCCTCATCAGGAAGTTGTTCATAGCGTCTAATATACTCATTTTGTAAGTGAGTAATAGAGCTACTAGGCTTTGGAGAATTGACCCATCGTAAGAATCCATCCCGATTATGTTGGCTATAATCTTCAAGATAGAATTCTTTGAGCATCTCCTTTCTAAAATCACTCCAAGGAAGACTATCATATTGAGTGACACGGTTTATGATAGAGCTATCAACAATTCGTTCAAAGAATGATATCAAAATATCTTCGGGAAGACCAAAAATCATAGCTTGCTCTTCAAACAAATCTAAGTAGCTTGTGATGTTGATGCCATTAAATTTTCCCTTCTCTCTCAACATAGAAGAGACTATTCTTTGGCCTTGTTTCTCAACAATAAGGGATTTGAATCCTTCCTCCATCTTGTGTGAATAAGCAAGTGATGCACGATGCTCTAGATCTCTCACAAATGCGTTTACTTCACGATGAAGATGTGCACGATATTGTGAGAAATCCAGTGCAACACTCAAGACTGATGATGATGATATGATGAGGATGAAAAATATGAAACAAAGGATATGGATCACAACCTCCCAACAAGATCAGAAGCAAATGCCACGAAGCGTTTCACGTCGGGTTCAAATGTGGAGGTGATCGCAATCCGGGTGGATCGGGTCCAGTCGTGGCACACACAAGGTGTATGAAGCTAATGAATGTTGGAAGCTTTAAGGACATGAAAGTGAAATTAATGTTGAGTATGGAGAAGAGAGAGATGTTGAAATGATTATGGGAATAGGAATGTAGGAGTGCAAGTTAGATTTATGAACATGAATGATAAGAATGAAAGAGAACCATACATACGAATGAAATTTGGAAGGAAGAATGGTCCATTGAAGGAGCTTCTTAAACACTTCCTAATTCCAATCCGTATGCATAGTCTTCTTTGGATGATATGTATGCATGACGAGAATAGATGGAACCCTTACACATAAACCAGTTTCGAAAGGAAGAATGGTCCAATATTGGAGCTTCTTATACACTTTCAGAAACTAATCAATATGTATGGGTATGTATGGATTATATGCATGCAAGTGAATTATGATGATAGAGTTTACTCACAAGCTCAAAGAAACATCCTCACTGGTTCAACGCAATACTGCGGAGCCTTCTCACACATAGAAGAAATAGAAGACATGTAAAAATACTTAAGAGACTGAGAGAGGAGACAAGAGACAAGTGACAAGTGACATGAATTAAAAGGATTTGAATTAAGTTACATGTAAAATATCGTCGTGGTACGTCATGCTAAGCAGTCTACTGATCAAAGGTGGTTCCGACCCTCAAACCATGACAATTCAACCTAATGTCACACGTAAGAAGGTGAGTTCCACTCCAGTGACCCTATGTCTGTCTAGGCTCGTAACGTCTAACTAAAGAAGTCTAAGACTCATTAAAATCAGCTCTAACTCACTCACACGCTCCACCGATGGTGAGTCAAGATAGAGATGCTGGTTTCAAGAGCCTATCCTAGATAGGAGTTCTAACTTAAATTTGAAACTAGGTTCTATACTCATACTAGCTCACCTTGGATCCTCACTCGCTCAACCGAGGGTGATCGTCTCAAGGAAACCGTAAGCTAGCATGAGCCCTATGGATGCCTAACAATGATGCTCTAGGAGTTTGGAGGGGGGTTTATATAGTTTTTTGAATGAATTTGGGCCCTTGGATCTAGAGAAATCAACTCTCAACTCTAGGATCACTACTTTCGATTACAACCATTTGATTAATCAAATCAATGGCTTGGAATTGTTCTTTCTATCAAATCTAGTGTAAAGGAGTGAAATTTAGGCGCCCTCATTCTCCACCATTGGATCCGGGGATGATCTGGATCGTCGGATCAGTGCTGACATCAATTCGGATAAGATAAGCCACTATTTTTGGAGAAACTTTGCATTATTGATCTTTAACTGTTAACAAAGTCTTCTTTTATGGAAAAAATTCGTGGATCCTCCTTCCTTTATGCTTTAGTGCATCTCCACCCTTGAATAGGAGCTCATCTTGACCGTACACCATGGTTCAATCATATTTTGTCATGTGGCAGCCCTTCAAGCCTTCAATTTTCTTATTCTAGAAAACTACGATGACCTTGAAAGCTGGACTTTGTGCTCTTTGACCCTCCAAAAAAACTTTGATGAAGATGAAACTTTGTAGGACTATGTTTCCAAAGATCTCCTTCAGGAATATGTAGGAAGAACTCCCATCTGAATCTCCCTTGTACAAGTTTGACTACATTTGGAAGCTTGCAAGGTGGCATTAAGGTGTCTAGGAAGCTCTGATAGCCTTGAAAATTTGTACAAATATGTAGCCACATATGATCTTTATACATGCCAAACCATATGGCTAACATAATTTTCTATACAAGAATTTGTAGGGTCAAACTAGAAAAATTACATTTTTACAAAATGAACATAGCATATCAATGTGCTACAAAATCCATTTTCTGCTGAAATTTGGGCTATAGACTGCCTTTGATAATCTTTACAAGTATATGGATTTTCATCTAATTTGGTGACAATGAAATTTTTGCCCTAATTTCCCAACTTTGACCAGCTTTGACCAGCTTTGACGCTACCATGGACTTTCTTGATTTCTTTGAAACTTTGTATGTGACCTTCCTTTGACATCCTTGATGCATCCTGGACTTCTCAGGGAATTCCGGCTACCTTCACCAAATATGTTTTTTGTAGGCCTTCACAAGTGAGAGAGGAGAGCAAATCTCGATGACAACGCAGACTATCGTATCGAATCTGATCACTTAACCGGAAAAATACAAATAGTTCACTTCGGCCTTACACAGTCCCTCGGAGGATGATAACCACACTATTCCGTGAAGAAAAAAATCCAACAACCGCGTATAACTTATCCCAAACAGATTCACAACACAAGACTACCGAATAGAACTCGGCACGACAGAAGGGATAGTAGAATAGTTAGATGCGAACAGAACAGAACAGAACTCAATATTCTCATCAATACCTTACACACAATCTCAAACAGGATGCTCGCAGTTTCCCAAACGGACTCAGTAAAACCGATTGAACAGAATACGTACACACACAATGCTGCACTTGTAATCTCCAAACACCTCGGCTCGAGACTTAATCAACACACTACAATACCCAGCAGAAGCAGAGACTCTTCCCCCAAAAACTGCCGGTCTTTACCGCTTTCCTTTGTGCGCTTTAAATAGAAGTCTGCTACAATGTTTCCGCGAATCCACTTTTTACGGCACCTGTCCGGGTTCATCCGTCCTGGTTCGGCGGCCCTCTAACACTGGCACGCACGGTGGACTCGAACCTGCAGGTGCATTACAGTCTGCAACATCTTTTTGCACTGCCTGTCGGTCCATACCAGGGTTTGACTCCCCAATCCTTTCTGACCGCACTTGTTCTAGTGGCGGAACAAGTATAGCCAGCCATCTCCTGCGAAAAAGTGTCCAGCTATTTTGAACACGGCTATCCAACTGTTGTTTTAATAAGTCGATGTCCACATTTGTCATCAATGTGGCATTTAGTTCTACGCCCTCATCTTTTAATATTTGCTTTTCGAATTCCTGCAATACTTGTATCCTTGACTGCAAAATTTCATTTTCGGCTTGCAGGTGAGCATTCAGGGTAGAAAAACTTGACATTTCGGTTTGAATTTGTGTTTGGATAGTTTGCTGCCACTGATTAAAGTCTTGGACATAATTTTTTTGCGGTGATCAATTCTGCCATTAGATGCCGGTTGTTACTCTGTAACACCTGTATTAAAGCTTCTTTGTCATCCAATTCTTTTTGCATTTGTGTCATTAATGAATTGGACTTAGTCATCGTGGCAAATAATAACTCGTTTTTGTGCTGAATCGCTTGTTCTTGTTGCCGTAAATATTGAGAAACCTCTTGAAGTTGGTTTTGCATCCTTATGACAAAATCGGGTTGGGGGTCGTCCGGTGCTTGCTCTGGACTGGCAGTTGGCAAGTTGTCTGCCATTCGTCGTTTAATGGACAACCGAAACAGCGTCCCTACTGTCTAATTCTGTGCGTTGTTACCTGTGTGAAAGAAAGATACATACGAGGTGGAGGGTTGAGCTGCTTCCTCAGGCTCTGTGTGGTGTTCTGAATTTATTTGATCATGTTCACCGGGATAAAAAGGGGGAGACCAGTGTAGCTGCTTATCCTTTACAGATTGGACAAAATTAAATATAGCAGCTAAATAGGCTGCTAGTCTGCTGTTGGTATGGGATCTTCTCTTATCCCCGACAATGATTTGTGCGTAGAGGTGGTTATAGAGCCAATGTGTCCAGCTAACCGAACCTCCTTCTTCGGCATGTAATAGGGGGGAAAAATTTTCTTTCGACATTAAGTCGAATTTTACTAGTAAACAAAGCTTTTCTAAATACCATTTAAATTGTTCTCGTCGGTGATAGGTGGCGTTTTTCAACATATAATACCGTCGGGGGCCTTCATAGTCGCCAAATTCCTTCCTCAAGTCCTCATTTGAACATTTAAGATATCGGGTACCATCATAGAGTGGTAGTTTAAATACGGCTGAGACGAGCTGGGGCGAAAATCGTACCTGATTGAGAATGAAGCCGCTGGTTTGTCGCATGCTATGTAATTGGTCCTCTGCATCGTCATTAGCAATCCACTGTTGCCACGGTAATTGGGCAAACTAGAGGAGCCCTATTTGTCGTAGCCAGTCTTCATTCTTTTGCGATTTGATGTCGAGCTCGATTTTAAATTCGGTGGAGAATTTATGCTGAGTCTTTTCTGATGCAGAAGTTACTGCGTCATCTGCTTCATTTTGTAGGGTAGTATCTGTTGTCGTTACCACTTGGGTCTGCGTATGGATGCGCTTTCTGAGTTGCCAACGGAGAATGTCAGATTCTGACATGCGTGGTTAAGGGTTGCTGCTGAAAGTTGCTAACTGGTGCTGAATCTCGAAGAATACTAATTTAGAAAGCTATGCTCTGTAAACGCATTTTATAAACACCGGTGCTTGAACGGCCATTTGCTATACTGATTGTATGTCAGTAGGACATGACTCTTCCCTCCCTTGATAATATTTGTATCAGAGTAAAAATCATTATGCCGCGTGTTATACTGTAGATTGGTACTAGACTGAACAAAACTTTTCATGTGCGAAAATGTCAGAAAATCAAAAGTTGATTATCACATTCATACATTATGAATTTGGATGGGCGAATATACTTATTCTTCGATGAGACCTTCGAGATACATAGTCCTAGCCGATCTAAATGTTCGAACTATCTTTTTCTTAGAGTTTCTAATAGTTGTTTTAGCGTATCAGGCTCTAGAAGCTGCGCATCTATTCTAGCAGAGCTAAGTGCGATTGCTTCGGTGAGCACATTCTCGGCTTGGGTCTGCACAAAAGCTTCCTGTAGATAGAAATCGTTGGATAGTGCGGCGTCCTTGGAAGTCTTCATTTCGTCCAGTTTGGTCTTTAGCTCTGTAATATACTCCTTTTGGTTGCGCACTTGGTTGTCTAGTCGTTCAAATTGCTGAGTTTGGAAATCTAGAGTTTTCTTGAATGCATCTCGATCTTTGCGCATCCTGTCGATATCCTTTAAGTGTTGGCCTTCCCGTATTAGTTGTGTTTTGAGGATACTGTTAACTTCATTTGCGCATTCTTCGGCTCGCCGTAACTGTTCTTGGATTTGTTCGGTTTCTTTCTATTGATCCTGATTCTTCTGGATGGCTTCCTGCAATTGAGTCTTCGTCTCTGCGATCAATTTTTCAAGGGAGGCGTTGATATCTTCTTTTTCGTGGAGGGTGACCTTCAGAGCTCGGATTTCTTCATGCGCGGCATGTAGGAGTCGATCTTTGGCTGCAAGTTGCTCGAGGGCTGCATCTCGTTGCTCTACTAGGGTCTGTTCTGTCGAGAATTTGGCTTGGAGCTCTGCTAACTGCGTCTGGAGCTGATGGTTCTCAATCTTTGTGGCTTCTATTTCTTCCTGGAGGGGGGTGATGTCAGCTTCTAGGACATCGACCTTGTATTGGTATTCGGCCTTCAGGTTGTCCGTGGTTTCCTTAAACTGTATGGGCAGCTGGTGTGATAACTGCATGAGGAACTGCCCCATGGAGGCTAGTTCCGAAAATACATTGGGTGGTGGTGGTTGACGAGGCTGAGAGGAGGTATCGGTGAGGAGATTCTGGGAGTTTGGCGGAGAGTAGTTAGGGGAGGAAGAGGAGGAGGGTGTAGGTTCAGAACCGGGTCCACGGGATGGTTTCGGTGGGATGTTGGGGTTGACAGGTGGGGTAGGCAGAACAGAGTCAGTCGTAGTTACCTCTGCAACGGTCTGTTGTTCGGCTTCTGTATGATTGATGGCTGCAATAAGTTCATCCAGTGCTTTTGTGGCAGTTTCCGGTTCATCCTGTTGATGCTCGGATTCCTTTTCGGTGGACAGTATCTCTGTATCTGCTTGGTTTTGCTGGTCTTGTTGCTCTGTCGAAGTGTCGTTGTGTATTGAAGTGGCGGTGTCGTGGTAAGTTTCTTCTTGCTTATCTTCTTTGGCGTCGTGTTTCTTTCCGGCGGATCCTTGGACTTCACTTTCTGAAGAGCTGATCCGAATTCGCTTCGTGCGGAAGAGTTGATTGATCTCTTCGTCGTCTTCTTCAGTTTCCTCGAGTGGTTGTGCTGATTCTTCGTGCCTAAGTGCTGGGCCTGTGGGTGGGGGTTGTGCGGCGAGAATGGTTGGGAAGAGGAAGGAGATGATGTGGGGAAGGCGAGAGCGCGGAGAGCTTCCCTTCTGGAGTTGTTTTACTATAGTGACGGATTCCTTATGGATTCGTTGGAAGAAGTAGGAGGCAAAGTTTACGGGTTCGCGGGTGGCTAACTCTAGGGTGGAATAGAAGGGGCGAGAGATGCCGTAGGTTCGTTTTTGCAGGTTGAGGATTGCTACGAGGAACTATAGGGCGGATCGTTCGGGTTCTGGGCGGCAGAGAATGGCATGATGAGGAGCGGGGAAAGAGTTCGGTCATGCGAGCGATAGGGATGCTAGGGCCATTTTCGCGTCCTTGCGGGGTGAGGCGGTAGGCTGTAGAGAAGGCTTGGAAGGTGATGACGCTTCTATATGGGAGGGAAGGGAAGACCCACTGTCGTTCGGTGATGGAGAATTGGGCGATGGCGTGGATGATCTGCGTGGAGAAGGGATGGACTTCCACTGAGTGCCAGGGCAACTCAGCGAAGTTAGCCAACCCTCTGCAGCGCAGGTATTCGCCGACGTCTGTCGGGATACCATCACGGAAAGCAGCGTAGTTGGCTAACGCTTCCATGGTATTCAGGAGCACACTTACAGGCAACACAGAGGACAGGGATAATACGTGTAATCTTGAGAACACGATAACGTTTATGGCGCAACTGATGAGGTTAAGTAAGGAGAACACGGTGGGGGTGGGAAGGGGGGGGTGGGTATCATTGTGCGGTGCGGGACTAGTACTGGTTTTTTCATGCAGGCGTGCGTGCTTGAGTGACCGGTAGGGATGGGCGGCTGGTAACATAAAGATTCGTACAAAACACGACTAAAAAAGGGAGAAAAAAAGAAAAAAGAAAAACGCAAAAATTTATACAAAACGCGGTTCGCCGCCGAATAATTTAATGCGTACTAGTAGTGGGGTAATACGGCCGCAGCTTCGACCCATTGATTACCTTTGGAAGCGGATTTCCGGTCAATGTAATCAACCGAAAAGTTGCCGGACCGATTTGTTCTGAGATCTTGAAAGGGCCGAACCATCGTAGTTTGAATTTTCCTGCTGCTCTATCCGATTTTGCGTTATAGAAGAGTACAAGCTGGCCTACCGAAAATATTGGAGTTTTCAAATATCGATCGTGTGTCTTGGCTTGCCTTAGTTGTACTTCGCGCATAGTTAAAAAACTGAGCCATCGGTGCTCATCAAGTTCTCTGAGTGCGTCCATTCTTGCTGTTAGTGAATATTCTGGTAGCATTTTCTGAGTGATTGCTACACGCAGACTTAGGATGACTAATTCCATGGGTGCTATTGCTTCTAAGCCATAAGCTAGTTTGAAAGGTGTCAAGCCTGTTGTTACCTTATATGTAGTCCGGTATGCCCATAATATTGCAGGTAGTAGTTGATCCCATCTTTCCGGTGCTTCCATGATCAATTTCCGGAGGATATTCAACAGTGATTTGTTTGTACTTTCGGCCAATCCATTGGCACGTGGATAATAAGGAGAGCTAAAATTATGTGTAACCTGGAATGATTGTGTAAGAGCCTTCATTAGATTGTTCACAAAGTGAGTGCCTTGATCTGAGACAATTTCCAGGGGTAAGCCAAATCGTGGGAAAACATCCGTGAGTAGACATTTTGCTACCGTAACCGCTGTAGCAGATCGTAAAGCCCATGCTTCTGCCCATCTTGTTGCATAGTCTGTACAGGTTAGTATGTATTTGTTGTTACTGAAGACTGCTGGGGGTGTAATTGGACCGATAAAATCTAGTCCCCATTTCTAAAATGGTTCGAGTGGTAAGATGGGTTGTAGTGGAAAAAGATGCCTTTGCAAAGGCTGACCAGTTCTTTGACAAGTATCACATTGTTTAACAAACTGTGCGACATCTCTGTACATCGTTGGCCACCAGAGACCTCCTTGTAGAATTTTCCGGTGAGTTAAGTCTACTGCAAAATGGCCACCAGAAGGAATTGAGTGCGCCAAAGTGATAACTGAATTAACCTCATGAGGTGGAATACAGCGAAGTAAGATTCCAGTATGATCTGTATAATATAGTTCTCCTGCTACGAGCCCGAATCGACGGCTAAAGACTGCCAATTTCCTTCGAACTGCCTTGATGGTCTCAGATGGGAAGCATCCTTCGGTGAGAAAAGTTAGAATCTGATCATAGTATGTAGAAGGTGCTTGTGGGTTGGCCGTCTCATCGGATAGTGGTTCAGCATTATAAATCGCAGGAATCGTGTCATCTATGCCTAGCGGAGCTTCACCGGAATCCAGGCGAGATAAAAAATCTGCTAGTGCATGTGCATTTCCGGGTCGGTGAATGACGTCATAGTCGAATTCTTGTAAAAGTAGCACCCATCGTGCTAACCGTCCTCCTAAATGCTGCTGTCTTACTAGATAAACAAGGGCAGCATGATCCACATGAAAGGTAAATTTCCGGCCTAATAAATAATGTCTGAACTTTTTAATTGAGTAAATCAATCCGAGGCATTCTCTTTCAGTAGTGGAGTAATTCTTTTCTGCCGGTGCAAGCCTTCTACTGGCGTAATAAACAGGGCGAAACCACTTATTTGTTTGCTGCATCAGAATACTGCCAATTGCAATATCTGAAGCGTCGACAAAAACATGGAACGGATTGTCCCAGTACGGTGGTTGTAAAATTGGAGCTTGTGTCAAGAGATACTTGAGCCGATCAAATGTAGTTTGGCATTCTTCAGTCCATTCAAACTGTCGGGGAGTTTTTGTGATTAGCCTGTTTAATGGTACTGCTAGGTGAGCAAGCCATCGTAAGTGTCTGCCATGCCACCGTATTTGACCCATGAAACGCATTACTTCTTTTGGAGTTGTGGGTACCGGGGCTTCTAAAATTGCCAAAATTTTATCTGGGTCTACTCGGATACCTTGAGCAGATACAATATGCCCAAGTAGTTTGCCACATGAAACCGCAAACACGGATTTGTTTGGGTTAAGACAGAGTCTATATTCTCTACATTTATGAAAACAACATCGTAAATGACTTAAATGTGTTATCATCTTCCCAAAGATCGAGAAGTCGTCAAGATATACTTGCATGAATGAAGTGAGATAAGGAGAAAATATCTCCTGTATACATCGCTGAAATATGCTTGGTGCATTTCTTAATCCGAACCACATTACGGTGCAGGCGAAGACACCCCAATTGGTAATGAAAGCAGTTTTTGCTATATCTTCTTCAGCCATTCTAACCTGATTGTAACCGCTATATCCGTCTAAGAATGAATACATTTCGTGGCCTGCTACCCTATCAAGCATAGTATCCAGAAAGGGGATCGGGAAAGGGTCTGGTACTGTTGCTGCGTTCAATTTCCGGTAATCTACACAGATTCGTAGTTGCTTATTTTTCTTTGGCACAATCACAATTGGTGAAATCCATTCAGCATGTTCTACTGGTACAATGAATCCTACTTTTAATAATCTGTCAAGTTCGTCTTTTACCTGAGAGGCATAATTGGGATTCATTCGATAGCTGGGCTGCCTATTTGGTTTAGCTTCAGGCTTCAGCATGACTCTGTGCTGATATATGCGTGGATCTAATCCTTTCATATCTTTGTAATCCCATGCAAAGACGTCTGAGAATTCGCGAAGGAGCTGCATCAAATTAGCCTGAAAATTTTCCGACAAGTTTTGCTTTATTTTTACAGGACGAGGATTATCCTTGTCTCCCAGATTGTACGTGATCAACTGGTCTTCAGGGACATAAAATTGTTGTGGGTTCTCTGTATCCTCTGTTGGCTTGAATAATGGTTGTAATTCAGTATCTGCTTGGTCAGACTGTTCGGTGATAGCTACTACTGCACAAACTGAAGTGTTCCAGTTATTAATGATAGACTGTAGATCAACAGTTCCTAGAGACATCAAATCGGCGTTATTCTTCAGAAATTGCTCTTCTTCATCATCTGATAGTCCATCTAACATATGAACTGGTTCAGCGAGATAAGGTCTGGCGTGAAGTTCGCAGGGTTGTATAGCATCTAGTTTTACCACATATTTACGATTGGCATCCTTGAATGTGAGCTCTTGTGCAGACCAGTCCCGTATTACCTTTGCATGCTTCAGCCAAGGTCGGCCGAAAAGAAGGTTGTAATCCAAGGTGGATTCGGGTAGATCTAGTATAACAAAAGTCATTTTGAAAGTCGTACCTTGTAGAGTAATAGGTACATTCCGTACAAGTCCTACGGGATGGACTCTAGATTGATCAGCCGTTCTGACGAAGAATTGAACTGGTTCGATTTCGGTCCAGCCTAGCTTTTTACATAATGCTGCGGTTGCAATGTTTACGCCAGAGCCTCCGTCAATTAATACCTGCGTGATCTTCTGATTCTTATACCATACTATAATCAAAGGCACTGCATGATCAACCGTAGAATCAGATTCTGGTTGAACTGCAGCGGTTGCTGGAATGCAAGAAGGTGCCGGGCTGAAATGTTGTTGAAACTGTTGCCGAATTCCACGTACTAACGTCAAAAGTTGGCCGAGAGGTAGGGTGATAGATGCCTTGGATAAAATTTCCCAGGCCTGTTGAGATTGGTTATCCTGCTCTTTTGAACTTGAAGTTTCTGCTGTTGCTGAAGTATCTGCTGTTATGTCTTCTGCTAATGGTTGTTCTACTGCTGCTTCTTTTTCTTGCATTCCTTCCTTTGCTGCCGAGGTCTGAGTCACCGGAATGGGTTCTGGGAACACTGGTGGTTCTGTAGCGGTCCAGTGACTAGCCTTGGTATACATCCTATGTTGTTCTCGTATCCCTGGTTCAAATACTTCTGCTGCTGGTTGCAGTTGTTTACCTGATCGGGTCTGGACTGTAGCAGTTTGTGTTTCTACCGGAGTAATTTGTACCATATTGGTCATTGGGTTTTGCCGCTCCTTCTTCCTTTGATCATACTCAGCTGCGTCTTTGCAATATCTTCTAATGTGTCCGAATTCACCACAAAAATGACAGCGTGGCGGTGGTAAATTGGGGTTCTCCGGAGGTGGTCCGTTCTGCCATCGGTTGGCATTATAATTGTTGTTCCTTTGTCCTCGGTAGTTCCGATATCCCTATGGTTGATTGTTTCTCAGTTGCGGAGGTACATAGTGATTTGCTGCCTGTCCATGTTCTTGAATAACAGCATTGACTGTTGCTGTTCCCTGTATTCTAGCATTGTAGACACAATTTCCGGTGGAGTGTCCGGCAGTGTTGCAGATAGCGCAGAATGTTTGATTTAGCGCACAGTTAGCACTTGTATGTCCTGAATTTTTGCACGTGGTGCAGTATACTTGCCTGGTTATATCTTCAGTCATATTTTTGTTTGTCCTTAACCATTCCAAGTCTTCTGAAAATCCACCAACCTTGGATTCCAGTTGTAAAGCCATAGCGATGACTGCATCCAATGTCATTGCTCCAACACATCTAATAATCATGATCTGCTTCAATTGCGGGTTTAAGCCATTGATAAACCATTGAGTGATGATGTCATCAGGTAGATTAGCATGTGCTTGTGGTATCTGCCGTAGATGTGTTCTGAAGAGAGTAGCGTATTCCTGGACAGTCTGATTTGCCTTCTGTCGGTTGTTCTGTAGATAATCAAAGATTTCAGCAGGATTCTTCTTCAGTCTAAATCGTTGTAGAAAGGCATCTCGTACTGCATCATAGGTACCGAAATGATTAATGTCGTATTTCGTAAGCCATCTAGCCGCTTCATTGACCAACGTAGATTGAAAAACAATGGCCTTGTATGCCTGATCCGGTGGATGGTTGAGGACTGCATAACTGATCTCGAAAGTGCGTACATGAGCATCCGGGTCATCTCCTGGGAATCCACCAAATTTAGTGTAGGTTACTCCTATTGGAGGCAGCCTTGATTGAACTAACTGTTGTTGTTGTTGTTGTCCGTTCATCGTGGGTGTCTCTGGCCCTGTATCTTGAGGTTGATTAGTTGTACTCTCAGAATCTGGATCGCCGGACGGCGTGCCTTCGGGTGTGCTGTTTTTGCGCAGGATACTTCGGATCTCTGCTTCGAATAGCTCTCCTTCTTTCTGGATGTCCAATATCCGAAATCTTTCTTCCAGACACGCGGGTCTGGCTGAGGATTCTGCAAAAAATGCTAATCCTTGACCGCCAGTTGATGTTTCTATCACAGGAATATCATCGGAATGAGCTAACAGTCTACCAGACTGTAGCGTTTTTTCGCTTTTACTGATTTCTTTTCCTAGAGTTTGTCTAATTTCCAGCGGCGTATTGATAGATTCTGGAATTACTGTATTTTGGTTAGGCTGGGTCGAGGTGACACCAGCATGTACCAAAGGCACTGATCGTTCCACCGGAATATGACCGGAATTAATTCTAGCGTCCTTAACTTGCTCGACCATTGAGTCCGGTCGCGTTATACCTTCTTCTCCTAGAGTTGTTTTTTGTACTTTTCTTGTTCCCGTCGTCTGGGTCCTAGGATACGTTTCACCAGACCGAGTAACCGGCATGTATCATTGCCTAGTGATATTATCTGAACAGTTTACAACAATCTGGGTCTGTTGCTACTGTCAGTAAATCAAATGTTACTGGATGTTTTCTTCTTACAAACCGCTTACCACTCTAATGCCACTTTCTCTCAAGTAACTCGTAATCAAATACTACTTTACCACAGAGATTGTTAAACAGTTGCTACTTTCCCACAGACGGTGCCAAATGTTAAATGTAAAATGGGTTATAGGTTAAACTGATACCGATTAAGCGTTACTTTACGTTCTATTCAAATGCTTCTCTTTCACTTGGTTCCAAATCTTTAACCGCGATCGTTCTCTTAGCCACGTGGGTTCTTGGGAGTGGTAGGGGTCTGTTAGACAGAGGCCCTGTACTATTTTCCCAACTTTTCACACACTCATAAATACTCCATCATGTCTTAGCTCAGTGGTTGATTCTGACTACTGACAACTATTCGGCAGGCGGAAACTTAGGACTTCTGGACTGAATCTGCTATAGTAATAGAGCAGAGGTCCTGTTCTGACTTATAACTAGTAGAATACTCAACTTCATTAATTGGATACTACTCAATATGCTGCTTCCGTGTGACAGACATGTATACCGAACAATAATACAACAGACAACTATAATCGAGATTACGCAAACTTATCGTATACCGACTCAAGCAACAAGTTCCTACCACAGTTGATTCATCACACTTACCAATGCTTCTGTTCATGTACAGACCTTTACCGATACAAGTTCTTCCTGAGATCGGAGTCCTCAGTGAACGCAGACTATCGTATCGAATCTGATCACTTAACTGGAAAAATACAAATAGTTCACTTCGGCCTTACACAGTCCCTCGGAGGATGATAACCACACTATTCCGTGAAGAAAAAAATCCAACAACCGCGTATAACTTATCCCAAACAGATTCACAACACAAGACTACCGAATAGAACTCGGCACGACAGAAGGGATAGTAGAATAGTTAGATGCGAACAGAACAGAACAGAACTCAATATTCTCATCAATACCTTACACACAATCTCAAGCAGGATGCTCGCAGTTTCCCAAACGGACTCAGTAAAACCGACTGAACAGAATACATACACACACAATGCTGCACTTGTAATCTCCAAACACCTCGGCTCGAGACTTAATCAACACACTACAATACCCAGCAGAAGCAGAGACTCTTCCCCCAAAAACTGCCGGTCTTTACCGCTTTCCTTTGTGCGCTTTAAATAGAAGTCTGCTACAATGTTTCCGCGAATCCACTTTTTACGGCACCTGTCCGGGTTCATCCGTCCTGGTTCGGCGGCCCTGTAACAGTGCCAATTTAGTTGGTACAGATCGAATCTGATATATAAGCACTAGAGCTCCCTCTTCCACCTTATTGGTCCTTAAGTGTCTGTCATGAATGTGTTTCCTTTCTTCCTGCTTTTCCTGCAGCCTCTTCATAGCTGTTTCCCTACATTCCTCCAATGCTACCAATCTTCTAATGTGAGGGTCAACATCAATTCTTTTTGCTTCAATTTCTTTTCTGATGATGAATTCGAAAGGGGCTAATGCCTCTTTCCCATAGACTAGAAGAAATGGGCTCTCTCCCGTGGTGCCCCTTCTGGTTGTTTGAAAAGCCCATATTGCACCAATGAGGGCTTGTGACATGAACTATGATGATGAAAGGCTAATTTGCGTAGTAATCCAATCAAATTTTTTTTAGAAATTTCTGCCTGTCCATTTGCTCTCGAGTAGTATGCACAGGATTTCTTATGGAAGATCTTGTACCTATCAAAGGTTATTTGCAACAACTTCTTTACAAAGTGAGTGCCTCTATCACTAGTGACTTCAAGTGGGCAGCCAAATCTTGAGAATATTCTTTTATACATAAACTTGGCTACTGTAGTGGAAGTACAATCAGCATTAGCCTTAGCTTCTACCCACTTAGTAGAATAACATGTGGCCATCAAGATATACTTCTTACCACCAGGTTGACCAGTTGGGCTGATTGGTCCAATGAAATGAAGACCCCATTGTTCGAAAGTTAGCCATCCAGTGGAGATTACTAACGGTTGAAAATTCAGTCTACTAGGCTTGGGAGCATATCTCTGGCAGATATCACATCCTTTGGCAAAATTGATAGCATCTTTGTAAACATGAGGCCACCATAATCCCCTGTGGATAATTTTGTGAGCCAAGTCCTCTCCTTTGAGATGCCCTTCATTGTGTGCTGCTTCAAGCAAAAAATTCACCTCCTCTGGATAAACACATTTTCTCAAGATACCATCATGACAATATTTATAAAAATGGTCATTTATAAGTGAATATGCTTTTGCTTTAAAGAGTAATCTCCTCCGTTATAATGGTTTTATGTTCTCAAGGAATTTTCCAGAAGTGAGAAAATGTAGAATTTCACCATACCACTCAGTTTGAGCCTCTACCGCGAAGAGACTACTATCTACAAGTTCATCATTAATGCATGTCGCCTTTTTGCTCATAGCCATCCTTGACACCTGATCTGCCATGTAGTGTTCTTTTCTTGGCCTAATATGAATCTCAAAATCATACTCTTGAAATAGTAGTAACCAACGCCAAATCCTTCCAGCTACTCTAGGCTTATTAATTAAGTATTTGAGGGGCTGATGGTTAGATATGAAAATGAAATGCACACCTAGAAGGTAGTGCCTGAACTTTTGGAGTGCGAAAACAATAGCCAAACCTTCCCTTTTTGTAGTGCTGTAATTTCTTTATGCTCTGGGAAGTAGTCTGCTAGCATAAGCTATAGGTTGATCCACCTTCGGCACCTTGGGCATGGAGGGTTGAGCCAAAACTGCTCCTACTGCATGAAGACTAGCATCTCTATGCACATGAAACTCTATTGACCAGTTAGGAACAGTTAAGAGTGGAGCAGTACATAGCCTCAATTTTAGTTCAAAAAATGCCTTTTCAGCCTCAGGACTCCATGAGAAAGGAATCTTCTTACTCTTAAGCCTTGACAGAGGCTTAGCTATTTCTGAATACATCCGTATAAATCTCCTATGGTAGCCTACATGGCCTAAAAAGCTTTGTACTTCCTTATGTTAAAAAATCAAGCTTCAAAGTACAAATTCGTGGGCAAACTAATTTGTACAAGTGGAGCAATGTATGAAGGCCTCAAGTCACGAGATTTCCCCAAAAGGAATCACTCAACCACTCCCCAAATCATTGCAATCAATTCCTCTAACTTAGAGAGGAGCAATTTTAGGAAAAGAGGTTCCTAGATTGTAGGAGTCTACTTGCTCTATTTAAAATAGGCTTGGATCATGACTTTTTGTGTGATCCCGTGCGTTTCTTTGGTGTATTGGAGTGTTCTTAGAGTGCTGGAACTCCAGCAAGCAACCCCCTAACTTAAGCAAGCCCCCTTCTTGCTTCCATCCCAAGTTTGGGTTAGGATATCTCGCTATCTATGCTAGCAGTGACTAGTCTCTATTTCTCTGAGTTGTATCCATTGGTTCTCCTATTGTAGAAATGAATTTGCTGTGATTTTACTCTTGTTGGATAGCTAATATAGTCCTCTAATTGTGGTTCAAATCTCGGGATCTTTCTCTGCATATTCGTTGCGTTATTGTATCTGGAGTGAAGGTATGTCTCTGCACAGGTCTGTGAGAGTGTTGACAAAGTAGCCTAGCTTGCAGACATTTCCATTTCATGTGTGAGCATCCATTTTAGATGAAATTTGTCTTGTTAGAAAGCTCTCTAAGTCTACTTTAAGTGATTAAAATATCTCTGGAAATATCTGTACCAGCTCTGAGAAATAACCAGAACACTAGAACAGTGTCCAGTTGAGTGTACCTTGGGAGGTCACATTTCGCTTCTAGTTGCATAGGGAGTTGTCAAATCTCCCAACAGTGGTATCAGAGCATTTTGAAGTTCTTGGAGGGCATCCATTACAAAGCAAAAGAACTATTTGAGTTGGAGTTTAAAAGGTTTCTTCACCAAAGGAAGCTGGACAAAGATTTTCATCAAGGGAGAGCACTCGATCATCGTCAAGTGAAGCATACTTGGAGTTTATCAAAGGAGATCTAATCTTGGAGGTAACATCAGTTTACTTTTGCATCACTAGCACTTAATGGAGGTACTGGCGTCCCATTACAATGCTCCAAACAGGATACAAGATCATTGCCAAAGTCATTGCCAACAGAATCTCTTGCCACTTGAGAGCGTGGCTAAGCGAGGACCAAAAAGGTTTCATCAAAGGCAGGTCAATTTTGGAAACCATCATAGATATCTGGGAAGGTCTTGAATTTGCAAATGAGTCTAAACAAGACGTAGTTTTCCTCAAGATCGACTTTGACAAAGCCTAGGACAGGCTAGAATGGGACTATATTCTACAGTCGCTACATGATCTTGGTTGTAGTCAGAAATTCACCAAGATGATCGCGACCCTTCTCGGAAACGCATCGACCCAAATTAACATTAATGGAAATCTTTCAAAGGTGATCAAACTTAGAAGATCTATCAGACAAGGGTGCCCATTAGCTCCCCTTCTCTTTGCCATTGCCACGGAAGGGCTTAGCAGGCTGGTGGAGCATCAGGTGGAAGCTGGTAACATTAAAGGCCTTCGTTTGCCGCATGACCACAGTCAGATCACCATGAGACTTTTTGCCGATGATATGAACGCTTTTGTGCACAATGATAGTACGAGCCTTGAGACGTTCTGGAAGTGTCTTGCTACTTTTTGTGAAGCCTCTGGATCCATAACCAACCACTCTAAGACCGCCTTTAGAGCTATTGGTGGACCACAGCCCGGCCTTCTCATTGATCATGGCTGTCAAATCATTCCGCAGGGCCAAATTTTTCGGCTTCTTGGGATTCCCTTGGGGTTCGGCGTCTCTATGGAACAGCGGTGGAACTGGGTGCTTGCCAAACTCGAAAACAAGCTTAACTATTGGAGAGGTATGCAAATCAATCTTGCTGGTCGCGCTATGGTTATCAACACGTTCCTCTTATCATCTACCATTTATTTCCTTTCTTGTTGGAGACCGAAAGAGCATGATCTGTCCAAACTGGATAGTATTTGTAGAAACTTCCTTTGGACGGGCGACCACAATAGGAGGGTGGTGCCTAAAATCAAATGGTCCATCTGCACTAGCCATAGAGATAGTGGGGGACTTGGTATCTTGGACATTGGGTGCATGGCTAACAAACTGTCGGCCAAATGGATGATTAAGGCTTGGTGCAACGGGGAGGCCTTGTGGGCCAAGCTGATCTTCAGAAACAAGGATGAGTTGGCGCTCATGGGTTTCCCAAATTGGAAGAATCTTGACATCTTGACCTTGCTGTTTTCCCCGATCCCCGTCTTCCCGAAAGGCTCTAATCTGGTGTGCTCCCTTTGGAAGAGTTGGAATAAAGTCAAAAGCTTCACAAGAATTAGTGAAGACTGGAAGTGGGCTGCCGGTATCAGACAAAACGACTCTATCTGGTTTCCGATCCATGGCATCAGGAGTGTGGAATCTTGGAACATTCAAAATGCCAAGAAGCTATGGAACAAAGGCTTCAAAAAATGGAAACATCTCTGGAAACAAGACACCAACCGCTGGATCAACTTTGAGGATATTGATCCTAGCATCAACATCTCGCATGAAGAATGGAACACTTTGCAAAGCAGATGTCTCGCCTGGGACCGACATAAAGATCACCTTCTCATGGGACACGACATGTCGAGCTCGCTTGGTCTCAAATGGCACAATGGGAATAGCCTATCAAAAATCCCGAACATCAAAGAAATGATCGACTATCAGGTTAACCTCAACAAAAAGTGGTGCCTGTCATGGACGCGGCTTCGGTGGGACATGAAGCTCATGGCTATGTGGCACCCCCTCATAGAAATCAAAAATTTTGTCCTCTTATGGAAAATTCTTCATCATGGAATCTGGACCAACCTTAAGGCTAGCAAAATTTGTGGGATCCCTCCCTGGTGCAAACGCTGCCATCGGTCTATCGAAGATGTTTCACACATCTTCTTTACCTGCCCCAACTCCAACAGACTCTGGCAGGTGGTTGGAAAGAGAATTAGACTTCAAAAACGTCTTAGTTGGCAGCAAGCCCTGCTGGGAGAAGCGATCGGCTGCTCCGCGTCTCTCTGGAACGCCATCAGAGGGGATGTACTATGGAAAATCTGGCGGGAAAGATGTGCTGTCAACTTCGGTGACTCCCCCAAGGAGTGGTCAATTGAGAAATCGCTGTTCCTCCTTGGCAAAAGGATTGTCAACTGTAAAAAATCCCCCCCCTTTAGGCATCATCAAGTACTCCTTTTGATCGATAACAAGCTTAAACCCAAGTGGGCCCCACATGAGGGTGATGAGAGGGTAATTAACCTTCTTTGTAATGCCATCTAAGCTCTGTAAAAGCTTCCCCTGCTTTGTGGGATTTGGGGGGTCCCGTGGGCACTAGTCCCCTTTTCTTGTACTCTTCTTTATTTAATTCAAGTCCGGGAGAGTAGGCTATTGCCGAACTTCCTTTATATTAAAAAAAAAATCTTAGGGAAAGCAAGATATGGCTGAGTTCAACACTCAAATAGAGAAACTTGACAAAGGCAACTATCAGCCTTGGAAGTTTCGGATGTCAAACTATCTCATGGGCAAGGGTCTTTGGGCTTTGATCAGTGGGACTGATCCAAGACCTAGGTTGGTGGATAATCCAACCAATGACCAGCTAAGAGCATTTAGGGAATGGAATGAGCGTGACAAAAGAGTTATTTTCATTCTTTCACAACACATTAGCAACAGTATGATAGGACACATTCAAGACCTAGACTCAAGCATGAGAGTTTGGGAAACTTTGAGAGGAAGGACAAGAGGAAGAGGAGGAAGACATCAACAATCAAGAAGCCAAGATGGTCAAGGATGCTACATATGTGGACGACATGGACATTATGCAAGGGATTGCTATCAAGGGAGCAACCAAAGGAGTTACAACAAAGCCTCAACATACAAAGGGCAAGGTAATTATGCATCCACTAGCTCTGAGAATGAAAATCTCCTTATGATGCATATGTATGGAAGCTCAAACAATGTAGATACTACATGGTATATCGATAGCGGTTGCAGCAACCATATGAGTTGCGACCAAACTTTGTTCACTAATCTACATGCTCCAAGTGGTAAAGGGCATGTGGAAACAGGGGATGATACAGCCCATAAGATCACACACATAGGTGATGTGGTTTTGGATGGCAAAGAGCAAGGAAGGTGTCTCAAAGATGTGCTTCATGTACCTACAATCACCAAGAACTTGGTATCTGTGGGACAAATGGTGGACAGAGGCTACCAAGTGAGATTCAACAAAGGAGGATGCTTTGTGGAGAACCCAAAACAAGGTTACAAGCTGGTTGCAAGAGGAAAGAAGCAAGGAAGATTGTTTACATTAGAGGTAAAAGTAAATCCTTCACATCATGTATACTTTACTTTTGGTAATAAGCAAATTGCGGAGTTGGACTTGTGGCACAAAAGAATTGGCCACATCAACATTCAAAGGATGAAGGAGATGCAGCAAAAGAGGCTAGTAGAAGGTCTACCAAGTTTTCAAGGTCAAGGAATGAAGAACTTATGTGAAGCTTGTGAGATGGGTAAGCAATCAAGACTTCCCTTCAAGAAGAGTGGATACATCAGTCAACATCCACTTGAATTGGTTCACACAGATGTATGGGGACCAACCAAGGAGCCATCCCTAAGACGGAATAGGTATTTTGTGACTTTTATAGATGATTGTACTCGCATGGTTTGGATCTATTTCATAAAGCAAAAATCAGATGTCTTTCAATGCTTTAAAATGTTCAAAGCTATGGTTGAGAAGGAGACAGGTAACTACATAAAGAAGCTAAGGTCCGATGGAGGGGGAGAGTACTTCTCAAATGAATTTTCAGATTTTCTTTGGGAGCAAGGCATCAAAAGGCAAGTAACATGCAGGTATACACCTCAACAAAATGGGGTTGCAGAAAGGAAGAACAGGTACATTGCAGAGATAGCTAGGACAATGTTGAATGAAATGAATATGCCCAACCATTTTTGGAGTGATGCAGCCAATACAGCCATATACCTCATGAATAGGGCTCCAAAATTAGGAATACACACCTCAACACCTTATCAAGCTTGGTATGGTAAGAAACCAAACCTCTCCCACCTCAAAATATTTGGTTGCACATGCTATGTTCATGTTCCTAGTGAGCTAAGGCATAAGTTGCAAGCAAAGTCAGAAAAGTGTGTCTTCATTGGCTATGCAAATGATCAAAAGGGTTTTAGGTGCTTCAATCCAAATACAAAGGAGCTCAAAGTATCAAGAGATGTAGCTTTTGATGAGCTACTTCCATGGTACAAGAAGGTAGAGTATTTGCAGGAACATGAAGATGATGGATCTAGGCATGAAGAAGCTCAAAGACAAACAAGTATTGAACTAAGTGGTCATCAAAGCTCAAGTTCAGAGGATGAAGATCAGATTTCATCACCTTGGAAAGGGGGAGCAAGAGGAAATTCAGCATCAAGTCATTCAACAAAAGGGAGAGCAAAGCTTGTGGAGCTAGACAATGATGGAGTTGAAGTGAGCAGTGAAGATCATGGAGAATCTTTACATGTACCAAAGCATAAACCAAGAAATAGAAGGTTCATACCTCCAAAAGGTGAAGAGAGGAAGTCCTTAAGGCCAAGGTATCAAGTAGATAGGCTCACATATGATTCATTTATGGCAACTCATTATGCTTATATGAATAAAGTTGTAGAAGATCGTGAACCTACATGTTTTGAAGAAGCAAATAGGTATAAAGAATGGAAGGAAGCTATGAAGGAAGAGATTGAAGCACTTGAAGAAAACAAGACTTGGAGTCTTGTGCCCAAGAAGGATGGCTTGAAAGTGATAGGAAGCAAGTGGGTCTACAAGGTAAAGAGGAAAGCAGATGGGACTATCTCTAGGTACAAAGCAAGGCTTGTTGCAAAGGGATTTGCACAAACATATGGAGTGGATTTTGAAGAAACGTTCAGCCCTATGGCTAAAATGAGCACCATCAGAACCTTAATAGCTATGTCAGCCACCAAAGGATGGAAATTATACCAATTGGACATCAAGAATGCATTCCTCAATGGAGACTTGGAAGAAGAAGTGTATATGGAGCAACCACAAGGTTTTGTAAGTAGTAAATTTCCTACATATGTTTGCAGGTTGAAAAAGGCTCTTTATGGCCTAAAACAAGCACCAAGGGCTTGGAATCATAGATTGGTGGAATATCTTATCAAGTGTGGATACAAACAAAGTGATGCAGATCACTCTCTCTTCATGAAGCAAAGAGGTGAACTAGCTGCCTACATTTGTGTTTATGTTGATGATCTTATTATCACAGGTAATGACATAAAGGGAATTGAAGACATCAAATCCAAGCTAGGTAAAGAATTTAAGATCTCATATCTTGGGGAATTGAGGTACTTTCTTGGCATTGAAGTTGTTTACAAACAAGATGAAATCATGTTGATGCAAAGGAAGTACATTGTAGATGTACTTGAAAAGTTTGGAATGATAAACTGCAAGACAATCTCCAATCCAATGGAGGTTAATTTGAAGCTGAGCTCTAGTGATGGTAATCCTCTTGAAGATGACACTTTGTATAGGTCTATTGTTGGATCACTTAATTATGCAACCATCACAAGACCCAATATAGCTTATGGAGTAGGCGTCTTGTCACAATTTATGCATAGTCCAAGGACTACTCACTTGTTTGCAGCAAGAAGAATGATTAGCTACTTAAAGGGTACTATAAATGAAGGATTATGCTATGCATATGATGATGATTTGCAGGTCAAGGCATACTCTGATGCGGATTGGGCCGGATCCAAAGAAGATAGAAGAAGCACTAGTGGTTATCTAGTGATGCTTGGAAGCAAAGTTATATCTTGGATGTCAAAGAAGCAACCGACAGTTGCTTTATCATCTATAGAGGCTGAGTATAGAGCACTTGCACAAGTCACATGTGAACTTATGTGGCTTAAGAAGTTGTTTATGGACTTGAATTTGCAGGTTGATACATATCCTATCTATTGTGATAACTTGAGTAGCATACACCTCGCTTCAAACCATGTTTTCCATGCAAGAACCAATCACATTGAAGTGCATTACAACTTCATAAGGGAAAAGGTATTGACAAAGGAGATTTCAGTGATTCATATAGGTACAAAAGACCAAGTTGCTGATATGTTTACAAAGGCATTGGATGGCACAAAGCTCATGAAGTTCAAGCAAGGCATTAGCATGAAGGACCTTTGATGGAGATGAAGATTGCAGCTTGAGGGGGAGTGTTAAAAAATCAAGCTTCAAAGTACAAATTCATGGGCAAACTAATTTGTACAAGTGGACCAATGTATGAAGGCCTCAAGTCATGAGATTTCCCCAAAAGGAATCACTCAACCACTCCCCAAATCATTGCAATCAATTCCTCTAACTTAGAGAGGAGCAATTTTAGGAAAAGAGGTTCCTAGATTGTAGGAGTCTACTTGCTCTATTTAAAATAGGCTTGGATCACGACTTTTTGTGTGATCCCGTGTGTTTCTTTGGTGTATTGGAGTGTTCTTAGAGTGCTGGAACTCCAGCAAGCAACCCCCTAGCTTAAGCAAGCCCCCTTCTTGCTTCCATCCCAAGTTTGGGTTAGGATATCTCGCTATCTATGCTAGTAGTGACTAGTCTCTATTTCTCTGAGTTGTATCCATTGGTTCTCCTATTGTAGAAATGAATTTGCTGTGATTTTACTCTTGTTGGATAGCTAATATAGTCCTCTAATTGTGGTTCAAATCTCGGGATCTTTCTCTGCATATTCTTTGAGTTATTGTATCTGGAGTGAAGGTATGTCTCTGCACAAGTCTGTGAGAGTGTTGACAAAGTAGCCTTACTTGCAGACATTGCCATTTCATGTGTGAGCATCCATTTTAGATGAAATTTATCTTGTTAGAAATCTCTCTAAGTCTACTTTGAGTGGCTAAAATATCTCTGGAAATCTCTGTACCAGCTCTGAGAAATAACCAGAACACTAGAATAGTGTCGAGTTGAGTGTACCTTGGGAGGTCACATTTCGCTTCTAGTTGCATAGGGAGTTGTCAAATCTCCCAACACCTTAGGATTCCGTGGAATGGGCATGGAAAGGATAGCAATGACCTTTGCTGGATCTGTTTTGAGACACTGGTCAAAGATTTCCTTCAGATTTTCCAAGTGATCATGAAAATCTTGGACTACTGCTCTTCTATCTGTGGCTGAGAACACTGAAAAGTCATCCATCAAAATGCGCAGAAAAGTTGTCAATCGTTTCCCTAGTATCAAATACATTGTTCTATTAAATGAAGCAGGTGCATTTCGCAGCCCAAAAGCCATGCGTGTGTACACATAAGTGGCCCATGGACTGACAAAGGCAGTTTTGTCTCTATCAATATTTGGTTGTAGCCACTGAAACCATCAAGAAAACTGTACAAAGTGTGACCGGCTACTTCTTCTAATACTTGTTCTGTGAAAGGTTGAGGGAAGCTAATTGAATAGTTACTTTATTTAAAGCACGAAAATCAACGCATATTCTTATTTTTCCGCTATTTTTCTTGGGTACAATAACCATAGATGAAAGCCACCTTGAATGTTCTACTGGAACAATAATACCTACTTCCTCAAGTTTTGTGATTTTGATTTTTACTGCCTCTGCTTATTTTGGATTGAGTCGATATGGCCTACTTCTTGCAGGTGCAACTCCCTCTACTAGGGGTATTCGATGTAATCCAAGCTCCTCTGGAATCCCTGTTAAATCCTTGTAGGACCATGCAAAGACATTTTTATAGGAGAAAAGGAGAGAAGTTACCCTCTATTGTAAAAAGGGATAGTGCCACAACCAGGAGGCTAAGTGGACTATTTGAGGATTTCCTTCATCTCCCAGGTTCACTTCTTGAACTAGCATTTCAGGACTCATCTCTCTTGAAAAAGCATCTGCACTATGAGCAGGGGTGGAATTCACCTTATGTTCCACAATATGTTGCTTGATCCATCCTTGAGGAATTTCTGAAAACGCAAGGTCTTCTCTACTCTCAGGCTCAAAATTAGGCCCTTGAGGCTCAAAAGTAGCCTCCTCCAAACAAGTGCTTTTGTCCTAGTGTGAAGTTCATGAAAGGATTCACCTGGTCTCAGCTTTAAATTCTCTAGCTGATCTAGAGCTCTTTCCAAGGAGTCACTTGGTCTGAATGTCTGCAAGAATGTCGTCTTCAGTACCTCCCATGTAGTGAAGTGTCCATCTGCATATCGACTATACCATTTGTCAGCAAGACCTTCCAATGTAGATGGGAATAGTACCAGCATGGCATCCTCTTGATTCTGTAGACCTCGTCCGCGGCATAAGGAAATGAATCTCCTTACGTGATCATCGGCATCCTCATAAGCCAACCCCTTAAAAGTAGGGAACTTCATATACAAGCTAGAGAGTAAATGAGAAAGATCCTCCATTAGCACTGGTGCTTCTTCTGAAGTATCTGAGGAAAAATCTAATGTCCTCCTCAGCTTCTCTTTTGAGAGTGGGGTTGAAGCCAATTCAATGAACAAATTTAAAGGCAGTGGGGTACTCACCGAAGGTAGAGCTAACTTCTTGATGCTCCTTTCTACACGAAGAGGTTCTCTGTCTACTCGAGTGTGGGTCATGTACCCACTCACATGATGCAAAAAAAAACCAAGAAACAGTGTGACGCACTCTATACTTCACTAATTACCTCACACAAAAATGCAAGGGTCCCATCGTGCATGCCCAACTATAGAGGGGGTAACCGGGTCTATACTTCCAGTACTCCTTCTACTCAAGGGAGGTTCTCCTTAGGGAAGTATACCCTGTAACATCATTGTGTGAGGTACTACTTGAGAAGATAAACCAAGAAACAGTCAGAGTGTTACAAAGATGCTGAAAAGGCCAATTCGACCAAGATTGAAAAAATTGCGCTAGTTCACAAATCATAAAATTGTTAAGAGTACAAAAGGTCTGATCACTCGAAAGATGAACTAGGACATCTCAACACAGAGAAAGTAATACAAACCAGAGAAGGAATACAAGTGTGGTATACAATGCTATGAACTCCAACTTACAAGTGACTATCCCATAATATCCAATCTCATTGTCATGCCGACTGCCCCCCAACACTGAAGCTCTCACTCCATATATTCTCCAACAGAGAAGCTTCTTCTACAGTGGGCAAAATCACATCAGTGAGCAGAGAATAATTAAGGGGAAGCCTGATTAGAACACTCTCAAAATACCACAGTAACACAATTAGACCCAAATTGACAAAAGCTAGAATCACAGAGAGACGACAATGGGTGTATCCCTCAGCTTCTTAATTCTCTGTATATTCTTCCAAATGGACCCTTCGCTAAAATATATCTCTGACCATCTGAACGTACGTGTGTGTCCCAAATGAGTGCAACCCCCTTCTTATATAGATCTCGAGGCCACGAGAGTGACTTTCGTCGGATTCCATCATTTAAGGCACCATCACTTTTCACTGGACACTCGCAGCCAAGAGAGTGGCTTCCACCGAATCCCATCATTTACTGCACCATCACCGTTTGCGTTGATCTGACAAAAGTGGAGAGAGAGCTGGCTAATTTTGGGTAGGTGGTCTAATTCTGGTATGGACAGCCAACTGCCTCAAAAGCACTTTGAAGACTTCAAAATATGGCCTTGAATGCGAGACTATTTCATGAATCAACACTTCATCACAAATCTGATAGCGGACTTGATTCTGACGCCGAGGACAAATTTTGAAGGATGAATTTTGAGGGACAAATTTTGAGGGACAATTTTTGAGGGACAAATTGTGAGGGACAAATTTTGAAGGACAAATTTTAAGGGACAAATTTTGACTGAGGGACAAATTTTGGCTGAGGGACAAATTTCGACTCAGGGACAAATTTTGGCTGAGGGACAACTTTTGGCTGAGGGAGAAATTTTGACTGAGGGATAAATTTTGGCTGAGGGACAAATTTTGGCTGAGGGACAAATTTTGGTTGAGGGACAAATTTCGACTCAGGGACAAATTTTGGCTGAGGGACAAATTTTGAGGGAAAAATTTTGAAGGACAAATTTTGAAGGCCAAATTTTGAAATTTGAATTTGGAGGGCTGAATTTTGAAGGCTGAATTTCGGAGGACTGAATTTTGGAAGGCTGAATTTTGGAGGGCTGAATTTTGAAGGCTGAATTTTGGAGGGCTGAATTTTGAAGGCTGAATTTGGAGGGCTGAAATTTGAAGGCTGAACTTTTGCCAACCCCACAAAGATGAAATGAGGGGAATCTTGAGCGGTGAACTCTCGAGGGACAAAAAGAAGTGGCGCTAGGACTTTTTTTTTGGGTTGTCATACAATGATGAAATCTTGCTCCATTACACTTCAAAAGTAGAGGTGGTAGGAATTCTTTTGGAAGAAGTGGAGGAAGAAATTTCCAAAATCAATCCTATAATAACACCTACTATAATTATGCATCAGATCAGAAAGAAGATTCAACTCTTATTATGAATGCAACATGTGAAGCCTCACATGAAGACATAAGAGTATTTTATATTGACTCAAGATGTAGCAATCATCTAAGTGGAAACATTGCTTTGATGACTGATCTAGATCATAAGGCAATCAATCATACAGTTCAAACAGGTGATAATACAAAGCACAAAGTAAAGTCAATTGGTTCAGTTAAAGCCAAAGATGGAAGTACTCTCTTGAGTAAGGTTCTGAATGTTCCTACAATTCCAAAGAACTTGATTAGTGTAGGAAAAATTGTGGAAAAAGGATATGAGGTAAGGTTCACTAATGATGGAGTTTATGTTGAAGACCCTCATCAAGGGTATAAACAAATTGTTACACGAAAGAAGGAAGGAAGGCTCTTCACATTAAAGATACAATGTAATATTGGACATGCTATGTTTACATATGGAGAGCAAAAGGTGTCTGAATTGGATCTTTGGCATAAAAGACTTGGACACTTTAATGAAAGAGGTATCAAAGAAATGGCTAACAATGGTTCAATGCTTGGATTGCCTAATGTTGCAGGTCAACACATGACATACAGATGTGAAGCATGTCAGCTAGGTAAGGCTCACAAGCAATCATATAATAAGCATGGTTTTATATATTCAGAAAGACTTGAATTGGTATATACAGATGTATGGGGTCCTTCAAAGGACTTCAGTATAAATGGTTCAAGATATTATGTCATATATGTTGATGATGCTACCGGGTGAATCACAATTTATGTGATGAAAGACAAGACAGAAGTGTTTAACACATTTGAACGCTATAATGCATATGCAGAAAGAATTACAGGTCAAAAATTGAAGAGGTTAAGGTCAGATGGAGGGGGAGAGTATTTCTCTAATGAGTTCAGTGATTATTTGTGGAATGCAGGTATAAAGAGAGAGGTTACTTGCAGGTATTCTCCTCAACAAAATGGGGTAGCAGAAAGAAGAAACAGAACTCTTGTTGAGTTTGCAAGATCCATGATGAAGGAGAAAAATTACCATAATTATTTGTGGGCTGAGGCTATAAACACAACAACATATTTGGTCAATAGGTTGCCATGTAAAGCTTTGCAGGGTATGACACCATATGAAGCTTGGTGGGGTAAGAGACCTACCTTGGATCATTGTAAAATATTTGGATGCTTGGCATATGCATATGCGCCATCGCAATTGAGGCATAAATTGGAACCTAAAACAGAGAAGTATGTATTCATTGGTTATGATGACAAGAAAATGGGTTATAGGTTGTGGAGTCCATCCACAAAGCAATTCCTTGTGTCTAAGGATGTTACATTTGATGAGCAAGGTACTTGGTATGCAGGTACACTTAATGTTCATACAGATGTTGAAGAAGTTGTGAATCAAAAGAAAGGTAAATCAAAGGTTCAAATATTTGGTGAAGAGGAGAACAATGAAGTACAGGTTGAAGTTGAAGAAGTGCCAAGGTTTGATCCATAATGTGATGAACCTGAAACTTCAAGAAGTGGAGAACTCAGAAGGTCATCTAGGCACAAATGGCAACCTACAAGGTATAGCTATGATACTTCATTCTTGACTACTAAAGATTATGCTTACATGTTAAAAGCAGATGAAGATCCATCCACATATGATGAAGCCAAAAGGAAGAAGAATTGGGAAAAAGCTATGCAGGAGGAATATGATGCATTGATGGAAAATGAGACTTGGGATTTAGTTCCTTAACCAAATAGTCATAAGATCATTGGATGTAAATGGGTCTACAAAACAAAAAGGTTTGCAGATGGAAGTGTATCTAGGTACAAAGCCAGGCTTGTTGTAAATGGATATGCACAGACATATGGTGTGGACTATGATGAAACTTATAGTGTTGTTGCAAAAATGACAACCATAAGGACTCTCATAGCAATTGCTGCTTGCAAAGGTTGGAAATTATCTCAATTAGATGTGAAGAATACTTTCTTGAATGGTTATATTTCAGATGAAGTCTACATGGAACAACCAGATGGTTTCAAAGATCAAGTGTATCCAAATTATGTGTGTAAGCTCAAGAGAGCTTTGTATGGGTTGAAGTGGGCCCCAAGGGCATGGAATTATAGGCTTGTAAAGTGCTTAAAGGAACTTGGATTTCAAGCATCAAAGGCAGATAGTAGCTTGCTAGTCAAAGCGAGTGAGGATGGATTTATTTATGTTTGTATTTATGTTGATGACATAATACTTACAGGAACATATGACAAAGGTATACACATGATTAAGAAGCAGATGGAGAAAGAATTCAAAATCAGTGATTTGGGAAATTTGTCATTCTTTTTGGGAATGGAGATTTCATATACTCAACATGGAGTATATGTAACTCAAGAAAGGTATCTAAGAAAGTTTCTAACCAAATTTAAAATGGAAGATTGCAGGATAGCACCAACTCCAATGGAAGTGAATCATAGATTGAGTAGATATGGAGGAGAAGAATTCAAAAATATGAAGCTTTATCAGAGTTTGGTGGGTAGCCTGATTTATGCTACATTAACAAGACCTGACTTATCATATGCAGTTGGAGTTCTATCTCAATTCATGCATTGTCCTAGAAAGGAACATTGGATTGCAGGACAAAGAGTACTTAGGTACATCAAGGGCACACTTAAAAAAGGTTTGTATTATGGTTTTACTTCAGATACAAGAGTCAAAATATACAGTGATGCAGATTGGGCAGGTAATTTTGATGATAGAAGATCAACACATGGATACTTGTGTTATGTGGGAGATAAGCTAATTTCATGGTGCTCTAAGAAGCAACATACAGCTGCTTTATCATCTACAGAAGCAGAATACAAAGGAATGGTAGAAGTGCAAAGGAAGTAATATGGTTAAAGACTCTTATGAAGAGTTTTGATATTGCTCAGTGTACTATCATTTGTGGAGACAATATGAGTTCTTTATATTTGGCAGCAAATCTTGTATTCCATGCTAGAACTAAACATATTGAGATTCAGTATCATTTTCTGATAGAGAAGGTTGTTGATAAAGAAATAGAAGTTATGCATACTCCTACAAAAGATCAACTTGCAGATATGATGACAAAAAGCTTGGATGGACCAAAGTTGCAGAGGTTTAAAGATATGGCAGGAATAAAGAAGATGCAGGTAATCACAATTGATGATTGAGGGGGAGTTGTTGGAGCAGGACAATCAACAATTGGTGATTATGAAGCCTAGAAGTGAAGATATGAAGAAAAATTTGAAGTCCAACTTCATGAAATGAAGAGAAGGTTCAAGGAGCAAAGTTCTTTAAAACATATGTACATTAGGTTTGTAAATACTTCAATATACTTGAAGTAATGATGAATCAATACTCATATGTATATATAGATACGTGTAGATGGTCATAATAGAATATAGAGATGAAATATAGATGAATAGATGATGAGTATTGTATGTATCATCCATCTGATGTATGAAGAGTTGAATAGAAAGAATGCTCAAAGAATTGCGCGTTGATCTTTTCTCTAGTTCTCCTCCTCTGTTTGATTTTATCAGAAATCCTTTTGTACACATCTAAGTCCATAGTTAATCTATCTATGGTTAAAGTTTGAGAGTCCAATTTCAAACAGGCTGAGAGAATTTTGTGTAGGAACATCTATATGTGAGAAAGTGTTGAGTGTCTTCTAAAACAGGCGCAATCCCGATGGTCAAAGAAATGGTTAGTTCTCAGTGCACAGTGTAAAGTTTTGCACAAATGAGGAGTCAAAATCTAAGTTGGAAGGTAAGCTATCTATGGCTAAAAGCATTCATTTAAACGCATTCTAATTTGGGAGAACCATGTGTTAGAAGTTGCAGGTATCAAAGTCGACTCTACAAGAAGATAGTTTCAGACATAGGTAGATTGTTTAGATCATTTCTCATACTCTACTTAAGCTTTTGAAGTGATTTAACTTGGAGGAGGTGCACAAACTCTAGACAACATATTCTACAAAGTTTCATCAGAAACTTTACACAAATGATTAGTCAATTAGTCAATAATGTGCAGCAGACTTCTCTGTGAAATGACTTTCTTCACAATTAGTTAAAGTCTTTACAGTTTGGTGCTTGTCTTCCAAAATTGGTTGGAGTTTAAAGTTATTCTTGATATAGAGGTGGTCTAACATCAAGGATAGCTTGTTCTTTTGGAGATTAACACTCTCCATCAACATGCATACACATGCATATGCATGCTTATATATACACAGATGCATATGCATACATACATACACACATGCATACACACACATCACATATACACACACATACACACATATAAATACACATGTAAAGAACACATACACATGCATAAACATACACGTAAAAAGACATATATGTACACACACATATACACACATATACACTCACATACACACATTTACATGCACTCATACACACACACATACACATACACACAAATACACATACACACAAATCCACATATACACAAATACACATACACACAAATACACATACACACACACATAAACAAACACACACACATAAACATACACACACATACACACATATACATACAAATGCATGCAAACACACATACACATAGACACACACATACACATTACACATCCATACATACAGTCATATGCATACACACATATACACATACAGACACATACATACACACAAATACATACACACACATACACATACACACATGTAAAGTCACATACACACACATATATATAGTACACACACATACACATATACACACACATCCACTCACATGCATACATACACACACATGAATATGCATGCATACATACACACATGCATATGCATGCATACATACACACATGCATATGCACACATACATACACACATGCATATGTTTGTGCATTTTTTTCCAAGCCTAGTTCTTGATCACTCATCATTTATTATGTATACTCTCAATGAGAGAATCCATAAAAGCTAACTCTTGTAAAAAATCATTACTTGAAAATTTATTATGTATCACATCAAAAGGTTAAATCCTTGAGAATCTCACAGCCTAGCTTGGCAAAAATCACGAGGTTAGTTAGGAGAAATTGATCAACCAAATATTTTCTTAACTTGTGGAAGCTTTTACGTGGAATCATTCCAAGCCTTGAATTCGAATCTCTCTATATATACACCCAAAATTAGTCACTATTCAGACTAGACTTTTATGCTACATTCAGAGGAGGTTATGGCCAAGTATTATGCTATTATTGAAGCACACATTGTGCTCCTCCTTCCCAAGCCTCATCTCCAATCAATTAATGTATCATATGTGCAATAGAGATTCATTTGCAAGACACATCTTGGAGTTTTTGTCATCTACTACTACAGGTCTAGTTTCCTATTTGTAGTCAACTTTGATCATTGATTTCTCTATGTATACTTAGTCTTTTGATGATATTTAAATTTTTATAAGTAAAGTGATATGTCTATTTGAATAATATCAATTTTCATCATCATTGATTCAATATTCTATGAGCTACATCTATTTGAAGTGACCTATGTATGCAAGCAGATTTTGCCTGAAATGTTCAGATGACACCCCAATGTTCCCAAATTAAATTCTCTTAGTATGGTTCATCAAAATTTATCAAACTTGTTGTTTTAGATTCACCCTATATGTAATTTAAAGTGTGCAAAATATCCCTTGATAATTCTTAGCAAGCTATGAGCTCTGAGTAAAATTCCAAAGTGCACCTCATCCCAAAACAACAAGTTTTGAGTTATCTATTTTGAATTAAGTTATCTCTTTCGATGTATCAACTTGAGAATGATCTTCCAAAGCACTAAGGTGATCTATATGCATTCTTAGCAAGAAAAAGGTGGCTAATTACTTTCCCTGAAGCTATCTTGGTAGTTGTAGAGCAGGTTTCTGCAACACCAAGCTCACCTTTAGAGCTATCCACCATCTCTTCTCACAGTGGTATCAAAGCATAGTTGAATCAACATGGGAGATGGTTTTCCTTCTACCATTGACAAATTAGATAGAAAGAACTACTCAACTTAGTCTCTCTTGATGGAGGCCTACCTTCAAGGAAGATATCTATTTGGATACATATCTGAAGATGAAGTCATGCCAACAATCAGAAGCAAAGGGCAACCATCACATGAAGAGCAAGGGAAGCTTATGACTTGGTGTTCAGATGATGCATTAGCCAGGTCCTATATTCTAAACTCAATTTCTGATTTTCTCTTACCTCATGTGAAAGGATGCAAGACTTCAATAGAGACCTGAAATGCACTTGTTGCCTTCTTCTCTTCAAATACTAGAGCTACGAAAAGCTAGCTATGGATGGAGTTCAGTACCTTGAAGAAAAATCCCAAGAAAAGTGTGACTGATTATGTCACCAAGATGAAGAAAAATTCTTATCAGTTGGGAAGGATTTGAGAAGTGATTGAAGAAGAGCAAATCATAAGGCAAATCATCAATGGCATCAAAGTTGATGACAAGTGGGAATCATTCACAACTGCCATGGATCTAGACATGGACATGCAAGTACTGTTGATATATTTAGGTAGTGATATGTGTGAATACACTAGGACCGTCGAGGCACTTTTTTCCCTCTTTAGGAGGTTTTTTTCCCCCGGATTGTATATATGCATATAGTCCTAATGTGCTACTTATCTTTGTGCATTCTAGTGGTAATACATTCAATATTGTGTGTTGTGCTCCAAGCTTCTTCTTCTTCCTCGTGTTGTTCGTGTGCTTCCGCAGACGTCTAACTCCAACAATTGGTATCAGAGCAGGTTGCTGCTTCATCTAGCATCATTGACACCCCTCTAGTCATAGTCTCAGAATCGCACCAAATTTGGTGAGCATACTTAGGGTGATTAGAAGTTCAAAATGGCTTTGCTTTCTAGTGCCAAAATCGTGATCTGAGCTTGTTTTGGCCTCTGAATGCACTATTGGAGTGCTTGTGTAGGCTATTTTGTCTTTTTTTTACAAAGATATATATAGGTTTCGATTCGCCAATATAAGCGGCTCAAAGCCTGCTACAGGTCTAGCAAAACTCATCGGGCTAGTTCTGTTCAGCTTTTTCAAATACAATTATTTTTCTACATCAGGGTATTTTCGTCAATGGCCATGGCTAAAAACAGTGATGTATTTGGTATGTTGGCTATTGAGGATAAGTTGGACGGTACCAATTACCCATTGTGGGCTTATATGATGTAACATGTATTGTTGCAAAAGGACTATGGAACATTGTGCAGGGTGTCGAAAAACATCCTATTACATCTGCAAATGCAGGTATTAAAGCTGATGCAGATGGCATTGAAGATGCTAATATTCTTTAGATTAATGTTCGTGTTAACATTTCTGTTGCACCTACTACAAAGCAAATTTGTTGGGATGGTAGAGATGTTCAGGCACATGCATTGATAGCCTTGTCTCTCAAACATGCCATTATTCCTCACAATCACTCTTGCATAATAGCTAAGGATGCTTGCGATACACTTACCACATTGTACCAAGCTAGGAATGAGGCTCGTGTTGCTTACCTCTGAAAACAATTGGAGAGTGAGCATATGAATGAATGTGATTCTATGAATAGTTTTCTGACAAAGATCAAGGATTTGAAGGAGCAATTGATTTTTGCTCATGAAGTTATACTAGATAGATCAATTGTGCAGACCGTTCTGAATGGTCCTCTTCATTCATACTAGAGTTTTGCTTCTACTCTTCATTTGATAATGAAAGGCAATCCAATTGCCCTATCATTTGAAGAGTTAGTTTTTGTTTTGCTACAAGAAGATTATTCTAGGTAGAACAGGTCCATTATGCGTGTTGCAGATCAAGATTTCCTGGCTAGTCAGAAGGGCAAAGGTAAATGGAGCTCATCTACTAGTAAGCAAAAATGTGCAAGTGCTGCACATTCAAAGAAGGAAGACAAAGATGAGAAGAAATCAGAAAAGCAAAAATTGTTTTGCAAATACTATAAAGCAAATGATCATGTCATTAAGAGCTCTCCAAAATTGGCTTCTAAAGAGGCAAAGAAGAAAGACTCCAAAATGTTTGTTGCAGAGGCCTCTACACCAAAAACAAAGTCTACTAATCTTGTGTAGATTGAGGAATGGGAGTTTACTACTATTTGAAATTTTGACCCATCTTTGCATGAGTAGCATATGTCTTCAGTAGACTCAAATATTTGGTATTTTGATAGTGGGGCAACCAAACATATTACCCCGCAACGTGGTTTCTTCACTTCACTTGAGCCTTCCCCTATAGGGAATACTATCACATGTGCTAACAACTCCTTTTATCCTGTCATGGGAGTTGGTAAGATCATTCTGACTACTGCTAATGGTAGTTCATTCATGTTGTCGTATGCTTTATTTGTGCCAGAGATCAAGAAAAATCTGTTATCAGTCTTTGCATTAGCCAAGATTGGCTTGGTTGTGAAATTTGTTGATGATAGATGTACAGTTTGTGATATGTCAAATGGAAATGTGATTATTGCTTCTAGCATTTTATGTCATGGGTTGTATAAGAGCATAGACTATGAAAGATCTGTGAATGATTCAGCATGTACAGTACATGAGTCTAAGGTTATGTTAGATGCAAAGCTTTGGCATACATGCTTTGGTCATCTGAATTTTGCTAGTCTGCCACGCTTGCAAAAATCTGAAATGGTGTCCTCTTTGCCCAAACTTGAGGCACCTGGAAAACATGTATGTGAAGGCTATATTTTGGGCAAAATGCAGCATTGCTCCTTTCCAAAAGATGGTTCAGTTCGGGCTCCTCAGAAATTACAGCTTGGACATAGTGATGTCTATGGTCCTATGTAGACACCTTCTTTTGGAAACTATCTTTACTTTGTGACTTTCATTGATGATTTTTCGAGGCATGCATGGGCATGTAAAATGGGCACCCTCCGTTTTGATTGAGGGGGGGAATATATATCCTCTAACTTTAATGCATTTTTGGCTGAACATGGGATAAAACATCAGTGTATAGTGTCATATACACCTCAACAAAATGGAGTTGCTGAATGGAAGAACAAGTCACTCATGGAGATGGGGAGGTATATGGTCAAGAGTCAAGCTTTACCACATAGTTTTGGGCTTGAGGCTGTCATGTGTGTAGGATATGTTCTTAATAGGTGTCCCACTAAAGCACTACAGTCTATCACTCCATATGAAGCTTGACATGGTCGCAAGCCATCTGTTGCTCATCTACGTGTTTTTGGTTGTCCGGCATATGCATTAGTGCTTGAACAACATTGCATGAAATTGGATGTTAAAGTAGTAAAAATGTATTTTTTTGGGGTTCAATTTTGAAAGCAAAGGCTATCGTCTGTATCATCCACATACTAAATGCATTTTGGTTAGCTATTGTTAAAAGTCAAGCTTCAAGCTAAACATTTGTGGGGAATCTTTTATGGACATGTGGAGCAATCAAAGGAAGCCAAAAGCCACGAGATTCCATCAAGAAAATTCACTCAACCACTCCCCAAGTCATCTCAACTAATTCCTCCAAGTTAGGAGGCTGATTTGGAAAGGTATTTCCTAGATTTTAGGGGCATACCTCTCACTATAAAAGGAGCATGTATCCCGACTTCTTTTGGGCCATCTTCTTGGAGTTTTAGCTCATGTAAAGTGAGCACTAAGTGCTGGAGTTGTGATAAGCAAGCCCCTTGCTTAAGCAACCCCCTTGCTTGCTTGTTTGTTTTCTTTTAGTAGGCATATCTATGTGTGTGCGCAGGCAGTGTTGCAACTCTCTACCCCTGAGTTGTTAGCATTGGTTCTCCCTCATATGGTATCCATTTGATGTAATTCTTGTCTCATTGGATAGCTATAAGAGTCTATTTTATGCTTACCAATTCTCTGGAGCATTCTCTGAGTAAGCTGGGAGCAACATTCATTTTACTGAAGTTGTGTGATTGATATCTCTCTCTTTGTGTAGGCTCTGTTGGAAATATTTTGCTCTCTGTTGTAAGGGCTGGTTCTCCTTCTCTATGTATCCATTTGCTATGATGTTGGTGTCATTGGGTAGCTATTAAAGTGCTCTAATGTTGACTCAAGTTTGAGATTCATTCTCTGTATAATCTCTGAGAAAAGTTTGCTGGAGTGAAGTGAGGTCTCTGCTTGACTAGCAGTTGTGAGCATTCAACTAGCTCATGTTGTAGACATTGTTTCTCTTTGTGTAATCATCCATTTCAAGTGAAATTTGTTTTGTTGGAAAGCCGTTGGTGTCTACTACAGGTCTACAAAAGCTCACTGGAGTTCTCTGCATAAGCTCTGAGTAAGAGCATTTTTGGTGTGCAGAGGTCAAAGAAGGATACCTGTGGAGGTCATTCGCGCTTCATCGTTGCTTAGGGGTTGAGATACTTCCCCCATCAGTGGTATCAGAGCATTTGGGCATCTTGGAGGTATCACATACAAGCAAGAAGACCTCTTGGAGTTGGTGGTTGAAGAGTTGCATCAACAAAAGCTTCTTGGAGGTAGCTCACATCAAGGGGGAGCTATTCTACTCAAATTTGCAAGAGCACAAGGTGTCCATCTAAGGAAAGCTTTGGCTTGAGGTAACCTCAGAGCCTCATTTTCATTTTACACACATTGGAGCATTAGCCAAGGGCTAGGTCAAGTATCAAAGACTAGATATGGGAGACTTCAACACTCAAATCGAAAAGCTAGACAAAGGTAACTATCAACCATGGAGATTTAGGGTCTCCAACTATCTTATGGGCAAGGGCCTTTGGGGGTTGATTAGTGGAAGTGAACCAAGACCTAGGTTGGATGAGAATCCAACCAATGACCATAGAAGGGCCTTTAGGGAATGGAATGAAAGAGACAAGAGGGTTATCTTTATTCTTTCCCAACACATTAGTAATAGCATGATCGGCCATATCCAAAATCTGGATTCAAGCATGAAGGTATGGGAGACACTTGAAAGGCTTTATTCAACAAGCACCAAAGCAAGGAAGATCCAACTCAAGAATGAGCTCAACAACCTTAGGAAGAGCTAAGGGAGTAGCATAAATGACTACATACTTAAGGTCAAGGAGTTATCAGATGCATTGGGATCCATTGGAAGCCACGTAGACGATGACGATCTTGTGGCTTATACTCTCAATGGTTTGAGAGATGATGAGAAGTGGAAACCCTTTACCACTTCAGTTTATGTAAGGGATAATCTTCCCGATTTTGAGCAATTGGTTGCTCTCATGGTCACCGAAGAAATGAACATAGGTGGAAGTTCGACTAAAAGCAAAGATGCACAAGTTTTCTATGCAGGTAATCAAAGGGGCAAAGGAAGACAAGGACAAGGAAGGGGCAAAGGAAGGTTTGGAGGAAGGCAAGGCCACTCAAGAAATCAAGGACATGACCAAGGCACCTCATCACAAAGAGGGAGAGGAAGATCAAGAGGAAGAGGAGGACGACATCAACAAAACAGGAATCAAGATGGCGAAGGATGTTACATATGTGGCAAGTTTGGCCACTATGCTAGAGATTGCTACCAAGGAGGAAACCAAAGGAACTATAATCAAGGTTCTTCATACAAAGGCCAAGGTAATTATGCTTCTACAAGTTCAGAAAATGACAATCTCTTGATGATGCACATGAATGGGAATTCAAGCAAAGTAGATAACACTTGGTATATTGATAGTGGATGTAGCAACCATATGAGTTGCAATGCTTCTTGGTTTACTAATCTACATGTTCCCAAAGGTAAAGGACATGTAGAAACAGGTGATGATACAGCCCATGAGATCTCCCATGTTGGAGATGTAGCTTTGGATGACAAGGAGGAAGGAAGATGTCTCAAGGATGTCTTGCATGTACCTACCATCACAAAGAACTTGGTGTCCGTTGGGCAAATGGTTGAAAGAGGCTATCAAGTAACGTTCAACAAAGGTGGATGCTTTGTGGAGAACCCTAAGCAAGGTTACAAGGTCATAGCAAGAGGAAAGAAGCAAGGGAGACTCTTCACTTTGGAGGTAAATTCTCATTCTACTCAACATGTCTACTTCACATATGGAAACAAGAGGATTTCGGAGTTGGACTTGTGGCACAAGAGGATAGGTCACATCAACATACAAAGAATGAAGGAAATGCAATTCAAGAGGCTGGTTGAAGGTCTTCCCAACTTCCAAGGACAAGGTATGAAGCATTTATGTGAATCTTTTCAACTAGGGAAGCAAGCGAGACTTCCATTCAAGAAGAGTGGCTACATAAGCCAACATCCATTGGAGTTGATACATACAGATGTGTGGGGGCCAACGAAAGAGCAATCCATTGGAGGTAACAAGTACTTTGTCACTTTTATAGATGATTGCACAAGGATGGTTTGGGTTTATTTCATCAAAAACAAATCAGATGTGTTTACATGTTTCAAAGCATTCAAGGCAATGGTAGAGAAGGAAACAGGTACATATATCAAGAAGCTAAGGTCCGATGGAGGGGGAGAATATTTCTCAAATGAGTTTTCTGATTTTTTAATGGATCAAGGCATCAAGAGGCAAGTAACATGCAGGTACACACCCAAAAAAAATGGAGTAGCAGAGAGAAAGAATAGATACATTGCCGAGATCGCTAGAGCAATGCTTAATGAGATGAATGTACCTAACATGTTTTGGAGTGATGCAGCAAATACCGCCGTGTATCTAATGAATAGGGCTCCTACCTCAGGGATCCATGGCTTGACACCATATCAAGCCTATTATGGTAAGAAACCTGATCTTTCCCACTTGAAGATATTTGGATGTACTTGTTATGTACATGTGCCAAGTGAATTGAGGCACAAGCTACAACCAAAGGCAGAAAAGTGTGTTTTTCTAGGATATTCAAATGATCATAAAGGTTACAGGTGCTTCAACCCAAACACAAAGGACTTGAGGATATCAAGGGATGTAGCATTTGATGAGCTACTCCCTTGGTATAAGAAGTATGATTGTATGCAGGACTATGAAGAAGAAAAGCATGGACATGATGAAGAACAAATCGACCTAGAGCTAAGCGGCCCAAGGTGTTCCATCAATGAAGATAGTTCAAGCATGAACTCACCATGGAGGGGGAGATCTTCATCAAGCTATGAAGCACAATCAATCAACAAAGGCAAAGCAACATTGGTGGAGTTGGATGAAGAAGGTAATGAAGTTGAAGATGATGAAGGACACATGATGGAGAAAGAAGCCACGTCAAAGAAAGAGATCAAGTTCCCAAGGCAAAGGAGGTTTATTCCTCCAAAAGGTGAAGAAAGGAAGTCTTCTAGAGTTAAGTATCCAACTCAAAGGTTTACTTATGATTCATACATGGCAACACATTATGCATATATGAACAAAGTAGTAGAAGATCATGAGCCCGATTGCTATGAAGATGCAAGCAGGTACACCGAATGGAAAGAGGCAATGCAAGAAGAGATCGACGCACTTGAGGAAAATCAAACATGGACTCTAGTGCCCAAGAAGGAGAACATGAAGGTAATAGGTAATAAGTGGGTGTATAAAGTAAAGAGGAATTCAGATGGATCTATTTCTAGGTTCAAAGCAAGATTGGTGGCCAAGGGTTTTACACAAACCTATGGAGTGGACTTTGAAGAGACATTCAGCCCCGTGGCAAAGATGAGCACCATTAGGACACTCATTGCAATGGCTGCTAGCAAAGGATGGAAGCTCTTCCAATTGGATATCAAGAATGCCTTTCTCAATGGAGACTTGGAAGAAGAGGTATACATGGAGCAACCACTAGGTTTTGTTCATAAAGAGTTTCCACATCATGTTTGTAGGTTGAAGAAGGCACTTTATGGCCTAAAGCAAGCTCCAAGGGCTTGGAACCAAAGATTGGTGGACTATTTGATCAAATGTGGTTACAATCAATGCAAGGCGGATCCATCTCTCTTCATCAAACAGAGGAGAACTTGTGGTCTACATGTGTGTGTATGTAGATGATCTTATCATTACAGGTAATGATACAAAGGGCATTGAGGAGATCAATGCAAAGCTTGGAAAGGAGTTTAGGATCTCTGATCTTGGAGATCTTAGGTATTTTCTTGGCATTGAAGTTGTATACAAAGAAGAAGGTATTATGCTCATACAAAGGAAGTATATTCTAGACCTACTTGAGAGGTTTGGGATGCTACATTGCAAGCCTATTTCAAATCCCATGGAAGTTAATGTAAAGCTAAGCTCCATTGATGGAGAGCCATTAGAGGATGTAACTTTGTATCGATCTATTGTAGGCTCTTTCAATTATGCCACAATAACCAGGCCCGACATAGCATATGGAGTTGGAGTGTTATCACAATTTATGCATAGTCCAAGGACTACACACTTGCAAGCTGCAAGAAGAATGTTGCGATATCTCAAAGCCACTATAAATGAAGGATTGTTCTACTCATTTGATGATGATATGCAGGTCAAAGCTTATTCCGATGCCGATTGGGCCGGTTCGAAGGAAGATAGAAGGAGTACAAGTGGTTACCTAGTCATGCTAGGTAGCAAGATCATCTCATGGATTTCAAAGAAGCAACCCACGGTGGCATTATCTTCCACCGAGGCTGAGTATAGAGCTTTGGCTCAAGTCACATGTGAGCTAATGTGGATTAAGAAGTTATTTATGGAGCTTAATTTGCAGGTTGACACATATCCAATTTTTTGTGACAACACGAGTAGCATTCATCTAGCATCGAACCCTGTCTATCATGCTAGAACCAAGCATATTGAAGTGCACTATCACTTCATAAGGGAAAAGGTGATATCCAAGGAAGTTTCAGTACATCATATTGGTACCAAGGACCAAGTTGCGGACATGTTTACAAAGGCTTTGGATGGGATGAAGATTTCAAAATTCAAGCAATGCATCAACATGAAGGAGCTTGGATGAGGATGAAGAATTGAAGCTTGAGGGGGAGTGTTAAAAATCAAGCTTCAAGCTAAAAATTCGTGGGGAATCTTTTATGGACATGTGGAGCAATCAAAGGAAGCCAAAAGCCACGAGATTCCATCAAGAAAAGTCACTCAACCACTCCCCAAGTCATCTCAACTAATTCCTCCAAGTTAGGAGGCTGATTTGGAAAGGTAGTTCCTAGATTTTAGGGGCACACCTCTCACTATAAAAGGAGCATGTATCCCGACTTCTTTTGGGCCATCTTCTTGGAGTTTTAGCTCATGTAAAGTGAGCACTAAGTGCTGGAGTTATGATAAGCAAGCCCCTTGCTTAAGCAACCCCCTTGCTTGCTTGTTTGTTTTCTTTTAGTAGGCATATCTATGTGTGTGCGCAAGCAGTGTTGCAATTCTCTACCCCTGAGTTGTTAGCATTGGTTCTCCCTCATATGGTATCCATTTTATGTAATTCTTGTCTCATTGGATAGCTATAAGAGTCTATTTTATGCTTACCAATTCTCTGGAGCATTCTCTGAGTAAGCTGGGAGCAACATTCATTTTACTGAAGTTGTGTGATTGATATCTCTCTCTTTGTGTAGGCTCTGTTGGAAATATTTTGCTCTCTGTTGTAAGGGCTGGTTCTCCTTCTCTATGTATCCATTTGCTATGATTTTGGTGTCATTGGGTAGCTATTAGAGTGCTCTAATGTTGACTCAAGTTTGAGATTCATTCTCTGTATAATCTCTGAGAAAAGTTTGCTGGAGTGAAGTGAGGTCTCTGCTTGACTAGCAGTTGTGAGCATTCAACTAGCTCATGTTGTAGACATTGTTTCTCTTTGTGTAATCATCCATTTCAAGTGAAATTTGTTTTGTTGGAAAGCCGTTGGTGTCTACTACAGGTCTACAAAAGCTCAGTGGAGTTCTCTGCATAAGCTCTGAGTAAGAGCATTTTTGGTGTGCAGAGGTCAAAGAAGGATACCTGTGGAGGTCATTCGCGCTTCATCGTTGCTTAGGGGTTGAGATACTTCCCCCATCAGCTATGATGTTGTTTTTGTGGAAGATGCTATTCAACATTTACTTTCATGTACGAAAGAGACATTTGTTAGCTCCAAAGACATGTATGATACCTTGCTACCTCTTTTTGCAAGTGGACAGTCTAGTGCTGGTCCTAATGGGGCAACTTCTTAGCTTTTATAGGTTTCATGTGATGATGCAAATCATTTTATTTCTGATGCAGATTTACATGATGCACTTGTTGATGATAGAGCTGATGTTGAGGAGGCAAAAACTATGCCAAAATGGCTAGTGCAGACTTTGCGTGACAGCAAATCAGGTGCACCTCTATCATATCATACTCATTCAGGCTCTCACAGTGCCTCTTTTGAATTAGATTGCTATGCTATGGCTACGTCTAGTCTCTATGATGAGACTAAGCCTATTTTGTTTGATGAAGCACAAAATTATGAACATTGGATGGCTGCAGTGCAATCTGAATATGATGCTATCATGAAAAAAGCTATCTGATCTTTATGTGACTTGCTTCCTAGCAAGAAGGCCATTGGCACTAAGTGGGTATACAACCTGAAGCAGAAACCTAATGGAACCATTGACAGGTGTAAGGTTAGGCTTGTTGCAAAGGTTTATGCTCAGGAAAGAGGCATTGATTTTGATGAGACCTTTGGTCCTACTTGCCGAATGACTACTATTTGTAGCATCTGTGCACTTGCAGCTCATCATGGTTGGAATGTACATCAGTTGGATATTAAAATAGCATTTTTTAATGGTGATTGCATGAAGAAGAGTATGTTGTTAAACCCTATGGCTTTGTGCAAAAAGGGCATGAAAACCAGGTGTGCAGGTTAAAAAAGGCATTATATGGTTTAAAGCAAGCACCACGTGCTTGGTATGAAAAGATATATGCCTATTTGATTGCACATGGTTTTGAGAACATTCCAACTAAAAGCACCTTATATGTTAAGCATGTGAATGATGTAATTCCAATCATTGCTGTGTATGTTGATGACATGCTGCTCACTGGTCCTCATGAGAAGCATATTGCTAATTTTAAGGTAGATTTTCATGCCTCATTTGAGATGTCTGATTTGGGGCATTTGCATCATTATTTGGGCTATGCATGTTGATGGTGGAATGGCCTTGTGTCAAACAAAATATTTTCACACATTATTGCAGTATTTTGGCCTTGAAGACTGTAAACCTATTACCACTCCTATGGAGACAAGTTTTTGATTGAGTCTTCATGATGCTCGAGATGCATTTGATGTTGTTTTCCATTTGCAGGCTACTGGATGCTTGATTTACTTATGCATTACTCAACCAAATATTCAGTTTGCAGTCTCACATATGAGCAAGTTTATGCATTGCCCAAGTGTCAAGCATTGATAGGTGGTTAAGTGCATCTTTTGCTACTTGAGTGGTACCCGACTACGTGGGTTGTTTTATCCCAAGGGGGGATCACTACTACCAGATTTGCATGCTTCTTTTGACTCTGACTAGGCTGGTTGGTACGACACTCGTGTGTCCACTAGTGATTTTCTCTTTATGCTTGGTAGCTCATGCATACCTTGGCTGAACAAGAAGCAGCCTACTATGGCCACTTCTAGTTGTGAGGCTGAGTATAGGGTAGCTTTCATAGCGACTGTTGAGTGTGTATGGCTTAGATGCCTTATGGATGATTTGCGTGTTGGTCAGTCTTTTGCCACCACCATCTTCACTGATAGTCAGAGCACATTGGCAATTGTAAGAAACCCTGTGTTCCATGCTCGCACTAAGCACATTGAGGTGCATTATCATTATGTCAAGGAGAGGTTCTCTGTTGGAGAGATCAGCTTGGCATATGTGCCCATGTAGAAGAACATCGCTGAACTTTTCACGAAGGCTCTACCTAGGGAGAAATTCAAAGCTTTCAACAAAGCTTTGGGCTTACTTCCTTTTGTGGATTGATTCCACATAGCTTGGCACTTCCTTATACATGAGTTCTAGCTCATTGTTCACCACATCAATCCTAGGGGGAGTTGTTGATATATTTAGGTAGTGATGTGTGTGAACACACTAGGACCCTCGGGGCACTTTTTTCCCTCTTTAGGAGGTTTTTTTCCCCCACTTGTATATACACCTATAGCCCTAATGGGTTACTTATCTTTGAACATTCTAGTGGTAATACATCTAGTATTGTGTGTTGTGCTCCAAGATTCTTCTTCTTCCTCATGTTGTTCACGTGCTTTTGCAGAGACCTAACTCCAACAAGTACCTAACCTCAACATCTTGATGGGCCAACTCCACACATTAAGCAAAGATAAACAAGAATGGTGAATCCTCAAAAGGTAATCAATATTTTTCCTTACACTCTGATAGAGCTAAAGCTAAGGATAAGTCGAAGACTAAGAAAAATCAAGATGAAGGTAGCTCTTTCCAAGACAGATTCACATGTAGAGAAAGATCTAGAGGAAGAGGCAGAGGAGGAAAGCAAGGCAATGGAGACCCCAAACATCTCAAACTTATAACATATGAGTTTATTCTAATCACACTAGTGAATAATGTTATAGGAACCTAAGAATTTCCAAAGGAAGATGTTTCAATAGACGTGGCTATGGATCAAATAGAGGTAGATACAATGGAGGATGCAACAATAACTATTACAAAAACAATAACAACCATCAAAGTGGATACAGAGGAAGGAAGGATTACAACAACTACACTTAGGATCAAAGTCGAAAAAATTCACTCCTTCTCATGAACCTATCATTGAAACAGGGTAAGGATGATGATCATGTCTTTTATATTGATTCAAGATGCCCCAATCATGTATCAGGAAATGTAGCATTGCTCTCTAACTTAGAAGATCCAAAGAATAAACATGAAGTGCAAACAAGTGATGATACAAGGCATTTAGTGGAAAAGATAGGTGATGTCAAGACATCGGATGGCAACATGAATCTTCTAAGAAAGATATTGTATGTACCTACAATAACAAAAAACTTGATAAGTGTTTGAAAATTTGTGGAGAAAGGATTACAGCTTAGGTTTACAAGACATGGAACATATGTGGAAGACCCCAAGCAAGGATTTAAAAGGATTTCCAAAGGAGATAAGATAGGAAGACTCTTCACTTTTGAAGTGGAAGATGCCATGAAAATAGCATTGTTTAGTTATGGATCTCAAATACTCTTTGAATTGGAGGTATGGCATAAAAGGCTTGCTCATATTGGTGAAAGGACCTTGAAAAATATATGTAGGGATCAAAGTGTACTTGGATTGCCCAACAGCACAAAGCAACATATGATCTACAAGTGTGGATCTTGTTAATTTGGCAAGGCACATAGATAACCTTTCAATAAAAAGGGCAATATCCATCAGGAGCTATTGGATCTTGTTCACACGGATGTGTGGGGTCCAAGCAAAGAATCTTCCATTTCAAGTTCAAGATTATGTATCTTTTATTGATGATTGTAATAAGTGGACAATTCTGTACTTTATGAAGCATAAAGATGAAGGTTTCAATTGTTTCAAGAGATATCTTGCTCCTTTAGAGAACCAAACAGGTAGATGTCTCAAGAGACTCAGATGAGATGGTGGTGGAGAATACTTCTCAAATGAATTTGATTCTTTCCTACAAGAAAGAGGCATCAAAAGAGAGGTAACAACCAGATACAAACCTAAACTCAATGGAGTAGCTGAAAGAAGGAACAAGGCTATAGTAGAAGCAACCATATTTATGCTAAATGAAAAGAGTCTACCTAACCATCTTTGGGTAGAGGCTGTATCAACAGCCATATACCTTATAAATAGACTTCCATCAAAGTTTTTAGAAGGTATGAATCCTTATGAAATTATGAATGGAAGAAGACCTAGCTTAGAGCATTGCAAAATCTTTGGATGTCTAGCTTATGCACATACTCCTTATTAGGTAAGAGGGAAATTAGATTCCAACGCAGAGGAGTATGTGTTTATTATTTATGATCAAAATAACAAAGGATATAGATTGTATAATCCCACTAACTAAGGTTTCTTAGTTAGTAGGGATGTAGTCTTTGATCAAAATAAATCTTGGTTTGATGATGACAGGAAAGTGAAGCTACCCTATGAATTGGAAGAAGACTTTCCATTTCTTCCAACAAAGGAACCAAAGCATCTTGAAGATAGTGATTCTAAAGATGACTTGACAAAGTTGGATAAATTGAAGCTATGGAAAAACAAAGGGAAAGCTAAGGTGTAAGACCTAGCTCAAGGTTTAGAAAGCTCTCTTCAACCAATTAGAAGGTCAATGAGAGAGAAGAACCAGAAAGATATGGATAAGATATGGATTTGATACCTATTTGGTCACAAAGCATTCAATCTATATGGCTAAGGGCTCCAACAATGAAGAACCAAACACTTATGAAGAAGCTCAAAGCAACGAGTGGATAGAAGCAATTGTTGCAGAGCTAAGAAGAGCAAAGAGGCAGAGACAAAGAAGGGCCCCAAAATTTTTCTGATTTGGACACTTTATTCTTGTATTATAGCCATTTTTGTAATATATTTTCCGATGTAAATGCACTAGAGGAGTCCTCTAGATGCATACCCATAGAGATTTATAGCTTACCTTTGTAAATTAGTAGGAAATCAGTCTTTCAGTTAATAAAGTGCCGGTCTCTTGTGTGAAAGGAACATTTTTAGGGCACATGTATATAAGTCAATTTGTGACTCTTTGTATAGACGTTTTGCCATTGTGAGAATCAAGAGCACAGAATTTCGAATATGTGTCTTCTCCTCTCTGTATCTTCTTCTTTGTGAGCTTGTATGCATGTGTGATGCTTGGAAAGAGTGCTTGGAAGTGTTGTCTATCCATGAAAGTGCTTGTTTGCTGTAGGTAAGGTGTGTGCAAAGCGTAGGAAGTGCTAAAGTGTAGGAAGGTTCGAAATGAACTTGCTATTTGCTATATTCAAAGTTTGGAGTTGAGAGAAAAGCTTGATTTACTGTTGGCTTCTGATCCAAATGTCGTGACACCATAACTGAGCCCTGAGACTTGTTTGGAATAGATTTATGCTTGTTTGCACTTTGCTAGAGTTCATTTGCATTGACCATCATTTGAATGCATGTCTTCATACACTCGGCTAGGTTTTGATACTCCTCGGATTTATAATTAAAGCGTGAATCCCCACTATATGCACTTGAAGGGGATCAAGGAATAGTCTCTTTCTCCACAAGTCCCTAAGTTGGTTCTTAGGTATACACACGTTTTTGGTGCCGTTGCCGGGGAAGTCGAATCAAACCGAGGCATTCGTGTGATGGTAAGTAGCTCTTAGCATTGAAGTTAGTAGAGGAGTTGTGAAGCTCTCTTCTTTGGTAAGTCACATTCATTCGCACTTACTACTTCTCACTCTCGGAGTGTGTGTAGTGAGTTGATAGTCTAGGGAAGTGAGTAGAGCGAGTAGAGTAGGAAAGAGGAAGTAGGCAAGTAGTCTAAGAAGGAAGAGTAGGTGTTAAGTTAGCTTTTCAGCTCTTTGGTTTTAAAACATTTCCCAAAAAAAAAATATAAAAATAAAAAAATTTCCAACACTTCAATTCAATTCTATTTGTGCAAGTATCGAGAGGGTTAGCAAACGAATATCGCGATCCAAGGTGAGTGCATCAACTTGATACCCTCAACATTCAATTGAATCAAGCCCAAAATAGTTAAAACGATCTGTGACAGATATCGCGAGGGGGTATTCAAGGTGTGAGGAAGTTGTTTTTTGGTTTTTTGAGATTCAGATAGTTGAGAGAGGGAAGATAAGTGGTAGCATTACCCTCATTCAGTTGAAATCTAAATGCAATTGTTAAAAATTGAAAAAATGTCAAGTATCGTGTTCTCCCACGGCTAAGTATCGCTATATCCGAATATCGTGATCTCTTGTGGTCGAGTATCGCGATACGTGACATATATCGAGTATCATTGGGTTTTCACATGATACCTGACACATATCGAGTATCGTTGGGTTTTCTCACGATACCTGACACATATCAATTATCGTTGGGTTTTCTCACGATACCTTACACATATCGAGTATCGTTGGGTCTTCTCACGATACCGGACATTAATCGCGTATCGTTGGGTTTTCTCACGATACCTGACACATATCGAGTATCGTTGAATTTTACTCGCGATACCTACCACATATATATCGTGAGGTTATTTTTGCGACACCTAGCAGGTATCGGGTATTGTGAAGTTCTTTTCACAATACTTGTGGCATATTGAGTATCGTGCAAGTATTTTTGTGTCATGTATCAAGTATCGTGAATTTTTCTTGGCGACATTGGGAAGTATCGAGTATCGTGGAATCCTGAGAGCAATATTTGTCTCGTATCGGGTATTGTGAAGTTCTTTTCGCGATACTTGTGGCATATCGGATATCATGACTTTTCCAGTGTGCCAAGTATCAAGTATCATGAGTTTAGCCAGTGTCAGGAGACTTTCAAATACTTGTGTGTGAGTTTCTAAAGTCAACTAAACATTTCATACCACTCAGAACCTCAGTAAAGAGCATTGAGAACTGGGAATTGGTTAAAACGAGACGAGAACTTTTAAGTGAATGAACCTAAGATCTGGAAGAACCCTAGGGATCCGAAGAAGTGTAATCTCTTCAGTGGGAAGTGTAGCCAAACCAAGTAGTCATTCACACTACTCTGAAACTTCGAGTGAGTCTGAGGACGAAACTCTTATGGCCTCAGAGGACATGAAAAATTTTGTACCAATAATTGGCATGATGTCAATAATTGAGGGAGAATATAGAACATCCCTAGAATATGTGAACACCAATCAACACGGTTTACCCATCTACCAAGATGGGCTAAACAGATCAGTGGCTAGGCTGAAGAAAGCTACAGAAGTTTACATAGTACTAGGCCAACTGTTAAGTATGCAGGAGGATTCTACATGGACAAAAGGGATATTCAATACTTAGTCACGGAACATCTTGAAAACATCAATGAACAAGGGGAAGAAGGCAATGCCCACAACCCTAATGAAGAGGGACATGAAGAACGGGTGTCTACACCTAGAGGGAAATCCATTGTGATTAGGGTGCGGAGAGGAGACCTAGTTCCCCAAGATGATTCCCTAATGGACGTCTATTTAGTCAATGGAATGGAACATCTTTCGAGAGCACACTCTTGATTGTGGGAAGAGGCCACCAATCCAGCCACCATCTATGAGTTACAAGACCCTGAATTCCCCAGCATTATTACGTATTTGGACAAAAATTAGAGGAGGTATTGGCCCTTAACAGAAGTGGAAAGAGTAGGATTGAAATATCAAAATATCCCTGTATTCCCACCTAAGGATCAAGCCACAAATTCACAAAACCCCCAAGGAACCTATCAAGAGAATTCATATCAGCATTCAAGACAGACACAACAAACGCACATTCCAGTCAGACCACATGTGCAATTTGCTACACCAGGCCATAATCCTAACTATTGGCCTCATCCACCAGTTGAACCAAGGATTAGAATCCCTGTTCATGAGAGACCACCAGTAGGAAGAGGACCAGGAATACCAATACATTAGGGGAAAAAATGAACCCTGCATGGGCCTTGTAAGGATCCCTAATTTTCAGGGATTAAAATTAAGAAAAAGTGGATTAAGGCTAGAAAAAAAACCACTAGTGGTTTTTGCAATAAAATATTTGCTGAAAAACTTGTGCTCAGTCTAAATAAATTCGAGATCATTCGTGCCCCTTGGATAAGATCTTACGGACGGCTAGGATTGAGCTTGCTATGACTGTCACAAGAAGACAAAAGCTCCTCCAAAATATGCACAGTCGTGGGCATTCTTGGCCTTTAGATGAAATCAACGCGAGCGGTCAAGATTGAAGAGGGAGTGTCTGTCATAAAATGCCAAAATAGGGAGCATTCAATGAGGTGAGAGAGTGTGTGGACTGTCACAAAAAGACAAAATCTGTGGCGCAGTTCCGTGGCGAGATCAATTTTGCACCGTCGGATGGGTTGTTGATCGAATGGCCTCAAAATTTAAGGGCTTCACAACCACTAGATCAAAAGAGGATCCAATGGTTGCAATTCAAACTGACCCAAAAGTCAAAAGAAAAGATCCCGACCACTCCTTTTTTGTTCCATCCAACGGACAACGCTTGAAGGCGCATTTTTTATTAACTTTCAAGACACACCCTTTGATCTTTGCCACATCCAACGGATGAAATTCTATGCCGGCTTCGTTTTTGGAATTCAAAATGATCCCTTGGATCTTTGAGCTAATCCAATGGCTCTGGTTGAAACTCTAGGCCTACCAAACCACTTTTGTAGAGGAACTCGTGGTTTTTAGCCATTCATACCACTTTTGACCACAAAGAAACAAGGGAAGCCTATGCCTAGTCTAGGTGTAGACTGTGGCCACCACCCTCTTCCCATTGGTCCATCACTAATCACCTCTTAATCTAAAAGGCCCATTCAGGGTTCATTTTTTCCCCTAATGAGGACGACCCGTATTCCCTGTAATTCCTAGACCACGTGAACCAGGAAGAAGATTAAGACCGATCCAAGTTGCCAAATGCATGAGAAACCATTATGATGGCTCTAGTGAACCCTACAACCACATAGCTGAATTCAAGCAAGTGATAAGAGCTGAACAAGTGGAAGACTTCTTGATTCAATATGAATCCTTTGGACTAACCCTGACAGATACAACCTTAGCATGGTTCTAGCCATTAGACCCTAATAACTTTCAAAACATAGAACAAATCTATCAAGAATTGATTGAAGAATTCACCAAATCTGGAATAAAAAACAACTCTTCCTCATTGATCCATAGTTTTAAGCAAGGTCCTACGGAGGCGATGAGATTGGCAGCACGAAGATTTAAGCAATATGTGGATAGATGCCCTTTTGAAGAGAGACCCACTCAACAAAATGGTGTCACTATTTTTGGAAGGATTAGTGAATGGATCACTGAGATCATTGGTATGTGTGAAAAGAGTTCAAAATTTGCAAGAATGCATGAAAGAGTGTATTGACCTAGAGGACAATCTAGCAAAAGATTTGAAAATACCTCAAGGCAGTGTGAAAAGTGAAGATACCGCCAGCAGCATGTCAAACCCCAGGAACAATGTAGAAGAAATAGTTGATTTAGTGGCAAAGAAACTTAATGTTCAAGGGCAGAGGAACTACCCAAGCAACCCAATGAGAGTACCAATGCTTAGAAGATGTGTGCACTGTGGAGGTGAGCATCCCTCTCATTTGTGTAATAGGGGAGTAGTCCCACCACCTGCTTATGCTTACAATAGATGACCCGCCCCGAGCCCTATGCATTATTGTAGCATAGAACAAAAGTACACAAATCACAGCACAGAAAACTGTCCTTACAATTGACAGTCAAGACCGGTACAACCACTCATGAGACCTTATGGATACCCTTAGAGAGATCAAGGAGGAGAAGCTTTTAGATATCCCACATATCAACAACAAGCACCAGCACCACGACCTTACGCTTACCAAGGGTACACTCAACCACAACCTATGTTAGGACAACAACCGCCCCACCCTCAGAATGTTGTCCCAATAAAAATAGCTCTACTGGAAGAGAACCCAGAGAGAGCAATAGTCCCAGCCACGCCTTTGGCTAGTAACGAACTGTTTGATCCATCTTATGACCATGGTCAAGGAAATTATTCTACATATGAGGGTACTATAGTTGAATACGAACAATCTTACGAGCCATATGTTTATGGGATGGAAGGATCTGATAGCTCTTATGGGTATGAGCAGGATTATGTGTCATTAATGTACACAGCTCCCAGAGCACCTTTACCCTCTCGACAAATGAATAGACCACCTGCACCTAGAGGACCATGTTATAGATGCAGAGGAGATCATTTCATCAGAGAATGTATGTTACTCAACCCACTACCACCACCGTAGCGAATTTGGGAAGGATACTGTAGTGATTGTGGTAAAGAACATCTTTTTAGAGATTGCCCCAAGAACCCCAACAAAGTTAACTCGAACGTGCAGATCAATGTGATAGAAGTGATAGAGTCATGAGGGAGCAACAAGGAGTACAAAGTACCATTAAAAGCAATAACAAGAGCTAAGGCTAGAGAAACCCGAGAAAAAACCAAAGAGAATGATCAAGTCAACAAAGAATTGAATATACCCACACCTCAAGTAGTTGCAGGCTCGGAAGAGTCTGGGAAGAGTATAAGTAGACGGACCCAAAAATGGAAGAATTGTAGAGAAACGATAAAGGAAAAGAAACTCCAACAAAAGATGGAGGACGAAAATAACAAACAAGGCCAAGAAGAAAAACAAAAACTTGAAGGAGAAAATAAGATAAAAAAGTGTAAAAAACCAGAGGCAGGATCAGTTCTAGCTGACCCTATGCCAGAGGAGTTAGCCATGTGGATTCAGGCATACGAGGCATGAATAAGAGCAGGACCAACCATTGAACAACATGAAAAGGAATATCCTAGAGGTGATCTAGAGAAAGAAAGGTTGGAGACATGTAAGAAATTAATTGAAGTGGCTCAAAAGACCCTAGAAAAACCTGTTCAGCGACTGCCCAACTCAAGAATTCTCGAGAAAGAATTCCAAGAGTGTGTCACCCCTAATGATCCTGAGAAAGGAAAGGAAGGCGAGACCTGTGGTAAAAATTACAGTGAGGATAAAAGAGAAGGATCCGTTGTCCCCGAAGTTGACGGGGAGTGGCCTAAAGATTTGTGGGCAAGAGTCCAAGAAGACAGGTGGAAGAAAGTGGAAGGAGTTGAACCACCCTTTGAGGAGTTAGAAGCAAAAGGTGAATTTGAAGCCTCAATACCTGAATTAAACTCACAAGGATTATTACAACTTGATGAGAGCAAAAAGGATGAAGACAGTGTGAAAGCTTTGCCAAATTACACGGGGGAATACGAACATAATTCTGAGTTATATTGCATTCCCTCAGTGAGAAGAAAAGAGCGGAACCCATAAATCCAAACATTTGATATTATACAACATCTTAAAAAGGTAAAAATCCCATGTACTCTGACATTGGAAGAACTCTTGAAGGTAAAACGACATTTGAAGGAAAATCTAACCAGTCAATTAGAGACAAAGTCAGATGAGAAGGAGATGCCTGATGAAGTGACCACAATCAAAATCCTAGTCGATAAGGTTGGAGATTTCAGTGAGGGAGATGAAGGAAACACATGCCTCCCAATCACTTATCGAGGTTATACCACTAAAGCCATCTTAGGCTCGGGACAAGAGTAGGAATTGCCACCAAGGAAATTCGGGAGAAATGGGGAAAACCAGCTTTAAGTCCAACATGGATGAAGATTCAAATGGCAGATGGACACACTGAACGACCCCTGGGATTATTTGAAAAAGTACACTACCTACAGCATGGAATTCGAGCACACCTTAGCAATCTCTCAATTTGAAAAGGCTAGCAATTATGAGATGATACTTGGAAGACCTTTCATGAGACAGCTTAAGGTAGTGCAAGATTGGGGAAAAGACGTGGTATACCTACAGCATGAGGGAACCTCGACAAGGATAAATATCCATACCTATGCATATCAAGATGTTCCTCCCTTACAATGGAATCTAATTCACAAGGAGGAGGACAATCAATCGATCCACAACATAGGTTCAAGTGACCAATGATGGATGAATGAAGAAACTCATCTATGGATATGCTAGATAGCAAAAAAGGAAGAGGAAAAGGAAGAAAGGATGGCAGCAAAGGTAAGGAGTTGCTAGATCTGTACAAGATCCAGCTTACATGCCCCATATATTCCTAGATGAAGAATTCAAACCTCATGGTTGGATGGAGATTTTAGCCACTCTTGATGTATGTGTAAATGAAGAGGTAATAACCATGAATGAGTGCATTGACAAGGAAGGATATGATGTAAGTTTATATGTAGTTGTTCTCCAAGAAGCCGAAGTAAGAGAATATAGAGACGTCTTTGCTTGGACATATAAGGATTTAAAAGGAGTAGATGCCTCTATTTGTGCCCATAGAATCCCTATGACATCAGAAGCCAAACCTTCCAAACAAAGACCATACACGTATAATGATGTTTACTTAGCAAAAATGAAGGAGGAGATTGATAAGTTGTTGGATGCAGGCTTCATTTATGAGATTGAACACACGGAATGGGTATCACCTTTGGTGGTCATGCCTAAAAAGAATGGCAAGTTAAGGGTATGTATTAATTTAAAAAAAGTAAATGCTGCCACCATACGAGACAGTTACCCATTACCTATCACCGACCATCTTTTGGAAAGGGTTGCAGGAAAGGAAGTCTACAGTTTTCTGGATGGCTTTTCAGGATATAATACGGTAGCGATTGCTCCTGAGGACCAACATAAGACAGCCTTTGCAACTAAATGGGGAGTGTACGCCTAAAGTCTAACTAATGCCCCAGCCACTTTTCAAAGGTTGATGTGTCACGTGTTCAAGGAATTCTTGGAGGTATATATGGACATTTTATGTACCTATTCAGCTATACGATCAGAACATATCCCAGAACTAGGAAAGATTTTTGCCAAATGTCGACAATATAGAGTTTGTTTTAATCCCGAGAAGTGTGTCTTCATGGTTCGACAAGGGAAGATATTAGGATACATTGTCTCTAAAAATGGGATTTCCATGGATGAAGATAAAATCAAAGTGATTTTGGATTTGCCGAGACCGAAAACTACCAAAGAAGTGCAAGCATTTATAGGACATTGCGGATACTACCATAGATTTATCCAAATGTATGCCATAATTTCTAGGCCCCTTTATGCATTACTCTCTCAGTTTATTTGGACGGAAGAATGTGAAAAGTCTTTCAATGAATTGAAGAATCGTTTGAGTTCAGCACCAATCCTTAGAGTTCTTGATTGGAGCAAACCATTTCATATTCATGTAGATGCTTCCAAGTTTGCCATTGGGTGCATCAGAGAGCAGCGAGCGGATACAGGAAAGTTAGACTACCCCATAGCCTATGCCAGTAGACAATTAAATCAAGCAGAACGCAATTATACCACGATCGAGCGAGAGGGTTTAGGGATGGTGTATGCAGTGAAGAAGTTTAGACATTACTTATGGGCAAACAAATTCAAATTCTTCATCGATCATAAAGCTCTATTGTACTTAGTCAACAAGCCTTGTAATAGAGGACGACTAGTACGATGGTTTTTATTGTTGATGGAATTTTATTTTGAAGTAGTAGTCAAGAAAGGGAACACACACATCAGAGCGGATCACCTATCAAGAATGACAGATGGAGAGCCTCCCAGAGGAGTACCAGATGATCTGCCAGATGCTTATCTTTTTAATCTCCAAGCATGCCCCCAATGAGCAGAAAAGTTGATCCCTATTCTCACATATGGACCTAAACATGAGATCACTACCCACAGAAGTCAGGCACTGTGGAAGACTAAAAATCTCCACATCATTGCGGGAAGCTTATACCACCAAGATCCAAGAGGGTTACTCATGAGATGCGTGGAGGAAGAGGAACAAGAGATGTGGCTTGAGAAAGCACATGTAAATCAATGGAAACTCATTTAAATGCGAATGGAACATGGCAAAAACTCAAGAGATTAGGCATATATTGGCCAACTATGCAGAGGAATGCATGTCCATAAGAGCTTCCATTTCTTCATACATTGTTGTGTGCCTAAGAACCAACTTAGGGACTTGTGGAGAAAGAGAGTATTCCTCGATCCCCTTCAAGTGCATATAGTGGGGATTCACACTTTAATTATCAATCCGAGGAGTATCAAAACCTAGCCAAGTGTATGAAGACATGCATTCAAATGATGGTCAATGCAAATGAATTCTAGCAAAGTGCAAACAAGCATAAATCTATTCCAAACAAGTCTCAGGGCTCAATTATGGTGTCACAACATTTGGAGTAGCAGCCAACAGTAAATCGAGCTTTTCTCTCAGCTTCGAACTCTGAATATAGCGAATAACAAGTTAGATTTTGAAGCTCTTGAGAAGACGCATACAATGGTGGTATTTTCACTTGATTATAACGCTTGTGCTTCAAGTTATGAGCAAAATACTAAGTCGCGGGAATGATCTTTCTACAGTTCAGCACTTCCTACACTTCGCACACACCTTACCTATAGCAAACAAGCACTTTCATGGATAAACAACACTTCCAAGCACTCTTTCCAAGCATCACACATGCATACAAGCTCACAAAGAAGAAGATACAGAGAGGAGAAGACACAAATTCGAAATTTTGTGCTCTTGATTCTCACAATGGCAAAAAGTCTGTACAAAGAGTCACAAATTGACTTATATATCACACAAGAGATCGGCACTTTATTAACTGAAAGACTGATTTCCTACTAAATTACAAAGGTAAGCTATAAATTTCTATGGGTATGCATCTAGAGGACTCCTCTAGTGCATTTACATCGGAAAATATATTACAAAATGGCTATAATACAAGAATAAAGTGTCCAAATCGGAAAAATTTTGGGGCCCTTCTTTTTCTCTGCCTCTTTGCTCTTCTTAGCTCTGCAACACTCTCCCCCTCTTTGTCTCTATCGTCCCTTGACAGGCTTTACTTCTTGTCTGTCGCTTGTTTCCTGCATGCATCTCTTGGTCAGTTTTGCCTACTTGTCAGATGGGCATTACGTTTTAATGGCCCTGTTCTTGATTCTTCTTTTACATCCTCTGGACCTGATGCATTTGTTTTGCCTGTTCTTTTCTTTTCACCGTTCGCAACCTGTGGAGATGAACTACCTGAGATTTTTAGTCTAGCTCACCAATAACCTCTTTAAATCTGGGTTGTTGTTTTAAGTCGGGCTGCCACGCACACAACCAGTGGAAGGTATGAAGGTGTGGATCTTCAGCCTTCGATCTGGACCTTCCGAAGATCAAGAGGTTGAAGCACCTTCTTGGGGCTCTAGATCCGTCGTATATATTCTTGCACTTCTTCATGGATACTTGTTGGCCTTGATCCACCCTTGTCGCTTGCGTACCTTCCCCTGACGTATGCCCCTACGGGGCTCTGTGCAGAGATGGGTGTTGCGTGCCATTGCGGGGCTTCTTGCATAGATATGTCTTTAGATATAATACCTTTAGTGAAGCTTCTTTCTTTGTCTTCTTCTTTTCTTCTTTTTGCTGGACTCTCCCTCAACACTGCCCCCCTCCTGAACTCTGTCGTCCCCGACACGCTTTGGGATGCGACGGGAGTATGTCCTGTATACCTTTTGCTCTGTCTCATTAAGCAGATTAGCTTCACGTATCATGAGTTGCTTCCATTTTTCTTCTTTTACACCGTCATGTGGTGGTTGTCTGTGATCTGCAAAGAAGCTCAATTCATATGCCACCATTCTAGCGTTCAGATTCGTTGACATTTTCAAGAAAATTTTCGGAATCAATTTCAAAAAATCCAGTAAAGAAGGCTTCCTCGAAGGTTTGCATATATGTACTTGGTAAGAACATGAGCCTTTAATAATATGCCATGATGGTTGGTCAGCTGGGCATAACTGATAGATAAAAAATAAGGATATTCGTGCCTTGGTTAATGCCAATGAAATTTAAAAATGTATATGCGGCATATTTGAACACCTTCAAAACTGTAAGTATCATGCTGAGGATTTTATTAGTCATCTTGATAATTAAATCAGGTACTGTTGCATATCGATGTAGCCAAAATTTAATGGTTTTCACCATATAATCCTCAATCGATAAGTAATTGTGAGGTGGACTCGGAAGTAGCGGGTAATTCAACCACTATTTATTAATCACAGCACTCTTTTGCATATCCAAAAATTTACGTGCTTCTCTACGACGTGGTGTCGGGAAAAATGAAGGATTTACCTGTAATAAATATGGTGCTGCTTGCTAGTGCACCCGCAAAGTAGGATTTTTCTCCAAAAATTTTCTTCGCCATACAGGTTGTGCCACTTCAAATTCTTCTTGAGTATAATTGAATGTATTGTCTTGGAAGTACATCTGCTCATCATGATCCTTTTGTGTGATCTTCTTTATATATTGTCGTGTTTCCTCCTTCAAGAGTCCATACGGAATATTGAAGGGCTTCATTATTCTATCCAAGTCTTTACCTTTTATTTTGGCTTCTTTCATGACTTTGACCACTTCATTTTCAAAATTTTCTATCAATCGGGACACCAATAGTGCCCGCTCCTTTTGATTTATTTTTGCAATATATGGCATTGGATGATCATCACATGGTTCCGCCATCTGCTCTTTTATTGGAGAATGATAGATTGGGGGAGATAGAAGACGTACCTCTATCTCGTCAGTAGGATTCTCTAGTTCTGGCTCTACTGGTGTCCTGTTGTTTGCTTTTTGTGCTATTTGAGCTTCTAGTTGTGCAAGACATTCAGTATTTTCCTTATCTTCATTGAGGGCTATCTGTAGTGCATCTTTAGCCGTGAGAAGCTCATTACCGATCTTTGCTATTTGATTCGCATCTTCATTATATGTTACTAGGAGTTTTTCTTCAGCCATTTTGAGTTGTTTTCTCAGTTGATTTGTCTTGTATGTACTTTTGTTCCCATTCTTCTTGTAAGATTTGCTCCTGTTTTAGCAGATTTTCATACTCTGCTATTTGATCATTCAATTCTTTTTGGTCAGTTGTTGTTGTCTCTTGTTTTTCTATTGGTTGGTCATACACTAATGCCTTCATCAGTTCTTTATTTCTATTGCGTAAGTTATCATTTTCCTCCATATATGCTTTCAACTGTGTTTCTAGCAGGTTGCTTCTAACCTTCATCCTTTCTTTGTCCGCTTCACTTACTTCATGTTGTCTTTGTAGCTCCATCAGTTGCTCCTGGAGCTTGTGATTCTGCTCCATTAATGTAGTGCATTGTCCTTTGATTTCGGTTATTTCCATTTCTTTAACTAACATCAACTGTTGAACTTGTATTAGTTGCACAAACAGTTGTTCGCTCATCACTTGAAACTGATTCTTTTCTCTCATGGCCTTCTCGTAATCTGCGTCTGTTTCCATCATTTGTTGCTGTGTATCCATGGGCGTTTGTATCATTTGCTTGACTGTTGGTTTTAGTTGGGTGACATCCATCTTTAACCATGTTGTTGGGATGTTAGGTTCTTCCCCTGTGGTTACATCTTATCCTTGTGCCACATGCAATGTTGTATCGTGTGGCTGCCTTTAGCTGAGTGATGAGTAGCACCTCCTTTAATGTCAATCCGGGAAGACGTGAGGATGGTATGGAGACCTTGAACAAGTAATGGCACAAGTGCGTGAGTGAGAAGCACACTAACATGCACACACATACACACACACGTGCACACACGGCAACACAAAGAGAAAGACAATGGTGTTCTTTTTTATTACTTCCAAAATGCTCATAAAAGTTCAATTCTATTACAAGCTAACCTCAAAAATGAGCTCTCTAGCTCTATTTATAGTTTTTGACTAGGTTTTGGCCGTGTCCAGACCTAGTGTCCAGCCTAGTTAAAAATTAGGTTCTAGGCCCCATTTGAAGGCTCAAATGGAGTCTAAAAATGATGAAAACTGGTAGGTAGCGCCTCAAGCTCAAGGACTCCTTGGCTTGCACAAAATGGAGCTACAAAAATATGAAATGGTATTTACAATGGCTTTTAGTGATGAAAATCACTATTTTTGTAGGGATTTCCTCTAACGATTTGACATACACATCTTCGAGCTTCCTACTTGCTCCTTCTCCTTATGTGTCCACCTCTTTGATATGCTTTAGCTTCATGAAAAAATAATGGCCTACTTGCCCGATCTTCTTTGACTACTCTGTCTGCTTGTACCTTCTCTTCGCTCCGACTCCCTTCGTTGGCTTCCTTGTCTTGTTAGTCCTTCAGTTCCTTGACTACTGCTAACACCCCCCCCCCTCTCTCGCGTCTGTCGTCCCTGACAGACCCTTGTTGGGTGGGTCGTTGGATGTCGTACTCCACAACATCTGTTGCTAAATGATGTTCCGCAATTCTCAACCCTTTGGCCAAGTCAGTGAGTAGAGCATCCCAATCTACAGGCCCGGGAACCTCTGGATGTGGTATATGTAGCTTTTCTGAATGGAGAGCTTGTTCCATGGCAAATAATTGTAATAGATGAGATGGTCTGGGAATGAATATCTCTGAATGATATTCCCAGAACCTCGTGATAAACATTTCTTCAAACGTCTGTTTGAAGCAAGCAGGTAGATACTTTATACGGGCATGCCAGGCATAGACGACGTTAATAGAGGGCGTGGTGCACATGTCATAGACAAGGTCCTGATTCCCTTCATTAAATCCAATAGCCGAAAGATGAGGTTCTTTGATGTTCTTAAATGTCCTGAATGTAATTAGCATGAGCTCAAAAATTTTTAGGCACATCTGTGCCATGACATCTCGGACATTCTTGAACCGGACTGCCCAGTGTCGGATGGTTGAAATCATGTAGTTGACTGTGGGTTGGCCATTAGGAGGTGCTAGGTACACATAATTTAACCACTTTTCACATCCTTTAACCGTCAAAACTGTTTTTGTGTACTCCGACCAAGACCTTCTTCGAAAGACAGGGCAGTAGTAGGGATTATACTTGATATATAGAGGCATGTTATTCCACGTGCGTACCATCTCAAGGTAGGTTTCAAGCAGGCGGATCCTCCAAGTAGGTTGATGTATATTCCCTTGCTTGGCACTTGCAGGGATATCATCCAGTGCAAACTGTGTCGCCGAGGTTGGTTCTTTTGTTGTCCGTTGCTTGATTTCAGCATTGTAATCTGCCATTAATACACAGAATGGAACATATAGATCATCAGACGTGCCATCCACCTATGATGGGAGAGGTATTTAAAGTAATCCGATTTTATGACGACTTCGTCCAATCGTGACATATACGCTATCTGAACTGCAATTCTCTCATCATGGGTTGTAGCAACCTTTTCCAACCTTTGCATCCATTCAGGTGCTTCGATCTCAATCGTGTCCATTCTAGCTTCTGTTTGCTTACCTCCGTGTGTTGGCATGGGAACATATGTGTCTTCAAAGATCTCCTCCACTTGAATTGGCACTAAGTCTTCAGGTTTTGGTTCCACCAAGGGAGAGGGTTGACGCTCGTATTGTAGAACTCTATTTCATAGTTCTTCTAATTTTGCTCTGAGTTTTGCGACTTCTTCAGATGTGTCGGCTTCAGTTGTGACTTTGCTTGGTGACTCTTGTTGGGTTGCCAGTTGCTTTAATAAGTCATCTCTTTCTCTTTCTAATGCTGCGTGGGCTTCTAGGAGGTCGGCATGGGTTTCCAAGATGATTTGCATATTTTCAGATGGGATAGCCTTGAATTTCTCTGGGTCGATTTCCTGTGGTGAACCCTCCATTGCTGCTTCCAAGTTTTCTTCGTTCTGTCTCTGTAGTCGCTTATTTTCCTCGAGTGTTGTAGACATGTGTTTCCATAATAGGGCCAGGTTGCATCGAAGCTTGAGGTTCTCTGTTATTTGGGAGTGTAGCAGCTCATCAAGTTGTTGTTTTTCTTCCGCATCTGACTGGGGTGGATTGGCCACTAACTGCTCATGTTGTTCCTGTAAAGTGACATATTGTTGTTGTAGTAGCTGCTTTTCCCTCTCTAAGTCAATGAATCATCCTTGTAATGTTTCATGGCTTCTTAACAGACTTGTATGCTGAGCATCTAGGTGCTGATAATGCTGTTGCAGCTGAGACATACACTGGTACATGTTATTAAATACATTATTAATGGGAGTGGATGCGGGAAAGGTGTTGAATGCAGAAGGGAAGGGAAAGGGGAATGGGAGCGTGTATGCTGTGCTAAAAAAGGGTGAAGTTGGTGGTGGGGGAATGGGAGATTGTGGGCGTATGGGGGGAGGGAGAGGTGCGGAGGTGGGTGGTATGTCCATGAGGTCAAAAGTGGATGCAGTCGTGGGGGTGATTGTGAACATGGGAATTGTGGGTGCGGTGATGGTGGTGAAAGTGTAAAGTGGTGTGTGTAGTTGTGAATATGAACCGCCAGGAAGTGTGATCGGGGGAACGGGGTTTTCCGTGGCTGCAATTAGAATTACAGTGTCAGTGGTAGTGTATACAAGTGAGGTGGTGATAGGGTGTGTGGGTTGACTGACAGTCTGTGCTTCGGTATGGGTAGTGGACTCTGAGGTGGTGACAATAGTGGTTACACTGGTAGTGGGAGGTGAAGTTGGTGGAGTTGGAGGCAGGGGTGGTAAAGGGGGTGATGGGGGTGCATTAGATGTATGGGCTTCCTCAGTTTCCTGAATGATATGAGCTGTTCCCGTGGTTGTGGATGTGGTGCCCTGTGGTTCTGATGCTAATATATTCATTTGTTTTCCTGATCGAGGGGGGCATCTGCTGTATCATCGCTCCCATCTTCTCGAGTGTGCAAGAGCTATATGCACCGTCTCAGGTACCCCCAACACATCAGAAATCATATCCAGGGTTGCTCGGTATTGCTCGTCCACACCTTCCTCTTCAAGGATTTGGTTCATGAGGGCTTTTCCTACTGCCAGGGACAGTTTGTGCTGTTCTTGAACTTTGTTGATGGTATCATACAACTTTTTCAATTCCTTCGTATAAGTCGGGTGTAGCTCAGTGATGAGTAGCACCTCCTTTAATGTCAATCCGGGAAGATGTGAGGATGGTATGAAGACCTCGAGCAAGTGGAGGCACAAGTGCGTGAGTGCGAAGCACACTAACATGCACACACATACACACACATGCGCACACACGGTAAGACAAAGAGTGAGAAGCAATGGAGTTCTTTAGATTACTTTTAAAAAAGCTCATACAAGTTTGGATCAATTACAAGCTAGGCCCAAAAATGAGCTCTCTAGCTCTATTTATAGTTTTTGACTAGGTTTTGGCTGTGTCCAGACCTAGTGTCCGGCCTAGTTAAAAATTAGGTTCTCTACCCTATTTGGAAGTTCAAATGAAGTCTAAAAAATGTCAAAACTGATAGGTAGGTACTTCCAAAGCTCCTCAAGCTCAAGGACTCCTTGGCTTGCACAAAATGGAGCTACAAAAATATGAAATGGTATTTACAATGGTTTTTAGTGATGAAAATCACTATTTTTGTAGGGGTTTCTATTAACATTTTGACATACATTTCCTGGAGCTCCCTACTTGCTCCTTCTCCTTGTGTGTCCACCTCTTTTATATGCGTTAGTATCCTGAAGAAATATTGGCCTACTTGTCAGATCGTCGTTGACTGCTCTGCTTGCTTGTACTTTCTCTTCTCTCTGACTCCCTTCGTAAGCTTCCTTGCCTTGTGAGTCCTTCAGTTCCAACACCCCCCCCTCTCTCGTGTCTGTCGTCCCTGATAGACCCTTGTTGGGTGGGTCGTTGGATGTAGTACTCAACAACGTCTTGTGCTAAGTGATGTTCTGCAATCCGCAACCCTTTGGCCAAGTCCGTGAGTAGAGCATCCCAATCTACCGGCCCGGGAACCTCTGGATGTGGTATACGTAACTTTTCTTAATAGAGAGCTTGTTGCACTGCAAACAACTGCAATAAATGTGATGGTCTAGGAATGAATATCTCATTCCCAGAATCCCATGACAAACATTTCTTCAAACGTCTGTTTGAAGCAGGCTGGTAGATACTTGATACGCGCGTGCCATGCATATACAACATTAATAGATGGTGTTGCGCTCATGTCGTAGACAAGGTCGTGATTACCTTCATTAAATCCAAGAGCTGACAAATGAGGTTCCTTGACATTCTTGAAAGTCCTGAAGGTGACCAACATGAGTTCAAAAATTTTAAGGCACATTTGGGCCATGACATCTGGTACATTTTTAAACCTGACCCCCCAATGCCGAATCGTCGAGATCATATATTCTATGGTAGGTTGGCCTTTAGGTGGTGCTAAGTAGACATAATTGAGCCATTTCTCGCATCCTTTGGTTGTCAGCACAGTTTTTGTGTATTCCGGCCATAACCTTCTTCGAAATACAGGGCAGTAGCATGGGTTGTATTTGATGTACAAAGGCATGTTATTCCATGTTCTTACCATCTCTGGGTAGGTTTCCAGTAGACGAATCCTCCACGTCGGTTGATGTATATTGCCCTGCTTGGCACTTGCTGGGATGTCGTCCGGTGCAAACTGTGTAGATGAGGTTGGCAGACTTGATATTCTCTACATTTGTCAAAGATTTGTCTGAGTTCAAGAATATGGGTTTGTCTAATGTTGGAATGAGCATAGAGTTCATCAACATAGACTTGAAAGTTCTTCCTCAGGAACTCTTTAAATACGTGGCACATCAGCCTCTGGAAGGTAGCGGGTGCATTGGTAAGCCCAAATGGCATTACTCTAAAGGCAAAAATGCCCCATTCAGTGGCAAAAGCCGTCTTATGCTGATCTTCTGGAGCTATGGCTACTTGATTGTAGCCCAAAAATCCATCAAGGAAGCTATACACTTCCTTGCCTGCTACTCTTTCTAAGAGATGTTCTGTGATAGGAAGCGGATAGTTATCTCGAATTGTGGCTGCATTGACCTTCTTCAAGTTAATGCATACACGCAGCTTTCCATTTTTCTTGGGCACCACTACGATTGGGGATACATACTCAGTATGCTCAATTTCATAGATAAATCCAGCTTCAACCAAGCGATCTATCTCTTCCTTGATCTTGGCCGCATAGTTGTCATTGTATGTGTATGGCTTTTGCTTAGAGGGCCTAGCCTCTGAGGTCATGGGGATAGTGTGTGAGCATATGTCTGGATCAACACCCTTCAAATCCTTGTAACTCCAAGCGAATACATCTATGTACTCTCTTAGCAAGGCTATCAATTTGTGCTCTTCGTCTTCCGTCAGGTCATGGCCTATGTACGTGCATCTCTCTTCTCCTTCTTCCACAGCTACCACTGTTTTCTTGGTGGTTTCTTTGTTATCATAGGCCTCCCCTGATTGCACCTCTCATTTAGGCATTCTGATCATGACTCTCCTGTCATCTATCTCATACTTCTTAAAATTTTCCGGGACCTCAAACAAAGATTCTTCCTCTTCTGGTGTGACTTCTCTCTTCTTTCTTTTCTTTCCCTCTTCCTTCGGGGTCACATGTATGGCTAGCCTTACATCATTTGTAAGCTCTCCATGCCTCTAGGGTTGAAATTCTACTTCATAGAAGTATTCTTCGTCTGATGCAAAAGGTGGATCCATAATGATTGACTCTAGATCGGAGTCACTTGCGTCCTCAAATGCATCAGGGCTAGGTTCGCACTCTTCTAACACTACCTCTCCCATGATCGGCTCTATGGAGAACACTGAAATGTCATAGCCATCTTCATCACAGTGAGGTGTCCATTGTTCTTCATTGATGGCTACATCCATTGTTGCTAGGATTTCTGCCCAGCCGTGGGGTTCAAATCCTTCGTCAGGAAAGACTACCGGTGCATAGGCTGGGTCTTGAATTGATCTATGTGTTTCTTTTGCACCTATCTCTCTGGCGTCTTCTCTCTTCTCTTCTTCTACTGCTACTTTGCACATCCATAAGTGGGTGTCTTCATGCATCCATGAGGATCCTGATCCTATGGAATGCAGCGATTCCGTATCATCTTTGGCTCTATGGAGGGGATTCCATTGGATCAGAGGGACATCTCTATGAGAGTAATCTTTGAGATTCACTTTCGTCGGTGTAGCTCAGTGATGAGTAGCACCTCCTTTAATGTCAATCCGAGAAGACGTGAGGATGGTATGAAGACCTCGAGCAAGTGGAAGCACAAGTGCGTGAGTGAGAAGCACACTAACATGCACACACATACACACACACGCGCATACACGGCAAGACCAAGAGTTAGAAGCAATGGAGTTCTTAGATTACTTCCAAAAAGCTCATACAAGTTCAAAACTATTACAAGCTAACCCCAAAAATGAGCTCTCTAGCTCCTTTTATAGTTTTTGACTAGCTTTGGCCCTGTCCAGACCTAGTGTCCGGCCTAGTTAAAAATTAGGTTCCAGGGCTCTTTTGAGGGCTCAAACGAGATCTAAAAAATATGAAAATTGGCAGGTAGATACTTCTAAAGCTCCTCAAGCTCAAGGACTCATTGGCTTGCACAAAATGGAGCTACAAAAATACGAAATGGTATTTACAATGGTTTTTAGTGATTAAAATCACTATTTGTGTAGGGATTTTCTCTGTTGATTTGTCATACACATCTTTGAGCTCCCTACTTGCTCTTTCTTCTTGTGTGCTCAACTCCTTGATGTCTGAAAATTTTAGATGGCCTACTTGCCAGATCTTCTTTGGCTACTATGTCTACTTGTGCTATCTCTTTGTTCCGACCCTCTTTGTCTTGTGGCTCCTTTGGTTCCCTGACTGCTGCCAACACCCCCCCTACTCTCGCGTCTGTCGCCCCTGACAGATCCTTGTCTAGATGTTCGTTGAACGTAATATTGGACAACGTCGGAAGCAAGGTGATGTTCTTCTAATCTGAGCCCCCGTGCTAGATCTGTTAATAATGCATCCCAATTCATTGGTCCTGGTACGTCCGGATGTGGCACCCGCAGTTGTTCTGAATGGATGGTTCTCTCCACAGCGAATAAGTGGAGGAGATGTGAGGGCCTGGGTACAAATATTTTTGAGTGATATTCCCAGAATCTCGTTATGAACATCTCCTCGAATGTCTGTTTAAAACAAGCTGGAAGGTACTTTATTCTGGCGTGCCAAGCATATATTACCTCTATGGATGGGGTTGTGCTCATGTCGTATACCAGATCTTGGTTTCCTGTAAGAAATCCGACACCTGAGAAGTGGGGGTCTTTAATATTCTTGAACGTCCTGAAGGTGATTAGCATTAGTTCAAAGATTTTCATACACATTTGTGCCATCACATCAGGGGTATTCCGTAGTCGAGTGCTCCAGTGTCTGATGGTAGAAATCATGTAATTTACAGTGGGAGGGCCTTGTGGCGGTGCTAAATAAACATAATTTAACCACTTTGCACAACCCTTGACGTTCTTGACAACAATTGTAAACTCTGGCCAAGTGCGCCGGCGGAATACTGGAACATAACAAGGATTGTATTTAATAAAAAGGGGCATGTTAGTGCAGGTACGAACCATTTCCGGGTAGGTTTCAAGAAGACGGATTCTCCAGGTTGGTTGATGAATGGAGCCTTTCTTCGCATTTTCTAGGATATCCTTTGGCCCAAATTGTGTGGCAAAAGTTGGAGGTTTGCCACAACTGCGTTGAATCTCTGTATTGTAATCCGCAAGGAGCACACAATATGGCACATATTGATCATCGTTGGTGCCGATCCATCTATGATGAGACATGCTTCAAAGTATTCAGACTTGATGATGGTGTCTTATAACTTTGCCATAGATTGGATTTGAATGGCCACTCTATCTTCATGGGTTGTTGCTGTCTTCTCGAGTGTTTGGAGCCATTCAGGTACTTCAACTTCTAATGTGTCCATTCCTTCTGAGGTCTGTGCACCACCTGGCATCGGCATAGGAACGTATGGTTCCTCATATGTTTCATCCACCTCAATGGGTACTAAATCCTCCGGTTCGGGTTCTACAACTGGGGAGGGCTGCCTTTCATATTCTAGTAACTTTTTCTGGAGCTCAGCCACCTGCCCTGTCAATGCCTTTACTTCCTCTGAAGTCGAGGCCGTTTCTATTACCTTGGTTGGAGCCTCTTGTTCCCTGAGCTGGCTACGTAGCTCATCTCATTCCCTTTCCAAATCATCATGTGCTTCTAATAAATCCGCATAACTTTCCAAGATGGTTTTCGTTGTTTCTGTGGGAACCGCTTTGAACTGTTCTGGATCGATCTCATGGGGGGAACCTTCCATGGCTGCTTCCAGGTTTTCTTCATTTTGTTTTTGCAACCGTTTATTCTCTTCAAGTGCTGTAGCCATATGCTTTCGAAGTAGAGTTAAATTACGCCGGACTCTCACGTTATCTATTTGGTACACCTCCAGCAAGGCGTCGAGTTGTTTGACACCGGGTTCTGCTGATGGTTGGGGTGCCTCCAAGAGTGTTTGATGGGCTTGCTCGAGAGTGGTGTAGCGCTGGTTGAGTTCCGCATTTTCTTCTTCTAGCGTTGTGAGTCGTCTTTGTAGGTGCTGATGATTCGTTGTCAACTGTTGATGGCGGCCTTCGAGATCCCTGTACTCACGCTGAAGTTGATATACACACTGATGTAATGATAGGAATATACTATTTACATTAAAAGATGCAGGTAAAGATGAAGATGCAGGGGGAATGGGGATGGGGAAGGGAGTTGTGAATGCTGTGGAATCAAGTGGTGAAGTAGGTGGAGGGGGTATGGGAGATTGAGGTTGTGTGGGGGGTGGGGGTGGTACTGAGGCAGGTGATGTCTCCATTGTGTCAAATGTGTGTGTGACTGTAAAAATAGGGACAGTGGGTGGGGTGGAAGTGATATTTGTGAAGAGTGTCGTGAAGGTGGGCATGGAAACTCCTCCGAATTGGATACCGGGAGAGAGAGCAATTCCCATGACAACTGTGGTAGTGGTAGAAAAGGGCGTGGTCGTGCCGGTTGGTGAGGTGAATTGTGTAGTGAGAGGTGAGGTGGGTGGGGAGAGTGGTTCCTCCTGTTGTTCTTCTGTTTGCGTGTTGCCTTCCGGTTCTGATACATTGATGTGTATTTGTTTTCCAGATCGCCTAGGGCGGGCTGTAGCTCAGTGATGAGTAGCACCTCCTTTAATGTCAATCCGGGAAGACATGAGGATGGTATGAAGACCTCGAGCAAGTGAAGGCACAAATGTGTGAGTGAGAAGCACACTAACATGCACACACGTACACACACACGCGCACACACGGCAAGAACAAAGAGAGTAAGACAATGGAATCACTTCTATTGCAACAAAGTTCTCATACAAGCTCAAAACTACAAGAAGCTCTCCCAAAAATGAGCTCTCTAGCTCTATTTATAGTTTTTGCCTAGCTTTGGCCCTGTCCAGACCTAGTGTCCGGCCTAGTTAAAAATTAGGTTCCAGGGTTTATTTGAGGGCTCAAACGAGATCTAAAAAATATGAAAATTGGCAGGCAACTACTTCTAAGGCTCCTCAAGCTCGAGGACTCCTCAGCTTGTACAAAATGGAGCTACAAAAAGGTGAAAATGGTATTTATAGGGGTTTTCAGTGATGAGAATCACTTTAAAATGATGTAAGGTGTTTTGGAAAAAATGAAGGGTTGCCTTAGTGCTAGATCTGCATGTGGGTCCGTACTTGCTTCTTCCCGTATACTGTCAACACTCTCCCCCCCCTAGTGTCTGTCGCCTCTGACAGACCTCTGCTCCACTGTTTGATCGATGTACTTTTGCAGGAGGTCAGTTGCCAATTCTTGTTCTTTTATACGTAGTCCCCGGACCAAATCGCTCTGGAGGGCATCCCAATTGACTGTTCCCGGCATATCAGGGTGTGGTGTGGTGTAGAGCTCTGAGTGCATGGTTTGTTCACACGTGAATAGATGTAGCAGGTGGGTTGGGCGTGGTGCGAACACTTCTGAGTGTGACTCCCAAAACCCCGTGGTGAACATATCATCAAAGGTTTGCTTGTAGCAGGCAGGGAGATATCTTATTCGTGCATGCCATGCGTAAGCTACTCGAATGCTCGGGGTCGTGCTCATGTCATACAACAAATCATAATTACCATTGATGAAGCCCGGAATTGAAGGCTGGATGTTACGTACATTTCGAAAGGTCTTTAGGACCACTTGCATCATGTCCAAAATTTTGAGCATCATTTGAGCGGCGACATCCGGCATGGGGTGGAGGCGTGGCATCCAATGTCTGATGGTGGCTATCATGTATGATACTGTAGGTGTGCCGGTTGGGGGTGCGATTGCGGGGTAATTGAGCCATTCTTTACAATTTGCGTTGTTTTGAACCTTGATGGCGAATGCTTTCCATGATCTTCTTCTTTGTACTGGACCAAAGCAAGGGTTATACTTCAAATGCATGGGAGCGTGATCCCATGTTCGTAACATCTCCGTATAGGTCTCTAGTAACTTTTGCCTCCATATGGGTTGGAATATGGCCCCCTTTCTGGCTGCCTCTGGAATGTCCTCGGGTTCGAACTGTGTTGCGAACTTAGGGTACTGGTTGGTTATGCGTTTGATCTCAGCATTATAGTCAGCCAGCAGTACAAAATAGGGCTTATATTGTAACTCTGAACTGGTGATCAACCGCCTAGGAGCCAAGTGCGAGAAATATTCAGACTTGAGTATAGACTCCTCAATGGTTTTCATGGCCAGCATCTGAGTTGCTACGCGCTCTTCGTGAGTGTGACCCATCTCCTCTACCTGCTTCATCCATGCCGATGGGGGCTCCTCATATGTGTCTTGGCCTTCCTCCGTAATTCTGCCTCCTGGAAGGGGTTGAGGCTCATTGTTACCGTTAGTGTCCATGTGAAAGGCCAAATGGCCACCGGACACTTCTTTGTATATGTTCTTTAATAAAACATATAGTGGCCTAGTCAGTCACAGACTGCAAGTTCGACCGCATTTGTAAAACCTAAGAAGTCTGTCTTCGTGCTCCCTGTGTACTGCGTTTTCTGCGTATTCTGCAACATCTGTTCGTAGTACTGTGTGTGGCGACCAGAGCTCGGTTTTGTACTTTGAGCATATCGTCGTGGAGCTCTCCAGAAGGAGAGTCCAGTGTGGTGCACGCCATCGAATTACTTCACTGGTATCAGAGCAGTTCGAGGCAAAAAGCTTTGTACCTTTTGTGCGAGGGAAGCGACCCCCCCCCCAGGTTTTCTCCAAGGCTTTCGACTAAGGCGGCGACCAAGGCATAGACCTTGGCATACCTTGTCATCCGAGTCACCGAAGTCACCGTTGGCGCCATTGGCTGCGCGCGAGGGAGGACCTCAACGATCAAGGAATATAGAGGTTCCCGGTACTTCCCGGGAGGTCACCCATCCCAGTACTGTTCCCCCCAGAGCTCGCTTAACCGCGGCAATCTCTTGCCACTAAGCTACACTCTTGTGGTGTTTGAAGAAGGGGAAAGACTAAGGTTGGCATTACCTTGAACAAGTTTTGGTCCCTCAAAGCTTCATTTTTGCTTTTAAAGCCTATTTCTGAAGCAATTTTGGGGTGTTTTTGGAGCCATTTTGGAGTACTTTCGCACGTAGTTCTCTTCACACAGGTCCAAGAACATCAAGAAGAGTGTTCCCTGTACTTCTCAGACAATAAATATCAACCTTTGGGGCTGTATTTTCAGCCACACTCGTAAAACTACAGGTTTCTCGAGGGGCTTTCAGTTTTGGTGGGAGCAGTCGCTGCAAATTTATGCAGGTTTTTAAAGCCTAAAACATCAGAGTTGACAGACACTTGCAGGTGTTATTGGCTAGTTTTTTGGGCTGTGTATTCAGCCTTTCAGTGTCATTTTACTGCATATATTGAGCACATACACACCATGTACGCTTCTGTGGATACCGCTTATGTACGTCCATGTGGGCATTGATATAGCGGTTACGTTCTTTGCATAAAGCCTTTTACGTTTGATAAAGAGGGTCGTGGTGAGGTTTTCTTAACTGGGAGACACCCAGATGTCGGGGTCTCTTCGGTGATGCAGGTGGAAGACTTACCCAGCTTCGCCATAGGAGATGTATGATAGTTGTTCATAGGTGCTCGATAAGCCTAGTTGGCTTCTATTGGGTAACTGATTATATGCAGTGGAGTCAGTGATTCACTATGCAGGTAGACATGTTAGTACTTGCAGTTTTATGATACTTTGACACTGGTCATATGCTAATTTTGCAGAGGATACTCTGGCAAAAGTTTTCCAGATTTCTGGTTTAGTCAACTATATAGTGGTCGATTTACTCCTTGATACACTTATTTGTTGGTGTTTGGACTCTTCTAGCTCCATTATCATTCTATTCAGTTCTCTACGATCATGGCATCAGAGGTCTCAGGCACATCCGGTGGATCAGGGTCTAGTGCTAGCGTTCCGAGGAGGAGCTATAACTTGCAGGGCAAAGACCATTTTGAGATCCGAAAATTTTATGGCACAAACTTTGCCCTATGGAAGAATCAGATTAAAGATGTGCTGATTCAAAGAAGGCAATGGAAGCCAGTAAATGGGATTTCAAAGAAGCCTGCTGACATGGATGAAGATGATTGGGATGAGTTAGATGAAATGGCCAGGTCTACCATTCGCTTGCACCTAGCAGATAATGTTTACTTTACAGTATTAGACTGTGAAAGTGCAGAGGAGCTTTGGAAGAAGTTATGCAATACATATGAAAAAGAGACGGCATCAAATAAAGTATATCTGATGAGAAAATTATACGACCTTCGTATGAAGGACACAGATAGTGTTGCTGCTCATCTAAATGAGTTTGATGCCATATTCTCCCAGTTACAGGCTCTGAAAATGGATATGGACAATGAAATGAAAGCAGTATTGCTGTTATGCACCCTGCCATCATCATGGGATACATTTTGCACAGCTATTAGCAATAGTGCACCAGGTGGTAAACTCGTCTATGATGACATATGTGGAGCACTCTTGAGTGAGGAGATTCGTAGAAAATCTATGGTTGGCACTCAGAGTGGAGATGCATATAATGTTCGTGATTCTTACCAAGGAAAGAATCAACAACGTGGCAGGAGCAAGAACAAGGAAAAGAATGGTCAACGGAATAAGAGCAGAAGTAAATCAAGGAAGAGGGATATTGAATGCCATTATTGTCATAAGAAAGGACACATGAAGAAAGACTGTTATGCATTAAAGAATGCTAAAGGTAAAGGACAGAATGTTGATGGGCATGTTAAACAGTTACCTGCACCATCTACTTCGACTGTGAAGATTGAAGAAATTAATGCTATTTCTGATGATGCTGATGTGTTGACACTTGATAGTACTGTGCCATCTGAGGCACTTATGGCTGATTCTCTTTCCCACACCTGGCTGCTAGATTCTGGTGCTTCTTTCCATGTGACACCACATAGAGAATGGTTCTCTAATTATGCAGCAAAGTCTCTTGGTACCGTGAGACTTGGTGACTCTTACCAGTGTGATGTTGTGGGGATTGGAGATGTGGTTGTGCAGTTCATTGACGGTTCAAAATTTACTATGCATAACGTACGCCATGTACCTCAGTTATCACGCAGTTTGATGTCAGTTGGTCAACTTGATGACCTTGGTTACAAGGTGGTCTTCTATGCTCAGTCCTTTCGTATATCAAAGGGCAATATGGTTATTGCAAAAGGAAGGAAAGTTGGCTCACTTTACCCTTTATTTGTATCACAGAAAGAACACTTGTTAGCTGTTACTGAACAGCCTATGGCTTGTATTTGGCATGGTCGTTTAGGCCATATATCTCGTAGTGGAATGGAAAATCTTTCTCGTTCTGGCTACTTACCTGTGGTATCTTTCTCTGATTTTTCATTTTGTGAGCATTGTCAATATGGAAAGCAAACCAGAAATGTGCATAAAACGCACATTGACTCTTCAATTCAGCCTTTAGATCTTGTTCATACAGATGTGTGTGGTCCTATGCCCACTAGGTCCTTAGGTGGTTCTCTTTACTTTGTTACTTTCATAGATGATGCTACTAGAAAAGTCTGGGTATATCCTATCAAATCGAAGGATGATGTATTCCCTACTTTCAGAAAATGGCTTGCTTCAGTTGAGACTGAAAAAGGAACTAAGCTTAAGGCTTTACGTTCAGATAATGGGGGTGAGTATACCTCACATGAATTCAGCCTTTTCTGTCAGTGTAGAGGGATTCGTAGAGAGTTTACAGCTCCTTATACCCCAGTACAGAATGGTGTAGCTGAGAGGATGAATAGAACTATTCAAGATAGAGTAGTCTCTATGTTGCATCATGCAAACCTCTCACAAGGTTTTTGGGCAGAAGCAATATTGACTGCAGTTCATGTGATTAACCTTTCACCTAGTACTGCCAAAGGTCTGAAAGTGGCACAAGAGTTATGGACAGGGAAACCACCATATTATGATCATCTTCGAGTTTTTGGGTGTGAAGCATATGTTCATATACCCAAGAATCTTAGACAGAAGTTGGACCATAAGCCAAAGAAATGCATTTTTCTTGGATATGGTCGAGAAGGACAATTTGGATATCGCTTATGGGATCCTGAAACATGGTCAGTGATCAGAAGTAGTGATGTCATTTTTAATGAGTCTAAGATGCATAAACAGCCGATTAAGGAGGTTGAAGTGAGAAGAGTGGTGTTTGAGGATACTAGTCCTCCGATTAGCATGCATAAAAATGCTGCACATAGGGATGTTCAAGAGAATGTCCATTCAGATCAGTCTGCACATGTTCCTGTTCAGCAACCATTGAGACGTTCTGCACGTGTCTCATATCCACCTGATAGATATGTTCCAGGTTTAGATTTTGTTATGCTAATAGATGCCGGTGAGCCCTCTTGCTACAAAGAGGCTATGCAGACAGAGGATCATGTCAAGTGGGAGCGTGCCATGAAGAGTGAGTTGGATTCTATTCACAAGAATGGTACTTGGGACTTAGTACCTTTGCCAAAGGGAAGGAAAGCTTTACCATGTAAATGGGTATATAAGCTGAAATTCACATCAGATAGTGCTTCTCCAAAATATAAAGCACGACTTGTTGCAAAGGGTTTTAAGCAACAACATGGTGTTGATTTTGAGGAAATCTTCTCCCCAGTGGTCAAGATGACTACTTTGCGCATGTTGCTTGGATTCGTTGCAATGGAGGACTTAGAGCTAGTCCAAATGGATGTGAAAACAGCTTTCTTGCATGGAGATCTTACAGATGAGATCTATATGGAACAACCAGAGGGTTATGTAGTTCCTGGCAAGGAAAGTCTAGTTTGTAAGCTCAAGAAGAGCTTGTATGGACTTAAACAGTCTCCTAGACAATGGTACCAAAAGTTTGATGCTTTTATGAAGTCCCAAGGCTATTCTCGGAGCAATGAGGATCATTGTCTCTACACAAAGAGATGTTCTGATGGCAGCTTGATATGCTTGATACTTTACGTCGATGATATGTTGATTGCTGGGAAGTCCTCTTATGATTTGTCAATTCTCAAAAAGAAGTTGAGTCAGACATTTGATATGAAGGATTTGGGGGATGCCAAACATATTCTTGGCATGCGCATTACTCGTGATCGGAGTAAAAGATGCATATACTTGTCTCAAAGTGAGTACATATCCAAAGTACTTCATCGATTCAATATGCAGGGTGGAAAGGCATTGAGTACACCTTTACCCACATATGTGAAATTGAGCAAGGATGACTGCCCCAAATCAGATGAGGAAAAGGAATTCATGACCAAAATTCCCTATCAGTCTGCTGTTGGTAGTCTCATGTATGCTATGGTAGCTACGAGACCAGACATTGCATTTGCAGTGGGAGTTGTGAGCAGATATATGTCTAATCCTGGCAAGAAACATTGGGAAGCGGTCAAAATGATTTTGAGATATCTGAGTGGCACTAAGGACAAGTGTCTATGCTTAGGTAGAGGGAAAGCATCCATTATTGGTTACACAGATTCTGACTATGCTGGTTGTGTAGACAATCGTAAGTCTACATCAGGGTACATTTTTCATTTTGCTGGAGGTGCTATCTCTTAGAGATCTCGTCTTCAAGAATGTACAACTGTTTCCACCACAGAAGTAGAGTATGTTGCAGCAAGTGAGGCATGTAAGGAAGCATTGTGGCTTTCTCGTCTTGCTTGTGATATGGGTTTGCCTCAGCATGTACCTCACTTGCTCAGTGATAGTCAGAGTGCCATTGCTTTGGCTAAGAATCCGGTCTATCATGCAAAGACCAAGCACATTGAGGTGAGGTATCACTTCATTAGAGATTGCTTAGCCACTGAGAGCATTATTCTTGAGAAGGTTCACACTCGAGATAATGCTGCAGATGCTTTGACTAAAGCTCTACCACAGGATAGCTTTCGACACTGTTGTCACTTGATGGGGGTTACTTGATTCTTGATCTTACACAGTCACTTGTATACTGTGTAGCATGCCCATCAGGTGGGAGGTATAGTTTGTATACTTACACTCAGGTATTCTTTATCATTCTTTCTTTTTTCTCCCATAGTTACTCTGGCCATATTGGCCTTTAGTGGGAGATTGTTACCGTTAGTGTCCATGTGAAAGGCCAAATGGCCACCGGACACTTCTTTGTATATGTTCTTTAATAAAACATATAGTGGCCTGGTCAGTCACAGACTGCAAGTTCGAGCGCATTTGTAAAACCTAAGAAGTCTGTCTTCGTGCTCCCTGTGTACTGCGTTTTCTGCGTATTCTGCAACATCTGTGCGTAGTACTGTGTGTGGCGACCAGAGCTCGGTTTTGTACTTTGAGCATATCGTCGTGGAGCTCTCGAGAAGGAGAGTCCAGTGTGGTGCACGCCATCGAATTACTTCACTCATAATTATCTTCAAATGTCTCCTCCACTGGAATGACTACTGTTTCTTCTTCTATGGTTTGATCAGGTGGAGAGGGAGGCCGTTCATACTGTAACAACTTGATTTTTAGTTCTGCAACCTGTTGTCATAGCTCAAGTACCTCACTATTGGTTGAAGGTTCAAGTTCTGGCGAAGTAGCGGCCTCGACCGTCTCTTTAGGTGTGGGTGGGTGTGTTGTCGGTACTTTGGATCCTTGTAGTTCCTTTATCTGGTCTGCCAACTGATCATGAGCCTCCAAGAGGGTCGCATAACCTTCTAAAACTTGTTGAATATGCTCTGAGGGGACAGCCTGGAATTTTGCAGGGTCTATAGGTGCTCCCGGGGTGTTTTCCATGGCCGCTTCTAGGTTCTCCTGGTTTTGTTGTTGTAGCCTTCTGTTCTCTTCTTGAGCCGTTGCTAGATGGCGACGTAGTAGAGCCATGTTGCGTTGAAGTCTCGCATTGCGGCCCATTTGTTCTCTGAGTTGTTCCTCCATAGCTTTGCCTGTCTCTTCATACTTAGCTTCGAGTTCTGTCTTCGATTGTTGGAGGTCAGTCACCTGGTGTTGTAGTGCTGTATTACCTAGTTCCAAGGCATCGACTCGTGCCTGGAGTTGAGCCGAGAGATTGCACAGCTCTGTGTTATTTTCTTCTAATAGCTTATACTCTTGCTTAAGCTGAGTGGCCGCTTCAACCATGGTGTCTATTGCACTACTAAATGATGTGGATGCGTGGGTAGAGGTGGAACATGCAAAGGGTCGGGAAATGGGGAAGGGAAAAGTGGATGATGTGCCTATGAGTGAAGTGAGATGTGATGATGGTGGAACAGACGTGGTGGTGGGTGGTCCTGTGGATGGTGAAATATCCATGGGATCGGATGTGATAGTGTGTGAAGAGTGAATTGTGAATACGGGAACGGTAGGTGGTGTGTTAGTGGTGGCAGTGAATGTGGGGGAGTGGGATTGGGAAAGGGACTTTTTCTTATAGTTCTCAACCTGATGGAGTATATTTACAAGGTTTGTCCAGAATGACGGTTGTGTGACTTGGGTTGAGCCTGAGGCAGTTACAAGGGAAGTGGTGGATAGGGTTTGGGAGAGGGGAAATGTGTGGGTGAATGGAAAAGGATGGGATAAGATCTGGCTAGTGGCAAGTGGTTGTCCAAGGACGGGGAGATAGGAGGGGTGACCTATTATGGTTTGATCGGTGGCAGGATGACCGGTGTGAGGTTCAAAAATTTGGGCGAAAGTGATGGATGTGGGTAAAGGGAAGGATGTAAAAACGGAGGTGTGTACAATGGGTTCATGTTGGGTGGATATCGGTTGTTCAGAAAGACTAGTGGAGAAGGGTTCTGAGGGTTGAATGGGAGGTGACGGTGGAGATGGTACCTGTGTATTTACATCTTGTTCGTCAGTGGGATTTGGGCTAGTCATGTGAACATCCTCTGAAATTGTGGTAGGCAAGGCAGTAGACACTTCCATTTGAATCATTTTTCCCCGCTGTGGCCGTGTATCAATCCTTCATTGATCATAGGTAGGGTTCTCCCAATAGACCATAGTCCTCAATGCTTCCCCAATCCCACATGTGTCCGCCAATAGATTCAATGATTCAACAAAATGGGAATCTACATTCTCGGCTTGAAGCATTTGGTTCACTAGAGCTCGATTCGCCTCTTCTGTCATCTTATGCCTTCTCTGTACCTGCTTGATTGTCTTGTATAGCCACTTGAGTTGTGCCGTGTAGGCAAGTGCTTCCTCTTCACTCTCTTCTGGCTCATTTCTTTGTACTTCTTCCTAAACTTGTGTGCTTGGGCCATGAGGGTGTTGTGCCTCATCTTCTCCATGTACTCTACTTGTTTCGCCCTGTGGCAGTTCTCTTTGGAATGATGCTCCTGGATCGTCATTTTCAGGGAAACCTTCACTGTCCGACAAGTGGGCCGTCTGCAGGAATCTTTCAAAATCAAAGTTTGGATCTTCTGTGAAGTTGGCCATAGATGCAAACTATACATCGGTAGGTAGTGGAGGGGCGAATGGAGTGGGTTGTACCACATCCCCTGCTTGAACTCCTTGAAGATGGATCGTGACCGGTGCGACCTGGGCTTCTTCTCTGGGGGAAGCTTCGGTCGTGGCCTCGTGAGGGATCATTACCTGGGAGAGAGATCCACGCATTCGTTTCGCAGGTTGGCTCCCTGACTTCCGCCCTTTGAAAAACTCCAGCTGTGAATATTTTAGGGCTCTGGCAACCGGCACGTCATATGCAAGACATCAATAGATAATCCTTGTAAGTGCACAACAGCCGTGTAAAGTAGGCTTCCTCACACCTCGCTTGCCTGCTTCATACACTTGGTCCAAGATCCATACAGGCATCTTAATGGGCAAGCTTCCAATCTCTGCTAGATATAACCCATACCATATTTTCTTGTGTGGCTGGGTGAAGCGGTCTTGAGCTGGAAATGCGAAGTGTTGTAGGCACATTCGCAGAGGTATGGCGATGTTAGGGGTGAGGGCACACATTTCCTTTAACTTTTTGATTATGTTGCTCTTCATTGAGTCTGGTATCAAGGGATCGCCATCCGACGGTACGTGAGTGCCATACATTTGAAGGGCTTCCATGATTAAGGTAATATTCAATTCAAACTTCCCCATTTCTTCCTGGTTTGATAAGGAGGGCACCCAGAATGTGCCTGAGTGATCTTTATCACCTGTCAGCTTCAGTGTGGCAATCAGGTAGTAGCACCTGAGGAAATCGGGTTTAGGCAGAGCTGCACTAAAATAAGTTTGTAATCCTGCTTTTTGCCAGATATCTTGAAGTGGAGCTGCATTCTGTAAGGTTTCGAATTCTCTTGAAAAGAACTGGAAGGTCCACCACACTCCTCCACACTCCATCTTGGACTCCCATATATGCTCTGCATCTCCCAAGTCTCCTGGCATCTCATTGAACCAATGAGAGTGCCCTTTTACTCTTTTGGTTAGGCCATTTGGTGGATCTGGAATAGGAATTCTCCGCACGTTCATGAACTCTTCAGGCCGAGCTGTTGGTGGGGCCTCCACCGGCATGACATCCCAATTGATTTGACCACCACAGCCTGCCTGAGAGCTTGTGCCTGCTGCTCCTACCATGAGAGTAGGTTGCTTATCTGCTGGAAGAAGAAAGGCACATTAGTGTTGCATGGGAAACAAGATGTAATGATGTTCCCTTCACAATACTAACATGACAATCCCGGAGGTCAGTGGTTAGTGGTGAAGTGTTTGTGATAGGTGTGAGTGGTGATTAGAGGTCAGTGTCATCCTAGATGCATACTTTGGTTATGCAAAGGGCTCAGAATGCTCCAGTGTTAGAGTGGACGGATTTACAAAATTGGGTCAGGGGGGTTTGATACACGGTTTAATTCTCCAAACTTTGATAGAGGATTCGTAGCTCTTAGAACTAAAGACAGGTGAAGATTTCTGGATGAGAGTGTGATGTATTTGGGACCTTTTGGGTACCCATTTCTAGACATTCCTAGGGTTGATTGGAGTGGAGACAGTGAGAGGTGTAGGTATCTTTTTTGAGTTGTTGGCCACGAGTGCTTGTGAAAGTTGCTTCATCCTAGTGCCTGAAGGTGAAGTAATTTGGGCTTGTAAGCAGGCCTTGGGCACCCATATCTGTCTAGCATTAGGGATGGCCTTCATTGACCGCTTAGGAACCCAAATAGAAATGGTATGCCTAGGAGTTATCCTAGGGGGCTTCTTCACTTGGTTCCTTGATGGTGAGGCTCGCCTGATGCTTATTTGAGAGCCTGTCTCTGGAGCTGTGGTGTTCTCCCCTTTGCGTATCCCGATTTGCTTCACCCCACAAGGTGCTCCGTATTGCCATGGTTGGCGCTCTTGCTTCTTGATCAGCGGTCTCCTTCGTGTCGAATGATGTTCGGTCTGCCAGTTTAGATTCTTCTTTGGATCAACTGGGAACTTCCTATTGGCTCCTGTACCTTCAGTAAGTTGGACACTCCTCTGCACCATAGAACTCGGGGTAGGAACAACATTGTTAACTTCATGTGGATTCCTGGAGGGACCAAGAGTTGGTGTCCATTTTAGGGATTTGAGTGCTTGATTTTCTAATTCAATCGTAAGACGACTTTGGCCTACCCATGCCTGAAGAAGTCCACTTCTTAGGTTGAGGTTGACTGCGTGATCATAGATCCAGTCTTGGCCTAAGATAAGAGGTTCGGTAAGATCCTCGTCTTCACATACTAGCACTTTCACTGGCATTAGTACCTCCTGAATGTAGAGAGGAAGCTCCACCTCTCCCATGCAAGGGGTTTCGACACCTCCTAAACCTATCAGATATTCTTCCAGGGGTTTTATCTCCACTTGCAGTTGTTGGCAGTAAGAAAGCCGAACTGCACTAGTGGCGGCTCCTGAATCAATTAAAGCTCTCACACTAGTTGGATTGTCTCCTTGTCCTATTTCTAGGGTTACAAAAGGTCTTCGATCGATTATTCTATGGGAATGTTCACCGGAAACCTCACACATGGCCATGTGATAACCTGGGGACTCTTGAGGGTCAGGCATAGGCTGATCCCTCCCTTGTCTCCTCAGCTTCATTCGTCTGATGCGCTCTAAGGCCTCTGCTTGTGCTTCTTCTCGAATTCGTTTTTCCTCCTCTTTACGTTCCTTAGCCGTATTGAGTCGACTTAGCATTTCCTCTGTGAGGGGTTCCTGATACAACTTGACTCTACATCCGCTAATATAGTTTGGGAGAACATCACCCTCTAATGTGGCTAGTTGCACTGCTCCACTTGTGGAGATCCTATTTATTATCATAGGTCCGTAGCCTCTCTTTTCTAGTTTCCTTGCGTGTTGTTTCAATGTGTAGACTAAAACTAGATCTCCAGCTTTCAAACCTTTGTCCTTCACATGGGCATCAAAGTATGCCTTTTGTCGTTTCTTGGCTGCATATATTCCTGCAGCTGCTCTTAGTCTGGTTTCACCTAATCGCTCAAGATCAAACAGTCTCGAAGAGAGTTCATGGCCTGTCCAGTCGTGCTCTTGTGCTACTTTCAATGTAGGTATCAAGAAGTCCAAGGGTAGCACCGCGTTTTGGCCAAATACCATCTGAAAGGGGGTGGCTTGGAGTACCGTTTTGTAGGCGACTCGGTATGCCCAAACAGCATGGTGTAGTTGTTTGTCCCAATCAGAGCGTTTATTGTTCACTAATTTTGTCAAGACATTGCATAGGATCTTATTGGTGCTTTCGGCTTGCCCGTTGGCTTGAGGGTGATAGGGGGCAGACTTCTTATGTACTACCAAGAATTCTTGGAGCAGATTTTCAATAACTTCATTCAAGAAGTGAGTGCCCCTGTCACTTACTAACTCTATAGGTAGCCCGTATCTTGTGAATACATTCTCAAACAAGAATTTAGCAGTTGTCTGAGCGTCGTTCTTCGTTGTGGCTTTTAGCTCTACCCACTTGGTTAGATAGTCCGTGGCAACGATGATATACTCAGCATGTGAGCCCTTAGCTGGGGGATTAATAGGACCTACACGTCCGCCCATCATAGGCTTCAGTGGCATCTCATCTTTGCGTATAGGAGGCTGGGTTCGCTGACAAATCTCACATCTCTTCACATAGGTACGTGCATCCATGTGAAGGGTGGGCCACCAAAATCCTGCAAATAGAATTGCTTTGATCACCCTATCTGGACCAAAGTGTCCTCCTGCAACACCCTGATGAGCAGTTTCCAAGATCTTTAGATATTCACTCTCATGAACACATAGTCTCAGGTAATCATCTTTACCCCGCTTGTATAGATTATCACCAATGAGTGAGTAATCTAGGGCTTCTTGTTCTAGACTTCTTTTCCTAGTCAGGGTCATGTCTGGAGGGAATGTTTTCGTCCTCAAGAAAGATACTAGTGGTTCACTCCAATCTGGCACTATGGACACTTGATAAAGTGTGGCATGTTCCACAGGTGGTTTAGTGCAACAGATTGGACATTCTTTGCACAACTTTTGGACATCAGCTTCCATCGTCGGCCAATGCACTCCGAGTCTCCTTAGTGTCTGTAAGGTTCGTTGCTTTGAGTAGTGTTGCTCTAATGCACCTACATGTGCTAATTGCAACCATTTGGCGTACTCATCCTCTTCCACACAACAAGCCAAGATCCCTTGATCTGTGTGCTTGTACATACTTCCTGCCAAGATATGATACCTTTGGGCTTTTACAACTTCTCGATCCTGTGTGGTTATTACTGGATGGTTAAGCCCGTATGTCAATACTGGCACTAATGGCTTAGCCCACTGCGGCACCACTTCCAAATTAAACAAGTAAGCATCAGGTAAGTCATCTGATACTCCTTGTGGGGCTTCTCCAGATGTGAGCCTAGACAGATGGTCTGCTCTCAAGTGAGTCTTCCCTTTCCTTACCACCACCTCAAAGTCATACTCCATTAGTAAGAGAAACCATCTTACTAATTTGCCTGTATTACATGGCTTGTTTACCAAGTACAGTAGAGCTTGGTGATCAGTAAAAAATTTGAACTTATTTGCAAGCAAATAATGTCTAAACTTTTTAACCGCGTACACCATGCCTAATCCTTCTCGTTCGGTGGTTGTATAGTTCCGTTCAGCAGCATTCAATTGTCTACTGGCATAGGCAATAGGGAGATCCAGATTACCTTCACCCATAGGTTGTGCGAGTACACATCCAATAGCATAATTGGAGGCATCCACATGAACATGGAATGGCTTGGTCCAATCTGGTGTGGTCAAGATTGGTGCTGAACATAATCTTCGTTTAAGCTCTTGGAAGGAATTCTCACATTCATCAGTCCACTCAAAGTTAGTCAGAAGTCTGTACATGGGCTTTGCAATGACGGCATACATGTGGATGAACGGGCGGTAGTAACCACAATGCCCCATGAACGCCTATACTTCCTTGACGTTCTTTGGCCTAGGTAGCTCCGCTATGGCTTTCACTTTCTCTTCATCAGTGGATATGCCATTTTTTGACACTGTGTCCTAGAATCTTGCCTTGCCTAACCATGAAAACACACTTTTCTGGGTTCAAGCAGACTTGATATTCTCTGCATTTATCAAAGATTTGTCTGAGTTCAGGTATATGGGTCTGTCTAATGTTGGAATGCGCGTAGAGATCATCAACATAGACTTCCAAATTCTTCCTCAAGAACTCTTTAAACACATGACACATCAATCTTTGAAAGGTAGCAGGTGCATTAGTAAGCCCGAATGGCATTACTCGAAAGGCAAATATGCCCCACTCCGTGGCAAAAGCCGTCTTATGTTGATCCTCTGGAGCAATGGCTACTTGATTGTAGCCCGAAAACCCATCTAGGAAGCTGTACACTTCCTTTTCTGCTACCCTTTCTAATAGATGCTCAGTGATAGGAAGCGGATAACTCTCTCTAATCGTGGCGGCATTAACTTTTTTTAAGGTTAATACACACACGCAGCTTTTTCTTAGGCACAACTACAATGGGGGATACCCACTCAGTGTGCTCAATTTCATAGATGAATCCGGCTTCAACCAGTCGATCTATCTCCTCTTTGATCTTAGCCGCATAGTCATCGTTGTATGTGTAGGGCTTCTGTTTCGAGGGTCTGGCGTCTGAGGTCATGGGGATTGTATGTGAACATATATCAGGGTCTACCCCTTTCAAGTCCTTATAACTCCAAGCAAATACATCTCGGTATTCTCTTAGCATGGCTATCAGCTCTTGTTCTTCCTCTTCTGTCAGGTCATGACCTATGTATGTGCATCTTTCTTCTCCTTCCTCGATGGCGACAACTATTTTCTTGGTAGTTTCCTTGCTATCATAGGCTTCTCCTACTTGTGCCTCACGTTTAGGCATTCTTATCATGACTCTCCTATCATCTATCTCATATTTTTTAAAGTTTTCAGGGACCTCAAACAAGGACTCTTCTGCCTCCGGAGCGACTTCCTTCTTCTTTCTTTTCTTTCCTCCACTCTTGGTGGTTACTTGTGTGGCTAACCTCACCTCATTCGTGATTTCTCCGTGTCTCTGGGGTAGAATTTCTACTTCATAGAAGTATTCTTCATCTGATGCAAAGGGTGGGTCCATAATGATTGACTCTAGATCTGAGTCACTTGCATCTTCAAATGCATCAGGGCTAGGTTTGCATTCCTCTAAAACTGCATCTCCCATAATTGGCTCTATTGAAAAGACTGAAATGTCGTAGCCATCCTCATCACAGTGAGGTGTCCACTGCTCTTCATTGATGGCTACATCCATTGTTGCTAGGATTTCTGCCCAGCCATGGGGTTCAAATTCCTCATCAAGAAAGACTACAGGTGCATAGGCTGGGTCTTGAACTGATCTATGGTTTTCTTTTGCACCTACCTCTCTAGCTTTCTCTCTCTTCTCTTCTTCTACTGCTACCTTACACATCCATAAGTGGGTGTCTTCATGCATCCACGAGGATCCAGATCTTATGGAATGCACAGACTCAGTCTCATCTTTGGCTCTATGGATGGGATTCCATTGAAGAGGCGGTACGTCTCTATGAGAGTAATCCTTAAGATTGACTTTGGTTGTAACACCTAGATGTTGCAAATATAAGGAATTGGTTCCCCAATCTTGGACTACTTGCAATTGCCGCATAAATGGCCTTCCCAAAATCATCTCGTAGGCTTGGTTTTTGCTAAAGTCACATATAGCAAAAGTATGCTCAAACTCCACCCCACATGTAGTGAGAGTTATTCCTTCTAGCAATCCTAAGGGCCTTTCAATATGACCATCAGCCATCTGCAATTTCATTCTCGTTGGTCGGAGTGCCGGCTTGCCCCAACGCTTCCATAGGGAAGTGGTGGCAATTGCAAATCCTGCACCTGAGTCCAAAATTGCCTTGGTGGTGTACTCCTGGTAGGTAATGGGAAGATAGGTGTTCCCTTCTTCACCTTCACACATATCTCCTATCTTATCCAAGGGTATCTCTGGCACTGTCCTATGTGATCCTACCTAGGAACGAGGTTTTGCTATCTCGGGCACTTGATTGGCTACATGTTTCCACACTTCTGGTCTAACCTTAAGCAGCTCTTCCAAAGTGAGATTGCACTGCACTTTGGTGTTCTTCACTACCTCTGTGTTCCTAGGTATGACTGAATCTTCGTTTCTTACCATGACTGTAGGTGCTCTCATACAGGTGGACTTTGCTTCCCATGGGCCTGTGAAATGGGGTAGTTCTTGTAAAGAATTAGACTCGAAGTCTAATCTTTCTTGAGATTGGATGCTCTCATGCTCCTCATAAATGGATGGGATGTCCTGTGGGAATTGCTCGTGTGCATCATCCACAAGTTCAATGGGAGGAGGGACTTCACTTTCTTTAGCCCATTTGTCTTCTTGAATCTCTCGTAGGAATTCTGGTGTGAACCGATTCATAGAAGATGATGTGTCTAGCTCCGTGGAGTTAGGCGCGTAGGCTTTCTGGGGAGGTAGGCTCACGTTCTCACTTGCCTTGCCCTTATTTTGAGAGGCGGGTTCCTTTTCTGATTGTGCAATTAGCCTCTCTATTCGTTCTAGTAGTCCATCAAAGTGTAACTGCGTCTTAGCTGAACTAGAGATGTTAAAGAGGCGACTGGCTTCAAACATAGTCTGAGCCAATTCCACCATCTTAGCACAAATTTTGGTTCGTTCTAGCTCTAGTTCTGCTCTAGGGTAACACTTTTCATGATCAGTTATGTTTGGCCCTTCTTGGATTCTGGCCTGATATGCTCTAAGCATCATGTTTAGGTCCTCGGGAGTGGGATCGGCTAGGACGGATCCTACTCTGGGTGGTGGGTGGGTTAAGGGTGGTGTATTGAAAGGTTGGGGAATGGAAGAAGGTGGATTGGCGGGTAAAGGGAGAGGTGGTGGAGGGATGGTGTGAGAGTCGTTTTGAGATGCGAGTTCACTTATCTTTGCTTTGGTTTCTCTCAAGCTTTCTTCAAGTTCGCTCATCTTTTTTGCCCATTGCCTTTTCATTCTTTCACGACTATCCTTCCAGGCTCTAGTCCTCTTTTTGGTTATGCTCTCTGTTTCACTCACCTCGGGGCTCTTTTCCTGACCAACACCTTGGTTTTGTTGTAGTGCTTGAGCTCTTGTGATCACTTGCACAGGTGGAGTGGAAGTCACACTCCCTGTGGAGTCGACAACTAACCCAACAACATTGATAGGAGTGATTTTAGGCATGTTATTAGGGTTCTTTGGGCAATCTCGTAGGAGATGCTCTTTCCCGCAGTCTTGACAAAAACCCTGAATTGTTACTGGTTGAGGTTGTGTAGGGGCAGGCAGTGGACAATCACGTATAAGGTGATCTCCCTGACATATGAAGCATGGTCCTCTAGGAAATGGGGGTCGTACCTGCCTAGGTTGAGGTCTAGAGTTGGGGTTTGTGTACATGACATTGGCATACTCAGGCTCTCCACTATTTTCACTTGGGTCCTCATAATAGTATGACTCGTTATGCTCGGGTGACTGCATGTAGTAAGCCTGTGGGCTATCAATATGTGTGGAGTCAAAACTATGGTCACTTGGATCACTGTCTGATAGCAATGGGGTGATTGGGACTATGGCTCTGTTCGGATTTTCTTCAGCAGATGCATATTTCACTGGGATCACATTGGTTGGAGCAGCGGGTTGCTGTACTAGGACTGGTTGAGGTCTCTGCTGCCCTTGATAAGGTGGCTGATAAGTTTGCTGTGGTCGGTTGTATTGTTGTGGTGGGTACTGATTCTGGTATCTACCCTGTTGTGGATATGGCTGAGGGTAATTTTGCCTAACAGTTTGTTTGTTATATGGGCAATCTTGTGCAGTGTGGTTGGTGTACCTGCGCTCTATGGTGCAGTACTGGCTACTAGGATTTGCCTGGGGTTGGGCCATAATGGGACATACATTTGCCATATGGTCACCGCCACAAGTATAACACCGCTTAACTGGGGCAAATCTCGGAATTTGTTTGCTAGAGACACCTAGTTTTTGAGCTACCTTCTCTGCAAGTTCCTCAATGGATGTGGATTGACCAGATGTGAGGCTACTAGAGCTATCAGAATCCTTATAGATTTTTGATAGTTCTAATTCCTCACCTAGATTGTCCTCAATGTCTATGCACATGCGCACGCACTCTTCTATCGTTCTGGGGTCCTTTAGATACACATATGACCTGAGCTTGGTGCTCAACAATCCATCTAAGAACAAGGCCACTTGCTTGGCTGGTGTGGGTAACTCCGGCACCGGGCATCTCTCTAGGTATTGCCTAAACCATCTCCCAGCTAGTCTGACCGTCTCTTGAGGTGTTTGCTTGAAGCTATGAATTAGTGAGGAAGTGTTGTGCCTTATGCCACTCTTAGAAAACTCAATGATAAAGGCTTCTAGGAGCTAGTCTATGTTTCTGAAATGCCTCTCGTTCAATGGTTGAAACCACGTGAGGTCAGTGTTCCTAAGGGTTAGACCAAAAGCATTATATTGTGTGAATAGGTCCTCTACCTGTTCAGCTTTCAAGACTTGCCTGAACTCTGCCACATGGTCATAAGGGTCACCCGTGCCATCGAAGTAATTCTTCATGGACTTCACCAGTTGAGTTGGTCGCAGGGTCCTAGGGTGTTCTCTCGGTCTTGGCAAAGGGAAATCGTCATCATTCCTTTGATTCCATGGGGTTCTATGTCCCTCAGGTTCCACTCTATTCCTTTCCGTTCCCGTTCTTTCTCTTCCCAGGGAGTTGGCAAAACTTACCTCAGGTTTGTCTCTACTTCTATCTCTTTGAGCTCCATGAGCTTGGGAGGTCCTAGCTCCTTGGTGACCAAAGGACACATTAGACCTTGGTTGGGGAAAAATAAATTCACCCTTCCATGTGTAGGCATGTCTGCCATGCTCAGTGACCATGAAGATTCTCTCTGATGCATTGTCTAGGTAGGTTACTTGGCCTGGGCTATCAGGGTCTTTAAACTCATAGATTGTGAGGGCACTCACTTCCTGAGGTTGAGCAGATTTATATCTCCAAAAAGCCTCATCGGTTTCTCGGTTTAAAAGCAGATCTATGCTTTTATTATCCTGTGGAATCCACTCTGGAGTCATGATTCTGGTCAAGATAGATTTACCGCGGGGAGTTCTCAGCTCTTTCTCTAAATTTCCTTGCTCTATATCACCCATATCGGTTTCTGCAATCACATTTCCAAACTCATCAGTTCTATCAGGAAGAGTGGTGACTACATATATAGTCCCTTCTTTATCTAGGTATGCTCCATTCTCAAACTTCACTACCGGGTGTTCTAGTCCATGGGGTTTATCGGGGTTCTTCATCTGGACCACAGATCTTCTCAGTCCGTCTTCGTAGATGCGAGCACCTAGACGATTCGTCCTGATGTATTCCAATTGAGTCTTGTAAGGTCCCTCTGGCTTTTCTAGATAAGCCACCCCTGAACTACCTACTGGTCTTTCCATGTGATAGGACATCTCAGAATCACTTGTTTCTGATCTGGGAGTGTATGGGTAATCACTCAACTGCTAGGCCCAAGACCTGGCAGTGTGATTGACACTAGCTTCAGAAGATCTGAGGCTTTGTCTGTCTCGGCCTAAGTGCCCGCCTGATCTAAGGTTCATATGCCTAATTTATCTACCCCCTTGGACCCAAGCACACTCTCGTTGCATGTTAATTTGCACCAATCACTTTGTTCTTTTGAGTTGAATATTATGTTTATGATCTTGTCTGAAATCGCGTTGTGAGGAGTACTTAAGTGAATTTCGCACTTGATAAGTGATCGACTCCAGTTTACCTTTTGTCCCTTAGGGTTTTCGCACTTAAGACCTACTTAATTCTTGCACTTGGTTGATTAATTCTCTTGGACTTGATTCGTGCCTAACGTTGCCCTAATTAATTACCACACCTAAGTCGTACTTAGCCTAGGCTAGGAATTGACAAAGGAGGGTTGAGAGATCTTCCAACCTCAATTAGCTGGTTGACCAGACTGCTACACAAGCCTAGGAAGCCTTCTCCCAAGCTTGGTACTCACCCTTGCTAGCTTGCTTTGCCAATTGCCCTGAGTGCACACAATGTTCCTGCAAAAGCTCACCAGTCAGTATAGCTCTTGAGCTCTCTAGCTCTTTTTATAGTTTCTAGACTAGTTTTGGCCGGTTTCACATCTAGTGACCGGCATAGTTAAAAATTAGGTCCTAGATGCTATTTGGAAGGGTAAACGGTATCTAAAAATAATGAAAATTGGTACGCGCATTCTACCTAAGCTCCTCAAGCTCGAGGACTCCTCCGCTTGCACAAAATGGAGCTATGGATTACAAAATGGGGTTTTCTATGTTACATATGTTACAATAATGATAAAAATCACTGTTGGAGGTTTTTGGAAAGTATTTGAAAACATAATTCTTTGAAAAACGATTCGACTGGCTCCTTGCTTTGTCATTACATGCTTCCGTGTCGTCTGTGCCTCTGGCTATTTCCAACAGCTCTATTACCACAAGTAATTGAAAGACACACATCAATATTTTCAGTCCCCCCTGGAGTAACTCACTGTATCCCCTCAATCTTAGGACCACCTAGTCTCACCTAAAGGCCAACTTGAAAATACATGTTCTAAAACTCCACGTATGATTCTACAAAAAACCAGTCAAGGTCCACGTAGGATTTTCAACAAGCTTTCCAACGAGACCAAAATCTCATCAATCGGAGTTCGTATGGTGAAGTTATGACCCTTCAGGCACTTAGTGGTCCAAACAGGCTCTCAGGGTTCAGGAAATTCCTCCCTGGTTTCTAGGTCTTTTGCCCACTCCTAAGGCTCTCATATCCTCCCAATGTGTCCAAGATTAAGCCCAAAGATATCTTAATTCAGTCAATTAAATTACTCTAAATTTTCATGCGTTAAGCCCATGTATCGCGATAGGTCGGGTCGAAGTGTCGCGATAGGTCGTGAAGTGTCGCGATAGGTCGTGAAGTGTCGCGATAGGTCGTGAAGTGTCGCGATAGCTCGTGAGGTGTCGCGATACTCCCAAGTGTCGCGATAGGTCGTGAAGTGTCGCGATAGGTCGTGAGGTGTCGCGATAGGTCGTGAGGTGTCGCGATACTCCCAAGTGTCGCGATAGCTCGTGAGGTGTCGCGATAGGTCGTGGGGTGTCGCGATACTCCCAAGTGTCACGATAGGTCGTGAGGTGTCGCGATACTCCCAAGTGTCGCGATAGCTCGTGAGGTGTCGCGATAGGTCGTGAGGTGTCGCGATAGCTCGTGAGGTGTCGCGATAGCTCGTGAGGTGTCGCGATAGGTCGTGAGGTGTCGCGATAGGTCGTGAAGTATCGCGATAGCTCGTGAGTGTCGCGATACCTCGAGGTGTCGTGATAGCTCGGGATATGGTGAATTTTTTAGTTCTGTCTAGTGATCCTAGGAGCTCTCAGCCTGCGCAGTGTCGTGGTGCACTCAGAAACGCGATTAGTCGAAGTTTGCGAAGTGTCGCGATAGCTCGAGCTCAACGCCTCCGGGACTGTGCAGAAGGATTCTGTACCTGCTGAGCTTGCTGGAGATGGTGATGGAGCTGGTACCTGCAAGAACATGCAAAAAAAAATACACAAAAACAAGCACACACACTCGCTCTCTCTCAAACTCGCACACAACAAATGAGGGGAATGACAAGGAAGAGGGAATATGTAGTGGAGAAGGCGGTGGAGGTGGAGATGGAGAAGGAGGTGAAGATGGAGATGGAGATGGAGAAAAATCAGAAATTTACCGACTACTTACCATTCCAACGCGTCCTCTCTACGTCTTACCATCACACGCTCGTCCTCAAAGCTTGAATCCCCGGCAACAGCGCCAAAATTTGGTGTAGCTCAGTGATGAGTAGCACCTCCTTTAATGTCAATCCGGGAAGACATGAGGATGGTATGAAGACCTCGAGCAAGTGAAGGCACAAATGTGTGAGTGAGAAGCACACTAACATGCACACACGTACACACACACGCGCACACACGGCAAGAACAAAGAGAGTAAGACAATGGAATCACTTCTATTGCAACAAAGTTCTCATACAAGCTCAAAACTACAAGAAGCTCTCCCAAAAATGAGCTCTCTAGCTCTATTTATAGTTTTTGCCTAGCTTTGGCCCTGTCCAGACCTAGTGTCCGGCCTAGTTAAAAATTAGGTTCCAGGGTTTATTTGAGGGCTCAAACGAGATCTAAAAAATATGAAAATTGGCAGGCAACTACTTCTAAGGCTCCTCAAGCTCGAGGACTCCTCGGCTTGTACAAAATGGAGCTACAAAAAGGTGAAAATGGTATTGTAGCAGCTCAAAGTCAAGGACAAAGCATGGAAGCACATCAAAAGGTGGACACACGAGGAAAGGGAGCAAGTAGGGAGCTCCAAGAAGTGTATGTCAAATTTTCAGAAGAATCCCCTACAAAAATAGTGATTTTCATCACTAGAAACCATTGTAAATACCATTATCTATTTTTAGTAACTCCATTTTGTTCAAGCCGAGGAGTCCTCGAGCTTGAGGAGTATTAGAAGTACCATCGTACCAATTTTCATAATTTTTAGACTTCGTTTGAGCCCTCAAATAAGCCCTGGAACCTAATTTTTAACTAGGCCGGACACTAGGTCTGGACAGGGCCAAAACTAGTCAAAAAACTATAAAAAGAGCTAGAGAGCTCATTTTTGAGGTTAGCTTGTTAGAGAATAGAACTTTTGTAAGAGAACTCTTTTGCAATCTAAGCTTTCCATTGTTCCTCTCTTTGATCTTACTTTGTGCGCGTGTGTGTGTATGTGTGTGCATGTTTGTGTGCTTTCACTCACGCACTTGTGCCTTCACTTGCTCGTGGTCTTCATACCGGTCCTCACGTCTCCGCGGATTGACAAGTAAAGGAGGTGGTGCTTACGCTTGAGCTACACCAAATTTTGGCGCCGTTGCCGGGGAAAGTGCTTCGAGGACGAGCGTTGTGATGGTAAGATCGTAGATTTGCGACGTTGGAAAGTAAAAAAACTGTCATTTCAGTTCATTTTCTGTTTTTTTCCTCTTCATCTTCATCATCATCATCATCTCCACCTTCTTCCATCTTCTTCTTCATAGAAATTTCTTGTTTTTTAGTGCATTTTCACCATTTTCATACCATTTTTCATGCATTATTGTGTGGGAAGGAGTTAGGAGGTGCAAGGGAGAGCAAGCGCTGCGTTTTTTTCATGATTTTCTGCTCATACGGAGCTCGCCATAGCCGGCGCTCATAAATTTGAATTTCCCGCCAAAAAATGCGATTCTGTGAAAATTCAAAATTTTTTGAAAAATCACGATTTTCAGTTTTCCCGCTTAAAAGTTGGTTGAAAAGAATCGCGATTGTGTGTTTTTTCTCAAAAAAAACACGATTCTCTGCTCAAAATCGCGATTTTCAAAAAACACGATTCTCTGCTCAAAATCCCGATTCTCACCAATCACGATTTTCAGCAAAAACACGATTTTGTGAAAAACACGACTTTCTGCTCAAAATCGCGATTCTCACAAATCACGATTTTCAGCAAAAAATACGATTTTGAGAAAAACACGATTCTCTATGACAAAATCGCGATTTTCATGCCAAAAACACGATTTTGTGAAAAAAGCGATTCTGTGAAAACACGAATTTTTGCTCAAAATCGCGATTTTCAAAAACACGATTTTGTGCTCAACATCGCGATTTTCATGTGAAAAATACGATTCTGAGAAAACACGATTTTCAGTCAAAAACACGATTTTGTAAATCACGATTCTCTGAGTCAAAATCGCGATTCTCTAAAATACGATTTTGTGATCAACATCGCGATTTTCAGAAACACGATTTTGTGATCAAAATCGCGATTTTCAGAAACACGATTTTGTGATCAAAATCGCGATTTTCAAAAACACGATTTTGTGATCAACATCGCGATTTTCAAATCACGATTTTCTGCTCAAAATCGCGATTTTCAAAAACACGATTTTGTGATCAACATCGCGATTTTCAAATCACGATTTTCTGCTCAAAATCGCGATTTTCTAAAACACGATTTTGTGCTCAACATCGCGATTTTTTTGACTTCACAGCATCGCGATTTTCAGAAAGTTCACAAAATCGCGATTTTCTCCAAAGGTCCTGTTTGCCTGTTTTGACCCCCAGGAGCCTGATTTGACATAACTTTCTCATCCAAAGTCCATTTTTTGAGCTCTATAGCTTGTTGGAAAGCTCGTTTCAAATCCTACATGATCTCAACTGTTTTTTTCAAGAATAATGCGTTGATTTTGAGATAGGATAATTTGAAGTTGACCCTCAGGTGGGACTAGGGAACCAAGGGGGCTCTAAAGAATTTTGAACCATACCAAAGGGAAAATTTGGACTCTTGACTAAAGCTTATGAACCTGAGATCTGGTAGACACTTAGGCAAGGATAAACAAAGCATTAGATCTTCTGAGGCTAGTGTCAACCATACATCCAAGTCTTGGACACAACAACTAAGTGGTGATCTTTTACTAAGTTCAGACACAAGTGATTCAGAAATGTCTTTTAGCATGGGAAAACCTGTAGGTGGCTCAGGGACTGCCCATCTACAAACACCGGAAGGTCCCTATAAGACACAGTTGGAATATATTCGGACCAACCAATTAGGTGCTCGCATCTATGAGGATGGTCTGAGGCGATCAGTGGTCCAACTCAAAAATCCAGATCAATCCTTTGGACTTGAACACCCGGTGGTCAAGTTCGAAGAGGGTTCATACATTGATAAGGAAGGAACCATGTATGTGGTTACCAACCAACCAGATAGGACCGATGAGTTTGGAAATATCATTCATGAGAATGAGATAGGAGACCTAGAACAAGGAAATATAGGACAAGGACCCCAGACTCCTAGAGGCAAGTCAGTTTTGATCCGAGTGATCACTCCAGACTGGATCCCTCAAGACAACAAAAGCATAGAACTATTTTTGAATAGAGAAACAGAGGAAGCCTTTTGGAGATTCAAGCCAGAACAACCTAGCCAATTGGGCATAGTCATCATCTACGAGTTCAAGGATCCAGAGATACCAGGAAAGGTTGTCTACCTGGATAACACATCAGAGAAAATTTTCTTGGTAACATAACATGATAGACATGCATATACTTGGAAGAATGAATTGATTTTCCCCCCACCAAGATCCAATGTTTCCCATGGCCTCCAAGGAGTAGGATCATCCCACGCTCATGAAGCCCAGAGAGGAAGAACTAGAGAGAGACCTGAGGTAAGTTTTGCACACACCGTGGGCAGGAATAGAGCAGGATTTGAAAATGAAAGACCTGAAAGAGAGAGACATCAAGCACATAGGCAACAAAGATATGAACAGGATTTTCCATTGCCTAGACCCCGAGAGTACCCAAGAACCCTTAGACCCATTCAAGTGATCAAGGCAATGAAGAACTATTTCCATGGGACAGGGGATCCTTATGATCATGTGGCCGAGTACAAACAAGTGCTGAGAGCCGAACAAATTGAGGACTGGTTCACCCAGTACGAGGCATTTGGTTTGACCCTTAAGGGCACTGCCTTAGCTTGGTTTCAACCATTGAGTAGAAGCAGCTATCACGATATAGGTCAACTGCTAGACGAATTCATTGTAGAATTTTCCAAGAGTGGTATCAGGCATAACACATCATCCTTGATCCACAGCTTCAAGCAGACTCCCCAAGAAACAGTGCGACTAGCAGGTAGAAGATTCAGACAGTATCTAGAAAGATGCCCTGCTCTAGAGTTACCCACTCCGGCCAAACAAGTGGCTTTGTTCTTAGATGGCTTACTGAGCACCAAGTTAAGATCATATGTGTACTTGAAAGATCCTAGATCCATAGAAGAGTGTGTGCGGACGTGCATAGACATAGAAGATAACTTGGGTGAGGAGTTAGGATTGTCCAAACTCTACAAAGATTCGGATAGTTCTACTAGTCATACTTCAAAGATCTCCACAGAAATAGAAGAGATAGCTGAGCAAGTTGCCAAGAAGCTGGGAGTCCAAAATAAACAAACACAGAGAGTCACTCCATTGAATCGGTGCTATACTTGCGGAGGTGACCACATGGCTAACGTATGCCCAACGCAAAACCAAAATATTAGAGAAAGGAATGCTCCCTATTGTACTATTGAAAGGAAGTACACAAACCATACGGCTCAAGAATGTCCCTACAATAGGCAGGCTATTAGACAGAATTATCAGCAACCTTATCCACAAGGTAGGTATCAGAACCAATACCAACAGCCATATTATAGACCACAACAGCAATATCAGGTACCATATAGGCCACAACCTGTCTTGGGAAACCAACCACCAGCTCCAGCCAACGTGATTCCAGTCAAGTATGCTGTGGGAGAGGAAAATCCAAATACAGCTTTGCTGCCACTAACCCCATTGATACCAGATAATGACTCTCATGCTCATAGTTCAGACTACTCCCATGAAGGTAGTCCACATGCTTATTACACAGAGTCACCTGAACATAGTGAGATTTACTCGTATCAATATGAGGCACCGCCTATGGAGCAAAATTGGGAGCCAGAATACTCCAATGTCATGTACACAAATCCTAACCCTAGGCCCCAGTTGAGACAAATGAGACCACAAGCCCCTAGAGGATCTTGTTTCAGATGTCATGGTGACCATTTCATTCGTGACTGTCCCCACCCACCATCTCCGAGTCAAGGACAGGCTATCACAATACAGGCTTTTTGTCCTGATTGTGGCAAAGACCATCTCCCCAGAGATTGTCCAAGAAACCCCTCTAGTGCACCCAAGATTACACCCATTAATGTGGTAGGCTTAGTGGCAGATCCAAGTTCAAGTAGTAGCAATGTGGCTCCTATACAAGCTGTCACTAGAGCACAAGCCTTAAAACAGGATAAACCAGTAGAACAATCAGAGTCGAGTGAATCGGGAGAGCCTAGTAAGAGGAAAACAAGAACATGGAAGGATACCAGAGAGAAGGCCAATCGCAAGTGGAATAAAAAGTTATCGGAACTAGAAGAAAGCTTAAAAGAAGCGAAAACAAAAATAGAAGACTTTGCATCTCAAAGCCCCTCGCATGCCGAAACTCCATCCACTCCACCTCATCCCACCCCACCACCCATTGTAAATAGACCGCAACCAGGGTCTGTTCTTGCATATCCAACCCCAGAAGGCTTGGACATGATGTTCAAGGCCTACCAGGCTCGACTTCAAGAAGGGCCTACAGCGGCAAACCTAGACAAGAGTTACCCTAGAGCAGATTTAGAGATTGAACGGATGAAAATGTGCATGAAAATGGTAGAACAAGCTCAAGCCATACTTGAGACTAGTCAAAAGTTCAATCAGACAAACTCTATCAAATCAGATTTGCATTTCCAGGGCTTACTAGAAAGATTAGAGCAATTGGTAAACAAACCACAAGTTTCTTTACCTCCACAGGCTCAACCAGTTATTGAAAGAGGAAGCTCACCACCAATGGGAGCTTATGTTCCTAATTCCACGGATCCAGGAATACCTCCTTCAATTCAACAGTACTCTCAAGAATTCTTGCGGGAAATACAAGAAGAGAAATGGGCCAAGGAGAAGGGTAATTCCCCTCCTATTCCTGAGATTGATGATCTTCATGATCAATTTCCCCAAGACATCCCATCTATTTACGAAGATGAAGCAGAACAACAAGAAGACGAAAGGTTAGATTTTGAATCTAATACCTTAGAAGAACTGCCTCAATTTCCAGGCCCATGGGAATCTGAATCTCTCCAGATTAGAGCTCCCACAATACTAGTAAGAAATGAAGACTCAGTGGTTCCAAGGAACACGGATGTCGTGAAGAACACTAAGGTTCAGTGTCATCTCACTGTAGAAGAGCTGCTCAAAGCAAAACCTGAGCTCTGGAATCATGTGAAGGATCAGGTTCCAGAACTTGATTCCAACATGCCAAAAGCAGGCTCCAAGCAAAGGGTACCAGAGATACCTCTAGACAAAATAGGGGACATGTGTGAGGGTGAAGAAGGTAATACTTATCTTCCAATCACCTACCAAGGTTACACAACCAAAGCAATCATAGATTCAGGTGCTGGTGTTGCTATTGCGACCACCTCCTTGTGGAAGCAATGGGGCAAGCCCACATTAAGACCAACTAGAATGAAGCTTCAAATGGCTGATGGTCATTTTGAAAGACCTCTAGGATTGCTAGAAGGGATCACTCTAACCACTTGTGGTGTAGAGTTTGAGCACACATTTGCTATATGTGACTTTGAGAAAAATAATGTCTATGAGATGATCCTAGGAAGACCCTTCCTACGACAATTGCAAATAGTACAGGATTGGGGAACTAACTCCTTGTACTTACAGCACTTAGGGGTTACCACCAAGGTCAATTTGAAGGATTACACCTTCAGAGATGTACCACCCCTACAGTGGAATTCTATCCACAAAGTGAAAGAAGATTCCATCTCTGTGCATTCTGAAAGTTCACCTGATCCATCATGGCTGCATGAAGATACTCATTTGTGGATGTGCAAAGTCGCAAAGGAAGAGGAAAAACGTTTAAAGGCAAGGGAAGAAGGAACTTCACTAGGAGATAGACCAGTTAGAGACCCAGCCTACACACCAATGATCTTTCCAGATGAGGAGTTTGAGCCTCATGGCTGGCCAGAAATCTTAGCCACCATGGACATTGCTGTCAATGAGGAACAGTGGACACCTCATTGTGATGAGGAGGGTTATGATATCTCAGTGTTCATGTGTCAACCCTTGCTAGAAGAATGTGACCCTAGTGATGTCATAGAAGAAGAAGAGAATGACGATGATCTGGAGTCTATGTGATGGATAGTTGCTTTAACTCAGAGCAGCACTATCTAGAAGATATAGGAGTGTTCACCCAGAAAGAAGAAGAACCTCTCACAAGTATTAAAACAGTAAACTCAAAGGATGGAAGTGAGAGTAGTCAAAAGAAAAAGAAAAGAAAAGCAGTGAAACAAGAAAAGGAGGAATCATTGTTTGAAGTACCAGAAAACTTCAAGAAATATGAAGTTGACGACCGCAAAATTTTGGTACGAATGCCTAAGAGAGAGGCCATCATAGGAGAATCATATGATAATAAAGAAAAGACCAAGAAGATTGTAGTGACCATTGAAGAGAACGAAGAGAGATGCACATATATAGGAGATGACCTAAGTGCAAGAGAAGAAATGGAGCTCATAGCTCTATTAAGGGAATATAGGGATGTGCTTGCATGGCACTATAGAGACTTGAAAGGGGTAGATCCAAGAATTTGCTCTCATACTATCCCCATGACTGCTGATGCTAAGCCCACCAAACAGAAGCCCTACACATATAATGATACCTATGCAGCCAAAATCAAAGAAGAAATTGATAGGTTGATTGAAGCCGGATTCATCTATGAGATTGAGCATACCGAATGGGTGTCCCCCATTGTTGTGGTACCCAAGAAGAACGGGAAGTTGCGAGTGTGTATTAACCTTAAAAAAGTTAACGCCGCTACGATTAGAGATAGTTATCCACTTCCAATCACAGAACACCTTTTGGAGCGTGTTGCAGGCAAAGAAGTTTATAGATTCCTTGATGGATTTTCAGGTTACAATCAAGTAGCCATTGCCCCAGAAGATCAACACAAAACAGCTTTTGCTACAGAGTGGGGAATCTTTGCATTTCGTGTGATGCCATTTGGGCTCACCAATGCACCTGCAACATTCCAAAGGCTCATGTGTCATGTCTTCAAAGAGTTCCTGCGAAAGAGCTTAGAAGTGTATGTGGATGATTTATGTGCTCATTCCTAAGAAAGAAGGGTTCACATCCCTGAGCTCAGACAAATTTTCAACAAGTGTAGAGAATATCGAGTGTGTCTAAACCTAGAAAAGTGTGTGTTTATGGTGCGTCAAGGTAAAATCTTAGGCCATATTGTTTCTAAGAATGGAATCTCAACAGATGAAGATAAGGTACAAGCCATAGCAGAGCTACCAAGGCCAAGGAATGTTAAAGAGGTACAAGCCTTTATGGGCCATTGTGGATATTACCGCAGGTTTATCCACATGTACGCGATCATAGCTAAACCTCTTTATGCCTTGTTGTCTAATTTTGAGTGGAACGATGAATGCGAGAATTCTTTCAATGAACTGAAGAAACGTTTGTGCACGGCACCAATACTCACCACTCCTGATTGGAATAAACCATTCCATGTCCATGTGGATGCATCCAATCATGCCATAGGATGTGTGCTAGCACAACCCAGAAGTGAAGGAAACTTAGATTTGCCCATAGCATATGCTAGTAGACAGCTCACTGCAGCTGAACGGAACTATACCACAACTGAGCGAGAGGGCTTAGGCATGGTATATGCTGTGAAGAAGTTTAGACACTATTTATTGGCCAACAAGTTCAAGTTTTTCACTGATCATCAAGCTTTGTTATATTTGGTCAATAAACCTTGCAATACTGGACGCTTAGTACGATGGTTCCTCTTACTAATGGAATATGACTTTGAAGTTGTTGTCAGGAAAGGGAGAACCCACCTTCGGGCAGATCACCTTTCTCGCATCACTTCAGGAGAGTCACCGCAAGGAGTGTCTGACGAATTACCCGATGCTTATCTGTTCAATTTAGAAGTTGTTCCTAAATGGGCAAATAAGTTGGTACCAGTCCTAACCTTTGGCCCTGCAAATAAGAATGTGAAAACATCACAAGAAGAAATTGTAAAATCACAAAAATATCACATATTAGCAGGAAGCATGTACAAACAAGATACGGAGGGCGTATTAGCTTGTTGTGTCGAGGATGATGAACATAATAGTTGGTTGCAGCAAGCTCATGAAGGATTGCTAGGAAATCACTATTCTAAACAACGAACATTGCAGAATCTAAAGCGTTTAGGAGTGTATTGGCCTAGCATGGACAAAGAAATACATGAGTGGATTAAGAATTGTCCAAGGTGCAGAGAGAGACCCCCAGTGGAGCATGCGACCCTTTATCAAGTGTCATTAATTCCAGATTGGAGTGCTCCATTGGTAGAGTTTATGAGATCGGGAAGATTACCCAAAGAGGCTAGTCTAGCAAGAAGAAGAAGCATGGAGCAAGAGGCTCAAGGCTATGCCCTAGTAGGAGACAACCTATACCGAAGAGGCAAAGATGGTTACTTAAGACTGTGCGTTCACGAATCAGATTATTTGAAAGTCTTAGAAACTGCACACAGCGGTGTTGTAGGTGGACATTTTGGTCCTGACCGAGTGATCAAGACCATTCTATTCTCAGGACTTTGGAGGCCCACTCTTCATATGGATGCACATACCTATGTGAAGAAATGTGACACATGCCAACGTGCACAATATCCAGTCAGAAAAGACGAGATGCCCTTGAGGCCAATGATGGGAGGACGTGCATTTTCGAAGTGGGGGATAGACTTCATAGGTCCTATTAACCCCCCAGCTAGAAACTCCCATGCAGTGTACATCATTGTAGCCACAGATTACCTTACAAAGTGGGTAGAAGTCAAAGCCACAACAAAGAATGATGCTCAGTCTACGGCTAAGTTCTTATTCGAGAATGTGTTCATGAGATATGGACTACCAATAGAGTTGGTGAGCGATAGAGGCACACACTTCTTGAATGAAGTCATTGAAAATCTTCTCCAATAATTCTTGGTGATACATAAGAAATCCGCCCCCTATCATCCACAAGCCAACGGACAAGCCGAGAGTACCAATAAGATCCTCTGTAACGTATTGACAAAATTGGTAAATAATAAACGCTCTGATTGGGACAAACAACTTCATCATGCTGTTTGGGCTTATCGAGTTGCCTACAAAACGGTACTCAACGCCACCCCATTTCAGATGGTCTTCGGACAGAACGCTGTGCTACCATTAGATTTCTTAATCCCTGCCTTAAAAGTAGCACAAGAGTATGAATGGAATGGGCATGAATTGTCCTCTAGGATCTTTGATCTCGAACGCTTGGGTGAAACGAGGCTACGAGCGGCAGCAGGCATCTACGCTGCAAAGAAGAGGCAAAAGGCATACTTTGATGCACACATCAAGGATAAGGGATTGAAAGAGGGAGATCTAGTGTTGGTATACACACTAAAACAACATGCCCGTAAGTTGGAAAAAAGAGGATATGGACCCATGATCATTAATAGAATTTCCACTAGTGGTGCAGTTCAGTTGGCCACTCTAGAAGGAGATATCTTGCCAAACTATATTAGTGGCTGCAGAGTCAAGCTATATCAAGAACCTCTTACTGAGGATATGCTAATGAGACTCAACACTACTAAGAAGCGAAAAGAAGAAGAGTTAAGAGTGAGAGAAGAAGCACAGGTAGAGGCCAGAGAGCGTATTAGGCGAAATAAGTTAAGGCGATTAGGCCTAGATGTCAACTCAAAAGCCCCAAAATATCACATGGATATGTGTCAAAAGTCAGGCATTGCGACTTCTCAGGTCATTGACCGAAGACCCTTTGTGACCATAGAGATAGGACAAGGGAAGGGTGCAAGGACGGTGAAAGCATTGATTGACTCAGGTGCAGCAAGTAGTGCAGTTAGACTTTCCTACTGCCAAGACTTGGGGTTGAACATCAATCCCATAGAAGCTTATCTCATAGGATTGGGAGGTGTGGAAACCCCTTGTTTGGGCGAGGTGGAACTTCCCATCTACCTTCAAGATGTTCCAATGAAAGTCAAAGCGCTAGTATGTCAAGATGAGAACCTTACAGAACCACTTGTCTTGGGTCAAGATTGGATCTATGACCATGCAGTTAACTTAAACCTAAGAAGTCAAATTCTTCAAGTTTGGGTACATGAACAATGCATTACATTAGAATTAGAGAACTGCATGCTCCTAGATCATGGCACCACACACTCTCTTAGTTCTTCCAAGACTAATCATATGAAAGAAGATGTTGTATGTGTCAAAATCTCTATGATGCAGAAGGAGTCAATCGTGGAAGACCAGGTTCGAAGGCGGGTGGATCTTTCTTCTTCTCCAAAGAATCAAGTAGCCACAGTAGTGAGTCCACCACACAAGCAAACACAACCGTTCACGACAACTGCTACATCAAATAGAAAGACACCATTCGATAAAAAAGCAGTTCCGAGCATGAAGCAGATATGGGTACGCAAAGGAGAGCAACCACCAGCCTTGCCCCCACAAATCCCATCCATGCACACCAACCAGGCGAGAAGACGAAGGAAGCAGCTCAGACAAGCTCAATCACAAGGTATCCAACAAGTTTGGGTGCCTAAGAAGTTATCTACAGCTCAACACATCCACAACAACCTATGTTCTCCCACATGCGAAAGGTCTCACCCAAGAAGCCAAAAAGAGAAGAGGGTAAGAACCACGTACAGAGACCGAAAGAAGATCAAATCAGCTCTTCAAGAAAAGTAGGAAGACGTGCAAAAAGGATATGGGTTTGGAAGCCAAAAGTACAAGCAGCCTCCATCGAACCAAAGCGCCAACCACACTGGATACCACCGTTCAGAACGCATCCAAAGAGGAAGACGCTTGAAGTGATCTCTACAGTGCCAAATACTGTTCTAAAATGGACTCCTATAAGGAGGATTACATCAGTTTGAGACTCAATGGATACCTCCACCAAGGTCGGCATCAACCTCCGCAAAGAACATCGAAAGCCTCGAACGAGCAACAACCATGTGCTCCTTGCACAACCCTGTCTTTTACACCATTCAGGTCATGCATTTCCAAAGTATGCATTAATATAGGGCCACATTACACGGCCGTGCATAGACACACTTGAGAATCCCATGCACAAGAGCACAGTGACATATGTCAAACATTTCTATTGATACTAACTTTTGTGTTCTTGTTTTGTAACATCCTGTTCCAAAAAAAAAAAAAAAAAAAAAAAAGGGAGAAAGAAAAGTGGGAGAGAGCTTGTTCCCAGGTTTGGCTTATGAAACATGAATGAGTCATGCTTAGTTGAAGGTGGAACTGTTGATTACTAGGCATTTATCAATTTGGATAGCAGTGTGTCTCGGCCAGCAGTGAGATTATTGCTGCCTTATCTGGTAGATGACAAGCATTTGGCATGAACATGGCATCTACAACTATGATTTTCTCTTACCATGGTAGGAATGAAGAGCTTGAAGGTCCGCAACTTGAGTGATGCTTAACTACTTCATGTACTAGAGCATCCAAGGAGATATCTGCACAAGGTAGTTCTGGAGGAGAAGATTCCTGCATATGGTGAGCTAAAGAGAATATGTGAAACTCAGCTTGGTGTAGTTACCCGATGTTGCTTGCCAAGGAATATAAAGCAATTCAATTCTCAGTATTTCCTGAACCAGTATGGAACAGTAGCACTGGTGAATGGTCTATGTCAACCAGCATGGTAATCTTTTAGAAATCGGCACGTGTCCAATATTCCTCTGAGTGTCAATATAGGGAAGTGAACGTGCATGAGCCCAAGCTCAGAAATGCACATTGTCAGTGACAAATGTTGCTTTGAAAAGAGGAGAGGGGATCCACCACTCAAAAGATCTCATCAGTGGACAATCAACATGGACATTCATCAACAAGGTTCCACCCCAAAGGCCGAGTGTACAACACGAAGAGACAAACATCCATCAACCTTCCCCATGGTAAGTATCTTTACTCTGGAAACACCATAACCATGATAGTTTAGGAAACCTCTTTGTCAGCATACCCTTGAGCACTTAGCTCAAGACCCACAATTTTTGCACCATACTTCTTCCAATGCATTTTCCAAGTAAGCATGCGTAGGGCTACATTACAAGGCCGTGCACAAGGCACATTCTTTGTTCAACCCAGGCACGAACACACTTACCCATCATTCATTATGGGTTATGAGTAGTTGGCATGAATGCTCTCAACATCATCTTTAAAAGAGCTAGCGGACATCATGGGAACAACATCCATATCTCGGAAGCAAATTGAAGCCAGTAGTTGCTCCAAATCACTCTTGACAACCTCTTCTGAGCAACTTGCAGTTTTGAAAGCTCACAACGACACATTCTTGCTGGAATCCAAGGAACCAGCTCATACAACGGATGGACACCACCTCTCAAAGCACTACACAGAACAGCCCTTCCAACAAGGGTCTGTCAGGGACGACAGACTCGAGAGGGGGGGAGTGTTGAAGCTCAAAGTCAAGGACAAAGCATGGAAGCACATCAAAAGGTGGACACACGAGGAAAGGGAGCAAGTATGGAGCTCCAAGAAGTGTATGTCAAATTTTCAGAAGAATCCCCTACAAAAATAGTGATTTTCATCACTAGAAACCATTGTAAATACCATTATCTATTTTTAGTAACTCCATTTTGTTCAAGCCGAGGAGTCCTCGAGCTTGAGGAGTATTAGAAGTACCATCATACCAATTTTCATAATTTTTAGACTTCGTTTGAGCCCTCAAATAAGCCCTGGAACCTAATTTTTAACTAGGCCGGACACTAGGTCTGGACAGGGCCAAAACTAGTCAAAAAACTATAAAAAGAGCTAGAGAGCTCATTTTTGAGGTTAGCTTGTTAGAGAATAGAACTTTTGTAAGAGAACTCTTTTGCAATCTAAGCTTTCCATTGTTCCTCTCTTTGATCTTACTTTGATCGCGTGTGTGTGTATGTGTGTGCATGTTTGTGTGCTTTCACTCACGCACTTGTGCCTTCACTTGCTTGTGGTCTTCATACCGGTCCTCACGTCTCCGCGGATTGACAAGTAAAGGAGGTGGTGCTTACGCTTGAGCTACACCAGGTATTTACAGGGGTTTTCAGTGATGAGAATCACTTTAAAATGATGTAAGGGTTTTGGAAAAAATGAAGGGTTGCCTTAGTGCTAGATCTGCATGTGTGTCCGAACTTGCTTCTTCCCGTATACTGTCAACACAGGCAGGCACACGTTTCTCAAATCAATTAATGTAAGTCATGGCCTCATGTATGGCCTCATCCAAGCCGACTGCCTCTGCGTGTAGGTTCATGGATTTGATAAACATATCGTCCACGCCTTCCTCTGCCAATAGTTGGGTCATGAGCACCTTGCCTGATTCAAGTGACGTTTTATGTTGTTCCTGAACTCGCTTCATGGTTTGGTACAATCTTTTTATTTGTGCCGAATATGCTGGGGCACTTGCTAGCTCTGAGAGTTCATCATATTCTTGATGTTGTTCTTCGTCGGCTTCTTCTTCTTCTCCTCCTGCCTCTTGTTCATCTCCTTCGACTTCTACGACGACTGGTTGTGTCGGGGCTGGTGTTGTTGTGGTGGGGTGTGGTTCCTGGGTCTGGTCTGCTTCTGTTTCAAGATTAGATTCGTAGATCAGCCTGACAACTTCTTCATCCGTGAGGTCATTGAGAGTAAATCCCTGTGGAAATTCCAAGTCTGATGGAATGGGGGGAAACACCAAGTTGGGTCCTTCTGTACTTGGTCTGGGAAGACAAATGGTGAATGGCCGAACACGCCTAGTTTGAGGAGGAGTCACCTCAGGTGTGGTAGTGGCTCCCCTTGGTTGAACACATGGTAATTGGACGCCCCCTCTCACCTTCTTCGATGGAGGACCCGCTGTTGATAGTCGCCTTTGGAATTCTTGGGCCATGGACCACACTAGTGCTCTTTGAATGGGCACGTCATATGCTAGGCACATGTAAATTATTCTTGTTAGGGCACAACAGCCATGAAGTACATTTTTTTGCTTCTTATTCCAACGCTGATGGGCTAGGTGTATCTGATCGATGACCCAGTGCGGTATGTTGAGGGTGAGGTTCTCTGTTTCTGCCAAGTATAAGCTGAACCATATTTTCTTAGGGGGCATAGTGAATCGTTCCTGTGCGGGAAAAGCAAAATGTTGCATAACAGTTCGTAAGTGGAGAGCAATGGTAGGCGTCATTGCCACCATGTCCTTCAATTTATTGAGATCCTTATGCTTCATCCTACCCGGGACCATTGTTTCTTTCTCGGTGGGAATGTGCATACCTTGCATGTTCAATGCTTCCTGTACCAGATTGAGGGTCAGTTTGAATCTCTTGAGTTCGTGTCCTGGCAACAATGATGGTAGTACAAAAGTACTATGGCCTCCCTTGACCCTGCTAGGAGTTATGGTACTTATGAAATAGGAGCAGCGTAGAAAATCAGGTTTAGGCAAGTGTGCCCTGAAATATCTATCCAGGCCTGCCTTGGTCCAAACTGATCGCATTACCTCTGCATTCTGATAGTTCTCGAATTCCCGAGTGAAAAAGTGGTAGCGTCCCCATTTGCCATTAAATTCAATTTCTGCTTCCCAGAAGTAGGTGCCGTCACCCAATGGCCCGGCTACATCACTAAACCAATGAGCATGTTTCCCCACTTGAGAAGTGTGTCCCTGAGGAGGGTCCTGGATAGGAAGGACATGCACTGCTTGAAGTTCTTGAGGCCGTTCAGTGAGTGGCGGTTCCAGAAGAATGGTTTCAATGTCCACAATCTGTGCGCTGGACCCTGCCTGGGAACTGGTGCCTCTAGCTTCTACCATCGTTATTGCTTGCTAACTGGTTCTGTCGAGAATATAGAGCATGCGTTAATATTGTAATGGACAAGATAGAACACGTTTTGCCCCCGTTACAATATTATTGTGAGGTGAGTAAAGGGTTAGTGGGTTAGTGAGTGCACGATGATAGTGTGTGTAGTTAATGAATGGATAGTCCTAGGAGCTAGATGGAAAGATGCAATGTCTGACTGGTGCAGTTAGTAAGTGGAGATGAATTTACAAATTGGAGTCGAGGGATTTATTACAAATCTTAGGTTGCCAAACGCAATGGATGGCTCTTGGTTTTGGTTTTGTGGAGACTCTGGAGGGGTGATGCGTCTTTGGGACCCATTTACGAGTGAGTCTGTGCGTGCTTCTAAGGGACTGTGTGTTCGAGTGTATCAGACAAGAGTGGGTGGTGGCTCCTTGAGTGAGTGAACTCGGTCGTGTATGATGTGAATCGTGTGGGACTAGTTGAGCCCGCAAGCAAGCCTTAGGCACCCAAATTTGTCTTGATTGTGGGTCAGCCTTCATCGACTTCTTGGGCACCCAGATAGATTTCACTTTCTCAACAGAGGTTTTCGGAGTCCTCTTATTAGAATCATGTCGTTGATTATTAATAGGAAGTTGAGACAGTTGTCGCGACTTGGCGACAGTAGGTAGCTCGCCTTTTTGCACCCACATTTGTTTCACTCGCTGAGTTGTTCTGCTTTGCACGTTCTTTTGGTCTCCCGCATAGCTAGTCTTCAGTAATTGATCTGCCTTTAGTGGCTACTTTCTTCTGGCCTTTGGAAAAGAAGGGAGTTCCGTCAAGGTCTTGACTTCTTTTTTGAGATCTCCATTCCTCTGCATCACATAGCTTTGGACAAGAACAGCATGGTCAACTTCATGTGTACCCCTGGAAGGACCAGGAGTCTGTGCCTTTTCTAGTTCCTTGAGTGCTCCATTATTTAACTCAACTGTAATTCTAGTCTGATTCACCCATACCTGAAGAAGTCCACTTCTTAGGTTTAAGTTGAGTGCTTGGTCATAGATCCAGTCTTGACCCAAGACAAGAGGTTCAGTGAGGTCCTCATCTTGACATACTAGTACTTTGACTATCATTGCCTCGTCATGAATATAGTGTGGAAGTTCCACCTCGCTCATGCAAGGTGTTGACAGGATGCGGGAAGAAGCAAATATAGACACACATGCAGATCTAGCACTGAGGCAACCCTTCATTTTTTTCAAAACCCTCACATCATTTTAAAGTGATTCTCATCACTACAAACCCTTGTAAATATCATTTCACCTTTTTGTAGCTCCATTTTGTACAAGCCGAGGAGTCCTCGAGCTTGGGGAGCCTTAGATGTAGTTGCCTGTCAATTTTCATAATTTTTAGATCTCGATTGGGCCCTCAAATAAGCCCCGGAACCTAATTTTTAACTAGGCCGGACACTAGGTCTGGACAGGGCCAAAGCTAGTCAAAAACTATAAATAGAGCTAGAGAGCTCATTTTTGAGGCTAGCTTCTTGTAGTTTGAGCTTGTATGAGAACTTTCTTGCAATAGAAGTGATTCCATTGTCTTACTCTCTTTGTTCTTACTGTGTGTGCGCGTGTGTGTGTATGTGTGTACATGCTTGTGTGCTTCTCACTCACGCACTTGTGCTTCCACTTGCTCGTGGTCTTCATACCATCCTCATGTCTTCCCGGATTGACATTAAAGGAGGTGCTACTCATCACTGAGCTACACCAAATTTTGGTGCCGTTGCCGGGGATCGAGCTTTGAGGACGAGCGTGTGATGGTAAGACGTAGAGAGGATGCGTTGGAATGGTAAGTAGTAGGTAAATTTCTGATTTTTCTCCATCTCCATCTTCATCTCCATCTCCATCTTCATCTCCACCTCCTTCTCCACTACATATTCCCTCTTCCTTATCATTCCCTCATTTGTTGTGTGCGAGTTTGAGAGAGAGCGATTGTGCGTGCTTGTATTTGTGTGTTTTTTGCATGTTTCTTGCAGGTGGCAGCTCCATCATCATCTCCAGCAAGCTCAGCAGGTACAGAAATTGTCTGCACAGTCCCCGAGGCGTTGAGCTCGAGCTATCGCGACACTCCGAAAATTTCACCCAATCACGATTCTGAGTGCACCACGACACTGCGCAGGCCTAGAGCTCACAGGAACACTAGATAGAACAGAAAAATTCACCATATCCCGAGCTATCGCGACACTTCGAGGTATCGCGACACCCCACGACCTATCGCGACACTTCGAGGTATCGCGACACTTCGAGGTATCGCGACACTCCACGACCTATCGCGACACTCCGAGGTATCGCGACACTTCCCACCTATCACGACACTCCGAGGTATCGCGACACTCCCACCTATCGCGACACTCCCCACCTATCGCGACACTTCGAGCTATCGCGACACTTTCCACCTATCGCGACACTTTCCACCTATCGCGACACTTTCCACCTATCGCGACACTTCGAGCTATCGCGACACTTCCCACCTATCGTGACACTCCCACCTATCGCGACACTTCCCACCTATCGCGACACTCCGAGGTATCGCGACACTCCCACCTATCGCGACACTCCCCACCTATCGCGACACTTCGAGCTATCGCGACACTTCCCACCTATCGCGACACTCCGAGCTATCGCGACACTTCCCACCTATCGCGACACTTTCCACCTATCGCGACAGTTTCCACCTATCGCGACACTTCGAGCTATCGCGACACTTCCCACCTATCGCGACACTTCCCACCTATCGCGACACTTCGAGCTATCGCGACACTTCGACCCGACCTATCGCGATACACGGCCTTTAACGCATAAAAATTGAGGGTTAATTTTTTTTAGTGATTGGAAGGGTAGTTGAGCTTAAATTTTAGGCACCTTGGTATAACTTTAGAACCTTGGAAGTGGGCAAAAGGCCTAGAAACCAGAGAGGGATCTCCTGAACCCTGAGTGCCTGTTTTGACCCTTTAGTGCCTGAATGGTCATAACTTGACCATACGAACTCCGATTGATGAGATTTTGGTCTCGTTGGAAAGCTCGTTGAGAATCCCACGTGGACCTCGACTGGTTTTTGTAAGAATCATACGCGGAGTTTTAGAACATACATTTTTAAGTTGACCTTTAGGTGGAGCTAAGTGGTTCTCAGATTCAGGGGGTACAGTGAACTACTCCAAGGGGGCTGAAATTATTGAAGTGTGTCTTTCAAATACTTGTGGCAATAAAGCTATACTAACTGGTGAATTTTTGCAGGAACTTTGTGTGCACTCAAGGCAATCCAAAGCAAGCTAGCAAGGGTGAGTACCGAGCTTGGGAGAAGGCTTCCTGGGCTTGTGTAGCAGTCTGGTCAACCAGCTAATTGAGGTTGGAAGATCTCTCAATCCTCCTTTGTCAATTCCTAGCCTAGGCTAAGTACGACTTAGGTGTGGTAATTAATTAGGGCAACGTTAGGCACGAATCAAGTCCAAGAATATTAATCAACAAAGTGCAAGAAGTAAATAGGTCTTAAGTGCGAAAACCCTAAGGGACAAAAGGTAAACGGGAATCGATCACTCATCAAGTGCGGAAATTCACTTAAGTACTCCTGACGACGCAATTTCGGACAAGACCATAAACATAATATTCAACTAAAAAGAACGAAGTGATTGATGCAAAATCAACCTGCAACGAGAGTGTGCTTGGGTTCCAGGGGATAAATAAATCAGGCTTATGAACCTTAGATCAGGCAGACACTTAGGCCGAGACAGACAGAGCCTCAGATCCTCTGAAGCTAGTGTCAATCACACCGCCAGGTCTTGGGCCCAGCAGTTGAGTGATTATCCATACATTCCCAGATCAGAAACAAGTGATTCTGAGATGTCCTATCACATGGAGAGACCAGTAGGTAGTTCAGGGTTGGCTTATCTAGAAAAACCAGAGGGACCTTACAAGACTCAGCTGGAATACATCAGGACGAATCGTCTAGGTGCTCGCATCTACGAAGACGGACTGAGAAGATCGGTGGTCCAGATTAAGAACCCCGATCAACCCCATGGATTAGACCATCCGGTAGTCAAGTTTGAGAATGGAGCATACCTAGATAAAGAGGGGACTATATATGTAGTCACCACTTTCCCTGATAGAACTGATGAGTTTGGAAATGTGATTGCGGAGACCGACATGGGTGACATAGAGCAAGGGAACTTAGAGAGGGAGCCAAGAACTCCCCGTGGTAAATCTGTCTTAACCAGAATCATGACTCCAGAGTGGATTCCACAGGATAATAAAAGCATAGATCTGCTTCTAAACCGAGAAACCGATGAGGTTTTTTGGAGATATAAATCTCCTCAATCTCAGGAAGTCAGTGCCCTCACGATCTATGAGTTTAAAGACCCTGATAGCCCAGGTCAAGTAACCTACCTAGACAATGCATCAGAGAGAATCTTCGTGGTCACTGAGCTTGGCAGACATGCCTACACATGGAAGGGAGAATTTGTTTTTCCCCAACCAAGGTCTACTGTGTCCTTTGGTCACCAAGGAGCTGGGACCTCCCAAGCTCATGGGGCTCAGAGAGATAGAAGTAGAGACAAACCTGAGGTAAGTTTCGCCAACTCCCCGGAAGAGAAAGAACGGGAACAGAAAGGAATAGAGTGGAACCTGAGAGACATAGAACCCCATGGAATCACAGGGACATTGACGATTTTCCTTTGCCAAGGCCGAGAGAACACACTAGGACCCTGCGACCAACTCAACTGGTGAAGTCCATGAAGAACTATTTCGATGGCACGGGGGACCCTTATGACCATGTGGCAGAATTTCGACAAGTGTTGAAAGCTGAACAGGTGGAGGACCTATTCACACAATATAATGCTTTCGATCTAACCCTTAGGAACACTGCCCTTACGTGGTTCCAACCACTGGATGAGAGGCATTTCAGAAACATAGACCAACTCTTAGAGGCATTTATTGTTGAGTTTTCTAAGAGTGGAATCAGGCATAACACCTCCTCACTAATTCATAGCTTCAAACAAACACCTCAAGAAACGGTCAGACTAGCTGGAAGAAGATTTAGACAGTACCTGGAGAGATGCCCTATGCCGGAGTTACCCACACCAGCCAAACAGGTGGCCTTGTTCCTAGACGGATTGTTGAGCACTAAGCTCAGATCATATGTGTATCTGAAGGACCCTAGAACGATAGAGGAGTGCGTGCGCATGTGCATAGACATTGAGGACAATCTAGGTGAGGAATTAGAACTATCAAAAATCTACAAGGATTCTGATAGCTCTAATAACATGGCATCTGGTCAATCCACATCTATCGAGGAACTTGCAGAGAAGGTAGCCCAAAAACTAGGTGTCTCTAGCAAGCAAATTCCGAGATTTGCCCCAGTTAAGCGGTGTTACAATTGTGGCGGTGAACATATGGCAAGTGTATGCCCCATTATGGCCCAACCTCAGGTGAATCCTAGTAGCCAGTATTGCACCATAGAGCGCAGGTACACCAATCACACGGCACAAGACTGCCCATATAACAAACAAACTGTTAGGCAAAATTATCCTCAGCCATATCCACAACATGGTAGGTACCAGAATCATTACCCATCACCTCAATACAACAGACCACAACAAACTTATCAGCCACCTTATCAAGGGCAGCAGAGACCTCAACCAGTCCTAGTGCAGCAACCCCCTACTCCAACCAATGTGATCCCAGTGAAGTATGCATCTACTGAAGAAAATCCGAACAGAGCCATAGTCCCAGTCACCCCATTGCTATCAGACAGTGATCCCAGTGACCATAGTTTTGACTCCGCACATATTGATAGCCCACAGGCTTACTACATGCAGTCACCCGAGCATAACGAGTCATACTACTATGAGGACCCAAGTGAAAATAGTGGGGAACCGGAGTATTCTAATGTCATGTACACAAACCCCAACTCTAGACCTCAACCTAGGCAGGTACGACCCCCATTTCCTCGAGGACCATGCTTCAGATGTCAGGGAGATCACCTTATACGTGATTGTCCACTGCCTGCCCCTACACAGCCTCAACCAGTAACCATTCAGGGCTTCTGTCAAGACTGCGGGAAAGAGCATCTCCTACGAGATTGCCCAAAGAACCCTAATAACATGCCTAAAATCACTCCTATCAATGTTGTTGGGTTAGTTGTAGACTCCATAGGGAGTGTGACTTCCACTGCACCTGTGCAGGTGATCACAAGAGCCCAGGCACTTCAACAACACCAAGGTGTTGGTCCCGAAAAGAGCCCCGAGGTGAGTGAAACAGAGAGCATACCCAAAAAGAGAACTAGCGCCTGGAAGGATAGTCGAGAAAGAATGAAGAGGCAATGGGCAAAAAAGATAAACGAACTTGAAGAAAGCGTGAGAGAAACCAAGGCAAAAATCACAGAGATCACATCTCAACCGCACTGCCACACACTTCCACCACTACCATCCCCATCACCCTCCATTTCTCCACCCTCTAATACACCCCTCGTAACCCACCCACCACCCCGAGTAGGATCAGTATTAGCTGACCCCACTCCTGAAGGCTTGGACATGATGTTCAAGGCCTACCAGGCTCGACTTCAAGAAGGGCCAACAGCTGCAAACCTAGACAAGAGTTACCCTAGAGCAGATTTAGAGATTGAACGGATGAAAATGTGCATGAAAATGGTAGAACAAGCTCAAGCTATACTTGAGACTAGTCAAAAGTTCAATCAGACAAACTCTGTCAAGCCGGATTTGCATTTCCAAGGCTTGCTAGAAAGATTAGAGCAATTGGTAAACAAATCACAAGTGTCCTTACCTCCACAGGTTCAACCAGTTGTTGAAAGAGGAAGCTCACCACCAAAGGGAGCTTATGTTCCTAATTCCACGGATGCTGGAATACCTCCTTCAATACAACAGTACTCTCCAGAGTTCTTGCGGGAAATACAAGAAGAGAAATGGGCCAAGGAGAAGGGTGATTCCCCTCCTATTCCTGAGATTGATGATCTTCATGATCAATTTCCCCAAGACATTCCGTCTATCTATGGAGATCAAACAGAGCAACAAGAGGATGAGAGATTAGATTTTGAATCTAATTCTGTACAAGAGTTGCCTCATTTCACAGGCCCATGGGAAGCTGAATCTCTCCAGATCCGAGCTCCCACTATATTGGTGAGAAATGAAGACTCAGTGATTCCCAGGAACACTGATGTTGTGAAGAACACTAAGGTTCAATGTCATCTCACTGTAGAGGAGCTGCTCAAGGCAAAACCTGAGCTCTGGGATCATGTGAAGGATCAGGTTCCAGAACTTGAATCCAATGCACCAAAAGTAGGTTCTAAACAAAAAATACCCGAGGTACCTCTCGACAAGATAGGAGACATGAGCGAAGGTGAAGAAGGTAACACTTATCTTCCGATCACCTATCAAGGTTACACAACCAAAGCAATTGTGGATTCGGGTGCGGGTGTGGCGATTGCGACTACCTCCTTGTGGAAGCGATGGGGCAAACCCACCTTAAGACCAACGAGAATGAAACTTCAAATGGCAGATGGTCATTTTGAAAGACCTCTCGGATTGCTTGAAGGGATAACTCTAACCACTTGTGGTGTAGAGTTTGAACATACGTTTGCCATATGTGACTTTGAGAAGAATAATGTTTACGAGATGATCCTAGGAAGACCCTTCCTACGACAATTACAAATAGTACAAGATTGGGGAACCAACTCCTTGTACTTACAGCACTTAGGGGTCACCACCAAGGTCAATCTGAAGGATCACACCTTCAGAGATGTACCACCCCTACAGTGGAATCCTATCCACAAAGCGAAAGAAGACTCTATCTCCGTGCATTCTAGAAGTTCACCTGAACCATCCTGGTTGCATGAAGATACTCACTTGTGGATGTGCAAGGTCGCAGAGGAAGAGGAAAAGCGCCTAAAAGCAAGAGAAGAAGGAACTTCCCCAGGAGATAGACCAATAAAAGACCCAGCCTATACACCAATGATATTTCCAGATGAGGAATTTGAGCCTCATGGTTGGGCAGAAATCTTAGCTACCATGGACATTGCAGTCAATGAGGAACAATGGACACCCCATTGTGATGAGGAGGGTTATGATATTTCAGTGTTCATGTGTCAGCCCTTGTTGGAAGAGTGTGATCCTAGTGAGTTCATAGAAGAAGAAGAGAGTGATGATGATCTAGAATCCATTGTGATGGATACTTACTTTGACTCAGAGGAACACTACTTAGAAGACATAGGAGTGTTAACCCAAAAAGAAGAAGAACCTCTTGCAAGTATTAAAACGATAAGTTCAAAGAAAGGAAGTGAAGGAGGTCAAAAGAAAAAGAAAAGAAAAGCAGTAAGACAAGAAGAGGAAGAATCATTGTTTGAAGTACCAGAAAATTTCAAGAAATATGAAGTGGAAGACCGGAAAATTTTGGTATGAATGCCTAAGAGAGAGGCCATTATAGGAGAAGCATATGACAATAAAGAAAAGACCAAAAAAATTGTAGTGACCATTGAAGGGAACGAAGAGCGATGTACGTACATAGGAGACGACCTAAGTGCAGAAGAAGAAGCAGAGCTTGTAGCTCTATTAAGGGAATATAGGGATGTGTTCGCATGGCATTATAGAGACTTGAAAGGAGTAGATCCAGAGATTTGCTCTCATACGATTCCGATGAATGCTGATGCTAAGCCCACCAAACAAAAACCCTACACATATAATGACAATTATGCGGCCAAAATAAAAGAGGAAATTGACAGGCTGATTGAAGTCGGATTCATCTATGAGATTGAGCACACTGAATGGGTGTCCCCCATTGTAGTGGTGCCCAAGAAGAATGGGAAATTGCGAGTGTGCATTAACCTTAAAAAAGTCAATGCCGCTACGATCAGAGATAGTTATCCACTTCCAATCACCGAACATCTTTTGGAGCGTGTTGCAGGCAAGGAAGTTTACAGCTTCCTTGATGGATTTTCAGGTTACAACCAAGTAGCCATTGCCCCCGAAGATCAACACAAAACGGCCTTTGCCACAGAATGGGGAATCTTTGCATTTCGTGTGATGCCATTTGGGCTCACCAATGCACCTGCTACATTCCAAAGACTCATGTGTCATGTCTTCAAAGAGTTCTTGCGAAAGAGCTTAGAAGTATATGTGGATGATTTGTGCGCTCATTCCCAAGAGAGAAGTTACCACATCCCTAAGCTCACGCAAATCTTCAACAAGTGTAGAGATTATCGAGTGTGTCTGAATCCAGAGAAGTGTGTGTTTATGGTACGCCAAGGTAAGATCTTAGGTCACATTGTTTCTAAGAATGGAATATCAAGAGATGAAGACAAGGTAAGAGCAATAGCAAAATTGGCCAGACCAAGGAATGTGAAAGAGGTACAAGCCTTTATGGGCCGTTGTGGATATTACCGTAGGTTTATCCACATGTATGCCATCATAGCTAAACCTCTCTATGGGTTGTTAACAAATTTTGAGTGGAGTGAGGAATGCGAGACTTCCTTCAACGAACTGAAGAGACGTTTGTGCACAGCACCAATATTGACTACTCCGGATTGGAGCAAACCCTTCCACGTCCATGTAGACGCCTCCAATCATGCAATAGGATGTGTGCTAGCACAACCCACAGGTGAAGGAAACCTAGATTTGCCGATAGCATATGCTAGTAGGCAATTGAATGCAGCGGAACGAAATTACACCACAACGGAGAGAGAAGGCTTAGGCATGGTATATGCTGTGAAGAAGTTTAGACACTATCTATTAGCCAATAAGTTCAAGTTTTTCACTGATCATCAAGCTTTACTATATTTGGTCAATAAACCTTGCAATACAGGCCGCTTAGTAAGATGGTTCCTCTTACTAATGGAATACGACTTTGAAGTTGTTGTCAGGAAAGGTAGAACCCATCTTAGGGCTGACCATCTTTCTCGCATCACTTCAGGAGAGCCACCGCAAGGAGTGTCTGATGAATTGCCCGATGCTTATCTGTTCAATTTAGAAGTTGTTCCTAAATGGGCAAATAAGTTGGTACCAGTCCTAACCTTCGGGCCTGCAAATAAAAATGTTAAAACAAGCAAAGAGGAAATTGTAAAATCGCTAAAGTATCAAATATTAGCCGGAAGTATGTACAAAAAAGATGCCGAGGGCGTATTAGCTTGTTGTGTCAAGGATGATGAACACGCTAGTTGGTTGCAACAAGCCCATGAGGGACTGCTAGGGAATCACTACTCTAAACAACGAACATTGCAGAATCTAAAACGCTTAGGAGTGTATTGGCCTAGCATGGACAAAGAAATACAAGAGTGGATCCAGAGTTGTCGAGGGTGCCAGGAGAGACCCCCAGTGGAGCATGCCACTCTTTATCACGTGTCATTGATCCCAGACTGGAGTGCTCCATTGGTCGAGTTCATGAGATCGGGAACATTACCCAATCAGGCTAGTCTTGCAAGGAACCGGAGCATGGAGCAAGAGGCTCAAGACTATGCCTTAGTAGGAGACAACCTATATCGAAGAGGCAAGGATGGTTACCTAAGACTGTGCGTTCATGAATCAGACTACTTGAAAGTCTTAGAAACGGCACACAGCGGTGCTGCAGGTGGACACTTTGGGCCAGACAGAGTAATTAAGACCATTCTATTCTCCGGACTTTGGTGGCCCACTCTTTATATGGATGCACATACTTATGTGAAGAGTTGCGACACATGCCAACGTGCCCAATATCCGATAAGAAAAGATGAAATGCCCTTAAGGCCAATGATGGGAGGACGTGCATTTTCAAAGTGGGGTATAGACTTTGTAGGTCCCATCAACCCCCCAACTAGGAACTCCCATGCAGAATACATTATTGTAGCCACAGATTACCTTACAAAGTGGGTGGAAGTAAAGGCCACGACAAAGAATGATGCTCAAACGACGGCTAAGTTCTTATTCGAAAATGTGTTCACTAGATATGGGTTACCAATAGAGTTGGTTAGTGATAGAGGTACGCACTTCTTGAATGAGGTCATTGAAAATCTCCTTCAAGAATTCATGGTGACACATAAGAAGTCTGCACCCTATCACCCACAAGCTAACGGACAAGCCGAGAGCACGAATAAGATCCTATGTAACGTATTGACGAAACTTGTAAATAATAAACGCTCGGATTGGGACAAACAACTTCATCATGCTGTTTGGGCATACCGAGTTGCTTACAAAACGGTACTCAATGCCACCCCATTTCAGATGGTCTTCAGACAGAATGCAGTGCTACCACTAGATTTCCTAATCCCAGCTTTAAGAGTAGCACAAGAGCATGAGTGGAATGGACACGAGTTGTCCTCTAGGATCTTTGATCTAGAACGTTTAGGTGAGACGAGGCTACGAGCAGCAGCGGGCATCTATGCTGCAAAGAAACGGCAAAAGGCATACTTTGATGCCCATGTGAAGGATAAAGGCTTGAAGGCAGGAGATCTAGTGTTAGTCTACACATTGAAACAACACGCAAGAAAGCTGGAAAAGAGAGGCTACGGACCTATGATCATTAATAGGATCTCCACGAGTGGAGCAGTACAACTAGCAACTTTAGAGGGGGATGTCCTCCCAAACTATATTAGCGGTTGCAGAGTCAAGCTGTATCAAGAACCCCTCACGGAGGAAATGCTAAGTCGACTCAATACTGCTAAACAACGTAAAGAGGAGGAAAAACGAATTCGAGAAGAAGCACAGGCAGAGGCCTTAGAGCGTATCAGACGAATGAAGTTGAGGAGACAAGGAAGGGACCAGCCTATGACTGACACTCAAGAGTCTCCAGGCTATCACATGGCCATGTGTGAGGCTTCAGGTGAACGTACCCATAAGATAGTGGACCGACGACCTTTTGTGACCGTAGAAATAGGACAAAAGGACAGCACAACAAGCGTGAGGGCTTTAATTGATTCAGGAGCAGCCACAAGTGCAGTTCGGCTTTCTTATTGCCAGCAGCTGCAATTGGAGGTAAAACCCATAGAAGCCTATCTGATAGGATTAGGAGGTGTGGAAACCCCTTGCATGGGAGAGGTGGATCTTCCCCTCTACATACAAGAGGTCCTCATGCCAGCAAAAGTGCTAGTGTGTGAAGACGAGGATCTGACCGAACCTCTTGTCTTAGGCCAAGACTGGATCTATGATCACGCAGTCAACCTCAACCTAAGAAGTGGACTTCTTCATGCTTGGGTAGGCCAAAGTCGTCTCACGATTGAATTAGAAAATCAAGCGCTCAAACCAATAGAACAGGCACCAACTCCTGGTCCCTCCAGGAATCCACACGAAGATAACCATGTTGTGCTTGTCCAAACTTCTATGGTGCAGAGGAATGTCAATCTTACTGAAGGTTCAGGAGCCAAGGAGTTCCTAAATGATCCAAAGAAGATTCTAAATGAACGGACCGAACATCACCCTACACGAAGGAGGCCGCTGATCAAGAGGCAGGAGTGCCAACCCGCGCAATATGGAGCATCTCGTGGCGTGAAGCAGATCTGGATACGCAAGGATGGAAAACCCACAGCTCCAATAGCAGATTCTCAAAGAGACAAGAAACGAGCCTCACCATCAAGGAACAAAGTGAAGAAGCCCCCTAGGATAACCCCTAGGCATACCATTTCTATTTGGGTTCCTAAGCGGTCCATGAAGGCCACCCCTAATGCTAGACAGATATGGGTGCCCAAGGCTAGCTTACAAGCCCAAATTACTTCACCTACAGGCACTAGGATGAAGCAGCTTTCACAAGCACTCTTGGCCAACAACTCAGAAAGTGACAAGATACCTACACCTCTCACTGTCCCCACTCCCATCAACCCCAGGAATGTCTGGAAATGGGTACCCACAAGGTCCCACATACATCACACTCTCAGACCGAAATCTTCACCTGTCCTTAGCTCTAAGAGCTACGACTCCTGTATCAAAGTGTGGAGAATTAAACTGTGTACTAAACCTCCTGACCCTATTCTGTAAATCCGTCCACACTAACACAGAAGCATTCCGAACCCATTGCATAACCAAAGTATGCATCTAGGATGACACTGACCTTTAATCACCACTCACACATATCATAAACACCTCACCACTAACCACTGACCTCCGGGATTGTCATGTTAGTATTGTGAAGGGAACACCATTACATCTTGTTTCCTATGCAACACTAATGTGCCTTTCGTCTTCCAGCAGATAAGCAACCTACTCTCATGGCAACAGCGGCAGGCACAAGCTCTCAGGCAGGATCTGGTGCTCCTATCAATTGGGATGCCATGCCAGTGGAAGCTCCACCAACAGCTAGGCCTGAAGAATTCTTGAATGTGCGAAGGATTCCTATTCCAGATCCACCCAGTGGACTAACCGAAAGAGTAAAAGGGCACTCCCATTGGTTCAATGAAATGCCAGGGGATTTGGGAGACGCAGATCACATCTGGGAGTCCAAGATGGAGTGTGGAGGGGTTTGGTGGACCTTCCAATTCTTTTCAAGAGAATTTGAGACCTTACAAAATGCAGCTCCACTTCAAGATATCTGGCAAAAGGCAGGACTTCAAACTTACTTCAGTGTAGCTCTACCTAAACCTGACTTCCTCAGGTGTTACTACTTGATTGCTACGTTGAAACCTACCGGGGATAAAGATCATTCAGGCACATTCTGGGTGCCCTCCTTATCTAATCTGGAGGAGATGAGGAAGTTTGAATTAAATGTAACGTTAATCAGGGAAGCCCTTCAAATGTATGGCACTCATGTGCCTTCAGATCGCGACCCCTCGATACCAGAATCAATGAAAAGCAATAGAGTCAAGAAGCTCAAGGAAATGTGCGCCCTCACCCCCAACATCGCCATACCTCTGCGGATGTGCCTCCAGCACTTCGCATTTCCCGCTCAGGACCGTTTCACTCAGCCTCACAAGAAGATATGGTACGGGTTGTATTTAGCAAAGACCGGAAGCTTGCCCATTAAGATGCCGGTATGGATCTTAGATCAGGTGTATGAGGCAGGCAAGCGGGGGGTGAGGAAGCCCACTTTACATGGTTGTTGTGTGCTGACAAGAATCATCTATAGATGTCTGGCATATGATGTGCCAGTTGCTCGAGCCCTAAAGTATGCACACCTCGAACTGTTCAAAGGGCGAAAGTCAGGGAGTCAGCCTGCAAAAAGAATGCGTGGATCTCTTTCACAGGTCCTGATCCCTCCAGTAACCACCGCCGAAGTCTCCACTAGAGAGGAAGTCCAGGTGGCACCTATCACAATCCATCTCCAAGAGTCTCAACCAAGAGAGGTGGTACAGCCCACTCCTTCTGCCCCTCCACTACCTACCGATGCAGAATTTGCAGCGATGGCCACCTTCACCGAGGACCCAAACTTTGATTTTGAAACATTTCTGCAGACGGCTCATCTATCAGACAGTGAAGGTTGCCCTGACAATGTCGATCCAGGGACATCAGCCCAAAGAGAACATGCACGAGGCGAGACAAGCAGTGTACAGGAGATAGGAGTGGCACAACTTCCTCAAAGACTAAGCACACAAGCTCAGGAAAAGGCACTGTAGCTCAATGATGAGTAGCACCTCCTTTAATGTCAATCCGGGAAGACGTGAGGATGGTATGAAGACCTCGAGCAAGTGGCGGCACAAGTGCGTGAGTGAGAAGCACACAAGCATGCACACACATACACACACACGCGCACACAAGGCAAGACAAAGAGAGAGGATCAATGGAGTTCTTTAGATTACTTTCAAAAGCTATTACAAGTTCGTTTCAATTACAATCTACCCTCAAAAATGAGCTCTCTAGCTCTTTTTATAGTTTTTGACTAGCTTTTGGCCCTGTCCAGACCTAGTGTCCGGCCTAGTTAAAAAGTAGGTTCCAGGGCCAATTTGAGGGCTCAAACGGAGTCTAAAAAATACGAAAATTGATATGTAGGTACTTCTAAGGCTCCTCAAGCTCAAGGACTCCTTGGCTTGCACAAAATGGAGCTACAAAAATATGAAATGGTATTTACAATGATTGTTAGTGATAAGAATCACTGTTCAAAGATGTAGATTGGAAAAATTGAAGGGCCTATCTGCCAGATTTGCGTCGACTGCTTTGTCTACTTACTCCTTCACCTTGTTCTGACTCTCTCCGTTGGCTTCCTTGTCTCGTCAATCCTTGGGTTCCCTGGCTTCCTTGTCTAGTCAGTCCTTGAGTGCCCATACTGCTCTCAACACCCCCCCCTCTCTCGCGTCTGTCGTCCCTGACAGACCCTTGTTGCTGGGGGTGTTGGATGTAATATTCCACAACCTGAGTGGCAAGCTGATGTTCTTGTAAGCGTAGTCCTCTGGCCAAATCTGTCATCATACGATCCCAATCGATTGGTCCTGGAACATCCGGATGTGGCAGACGTAACTGATCTGCATGGATCGCTTGTTCTACTGCAAATAGATGTAACAAATGTGTGGGTCTGGGAATGAAAATTTCGGAATTGTATTCCCAGAAGCCCGTAGAGAACATTTCCTCAAATGTTTGCTTGAAGCATGCGGGCAAGTACTTGATTCGTGCATGCCAAGCAAAGATAACAGTGACCGAGGGGGTTTGGCTCATGTCGTAGACTAAATCCTTGTTGCCTTGGGCGAATCCAGGAGCGGAGATGTATGGAGCTTGGACATTCCGAAAGGTTTTGAAGACAATGGTCATGAGCTCAAATATCTTCATACACATTTTCGCTGCTATATCAGGTACATTATTTAGGCGTGCAGACCAGTGCCGAATGGTCGATATCATGTAGGCTACGGTTGGAGGTCCTCGAGGGGGAGCAAAATACGGGTAGTTAACCCAAGCGGAGCACTCTTTATTGTTGCGTACCTTGATTGCAAATGCTTGCCAGGATCTGCGACGTACCACTGGACAATAGCATGGGTTATACTTGATATAGAGTGGCATGGTGGCCCAGGTACTCATCATCTCAGGGTAATCGGTGAGTAAACGTGCACGCCAATTAGGTTGGAAAATCGAGCCAGCACGTGCGTCGGTCGGTAAATCCCCTATCTCAAATTGAGTAGCGAATGTGGGCTCCTTCCCAGTATGTCTTTTGACTTCTGCATTATAATCATGTAGTAAGACAAAATAAGGCATGTATTGCGCTTCTAATGTTGTGATTAGCCGTTGATGGGATAATTGTTGAAAGTAGGAAGACCGAAGGACCGTTTCTTCCAGATTCGTGAGAGATTGCATTTGCACGGCCACACGATCATCATGTGTCTTACCCACTTTCTCGACCCTTCTGACCCAATCTGGAACTTGAATTTCTAACGTGTCTTGTCCTTCTTCTGTAGTTCGACCACCAGGCGTCGGCATAGGCTCGTAGGGCTCTTCGTAGCTGTCCTCGACGGGGATTTCCACTACTGTTTCAGGTTCTGGTTCTTCAATGGGCGAGGGTGGTCGTTCATATGGTAGGAGGCGTGCTTGGAGTTCTGCCACCTGTTTCCGAAGGGTCTCCATTTCTTCTGTAGATTGTTGCAAGATTACCGGTTCCTGTTGAGCAGTGGGTACACTGGCTAACTGTTTCTTTAGATCGGCACATTCAGTCTCTAGTTTCTCATATGACTCCAGGAAATTTGCATGCTGCTCAAGCAAAATGCGGATGTCTTCTGATGGAACTGCTCTATATCTGGTAGGGCTAATGGTTGCTCCTACGGTTCCTTCCATAGCCGCTTCAAAGTTGTCCTGATTTTGTTGTTGAAGTCGTTTGTTTTCCTCTAGGGCTGCGGCCATATGCTTTCTTAATAGCCCAATGTTGCGTCTGAGCGTGGCATTAGATATCATTTGCGCTTGAAGCACTGTTTCTAACTCCTTAACTGCTTGGTCATCTACCGTTGATGCCTTTGATTCCAGTTCGGAGTGAGCCTGCTGTAGTGTGGCATGCTCGTCTAGGAGCGTCAGGTAGTCAGCTTCAAGAGTGGTGACTCTAGCTTGGAAACGTTGAGATTCTGCCTGGAGGGCAGCATTGCGTTCTTCTAATTGATGGAAGTCGTGTTGTAGCTGATTTGCACACTGAAGTAATGTGTCGAACGTGCTATTTACATTATGAGATGCAAGGGGAAAAGTTTGAAATGCAGAGGAGGTGGGATTGGGTAGGGGGGTAGTGAATGCGGTGTGTGCCAATGATGTGAGTGGGGAGGTGGGGGGTAGTGGAGGGGAAGGTGGGGAAATCGTGGGGAGAGGTGCTGTGGTTGGTGAAATGTCCATTGGATCAGACAAGGTGGTGTGTGTAGGGGCTACCATATAGGTGGGTATGGTAGGTGAAGTGAGTGTGGTGTCCGTGTAAATTGATGTCGTTGCGAACATCGGAGGAAGGTGGCTTTGAAACATGGGAGAGCGGAAGAACTGCTCCACAAAGGACGGGTATTGTGGTGGTGAGGTCCGGTTGAAAGAGGTGTAGGGGCCAGCTGGGAAGTGAGGGTTATGGAATGGAGGTACACGTATTGGGGGGTAGGTCGGGAAACACAGGGTTCCTTCCGTGGGTGCTGGGTTTCCAACCACGCTAGTAATTATGGGATGGCCAGTCATGGGTTCAGCGGATAGATGGGACGAAGTGTACAAGGGATTGGTGACGAAGGAGAAAAGGGTGTCTTGTGAGGTGGGTTCTCGAAATGAGAATGATTTGAATGAGGATGGATTATAAGTGGAGGTAGAGGTGATGACTGTCGTTTCTTCCAAGGTGGGAGGTGGTGGCGGGGGCGGAGAAGGTGGTGATGGAGGACGCTGGGGTGAGATGGGTGATGTCTGAACGAAGGTTTCAGCGGAGAGGTCAGTGGTGGTGGTGGGAGTGGCTGTGGTCTCAATAGGTACTTCTGGTTCTGTGACGGGTATCCTAATAGTCTTACCTGCTCGTGGTAACGTGTCCACTCTGCGTTTGTCATACCTTACGGACTGGCGGACTGCGGTGTGGACAGCCTCTGGAACTCCTAAAGAGTCTGACACTAATTTGAGGGTGTCAATGAAATGTTGGTCCACTCCTTCATCTGATAGCATTTCTTGCATCAAAGCTTGGCCTGATACCAGAGAGAGCTGATGCCTTTCTTGTACTGCTTTGATAGTGTCGTATAGCCTTCTTAGTTGAGCTGTATATGCAGGTGCGCCTACAAGTTCTGGCACCTCTTGTTGCTCCTCTTGTTGCTCTTGATCATATTCCTCCTCATCATCCTGCTGCTCCTCATCTCCGTCATCTTCTTCCTCCACTTCAACAGGGGTGACGGGGGCTTGGGAGGTTGTGGCCTGCGTTTGTATATTTTCCACTTGTTGTGCCTCTGCTGTCTCCAGCTCGACATCTTGTAGTAGTTGTTCGAAGTCTTCATTAGTGAGTTCTTCCAAAGCTGCACCACTAGGAAATTCGAGATCCGTTGGGATAGGAGGAAATAGCAAAGTGGAACCATCAGTGCTGCGTCTTGGAAGTCGGAGTGTGAATGGTCGGACTCTTCGGGGTGGCGGGGTGACCTCTGGTGTTAGGGTGGCTCCACGTGGCTGAGCACATGGGACTTGGACCGTGCCTCTCATCTTCTTAGATGGGGGTCCAGTGGATGTCCTGCCTCGGAACTGATCTACCCGATTCCACATCAGGGCTCGTTGGATTGGAATGTCATAAGCCAAACACCTATAAATGATTCTTGTCAGAGCACAGCAACCATATAAAACCTGTTTCCGTGGCCAGCGTTTGTGAGCTAAGTGTATCTGATCAATTATCCAGTGGGGTAGGTTGATGGTGAGGCTCTGTGTTTCTGCCAGATACAGGCTAAACCAAATCTTCTTGTGCGGCATGGTGAATCTATCCTGCGCCGGGAAAGCAAAGTGTTGCATGCACATGCGAAGGTGTATGGCAATATTAGGCGTCATGGATACCATGTCCTTGAGCTTGGTGAGACTTCGATTCTTCATGTATTCCGGTACTAGGGTTTCCTTTTCTGTAGGAATATGCATGCCACGCATATCCAGAGCTTCTCTCACCAAATTGTTTGATAGTCTAAACCTTTTGAGCTCATTCCCCTTTGTCAGAGATGGAATCACAAATGAGCTTGCACCTTTGAGGTTCGGATTTGGAGTCAAGGTGTTGATGAGATAATAGCATCGCATGAAGTCGGGTTTTGGGAGTCGGGCACTGAAATAGGCACTCAATCCGGCTTTTTCCCATATCGGACGTAGACTTTCCGCATTTTGTAACTTCTCAAATTCTCTTGTAAAGAAATGGTATCTGCCTTGCTTTCCATTGTAGTCCAGCTCTGATTCCCAAAGATACGTTCCTTCCCCCAAGGGTCCTGCTACCTCGGTAAACCAATGTGAAGTCTTTCCCACGGGCATGGTGTGGCCACGCGGAGGGTCCGCAATAGGTATGATTTTGACGGCCTGCAACTCTTCTGGTCTTTCAACTGTTTCAGGCAAAACGGGTAAACTGTCCAAGTCCACCACTTGCGGGTTTGTTTCGGTGTGAGAGCTAGTTCCTGCTGCCTCCGCCATGTTGATAATGTCGTAGCTGATTCTGTGAGAATATATGAATAAACGTTAACATTGCAATGGACACAAAAATGACATGGTGTCCCTCATTACAATATTAACTTAAAGTTCTGGAGTGGTTAGTAGTTAATAAGTGCTCGGTGCTGGTGTGTGTAGTTAGGAGTTAGGTAGACCTAAGAACTAAGCGAAATGATGTGATAAGAGTGAAGCGGTTAGTAGGTGGTCATTGATTTACAATAGGGTCAGGGGGTTTGTTACAAGTCTTGGGCTTCCAAATGCAGTGGATGGGTTTTACTCGTGGTTCCGTGGAGATGCTCAAGAGCTTTCTTGGTGTGTCAGCTTTAACCTGAGGCCTCTTAGGGGCCCATTTACAACTGATTCTGTTCGTGTTCATGTGCCTTGATGTTGAAAGTGAGTGGATGTAGGCTGTGCGAGTGAATCGATCATGCTGTGTAGAGTGTGTTCTTGGTATAGCTATCTGAGCCCGCAAACAAGCCTTAGGCACCCAAATTTGTCTTGATTGTGGGCTAGCCTTCATCGACCTTTTGGGCACCCAAATAGATTTCACTTTAGCCGAAGAATTTCCGGACGACCTCTTATTAGTGACGTGTCGATGGTTATTAATAAGAGGCTTCCCCCGTTCTGTTGGCGTGGTTGCAACCGGGTGTTCGCCTTTTCGCACCCACACTTGATTCACTTGTTGGAACATTCTGCTGCGCAGATTTTGATGTCCGGCATAGGTAGTACTCTGCTGCTTTTGCCTTTGCTCCACCTTTGGTCGTTGCCTCCTTCTGGTCCTTGAAAAAGAAGGGAGTTCCGTGGCATCCCGGACTCCTTTTTTGCAAATATCATTCCTCTGCAACACAGGGTTTTGAACAAGAACAGCATGGTCATCTTCATGTGTACCCCTGGAAGGACCAGGAGTCCGTGCCTTTCCTAGTTCCTTGAGTGTTCCGTTACCCAACTCTATTGTAATTCGACTATGATTAACCCATACGTGAAGAAGTCCACTTCTTAGGTTTAAGTTGACTGCTTGGTCATAGATCCAGTCTTGACCCAAGACAAGAGGTTCAATGAGATCCTCATCTTGACACACTAGTGCATTAACTGTCATTGCCTCATCATGAATGTAGAGGGGAAGTTCCACCTCGCCCATGCAAGGGGTTTCCACGCCTCCCAATCCTATGAGATATGCTTCCACAGGATTGACAGTTAACTGTAACTCTTGACAGTAAGACACTCTAACAGCACTAGTGGCGGCACCTGAGTCAATCAAGGCTGTTACAGTCCTTGCACTCTTTTCTTGTCCTATTTCTAGGGTTACGAAAGGACGTCGATCAGTTATCCTAGGTGAGCTGGTTCCTGCAACTTCACACATTGCCATATGATATCCTTGGTCTGCATAGTCATCTGTCCTAGGCTGCTCTCTACCTTGCCTTCGTAATTTCATCCTTCTGATGCGCTCTAAAGCTTCTGCTTGAGCTTCTTCTCTAATTCGCTTCTCTTCCTCTTTGCGTTTCTTAGCAGTGTTGAGTCGGCTGAGCATTTCTTCCGTGAGGGGTTCCTGATACAACTTGACTCTGCATCCGCTAATATAATTAGGGAGAACATCACCCTCTAGTGTGGCCAATTGTACTGCTCCGCTCGTGGAGATCCTATTGATGATCATGGGTCCGTAGCCTCTCTTTTCTAGCTTCCTCGCGTGTTGTTTTAGTGTATAGACTAAAACTAGATCTCCGGCTTTCAAGCCTTTATCCTTCACGTGGGCATCAAAGTATGCCTTCTGTCTCTTCTTGGCTGCGTATATCCCTGCAGCGGCTCTCAGTCTCGTTTCCCCTAATCGTTCAAGGTCAAAGATCCTAGAGGAGAGCTCATGACCTGTCCATCCGTGCTCTTGTGCTACGCTCAATGTAGGGATCAGGAAGTCCAAGGGTAACACAGCGTTTTGGCCAAATACCATCTGAAAGGGGGTGGCTTGGAGTACCGTTTTGTAGGCAACTCGGTATGCCCAAACAGCATGGTGTAGCTGTTTGTCCCAATCAGAGCATTTAGTGTTCACTAATTTCGTCAGTACATTGCATAAAATCTTATTAGTGCTCTCAGCTTGTCCATTAGCTTGAGGGTGATATGGGGCAGACTTCTTGTGTATTACCAAGAATTCTTGGAGTAGATTTTCAATCACTTCGTTCAAGAAATGAGTGCCTCTATCACTTACAAGCTCTATAGGTAGCCCGTATCTTGTGAATACATTCTCAAACAAGAATTTGGCAGTTGTTTGAGCGTCGTTCTTGGTTGTAGCTTTTACCTCAACCCACTTGGTGAGATAATCTGTTGCCACAATGATGTATTCCGCATGAGAACCTTTAGCTGGGGGATTAATAGGACCTATGAAGTCTATTCCCCACTTAGAGAATGCACGTCCACCCATCATAGGTTTCAGTGGCATCTCATCTTTGCGTATAGGATACTGAGTCCTTTGACAGACATCACACCGTTTCACATAGGTATGCGCATCCATATGAAGGGTAGGCCACCAGAAGCCCGCAAACATTATTGCCTTGATCACCCGATCTGGTCCAAAGTGTCCTCCTGCTACCCCTTGGTGAGCAGTTTCCAAGATCTTGAGATATTCACTTTCATGGACACACAGTCTCAGGTAACCATCCTTACCGCGTTTGTATAGATTATCACCAATGAGTGAGTAATCCAAGGCTTCTTGTTCTAAACTCCTTTTCCTAGCCAGAGTCATGTCTGGAGGGAATGTGTTTGTCCTCAGGAATGATACTAGTGGTTCGCTCCAATCTGGCACAATGGATACTTGGTAAAGAGTGGCATGTTCCACTGGTGGTTTAGTGCAACAGATTGGGCATTCCTTGCACAACTTTTGGACATCAGCTTCCATAGTTGGCCAATGCACTCCGAATCTCTTTAGAGTCTGCAAAGTTCTTTGCTTTGAATGGTGTTGCTCTAACGCACCTACATGTGCTAATTGCAACCATTTAGCGTACTCATCTTCTTCTACGCAACAAGCCAAAATCCCTTGATCTGTGTGCTTGTACATGCTCCCTGCCATGATATGGTACTTTTGGGCTTTTACGATCTCTCTATTCCGTGTGTTCACCACTGGATGATTGGGCCCGTATGTCAATACTGGTACTATTGGCTTGGCCCACTGCGGCACCACTTCCAAATTAAACAAGTAAGCATCAGGAAGGTCATCTGACACTCCTTGTGGGGCTTCTCCCGATGTGAGTCTAGAGAGGTGATCTGCTCTCAAATGAGTCCTCCCTTTTCTTACCACAACCTCAAAGTCATATTCCATGAGCAAGAGAAACCATCTTACTAATCTTCCTGTATTGCATGGCTTGTTCACAAGATATAACAATGCCTGATGATCAGTAAAAAATTTAAACTTATTTGCAAGCAAATAGTGTCTAAATTTCTTAACTGCATATACCATGCCTAATCCTTCTCGCTCCGTAGTGGTGTAATTCCGTTCAGCCGCATTCAATTGTCTGCTGGCATAGGCAATTGGAAGATCCATATTACCTTCACCAGTAGGTTGTGCAAGCACACATCCAATGGCATAATTGGATGCATCCACATGAACATGGAATGGCTTATTCCAATCTGGTGTGGTCAAGATTGGTGCTGAACATAATCTTCGTTTAAGCTCTTGGAAGGAATTTTCGCATTCATCCGTCCACTCAAAGTTTGTCAGAAGTCCGTACATGGGCTTTGCAATGACAGCATACATGTGTATAAATCGTCGATAATAACCACAATGCCCCATGAAAGCTTGTACTTCCTTGACAGTCTTTGGCCTAGGTAGCTCTGCTATGGCTCTCACTTTTTCTTCATCGGTAGATATGCCATTCTTTGACACTATATGTCCTAGGATCTTGCCTTGCCTGACCATGAAAACGCACTTTTCTGGGTTCAGGCAGACTTGGTATTCTCTACATTTGTCAAAGATTTGTCTGAGTTCAGGAATATGAGTTTGTCTAATGTTGGAATGAGCACAAAGATCATCAACATAGACTTCTAAACTCTTCCTCAGGAACTCCTTAAACACATGGCACATCAGCCTTTGGAAGGTAGCTGGTGCATTGGTAAGCCCAAATGGCATTACTCTAAAAGCAAAAATGCCCCATTCTGTGGCAAAGGCTGTCTTATGCTGATCCTCTGGAGCTATGGCTACTTGATTGTAGCCAGAAAATCCATCAAGGAAGCTGTACACTTCCTTGCCTGCCACTCTTTCTAAGAGATGTTCTGTGATGGGAAGCGGATAGTTATCTCGAATCGTGGCGGCATTAACCTTTTTCAAGTTAATGCACACACGCAGTTTGCCATTCTTCTTGGGCACCACTACGATGGGGGATACCCATTCAGTGTGCTCAATTTCATAGATAAATCCCGCTTCGACCAGTCTATCTATCTCTTCCTTGATCTTAGCAGCGTAATTATCGTTATATGTATAAGGCTTTTGCTTAGAGGGTTTGGCATCTGAGGTCATGGGGATGGTGTGCGAGCATATGTCCGGGTCAACACCTTTCAAATCCTTGTAACTCCAAGCGAATACATCTCTGTATTCTCTTAGCAAGGCAATCAACTCTTGCTCTTCTTCTTCTGTCAAGTCATGGCCTATATACGTGCATCTCTCCTCTCCTTCTTCTATGGCCACTACTATTTTCTTAGTGGTTTCTTTGTTATCATAGGCCTCTCCTGATTGTGCCTCTCGTTTAGGCATTCTTATCACGACTCTCCTGTCATCTATCTCATACTTCTTAAAATTTTCTGGGACCTCAAACAAAGATTCTTCCTCTTCTGGTAAGGCTTCTCTCTTCTTTCGTTTCTTTCCTTCTTCCTTAGGGGTCATATGCGTTGCTAATCTTACATCATTTGTAACCTCTCCATGCCTCTGGGGTTGAAATTCCACTTCATGGAAATATTCTTCATCTGATGCAAATGGAGGGTCCATAATGATTGACTCTAGATCGGAGTCACTTGCATCCTCAAATGCATCAGGGCTCGGTTCGCATTCTTCTAACACTGCCTCTCCCATGATTGGCTCAATGGAGAAGACTGAAATATCATAGCCATCCTCATCACAGTGAGGTGTCCATTGTTCTTCATTGATGGCTACGTCCATTGTTGCTAAGATTTCTGCCCAACCGTGAGGTTCAAATTCTTCGTCTGGAAAAACTACCGGTGCGTAGGCTGGGTCTTGGATTGATCTATGGGTTTCTTTCGCACCTACCTCTCTGGCTTTCTCTCTCTTCTCTTCTTCTACTGCTACCTTGCACATCCATAAGTGAGTGTCTTCATGCATCCATGAGGATCCTGACCCTATGGAGCGCACCGATTCTGTATCGTCTTTGGCTCTATGGATGGGATTCCACTGGATAGGAGGGACATCTCTATGAGAATAGTCCTTGAGATTGACTTTGGTTGTAACGCCCAAGTGTTGCAAATACAAGGAGTTGGTTCCCCAATCCTGTACCACTTGCAACTGTCGCATAAATGGTCTTCCTAAAATCATCTCATAAGCATGATTTTTGCTGAAGTCACATATAGCAAAGCTATGCTCAAACTCAACACCACAAGTGGTGAGAGTTATCCCTTCCAGCAATCCTAAGGGTCTCTCAATATGACCATCGGCCATCTGCAATTTCATTCTTGTTGGCCTGAGTGCTGGCTTGCCCCAACGCTTCCATAAGGAGGTGGTGGCAATTGCAACTCCTGCACCTGAGTCCAAAATTGCCTTCGTGGTGTAGTCCTGATAGGTGATGGGAAGGTAGGTGTTCCCTTCTTCACCTTCACACATATCTCCTATCTTATCCAAGGGAATTTCCGGTACTGTCCTATGGGATCCTACCCGGGAACGAGGTTCTGCAGTTTCAGTTACTTGACTAGCTACATATTTCCGCGCGTTTGGTCTATCCTCAGACAGCTCTTCCAAAGTGAGATCGCGTTGCACCTTGGTGTTCGTTACTACCTCCGTGTTCCTCGGTATGACTGAGTCGTCGTTCCTTACCATGACTGTGGGTGCTCTCATACATGTGGACTTTGCTTCCCATGGGCTTGTGAAGTGGGGTAGCTCTTGTATGGAATTCGACTCAAAGTCTAATCTCTCGTGAGACTGAACACTCTCATGCTCCCCGTAAATAGATGGGATGTCTTGTGGGAATTGGTCGTGTGCATCATCCACAAGTTCAAAAGGAGGGGCGACCTCACTTTCGTTATCCCATTTGTCTTCTTGAATCTCTCGTAGGAAGTCTGGTGCAAACCGATTCATAGAAGAAGAAGTGTCTGGCTCCGTAGAATTGGGCGCATAAGCAACCTGTGAAGGAGGGCTGATTCTATTGTTGATTCTCTCCTCGTTCTCGCATATGGCTGGAGCACAAGCTTCTTGGGAAGGATTACTTATTCTATTACTTTTCCGAACAGGCTCACACATCCCCTGAGAAGGAATGGAGGCAACCTGTGGAGGTACTTGAGCTTTCGAGGGAGGCTCATCTGCCTTTTGGGGGGGAAGATAAGCTTCTTGAGGAGGCCCACGGGCTTCCTGAAGAGGCTGGCTTACCCGTTCTCTTGCCCTTTCCTTTCTTTGAGGGGCAGGTTCCTTCTCTGATTGTGCAATTAACTTCTCTATTCTTTCCAGCAGTCCATCAAAGTGTAACTGCGTCTTAGCTGAACTAGAAATGTTAAATAGGCGGCTGGCCTCAAACATGGTCTGAGCCAATTCCACCATTTTGGCACAGATCTTAGTTCGTTCAAGCTCTAGCTCGGCTCTAGGGTAGCATTTTTCGTGTTCGGTGATGGTTGGCCCTTCTTGAATTCTGGCCTGATATGCTTTAAGCATCATATTAAGGTCTTCCGGAGTGGGATCTGCTAGGACTGATCCTACTCTAGGGGGTGGTGGGGTTTGATGAGGCGGTGGGGATGGTGGTGGGTCGGATGGAGATGGGAGTGGTGAGGGCGGGGTAATGTGAGAGGGAGTTGGAGCTGTGAGTTCAGTTATCCTCGCTTTGGTTTCTCTTATGCTTTCTTCAAGCTCGTTTATCTTTTTTGCCCATTGTCTTTTCATTCGTTCTCGACTATCTTTCCATGCTCTAGTCCTTTTCTTTGTTACGCTCTCGGTTTCACTAGCCTCTGGGCCCTTTTCCTGGCTTGTCTCTTGGTTTTGCTGCAATGCCTGAGCTCTAGTGACTACCTGCACTGGTGCAGTGGAAGTGACGCTTCCTGAGGAATCTACAACCAAACCAATCACATTGATAGGAGTGATTTTTGGCATATTATTGGGGTTCTTAGGGCAATCTCGTAAGAGATGTTCTTTTCCACAATCTTGGCAGAAGCCTTGGATAGTCACTGACTGATTTTGTGGAGGTGGAGGTAAGGGACAATCACGAATGAAGTGATCCCCCTGACATCGGTAGCATGGTCCTCTAGGAAAGGGTGGTCGTACCTGCCTAGGTTGAGGCCTAGGGTTGGGGTTTGCATACATGACGTTCGTGTAATCCGACTCCCAACTAGGTTCACTTGGTTCTTCACTATAGTATGACTCACCATGTTCTGGAGACTGCATGTAATAAGCTTGGGGACTATCGATATGTGTAGAATCAAAGCTATGGTCACTCGGGTCACTTTCTGAGATCAATGGGGTTACTGGTACTATGGCTCTATTCAGGTTTTCTTCTGCAACAGCATACTTTACTGGAATCACGTTAGCGGGGTTTGGGGGCTGTTGAGCTAGTACCGGTTGGGGTCTCTGTTGGGCCTGATATGGTTGCTGATAGGGTTGTTGGGGTCTTGCATATTGTGGTGGTGGATTTTGGTTCTGGTATCGGCCTTGTTGGTAGGGCTGCGGATAGGGTTGCCTAACTGCCTGCTTGTTGTATGGGCAGTCTTGTGCGGTGTGATTGGTGTATCTCCGTTCTATGGTGCAGTACTGGCTACTAGGGTTTACTTGGGGTTGAGCCATAATAGGGCAGACATTCGCCATATGGTCACCACCGCATGTATAGCACCTTTTCACCGGGGCAAACCTTGGGATTTGTTTGCTAGCCACACCTAATTTCTGAGCTACCTTTTCCGCGAGTTCCTCAATTGATGTGGACTGCGTGGAAGAGTGACTAGATGCACTATCTGAATCTTTGTAGATTTTGGAAAGCTCTAGTTCTTCCCCTAGGTTATCTTCAATGTCAATGCACATGCGTACACACTCTTCTATAGTCCTAGGGTCCTTTAGATACACATAGGATCTCAATTTCGTACTCAGCAATCCATCAAGGAATAAGGCTACTTGTTTAGCAGATGTGGGTAACTCCGAAATAGGACACCTTTCCAGATATTGTCTAAACCTTCTTCCGGCCAATCTGACAGTCTCTTGGGGGGTCTGTTTGAAGCTGTGGATCAATGAGGAGGTATTGTGTCTTATGCCGCTCTTAGAGAACTCTACAATAAATGCCTCTAGGAGTTGGTCTATGCTCCTGAACTGACGCTCATCTAATGGCTGAAACCATGTAAGTGCCGTGTTCCTAAGGGTTAGACCGAAGGCATTGTATTGCGTGAACAGATCTTCCACTTGTTCAGCTCTCAAAACTTGCTTGAACTCCGCCACATGATCATAGGGATCTCCTGTGCCGTCGAAGTAATTCTTCATGGACTTAACTAGCTGGGTGGGTCTCAAAGTTCTTGTATGCTCTCTAGGCCTCGGCAGAGGGAATCCATCTACATTTCTTTGGTTCCTGTGGGCTCTATGCATCTCAGGTTCTACCCTATTCGTCTCTGTTCTCGTTCTTTCTCTGCCCACTGGGTTAGCAAAACTTACTTCTGGTCTATCTCTACTTCGGTCTCTTTGCGTACCATGAGCTTGAGAAGTTCCAGCCCCAGGGTGACCATAGGATACATTTGATCTTGGTTGGGGGAAAATAAATTCACCCTTCCAAGTGTAAGCATGCCTATCGTTTTCTGTCACCACAAAGATCCGTTCTGAAGCATGATCTAAATAGGTCACTCTGCCTGGGCTATCCGGATCCTTAAACTCATAGATCATGATATTTCCTATGTCTGTTGGTTGATTAGACTTATACCTCCAAAAGGCTTCATCAGTTTCTCGATTGAGGAGCAACTCTATGCTCTTGTTGTCTTGGGGGACCCATTCAGGCGTGATAATCCTGGTGAGAACTGATTTACCTCGAGGGGTTCTAGGTTCTGCACCCATGTTCCCTTGTTCCAAGTCACCTAAGTCCGCTTCTGAAATTACATTTCCAAATTCATCTGTCCTATCTGGATGACTGGTGACTACGTATATGGTTCCTTCCTTGTCCAGGTATGCACCGTTTTCAAATTTGACAGCTGGGTGCTCTAGTCCTATGGATTGGTCAGGGTTTTTAATCTGGACCACAGATCTTCCTAGGCCATCCTCATAGATGCTAGCACCTAATCGGTTGATCCTAAGGTATTCCAACTGTGTTTTGTAAGGGCCTTCTACCCTGTACAAATAAGGCACACCTGAACTTCCCGTAGGTCTGTCCATGCCTTGGGACATTTCTGACTCACTGGTCTCAGAGCTAGGGTAGTTTGAACGGTGGCTCAACTGCTGGGCCCAAGACCTTGCAGTGTGATTGACACTAGCCTCTGAAGACCTAAGGCTTTGTCTCTCTCGTGCTAGGTGTCGTCCTGATCTAAGGTTCATATGCCTAACTGATTAGCCCAATTTTTTTTTCAGAGTACAACCTCGTTGCCAATCAATTGGTACCAGTCACTTGATTCTTTTTAGTTAATTATTGTGTTTATGGTCTTGTCTGATATCACGTCGTCGGAATACTTGAGTGTTCTTCGTAATTTCAGGTTGATCGTTCCACGTTAGGTTCTTTTCCTTTAGGTTATCGACAGTACAGTAACTAAGTTTTTAGCTTGAACTTGAGTTCCTTAATAGTCTTCAACTTGATAACTGCCTATCGTCGCCCTAACTTACTCCTATCTCTACTCGTTCTTAGCTTGAGCTAGGAAATGACAGAGGTAGTAGAGAATAATCCAACCTTACTTGTTGATCCCTGGCTTTATGGTGCTCAAGAACCCGGTTCTCAAGCTTGCAAAGAACCCTTGCTTTGTATGCTCTCAGTTGCTCTCACTGGACCTATAAAAGACCCACAGTTAGCTCAATGCTCAGATTCAAAGGACACAACCAACCACTTTTATTCATGTAACATAAACACATTTTTGCATTGTGACTTTTAGGATAATAATTCTAAAGACCCTTGACTTTTGATCCCCCTGGGTATGGTCAACTTCAAAATACCCTATCTAAAAATCAATGCATTATCTTTATAAAAAACAGTTGAGGGCGTGTAGTATATGCTACGAGTTTTCCAACAAGCCCTAGAGCTCAAAAAATGGATCTCGTATGAAAAAGTTGTGACCGTTCAGGGTTCTAGGGTTACGACAGGGTTCAAACAGGATCACTGTGCAACAGGTTTTCCCCAAGTTGTTTTCCTAAGACTTCCCCAAGTGCTCAAGAGTATAATATTTGTGACCAAAATTAGCCCAATTTTTCAATTAACAAACCTTAAAAATTTTGGCTAAAATTGGCTGTCAATCGCGATGGATAGGGCTGTCAATCGCGATGGACACTCAGTCAATCGCGATGGACAGGCAGTCTGTCGCGATGGACAGGGACCTCAGTCAATCGCGATGGACACCCAGTCAATCGCGATGGACAGGGGGTTGAGTCAATCGCGATGGACAGGCAGTCTGTCGCGATGGTCAGAGACTTCAGTCAATCGCGATGGACACCCAGTCAATCGCGATGGACAGAGGGTTCAGTCTGTCGCGATGGACAGGCAGTCTGTCGCGATGGACAGGCAGTCTGTCGCGATGGACAGGCAGTCTGTCGCGATGGTCAGAGACTTCAGTCAATCGCGATGGACACCCAGTCAATCGCGATGGACAGAGGGTTCAGTCTGTCGCGATGGACAGGCAGTCTGTCGCGATGGACAGGCAGTCTGTCGCGATGGACAGGACTGTCAATCGCGATGGACAGAGCTGTCAATCGCGATGGACTGAAATTTTGCAAGATTTTCAAAAATTTTAGTGGGAATGTGGTGTGCAGGGTCTCTAGTCCACTGTGGTGCACTCAGATTTACCAACAAGTGAAAATTTCTGTCAATCGCGATGGACAGAAGGCGGCGACTGCGAGACAGTTTCGTCGAGTTCCGTACCTGCGCGGAAAGCTGGAGATGGTGATGTGACCTGTACCTGCAAGACAGCTCAGAAAACATGCAAAAAGCAGCACATGCAAATTCGCTCTCTTGCTCTCTCTCACAAGTGAAATGAGGGAAATGAGGTGGAGGTGGGGATATAGTCAAAAAACTGAAATTTTCGCGATGACGGATATGGAGGTGGTAGGTGGTGATGATGATGATGGTGATGGAGATGGTGAAGAAAGTAAAAGAAAATCTATGAGAGTGAAGAAAATACCTACAACTCCAACGCGTCAACTCTACGTCTTACCATCACACGCTCGTCCTCAAAGCTCGATCCCCGGCAACGGCGCCAAAATTTGGTGTAGCTCAATGATGAGTAGCACCTCCTTTAATGTCAATCCGGGAAGACGTGAGGATGGTATGAAGACCTCGAGCAAGTGGCGGCACAAGTGCGTGAGTGAGAAGCACACAAGCATGCACACACATACACACACACGCGCACACAAGGCAAGACAAAGAGAGAGGATCAATGGAGTTCTTTAGATTACTTTCAAAAGCTATTACAAGTTCGTTTCAATTACAATCTACCCTCAAAAATGAGCTCTCTAGCTCTTTTTATAGTTTTTGACTAGCTTTTGGCCCTGTCCAGACCTAGTGTCCGGCCTAGTTAAAAAGTAGGTTCCAGGGCCAATTTGAGGGCTCAAACGGAGTCTAAAAAATACGAAAATTGATATGTAGGTACTTCTAAGGCTCCTCAAGCTCAAGGACTCCTTGGCTTGCACAAAATGGAGCTACAAAAATATGAAATGGTATTTACAATGATTGTTAGTGATAAGAATCACTGTTCAAAGATGTAGATTGGAAAAATTGAAGGGCCTATCTGCCAGATTTGCGTCGACTGCTTTGTCTACTTACTCCTTCACCTTGTTCTGACTCTCTCCGTTGGCTTCCTTGTCTCGTCAATCCTTGGGTTCCCTGGCTTCCTTGTCTAGTCAGTCCTTGAGTGCCCATACTGCTCTCAACAGGCACCAAGAGATAACCCGGAAGAGAGTGAAGAAGAAGCCCCTGCATATACGGCACAGCTCAAACGACTATACCAAACAATCAAGCAGGTACAACGACGCCATAAAATGTCAGAAGAAGCAAATAGGGCCCTAGTAAACCAGATGTTGCAGTCAGAGCATATCGACCCCCATTTTGTAGAATCGCTAAATCTTTTGGCGGACACCTGTGGCATCAGTGAAGCACTGAGAACCTTGGTCTATCAAGAGAACCCTGCTTATGATCAAAGAAGAATTGATACACGGCCGCGACAAGGAAAGATGATTCAGATGGAAGTATCTACCGCGTTAACGACGTCCACATCAGAAGATGTTCACATGATTAGCCCTAGGCCCAATGATGAACCGGAGGACATTACGCATGCACCATCCCCCCCGTCATCTCCTATCCCACCCTCAGAGCCTCTCTCCACGTGTCTTTCTACACAACCATTCTCCTCCTATAGTGAGACCATTGTACACACCCCCGTTTCCACTTTCCTTCCTTCACCCTCATCCATCTCTGTCACTCAGATTTTTGAACCCCAACTAGGTCACCCTTCCTTCCCCCATGCCTTTGGACAACCATCTGTCACTGGACAGACTCTTTCCATTTCTTTACCCTCCACCCCTCCATTTCCTCCCCCCCAAACTCTACCTACCCCATCCCTTGTAACTGCCTCGGGCACCACATTAATCACCCAACCCTCCTTTTGGACCCAACTTGTAAACATTCTTCAACAGGTTGATGAACATAAGAAAAAGTCCCTTCCCCAAACTCACTTCCCCACATTCACAGCCACCACTATCACACCACCCACCATCCCAGTGTTCACATTTCACGAATCACACTCTCACATGTCCGATCCCATGGACATCTCACCATCCGCTGGGTCACCCACTACCACTGTTCTCACAACACCATCACAGGTTATTACAATCACATCACCACTTCCACACACGATAGGCACAACATCCACATTTCCCATTCCCACTTCCCAACCCCCTGCATCTTCCATCCTTACCCCCGCATCCACCTCATTTAGTCTTGCACTCGACACGATGCTCGAAGCCGCCACTCAGCTTAAGCAGGAATATACATTATTGGAAGAAAATAACAAAGAGCTTTGCACCCTCTCAGCAACACTCCAAGAGCGTATCAATGCTTTGGAGTTCAGTCATACGGAGTCACAAAGCAAGATATCCGCCCTCGAACAGGCAAATGCGCAACTCGAAGCGAGGCATATGGAAGAGAGCAAAGCCATGGAGGAACAGCTGCGAGATCAAATGGGCCGCAATGCAAGGCTTCAACGAAACATGGCTTTGCTACGACGACATCTGGCAGCAGCGCAAGAAGAGAACAGACGGCTTCAACAACAAAACCAAGAGAACCTCGAGGCTGCCATGGAGAACACCCCGGGAGCACCCATAGACCCGGTTAAATTTCAAGCTGTTCCCTCAGAAAGCATACAACAAATCTTGGAAACTTATGCCAATCTTTTAGAAGCACATGATCAGCTTGCCGACCAGCTGAAGGACCTACAGAGACCCCAAGAGTCTACACCACACCGACAGGAACCTAAAGAGATGACCGACGCTGCTACTTCAACTGAACCTGAACATTCAACGACCAACGACGTACTGGAGTTACGGCAACACATTGCAGAATTAAAATTGAAGTTGATGCAGTACGAGCGACCTCCTTCCCCACCAGAACAACCGTTAGAAGAAGAAGCAGTTACCATTCCAGTGGAGGAAGCATTCGACGACACCTACGAGCCTCAACCATTCCCAGGAGGACGCGTCACAGAAGAAGGTCAAGATACCTATGAGGAACCCCCATCGGCATGGATGAAAGAGGTAGAGGAAATGGGGCAAACTCATCAGGAACGGATATCCACTCAGATGCTGGCAATGAAGGCCATTGAGGACACCATCCTTCACTCAGAGTACTTCAGGCACATTGCCCCTAGACGCCTTATCACTAGCTCAAAATTACAATACAAGCCCTATTTTGTATTGTTGGCCGACTACAATGCAGAAATCAAAAGGGTCACCAACAAGTGCCCAACATTTGCCACACAGTTCGAACCAGAAGATATACCAGAAGCGGCACGAAAAGGGGCCATATTCCAACCAACTTGGAGGCAGAAGTTACTCGAAACTTACCCAGAAATGCTTCGAACATGGGATCACGCCCCCATGCATTTGAAGTACAATCCGTGTTTTGGGCGAGTGCAAAGACGAAGATCATGGAAAGCTTTTGCCATCAAGGTTCAGAATAACGCAAACTGTAAGGAATGGCTCAATTACCCCGCCATCGCCCCCCCAACCGGTACTCCCACAGTGTCATACATGATTGCAACCATCAGACATTGGATACCACGCCTCCACCCTATGCCAGATGTGGCTGCCCAGATGATGCTCAAGATCTTCGATATGATGCAGGTCGTACTCAAAACTTTTCGCAATGTATGCCGTATTCAACCTCCTATTCCCGGGTTTATTAATGGTAACTACGACCTGCTATATGATATGAGCACAACCCCGAGCATACGAGTGGCTTACGCATGGCATGCACGCATAAGATATCTCCCTGCCTGCTACAAGCAAACATTCGACGATATGTTCACCACGGGGTTTTGGGAAGCACATTCAGAGGTATTCGCGCCACGGCCTACGCATTTACTCCATCTCTTTGCATGCGAGCAAACAATGCATTCCGAGCTTTACACGATGCCACAACCTGACATGCCTGGTACAGTGGATTGGGAGGCCTTGCAACGAGATCTAATCAGAGGTTTAAGAATCAAAGAACAAGAATTGGCAACCGACCTCCTGCAAAAATACATTGATCAAACTGTGGAAAAGAGGTCTGTCAGAGGCGACAGACCCTAGGGGGGGGAGAGTGTTGAAAGGATGCGGGAAGAAGCAAATATAGACACACATGCAGATCTAGCACTGAGGCAACCCTTCATTTTTTTCAAAACCCTCACATCATTTTAAAGTGATTCTCATCACTACAAACCCTTGTAAATATCATTTCACCTTTTTGTAGCTCCATTTTGTACAAGCCGAGGAGTCCTCGAGCTTGGGGAGCCTTAGATGTAGTTGCCTGTCAATTTTCATAATTTTTAGATCTCGATTGGGCCCTCAAATAAGCCCCGGAACCTAATTTTTAACTAGGCCGGACACTAGGTCTGGACAGGGCCAAAGCTAGTCAAAAACTATAAATAGAGCTAGAGAGCTCATTTTTGAGGCTAGCTTCTTGTAGTTTGAGCTTGTATGAGAACTTTCTTGCAATAGAAGTGATTCCATTGTCTTACTCTCTTTGTTCTTACTGTGTGTGCGCGTGTGTGTGTATGTGTGTACATGCTTGTGTGCTTCTCACTCACGCACTTGTGCTTCCACTTGCTCGTGGTCTTCATACCATCCTCATGTCTTCCCGGATTGACATTAAAGGAGGTGCTACTCATCACTGAGCTACACAAGGGGTTTCCACACCTCCCAATCCTATGAGATATGCTTCTATAGGATTGACAGTTAATTTCAACTCTTGACAGTAAGTCAATTTAACAGCACTAGTGGTTGCACCTTAGTCAATCAAGGCTCTTACAGTCCTTGCACTTTTTCCTTGTCCTATGCCTAAGGTTATAAAAGGACGTCGATCAATTATCCTATGAGAGCTGATACCTGAAACTTCACACATAGCCATGTGATATCCTGGATCTGCATATGCACCTGGCCTAGGTTGCTCTCTACCTTGTCTTCTTAATTTCATTCTCCGTATGCGCTCTAAAGCTTCTGCTTGAGCTTCTTCTTGAATTCGCTTTTCTTCTTCTTTGCGTTTCTTGGCAATATTGAGTCGACTTAGCATTTCCTCTGTGAGAGGTTCCTGATATAACTTGACTCTGCATCCGCTTATGTAGCTTGGGAGAACATCGCCTTCTAATGTGGCTAGTTGCACTGCTCCACTTGTTGAGATTCTATTAATGATCATGGGTCCATAGCCTCTCTTCTCCAATTTCCTCGCATGTTGTTTCAACGTGTATACTAGTACTAGGTCGCATGCCTTCAAACCTTTATCCTTAACGTGGGCATCAAAGTATGCCTTCTGTCGTTTCTTAGCTGCATACATCCCTGCAGCCGCTCTCAATCTTGTTTCTCCTAATCGTTCAAGGTCAAAAAGTCTTGAGGAGAGTTCATGACCCGTCCATTCATGCTCTTGTGCTACTTTCAATGTAGGTATTAATAAGTCCAATGGTAGCACTGCATTTTGACCAAATACCATCTGAAAGGGGGTGGCTTGGAGTACCGTTTTGTAGGCGACTCGGTATGCCCAAACAGCATGGTGTAGTTGTTTGTCCCAATCAGAGCGTTTATTATTCACTAATTTGGTCAACACATTGCACAGAATCTTGTTTGTGCTTTCGGCTTGCCCATTGGCTTGAGGGTGATAGGGGGCAGACTTCTTATGTACTACCAAAAATTCTTGGAGCAGATTTTCAATAACTTCATTCAAGAAGTGAGTGCCTCTGTCACTGACTAACTCAATAGGTAGCCGGTATCTTGTGAATACATTCTCAAACAAGAATTTAGCAGTTGTTTGAGCATCGTTCTTCGTTGTAGCTTTTACCTCTACCCATTTTGTTAGATAGTTTGTGGCAACAATGATGTATTAAGCATGTGAACCCTTGGCTGGGGGAATAATAGGACCTACAAAGTCTATTCCCCACTTAGAGAATGCACATCCGCCCATCATAGGTTTCAGTGGCATCTCATCTTTGCGTATAGGACACTGAGTTCACTGACAATCTCACACCGTTTCACATAGGTATGTGCATCCATGTGAAGGGTCGGCCACCAGAAGCCCGCAAATAGTATTGCCTTGATCACCCGATCTGGTCCAAAGTGTCCGCCTGCTACACCTTGGTGAGGAGTTTCCAAGATCTTGAGATATTCACTTTCATGCACACATAGTCTCAGGTAACCATCTTTACCACGCTTGTATAGATTATTACCAATGAGTGAGTAATCTAGGGCTTCTTGTTCTAAAATCCTTTTCCTAGCCAGAGTCATGTCTTGAGGGAATGTTTTCATCCTCAGAAAGGATACTAGTGGTTCACTCCAATCTGGCACTATGGACACTTGATAAAGAGTGGCATGTTCCACCGGTGGTTTAGTGTAGCAGATTGAGCGTTCCTTGCACAACTTCTGGACATCGGCTTCCATAGTCGACCAATGCACTCCGAGTCTCCTTAGAGTCTGTAGGGTTCGTTGCTTTGAGTAATGTTGCTCTAATGCACCCACGTGTGCTAATTTCAACCATTTAGCATACTCGTCCTCTTCTACACAACACGCCAGGATCCCTTGATCCGTGTGCTTGTACATACTTCCTGCCATGATGTGATACTTCTGGGCTTTTACTACCTCTCTATCCTGTGTGTTTATTACTGGGTGATTGGGTCCGTATGTCAATACTGGCACCAATGGCTTAGCCCACTGTGGTACAACTTCCAAATTAAACAAGTAAGCATCAGGAAGGTCATCTGACACTCCTTGTGGAGCTTCTCCAGATGTGAGTCTAGAGAGATGGTCTGCTCTCAAGTGAGTCCTACCTTTCCTTACCACTACCTCAAAGTCATATTCCATTAGTAAGAGAAACCATCTCACCAATCGGCCTGTGTTGCATGGTTTGTTTACCAGATACAGCAATGCCTGATGGTTAGTAAAAAATTTAAACTTATTTGCAAGCAAGTAATGTCTAAACTTTTTAACTGCATATACCATGCCTAATCCTTCTCTCTCCGTAGTGGTATAATTTCGTTCAGCTACATTCAATTGTCTACTAGCATAGTCAATTGGAAGATCCATATTACCTTCACCCGTAGGTTGTGCGAGTACACACCCAATAGCATAATTGGATGCATCCACGTGAACATGGAATGGCTTGTTCCAATTCGGGGTGGTCAAGATTGGTGCTGAACACAATCGTCGTTTGAGCTCATTGAAGGAGTTCTCACATTCATCAGTCCACTCAAAGTTAGTCAAGAGTCCGTACATGGGCTTTGCAATGACAGCATACATGTGGATGAAACGTCGGTAATAGCCACAATGCCCCATGAAAGCTTGCACTTCCTTGATATTCTTTGGCCTAGGTAACTTGGCTATGGCTCTCACTTTCTCTTCATCAGTGGATATGCCATTCTTTGACACTATGTGTCCTAGAATCTTGCCTTGCCTGACCATAAAGATGCACTTTTCTGGATTCAGGCAGACTTGATATTCTCTGCATTTGTCAAAGCATTTGTCAAAGCATTTGTCAAAGCATTTGTCTCTGCATTTGTCAAAGCTTTGTTTGAGTTCTGGTATATGGGTTTGTCTAAAGTTGGAATGAGCACAGAGGTCATCAACATAGACTTCTAAGTTCTTCCTCAAGAACTCTTTAAATACATGGCACATCAGCCTCTGGAAGGTAGCTGGTGCGTTGGTAAGCCCAAATGGCATTACTCTAAAGGCAAAAATGCCCCATTTAGTGGCAAAAGCCGTCTTATGCTGATCTTCTGGAGCTATGGTTACTTGATTGTAGCCCGAAAATCCATCAGGAAGTTGTACACTTCCTTGCCTGCTACTCTTTCTAAAAGATGCTCTGTGATAGGAAGCGGATAGTTATCTCGAATTGTGGCTGCATTAACCTTCTTTAGGTTAATGCATACACGCAGCTTTCCATTTTTCTTGGGCACCACAACAATGGGGGATACCCATTCAGTGTGCTCAATTTCATAGATAAATCCAGCTTCAACCAGCCTATCTATCTCCTCTTTGATCTTGGCAGCGTAATTATCATTGTATGTATATGGCTTTTGCTTAGAGGGTTTGGCATCTGAGGTCATGGGGATGGTGTGTGAGCATATGTCAGGGTCCACACCTTTCAAGTCCTTGTAACTCCAAGCGAATACATCTCTATATTCTCTTAGCAAGGCTATCAATTCTTGCTCTTCTTCTTCCGTCAGGTCATGTCCTATGTAAGTGCATCTCTCTTCTCCTTCCTCTATGGTTACCACTATTTTCTTGGTGGTTTCTTTGTTATCATAGGCTTCCCCTGATTGTGCCTCTCGTTTAGGCATTCTGATCATGACTCTCCTGTCATCTATCTCATACTTCTTAAAATTTTCCGGGACCTCAAACAAAGATTCTTCCTCTTCTGGTGTGACTTCTCTCTTCTTTCTTTTCTTTCCTTCTTCCTTCGGGGTCACATGTGTGGCTAGTCTTACATCACTTGTAAGCGCTCCATACCTCTGGGGTTGAAATTCTACTTCATAGAAGTATTCTTCATCTGATGCAAAAGGTGGGTCCATAATGATTGACTCTAGATCTGAGTCACTTGCATCCTCAACTGCATCAGGGCTAGGTTCACATTCTTCTAACACTGCCTCTCCCATGATCGGCTCTATGGAGAAGACTGAAATGTCATAGCCATCTTCGTCACAGTGCGGTGTCCATGGTTCTTCATTGATGGCTACATCCATTGTTGCTAGGATTTCTGCCCAGCCATGGGGTTCAAATTCTTCATCCAGAAAGACTACAGGTGCATAGGCTGGGTCTTGAATGGATCTATGGGTTTCGGTTGCACCTATCTCTCTGGCCTTTCCTCTTTTCTCTTCTTCTACTGCCACTTTGCACATCCATAGGTGAGTGTCTTCATGCATCCATGAGGATCCTGATCTTATGGAATGCACAGATTTCATATCCTCTTTGCCTCTATGGATGGGATTCCATTGGATAGGAGGGACATCTCTATGAGAGTAATCTTTGAGATTTACTTTGGTCGTGACACCTAAGTGTTGCAGGTATAAGGAATTGGTTCCCCAATCCTGTACCACTTGCAACTGTCGCATAAAAGGTCGTCCCAAGATCATTTCATAGGCATGGTTCTTGCTAAAATCACATATAGCAAATGTATGCTCGAACTCGACACCACAGGTGGTGAGAGTTATTCCTTCTACCAATCCTAAGGGCCTCTCAATATGACCATCGGCCATCTGCAATTTCATTCTCGTTGGCCTGAGTGCTGGCTTGCCCCAACGCTTCCATAGGGAAGTGGTGGCAATTGCAACTCCTGCACCTGAGTCCAAAATTGCCTTGGTGGTGTACCCCTGGTAGGTAATGGGAAGATAGGTGTTCCCTTCTTCACCTTCACACATGTCTCCTATCTTATCCAAGGGTATCTCTGGCACTGTCCTATGTGATCCTACCTGGGAATGAGGTTTCACTATCGCTGGTACTTGTTTGGCGACATGTTTCCATAATTCAGGTCTAACCTTGAGTAGCTCTTCTAACTTGAGATTGCACTGCACTTTAGTGTTTTTCACTACCTCTGTGTTCCTAGGTAAGACTGAGTCCTCATTTCGTACCATGACCGTGGGTGCTCTCATAGAATTCTTGTAGAGAGTTAGACTCAAAGTCTAGTCTTTCCTGAGAGTGGGTGCTCTCCTGCTCCTCATAAATGGATGGGATGTCTTGTGGGAATTGGTCGTGTGCATCATCCACCAATTCAATGGGAGGAGGTACTTCACTTTCTTTAGCCCATTTGTCTTCTTGAATCTCTCGTAGGAATTCTGGTGTGAATCGATTCATAGAAGATGATGTGTCTGGCTCCGTAGAGTTAGGCACATAGGCTTCCTGGGCAGGAATGCTTACTCTTTCACTTGCCTTGTCCTTGTGTTGAGAGGCGGGTTCCTTTTCTGATTGTGCAATCAGCTTCTCTATTCTTTCTAACAGTCCATCAAAGTGCAACTATGTCTTCACGGAACTAGAGATGTTAAATAGGCGACTGACTTCAAACATGGTCTGAGCCAACTCCACCATTTTGGCACAAATTTTAGTTCCTTCAAGCTCTAATTCTGCTCTAGGATAACACTTTTCATGATCAGTTACATTTGGCCCTTCTTGGATTCTTGCTTGATATGCTTTAAGCATCATATTAAGGTCCTCGAGAGTGGGATCTGCTAGGATTGATCCTACTCTAGGGGGTGGTGGGATTAGGTGAGGCGGGTTGGAAGGTGGCGGTTCGGATGGAGAAGGGAATGGTGGTAGTGGGGTAGTGAGAGAGGGAGTTTGAGATGTGAGTTCAGTTATCCTAGCCTTTGTTTCTCTGAGGCTTTCCTCAAGTTCACTCATCTTTTTTGCCCATTGTCTTTTCATTCTTTCGCGACTATCTCGCCAAGCTCTAGTCCTTTTCTTGGTTATGCTCTCAGTTTCACTAGCCTCTGGGCCCTTTTCCTGGCCTACACCTGGGTTCTGCTGTAAGGCTTGGGCTCTCGTGACCACTTGTATTGGCGCAGTGGAAGTGACACTTCCTGTGGAATCTACCACTAACCCAACAACATTGATGGGAGTGATTTTCGGCATGTTATTAGGATTCTTTGGGCAGTCTCGTAAGAGATGCTCCTTTCCACACTCTTGGCAAAAGCCCTGAATTGTCACTGACTGGGGTTGTGTAGGTGGAGGTAAGGGGCAATCGCAAATGAGGTGATCTCTTTGACATCTGTAGCACGGTCCTCTAGGGAATGGGGGTCTTACCTGCCTAGGTTGGGGTCTAGGGTTGGGGTTTGCATACATGACGTTTGTGTAATCAGACTCCCAACTAGGTTCATTTGGCTCTTCACTATAGTAGGACTCCCCATGTTCAGGAGACTACATGTAGTAGGCCTGGGGGCTATCAACATGGGTAGAATCGAAACTATGGTCACTCGAGTCACTTTCAAAAAGCAATTGGGTTACCGGGACTATAGCTCTATTCAAATTTTCTTCTGCCGTTGCATACTTTACCGGAATTACATTAGCTGGGGCAGGGGGTTGTTGTGCTAACACAGGCTGAGGCCTTTGTTGGTATTGGGGTTGGTAGGTTTGTTGAGGCCTAGCATACTGCTGCGGTGGGTACTGATTCTGGTATCTTCATTGCTGAGGGTATGGCTGAGGGTAGGGTTGCCTAACTGCTTGCTTATTGTATGGACAGTCTTGTGCGGTGTGATTTGTGTATCTTCGCTCTATGGTACAGTATTGGCTACTCGGATTTACTTGGGGTTGAGCCGTAATGGGACACACGTTCGTCGTATGGTCACCACCACGGGTATAGCATCTTTTCACAGGGGCAAACCTTGGGATTTCTTTACTAGTGACACGTAGTTTCTGAGCTACTTTCTCTGCAAGTTCCTCAATTGATGTGGATTGCGTGGAAGAGAGGCTAGAGGCACTATCTAAGTCCTTGTAGATTTTGGAAAGCTCTAGTTCTTCCCCTAGGTTATCCTCAATGTCAATGCACATGCGTACACACTCTTCTATTGTCCTAGGGTCCTTCAAGTACACATATGATCTTAATTTGGTACTTAGCAATCCGTCCAAGAATAGAGCCACTTGCTTAGCTGATGTGGGTAGCTCCAAAACAGGGCACCTTTCAAGATATTGCCTAAATCTTCTTCCCGCAAGTCTCACGGTCTCTTGAGGGGTCTGCTTGAAACTGTGAATCAATGAGGAGGTATTATGTCTAATGCCACTCTTAGAGAATTCAATAATGAAAGCCTCTAGGAGTTGGTCTATGCTCCTGAACTGTCTCTCATTCAATGGTTGAAACCACGTAAGGGCTGTGTTCCTAAGGGTTAGACCAAAGGCATTGTACTGCGTGAATAGATCCTCCACTTGTTCAGCTCTCAAGACTTGCCTGAACTCGGCCACATGATCGTATGGATCTCCAGTGCCATCGAAGTAATTCTTCATGGACTTAACTAGCTAAGTCGGTCTCAAAGTCCTTGTGTGCTCTCTAGGTTGTGGTAGAGGGAACTCATCCACATTTCTTTGATTCCTATGAGCTCTAAGTACCTCAGGCTCTCCTCTATTTGTTTCCATCCTCGTTCTTTCTCTTCCCAAGGAGTTTGCAAAGCTTACCTCTGGTCTGTCTCTACTTCTGTCTCTTTGAGTTCCATGTGTTTGGGATGTTCCCGCTCCATGGTGACCATAGCACACATTAGATCTTGGTTGGGGGAAAATAAATTCACCCTTCCAAGTGTAAGCATGCTTATCATTTTCTGTCACCACAAAGATCCTCTCTGAAGCGTGATCTAAGTAGGTCACTCTGCCTGGGCTATCAGGATCCTTAAACTCATAGATCATGATTGTTCCTATATCAATTGGCCGATCAGATTTATACCTCCAAAAGGCTTTGTCTGTTTCTCGGTTCAAAAGCAGATCTATGCTCTTGTTGTCCTGGGAAATCCACTCTGGTGTGATAATCCTAGTGAGAACAGATTTGCCTCGGGGGGTTCTAGGTTCTACACCCATGTTTCCCTGCTCTAGGTCACCTAAGTCCGATTCTGGGACTACATTCCCAAATTCATCAGTCCTTTCTGGATGACTGGTGACTACGTATATTGTCCCTTCCTTGTCTAAGTACGCTCCGTTTTCAAACTTGACAGCTGGGCGCTCTAGTCCAATGGATTGATCAGGATTCTTAATCTGTACCACAGATCTTCCTAGGCCGTCCTCATAGATGCTAGCACCCAATCGGTTGGTCCTAAGGTATTCCAACTGCGTTTTGTAAGGGCCTTCTACCCTGTGCAAGTATGGCACTCCTGAACTTCCCGTAGGTCTGTCCATGCCTTGAGACATCTTTGATTCACTAGTCTCAGAACTAGGGTAGTATGAGTGGTGGCTTAACTGCTGGGCCCAAGACCTAGCAGTGTGGTTGATACTGGCCTCTGAAGACCTAAGGCTTTGTCTATCTCTCCCTAGATGTCGCCCTGATCTAAGGTTCATAAGTCTAATTGAATAACCCAAATTTGCCCAAGTACAACCTTGTTGCTGAGTTCTTTTGTATCAGTCACTTGATTCTTTTTAGTTGATTACCGTGTTAACATTCTTGTCTCACTTAAAGTTGATCGTTCCACGTTAAGTTCTTTTCCTTTAAAGTTCTCAACAGTACAAAGATTATTTCCTTAGCTTGAACTTGAAAGTTTAGGTATTCTTCAACTTGATAATTGCCTATCGTCGCCCTGACTTACTCCTACCTCTAGTCGTTCTTAGCCTAAGCTAGGAATTGACGAAGGGGAGTTGAGGATATTCCGACCTTTCTTGCTGATCCTTGTTCTTTAGTGCTCGAGAAGTTGATTCTCAAGCTTGCACAAAGCCCTTGCTTGGATGCTCTCAATTGCTTCTCAATAGACCTCCATCAGTCCCAAGATTAGCTCCAGACTTAAATACAAATGACACAATAGACCACTTTTATGCATGTAACTCACAGACCAAATTATCCTTTGCCTTTATGAAAAACAATCCCAAGGATCCCTCAGTTTTCCTACCTCGGGGTATGGTCAATTTCAAAACCCTATCTAATAATCCTGATATTAATTTTCACATAACCAGTGGAAGTTTTGGCTGTACTCCTCACGAGCTTTCCAACAAGACAAGAATCACAGCAAATGGATTTCGTATGAGAAAGTCATGCCAGTTCAGGGTTTTGGTGCTAAAACAGGGTTCAAAACAGTTTACTCAGGCAGACACGAATTCTTGAATTACTTGGGTTACGGCCTCACAATGGAATGCTAAACCCTTAAAAGTTCCCCAAAAAATTAGACCACTATTTTTTGCCCTTAAAAATTGGCCAAATTTGCCCTTCTATCGTGTTCGCAAGTTCTGTCAGTCGTGATTGACAGGTCAATCGCGATTGATGTGTCGATCGCGATTGACAGGTCCGTCGTGGCTGTCAGTCGCGATTGATGGGTCAATCGCGATTGACACGTGGCTCGAAAAGTCAATCAGTCGTGGTCAAAGGGTCGTTGACTCTATCAGTCGCGATTGATGGGTCGATCGCGATTGACAGGTCGGTCGCGAGGGTCTGTCCGTCGTGGTCAAACAATCGTTGACTGTGTCGGTCGCGATTGATAGAGCCGTCGTGGGTTGTCGGTCGCGATTGATGGGTCAATCGCGATTGATGACTCAATCGCGATTGACACGTGTCATGCGTATGATCTTTCGGTCGTAGTCAATCGGTCGTTGACTCTGTCGGTCACGATTGACAGAGCCGTCGTGGGCTGTCGATCGCGATTGACTGGTCGATCGCGATTGACAGGTCTGTCCGTCGTGGTTTGTCGATCGCGATTGACAGAGCGATCGCGATTGACAGAAATCTGATGAATTTCAAAAATCTAAACACAGTTTTGGGAAGCTCTAGGCCTGTAGATCATGGTTTTGTACTTTGTTTGGCAATTGGAGCATTTTTTCTGTCAGTCGCGATCGACAGAGGTCGGCGACACAGAGACAGTTTCATGATGTTTTTTACCTACGCAGAGTGCTGGAGAAGATGATGCAGCATGTACCTGCAATACAGATCAAGAAACATGCAAAAACTGCACACACAATATCGCTCTCTCACTCTCTCTCACAAGTGGAATGAGGGAAATGGAAGGACGAAGGGAATATAGCCAAAAAACTAAAACTTTTGCGATGATGGAGATGGAGGTGGGAGATGGTGATGATGATGATGGTGATGAAGAAGACAAAAGGAAATAGACAAAAGTGAAGAAAATACCTATAACCCCAACGCTTCGACTCTACGTCTTACCATCACACGCTCGTCCTCAAAGCTCGATCCCCGGCAACGGCGCCAAAATTTGGTGTAGCTCAGTGATGAGTAGCACCTCCTTTAATGTCAATCCGGGAAGACGTGAGGATGGTATGAAGACCTCGAGCAAGTGGAAGCACAAGTGCGTGAGTGAGAAGCACACTAACATGCACACACATACACACACACGCGCATACACTACAAGACCAAGAGTTAGAAGCAATGGAGTTCTTAGATTACTTCTAGAAAGCTCATACAAGTTCAAAACTATTACAAGCGAACCCCAAAAATGATCTCTCTAGCTCCTTTTATAGTTTTTGACTAGCTTTGGCCCTGTCTAGACCTAGTGTCCGGCCTAGTTAAAAATTAGGTTCCAGGGCTCTTTTGAGGGCTCAAAAGAGATCTAAAAAATATGAAAATTGGCAGGTAGATACTTCTAAAGCTCCTCAAGCTCAAGGACTCCTTGGCTTGCACAAAATGGAGCTACAAAAATACGAAATGGTATTTACAATGGTTTTTAGTGATTAAAATCACTATTTGTGTAGGGATTTTCTCTGTTGATTTGTCATACACATCTTTGAGCTCCCTACTTGCTCTTTCTTCTTGTGTGCTCAACTCCTTGATGTCTGAAAAATTCAGATGGCCTACTTGCCAGATCTTCTTTGGCTACTGTGTCTGCTTGTGCTATCTCTTCGTTCCGACCCTCTTTGTCTTGTGGCTCCTTCGGTTCCCTGACTGCTGCCAACAGTCGTAACACCCAAGTGTTGCAGGTACAAGGAATTGGTTCCCCAGTCCTGTACCACTTGCAACTGTCGCATAAAAGGTCGTCCCAAGATCATTTCATATTCATGATTTTTACTAAAATCACATATAGCAAATGTATGCTCGAACTCAACACCACATGTGGTGAGAGTTATTCCTTCTAACAACCCTAAGAGTCTCTCTATGTGACCATCGGCCATTTGCAATTTCATCCTCGTGGGCCTGAGTGCTGGCTTGCCCCAACGCTTCCATAGGGAAGTGGTAGCAATTGCAACTCCTGCGCCTGAGTCTAGAATGGCCTTGGTGGTGTATCCTTGATGGGTGATAGGAAGATATGTGTTTTCCTCTTCGCCCTCACTCATGTCCCCTATCTTGTCCAATGGTATTTCTGGCACTGTTCTCTGGGATCCTACCTGGGAACGAGGTTTTGCTATTTCTGGTACTTGTTTGGCGACATGCTTCCATAGCTCTGGCCTAACTTTGAGTAGCTCTTCTAAGGTGAGGTTGCACTGCACTTTAGTATTCTTTACTACCTCCGTATTCCTAGGTATGACCGAGTCTTCGTTTCTTACCATGACTGTGGGTGCTCTCATGCACGTGGACTTAGCTTCCCATGGGCCTGTGAAGTGGGGTAATTCTTGCAGAGAGTTAGACTCAAAGTCTAATCTTTCCTGAGATTGGGTGCTCTCCTGCTCCTCATAAATGGATGGGATGTCTTGTGGGAATCGGTCGTGTGCATCATCCACAAGTTCAATGGGAGGAGGGACTTCACTTTCTTTAGCCCATTTGTCTTCTTGAATCTCTCGTAAGAATTCAGGTGTGAACCGATTCATGGAAGATGATGTGTCTGGCTCCGTAGAGTTAGGCGCATAGGCTTCTTGAGCAGGAAGACTTGCCCTTTCACTTGCCTTATCCTTGTGTTGAGAGGCGGGTTCCTTTTCTGATTGTGCAATTAGCCTCTCTATTCTTTCTAATAGTCCTTCAAAGTGCAATTGCATCTTAGTTGAACTAGAGATGTTAAAGAGGCGACTTGCTTCAAACATGGTCTGAGCCAATTCCACCATCTTAGCACAAATTTTGGTTCATTCTAGCTCTAGTTCTGCTCTAGGGTAGCACTTTCCATGATTAGTTACGTTTGGCCCATCTTGGATTTTGGCCTAATATGCTTTAAGCATCATGTTTAGGTCCTCGGGAGTGGGATCTGCTAGGACTGATCCTACTCTAGGGGGTGGTGGGATTAGGTGAGGCGGGTTGGAAGGTGGTGGGTCGGATGGAGTTGGGAATGGTGGAGGTGGGGTAGTGTGAGAGGGAGTTTGAGATGTGAGTTCAGTTATCCTGGCCTTTGTTTCTCTGAGGCCTTCCTCGAGTTCACTCATCTTTTTTGCCCATTGCCTTTTCATTCTTTCACGACTATCTCTCCAAGCTCTAGTCCTTTTCTTTGTCATGCTCTCTGTTTCACTAACATCTGGGCTCTTTTCCTGGCCTACACCTGGGTTCTGCTGTAAGGCTTGGGCTCTAGTGATCACTTGCACTGGTGTAGTGGAAGTCACACTTCCTGTGGAGTCTACAACTAACCCAACAACATTGATAGGAGTGATTTTCGACATATTATTAGGATTCTTTGGACAGTCTCGTAAGAGATGCTCCTTTCCACACTCTTGGCAATAGCCCTGAATCGTCACTGACAGGGGTTGTGTAGGTGGCGGCAAGGGACAATCACGAATGAGATGATCTCCCTGACATCTGTAGCATGGTCCTCTAGGGAATGGGGGTCTTACTTGCCTAGGTTGAGGCCTAGGGTTGGGGTTTGCATACATGACGTTTGTGTAATCGGACTCCCAACTAGGTTCATTTGGCTCTTCACTATAGTAGGACTCACCATGTTCAGGAGACTGCATGTAGTAAGCATGTGGACTATCAATATGTGTAGAATCAAAGCTATGATCACTTGGGTCACTTTCTGATAGCAGTGGTGTTACTGGCACTATAGCTCTATTCAAGTTTTCCTCAGTTGCTGCATACTTTACAAGAATCACATTAGCTGGGGTTGAAGGTTGTTGAGCTAACACAGGCTGTGGCCTTTGCTGGTTCTGGTAGGGTTGTTGATAGGGTTGCTGCGGTCTACCATATTGTTGTGGGGGGTATTGGTTCTGGTATCTTCCCTGTTGTGGATAGGGCTGAGGGTAGGTTTGTCTAACTGCTTGCTTATTGTATGGGCAATCTTGTGCTGTGTGATTTGTGTATCTCCGTTCTATGGTGCAATATTGGCTGCTAGGACTCACTTGGGGTTGAGCCATAATGGGACATACATTCGCCATATGGTCACCTCCACAAGTATAACATCTTTTCACAGGGGCAAATCTTGGGATATGTTTGCTAGTGACACCTAATTTCTGAGCTACTTTCTCTGCAAGTTCCTCAATTGATGTGGATTGCGAGGAAGAGAGGCTAGAGGCACTATCAGAGTCTTTGTAGATTTTGGAAAGCTCTAGTTCTTCCCCTAGGTTATCCTCAATGTCAATGCACATGCGTACACACTCTTCTATGGTCCTAGGATCCTTCAAGTACACATATGATCTCAATTTGGTACTTAGCAATCCATCCAAGAATAAAGCCACTTGCTTAGTTGGAGTGGGTAACTCGGGGACATGGCATCTCTCTAGGTACTGCCTAAATCTCCTTCCAGCAAGTCTCACGGTTTCTTGAGGGGTTTGCTTGAAGTTGTGAATCAGCGAGGAAGTGTTATGTCTTATGCCACTTTTAGAGAATTCGATAATGAATGCCTCTAGAAGTTGGTCTATGCTCCTGAACTGCCTCTCGTTTAGTGGCCGAAACCATGTCAAGGCAGTGTTCCTAAGGGTTAGAGCAAAGGCATTGTACTGCGTGAACAGATCTTCAACTTGTTTAGCTCTCAAGACTTGCCTAAACTCAGCCACATGATCGTATGGATCTCCAGTGCCATCGAAGTAGTTCTTCATGGACTTAACTAGCTGAGTCAGTCTCAAAGTCCTTGTGTGCTCTCTAGGTCATGGTAGAGGGAACTCATCCGCATTTCTTTGATTCCTGGGAGCTCTAAGTACCTCAGGTTCTACTCTATTTGTTTCCATTCTCGTTCTTTCTCTGCCCATTGGGTTGGCAAAGCTTACCTCAAGCCTATCTCTATGTCTATCTCTTTGAGCTCCATGAGCTTGGGTGTCATGTTCTGTAACCACAAAGGTCCTCTCTGAAGCATGATCTAAGTAGGTCACTCTGCCTGGGCTATCAGGATCTTTGAACTCATAGATCAGGATTGACCCTACATCATTTCGCCTATCGGATTTATACCTCCAAAAGGCTTCGTCAGTCTCTTGATTCAGGAGTAGATCTATGCTCTTATTGTCTTGGGGAATCCACTCTGGTGTGATAATCCTAGTGAGAACAGATTTGCCTTGGGGGGTTCTAGGTTCTACACCCATGTTTCCTTGCTCCAGGTCACCTAAATCCGCTTCTGAGATCACATTCCCAAATTCATCTGTCCTATCTGGGTGACTGGTGACTACATATATTATCCCTTCCTTGTCTAGGTATGCTCTGTTTTCAAACTTGACAGCTGGGTGCTCTAGTCCTATGGATTGGTCAGGGTTTTTAATCTGGACCACGGATCTTCCTAGGCCGTCCTCATAAATGCTAGCACCTAATCGGTTGGTCCTAAGGTATTCCAGCTGCGTCTTGTAGGGGCCTTCCACCCTATACAGATATGGCACTCCTGAACTTCCTGTAGGTCTGTCCATGCCTTGAGACATCTCTGATTCACTTGTCTCAGAGCTAGGGTAATGCGAGTGGTGGCTCAACTGCTGGGCCCAAGACCTAGCAGTATGATTAACGCTAGCCTCTGAAGACCTAAGACTCTGTCTATCTCTTACTAGATGTCGTCCCGATCTAAGGTTCATATGCCTATTTAAGTAGCCCACTTTCTGCCCACAGTACAACCTCGTTGCTGAGTTCTTTCGTATCAATTACTTGATTCCTTCTTATGTTGATTATCGTGTTTATACTCTTGTCTGATATCAAGTCGTCGGGAACATTTGAGTTAATTTCCGCACTTGAAGCTGATCGTTCCACATTAAGTCTTTTCCCTTAAAGTTTTCGGTCACACATAGGTATCTCTTGAACTTGGTTTCTTAGATAGTCTTTGACTTGTTACGTACCTATCGTGTCCTGACTTACTCCTATCACTAGTCGTTCTTAGCCTAAGCTAGGAATAGACAGAGGGAGTTGAGAATATTCCGACCTTTCTTGTTGATCCCTTGTTCTTTAGTGCTTGAGAACCCGATTCTCAAGCTTGCACAAAGCCCTAGCTTGGGATGCTCTCAATTGCTCTCAATGGACCTGTAAAAGTCCCAAGGTTAGTTCAAGACTTAAATTCCAATGACTGACAGATCACTTTCATGCATGTAATTCACAAACCAAATTCCCCTTTGCCTTTATGGAAAACAATCCCAAGGATCCTTTAGTTCTCCTACCCCGGGGTATGGTCAACTTCAAAATACCCTATCTAATAATCCAACAAGACAACGAGCTTTCCAACAAGACAAGAATCACAAGGAAAACAATCCCAAGGATCCTTTAGTTCTCCTACCACGAGCTTTCCAACAAGACAAGAATCACAACAAACGGATTTCGTATGAGAAAGTTATGACAGTTCAGGGTTCTGGTGCTTAAACAGGGTTCAAACAGGTTGATAGATCACAGGATTTTTCTCAAAATCACATGTGTATGGACCTCACAAATCACTAATGACTCTCTAATTATGCCCAAAATTCCTCAAGGACTTGGAAAAATTAACCCTAAAATTTTGGCCGAAAAGCCTGTCAATCGCGATCAACAGGTCTATCAATCGCGATTGACAGAGGTGTCCGTCGGGGCCTGTCGGTCGCGATCGACACCTCAGTCGCGATTGACAGTGTCAATCGTGATCGACAGCGTCAGTCGTGAGTCCTGTCAATCGCGATCGATGGTGTCAATCGCGATCAACACGTTTTCCAGGATTTTCGCCGTGATTTCAGTCAATCGGGGATGTGTCCGTCGCGATGGATACGTGGCAACGCGAATTTTGGTGTCAATCGTGAATTTTTAGTCGGTCGCGATCGACGGTGTCAATCGCGATTGACTGAGTCCTACGTGGTAGTTAGTCGGTCGTGAGGTCTGTCGGTCGCGATCGACAGGGTCTGTCGGTCGCGATTGATAGGGTCTGTCGGTCACGATTGACAGATGTTGTTGATCGTGGCTGTCGATCGCGATCGATGGTGTTGGTCGCGACTGACAGAGAAACACGGAATTTTTCAATTTTGTTTAGTGATTTGGAATGTGCTCTTTGTGCTTGTCCTAGTGGTGCACTTAGTTTTACCAATTGGTCGAATTTTCTGTCGATCGTGATCAACAGAGGTCGGCGACACAGAGATAGTTTTTGAGTTTTTTCGTACCTGCACAGTGTGCTGGAGGGGATGATACAGCTGGATCCTGCAAGAAACTCAACAAACATGCAAAAACAATGCACACAATATTGCTCTCTCGCTCTCTCTCACAAGTGGAATGAGGGAAATGGAATGGAGAAGGTGATAAGATCAACACTGAAAATTTTCACGATGATGGAGATGGAGGTGGGAGATGGTGATGGTGATGATGGTGGTGAGGTAAGAAAGAGAAAAATAAGAAGAGTAAAGAAATTACCTACAACGCCAACGTCTCAAATCTACGTCTTACCATCACACGCTCGTCCTCAAAGCTCAATCCTCGGCAATGGCACCAAAATTTGGTGTAGCTCAGTGATGAGTAGCACCTCCTTTAATGTCGATCCGGGAAGACATGAGGATGGTATGAAGACCTCGAGCAAGTGGAGGCACAAGTGCGTGAGTGCGAAGCACACTAACATGCACACACATACACACACACACGCACACACAGTAAGACAAAGAGTGAGAAGCAATGGAGTTCCTTAGATTACTTTCAAAAAGCTCATACAAGTTTGGATCAATTACAAGCTAGCCCCAAAAATGAGCTCTCTAGCTCTATTTATAGTTTTTGACTAGGTTTTGGCTCTGTCCAGACCTAGTGTCCGGCCTAGTTAAAAATTAGGTTCTCTACCCTATTTGGAGGTTCAAACGAAGTCTAAAAAATGTGAAAACTGACAGGTAGGTACTTCCAAAGCTCCTCAAGCTCAAGGACTCCTTGGCTTGCACAAAATGGAGCTACAAAAATATGAAATGGTATTTACAATGGTTTTTAGTGATGAAAATCACTATTTTTGTAGGGGTTTCTATTAACATTTTGACATACATTTCTTGGAGCTCCCTACTTGCTCCTTCTCCTTGTGTGTCCACCTCTTTTATATGCATTAGTGTCCTGAAGAAATATTGGCCTACTTGCCAGATCGTCGTTGATTGCTTTGTCTGCTTGTACTTTCTCTTCTCTCTGACTCCCTTTGTAAGCTTCCTTGCCTTGTGAGTCCTTCAGTTCCAACACCGGGGCACCCTCAAGTTCCTGTACAACTTCTTGTTCATATTCCTGCTCTTCTTCCTCTGTTTGTCCTCCTCGTTCCTCCTGCTCTTCTTCTTCTTCAACCTCAACTTCAACTACTCCTGGTTGGACTGGATCGGGTTTGTCTGCGACTGTCTACTGGCCGCTTGCATGTTCTGCCTCGACTTCTGTGTTAACAACCTCGATTATTCTGGCTACCTCCTCATCAGTTAGGTCTTCTAATGTGAAGCCGTGAGGAAACTCTAGGTCGGTTGGTACAGGTGGAAACACCAGATTCGGTCCATCAGTGTTGTGTCTTGGTAATCTGACAATGAAGGTTGTACACGCCTCGGAAGTCGTGGAGTTGTCTCTGGTGTCAGTGTCACACCGCGGGCTTGTGCACAGGGCATCTGAACTGCACCTCTCATTTTCTTTGATGGAGGCCCTGCAGTTGATAGTCTATGTTGAAATTCCTGTACCCTGGTCCAAATTAATGCCCTTTGAACTGGCACATCATAAGCCAAACATCTATACACAATTCTGGTGAGGGCACAACATCCATACAGTACAGACTTTTGCTTTTTATACCACCGTTGATGTGCCAAGTGGATTTGGTCGATAATCCAGTGTGGCATGTTGATTGTCAAATTGAAGGCATTTGCCAAATATAGATTGAACCATATCTTCTTGGGTGGCATAGTGAACCGCTGTCGTCGAGATTTTCTCTCCTCTCTCACTTGTGAAGGCCTACAAAAAACATATTTGGTGAAGGTAGCCAGAATTCCCCGAGAAGTCCAGGATGCATCAAGGATGTCAAAGGAAGGTCACATACAAAGTTTCAAAGAAATCAAGAAAGTCCATGGTAGCGGTCAAAGTTGGTCAAAGCTGCTCAAAGTTGGGAAATTAGGGTAAAAATTTCATTGCCACCAAATGAGATGAAAATCCATATACTTGTAAAGATTGTCAAAGGCAGTCTATAGCCCAAATTTCAACAGAAAATGGATTTGGTAGCACATTGATATGCTATGTTCATTTTGTAAAAATGTATTTTTTCTAGTTTGACCCTACAAATTCTTGTATAGAAATTTATGTTAGCCATATGGTTTGGCATGTATAAAGACCATATGTGGCTACATATTTGTATAAAGTTTCAAGGCTATCCGAGCTTCCTAGATACCTTAATGCCACCTTGCAAGCTTCCAAATGTAGTCAAACTTGTACAAGTTAGATTCAAATGGGAGTTTTTTCTGCATATTCCTGAAGGAGATCTTTGGAAACATAGTCCTACAATGTTTCATCTTCATCAAAGACTTTTTGGAGGGTCAAAGAGCACAAAGTCCAGTTTTCAAGGTCACCGCAGTTTTCTAGAATAAGAAAATTGAAGGCTTGAATGTCTGCCACATGTCAAAATATGATTGAACACTATTGTACGGTCAAGATGAGCTCATATTCAAGGGTGGAGATGCACTAAAGCATAAAGGAAGGAGGATCCACGAACTTTTTCCATAAAAGAAGACCTTTTTTACAATCGAAGATCAATAATGCAGCATTTCTCCAAAAATAGTGGCTTATCTTATCCGAATTGATGTCAGCACTGATCCGACGGTCCAGATCATCCCCAGATCCAATGGTGGAGAATGAGGGCGCCTAAATTTCACACCTTTACACTAGATTTGATAGAAAGAACAATTCCAAGCCATTGATTTGATTAATCAAATGGTTGTAATCAAAAGTAGTGATCCTAGAGTTGAGAGTTGATTTCTCTAGATCCAAGGGCCCAAATTCATTCAAAAAACTATATAAACCCCCCTCCAAACTCCTAGAGCATCATTGTTAGGCATCCATAGGGCTCATGCTAGCTTACGGTTTCATTGAGACGATCACACTCGGTTGAGCGAGTGAGGATCCAAGGTGAGCTAGTATGAGTATAGAACCTAGTTTCAAATTTAAGTTAGAACTCCAATCTAGGATAGGCTCTTGAAACCAGCATCTCTATCTTGACTCACCCTCGGTGGAGCGTGTGAGTGAGTTAGAGCTGATTTTAATGAGTCTTAGACTTCTTTAGTTAGACGTTACGAGCCTAGACAGACATAGGGTCATTGGAGTGGAACTCACCTTCTTACGTGTGACATTCGGTTGAACTGTCATGGTTTGAGGGTCGGAACCACCTTTGATCAGTAGACTGCTTAGCATGACGTACCACGATGATCTTTTACAAGTAACTTAATTCAAATTCTTTTAATTCATGTCACTTGTCACTTGTCTCTTGTCACCTCTCTCAGTCTCTTAAGTATTTTTACATGTCTTCTATTTCTTCTATGTGTGAGAAGGCTCCGCAGTATTGCGTTGAACCAGTGAGGATGTTTCTTTGAGCTTGTGAGTAAAATCCATCATCATAATTCACTTTCATGCATATAATCCATACAAATCCATACATATTTATTAGTTTCTGAAAGTGTATAAGAAGCTCCAATATTGGACCATTCTTCCTTTCGAAACTGATTTATGTGAAAGGATTCCATCTATTCTCGTCATGCATACATATCATCCAAAGAAGACTATGCATATGGATTGGAATTAGGAAGTGTTTAAGAAGCTCCTTCAATGGACCATTCTTCCTTCCAAATTTCATTCGTATGTATGGTTCTCTTTCATTCTTATCATTCATGTTCATAAATCTAACTTGCACTCCTACATTCCCATTCCCATAATTATTTCAACATCTCTCTCTTCTCCATACTCAACATTAATTTCACCTTCACATCTTTAAACCTTCCAACATTCATTAGCTTCATACACCCTGTGTGTGCCACGACCGGACCCGATCCACCCGGATTGCGATCACCTCCACATTTGAACCCGACGTGAAACGCTTCGTGGCATTTGCTTCTGAACTTGTTGGGAGGTTGTGATCCATATCCTTTGTTTCATATTTTTCATCCTCATCATATTATCATCATCAGTCTTGAGTGTTGCACTGGATTTCTCACAGTATCGTGCACATCTTTGTCGTGAAGTAAACGCATTTGTGAGAGATCTAGAGCATCGTGCATCACTTGCTTATTCACATAAGATGGAGGAAGGATTCAAATCCCTTATTGTTGAGAAACAAGGCCAAAGAATAGTCTCTTCTATGTTGAGAGAGAAGGGAAAATTCAATGGCATCAACATCACAAGCTACTTAGATTTGTTTGAAGAGCAAGCTATGATTTTTTGTCTTCCCGAAGATCTTTTGATATCATTCTTTGAACGAATTGTTGATAGCTCTATCATAAACCATGTCACTCAATATGATAGTCTTCCTTGGAGTGATTTTAGAAAGGAGATGCTCAAAGAATTCTATCTTGAAGATTATAGCCAACATAATCGAGATGGATTCTTACGATGGGTCAATTCTCCAAAGCCTAGTAGCTCTATTACTCACTTACAAAATGAGTATATTAGACGCTATGAACAACTTCCTGATGAGGATAAGATAACTTTGGAACCTGATCTTGTGATCAATTTTCTTAAGCTTCTTCATCCTGAAACTCGTAGGGAAGTTGAACGGCGATTAGAAGAACCAGATAAGCGCTATGGTCTTACTGACAATTGGCAAAAAGTGCGTAAAGTAGTAGAGGCTGTAGCCCATATACATCAAAGACAATCCATGCTTTATGAGCAAACTATTCTTCCTCAAGCTAGCCTTCCACAAACTAAGGAGCAAGTTAGAGAACAATCCCATGCTATGCTTTTTGACTCTACTCCTATTCCTCAAATGATGGAGCCTAATCAAGGTTTTAAAGTAGAGCCAAATAAAAGTGTAGTTGAACAATCTCAAGTGGATATTCTCACTAAGCAAATGGAAAGTCTTATTGCTACACAATCCAATTTGTCCAAGACTATAGATGCTTTACAATCTAATTACACCAAAACTTTCCAAAATCAAATGAACCCAATGACTTTTCAAGAGCCTAATCAACATGTTATAGCTACCAATCAAAATCCACAAGTAGCTCCTACTCAAGCATATCAAGTTCCTCCAATGCATATTCCTCCAATGCATAATCCTTCAATGCAAAATCCTCATCCTCATGTGCAAAATCCTCAAATGTATCAAAACCTGTATCCTCAAGCTTCTCAAATAGCTTTTCAAAATCCTCAAAATCAAAATTTTCAAAATCATCAACCGTATAATATGGAAGCTCCTCTTGCACCTCAAGTACCACATGTTGCTCCCCAAGCTCCTCAAATACATCAATTGCATTTTCAAAATCCTAATTATCCTGTTCAAGCAATACCTTATCAACAAAATCCTCAATTTCAAAATTTCCGACCACAAGTTAATCAAAATCCTCAAAATCAAAATGGTTTTGTGCGTGGCCCTCGTAGGTGTCCTTGGTGTGATTCGTTAGAGCACTTTTTGAGAGATTGTGATTTATTGAAGGCTGCTAAGGAGCAACGACTAGTAATAGACATAGACAAGAAAATATGTGACTATCGATCTAGGCTACCTTTGCAAGGAAATTATGGTAAGGGAGGAATGAAAAAACATTATGAAAATATAACCATAATGGACGTAGGAACTAGAGGAGTGAAACTAGAAGCTCTTGATGAACAGCAAGTAGAATCAAGTAAACCCACAAAGGAAGGTGATTTTTCCATAGAGGCTTTAGTAAGAGCACGGGATGAGATTAGGAGAATAACGGCTTGGGAGTCACCGATAGAAGATCAATCTCTTATTTCTCACATATCCAATGTAGAAGAAAAACGAAAAAGAGATGAAGCTGAGCCTAGTGAAAGAAGAGTGACTCGAAAACAAACCTCAGAGGGAATAGAAACAATCATAGAGCAAGGAGAAACATCACAATCCAAAGATAAAAAACAAGAATCAGAACCCAATGAACAAAAACAAGAGGAGAAACAAAAAGGGAAGAAGACAAAGCAAAGAAAAACAGAACCAAAGCCTTTAGATAAACAAGAACAATCAAAACAAACTGAAGACCAAACACGAGAACATGAACAAAACCAAGACCCTGAGCAAAAACAAAAGAAACCAAAGAGAAAACCTAAAGCCATCTTGATTTCAGAAATTGAGAGAAAAATAGATCCTATGGAGATTTTAGATGACATTTTGCTTAAGATTCAAGTGACTATGTCTTTAGAACAAGTTTTCTCTATTGCAAAGCCTGTTTTTAAAGATAACGTTATCGGACTAATTAAAAGGAAGAGGTTTCCACTTAATCTAGATACTGAGATGCAAGATTCTCTAGATCAAGATCAAGCTATGAATGAAGCCTTAAACTTTTATGAATCTGATGAAGAGGACTTTGATGATGATGAAGTAAATGTTAATAAAAATTTCTTAGGACCTATTCAACCTGACCATGAAAATCATGAAAACAATCCTGAAAGTCACTTTAAAAGAACATTTTGGTCTAGAGGTACATCGGAGATGCATGTTAAAATAGGAAATGATAAGAACACTATCACTGTAAATGCATTAGTAGATTCCGGCTCCAAAATCAATGTGATTTCAAGAGAAGTCTATGATAAGTTTCGATGGCCCATAGATAAAGATTGTGGATGGCGTATGAGAACTGCAGATAATGGTGTAGGTACCCTGTATGGAGCTTGTGCTAGTGTGCCCATATCCATAGGAGGAATCATAGAAGAGTTTCACTTTTTTATTCAAGATAATTGCTCCTATGAAGTTCTCTTAGGTCAACCCTTTATTTGTGAGAGTCGTATGGAAACTAAAGCCATGGATGATGGGTCTACCTATGCTAGATTTAAGTTTAAGGATGGAATGCAATCACTTCAAGTCATGACAGTAGGAGTGAATCATCCTAGGAATCGATTGTGAATTAGAAAGAAACCTATTGTTACTCAGGGTCATGAGCATGCTTGTAGTGATTGTGCACCCCGATTCATGTTTGGAGCTACATATGATCAAAATTTCGGATAGAATCCATTGTTGAGCGGGACAACAGTGGATATTGGTTTGACATCTCGCATCCAACCAACATGTACAATAGTTTGTCACTTTGTTTTCCACATTCTAGATTAGATTTTCTTCATAAGAGTCAATTGTCCAAGTCTTTTATCCAAAAAACCCAAAAAAATTATAAAACTAACAAAATCATGGAACATGATGAGAACATTGAGCATGTGATTGAAACATCTCATTGTTTCTCTACTCTTGAGGAATTAGAGTTATGTCTTCAACAAAATTCTAATTCCCATATTATTCTTCTTTCTTCCCTTGATGAGTATGCTCTAATCCAAGAGTATGCTCTCAATGTTGACAAGTGCTCAAAATTTAACCAAACACATGATGCCTTAGTTGAAACAAAGTACAAAACTGTAGACAAAAAAATCAAACCCATAGCTCAACCGTTACCTCAAGGAAGTAATGAAAAAATTATTGATGTGAAAAATGATCCAATTCTTCGGGATAAGAAAAACATAGGACATACATTCACGGATGAGACAATCAAACAAGTGAAAATTGGTAGAGACGATGACTTTCTTTTGCCAGCAGAGAGAGATAAATTTGAGAGAGCCATACGTAGCCATGGAAAAGCATTTACTATGTATCCACATGAGATTGGTTGTGTAGATCCTAAGCTAGTTGCACCCATGATAATCTTTACTATTCCACATATTCCATGGAATCTTCGTCCTATACCTGTTCCAAAGGCTCACTTACATGAGCTAATGAAACTACTTAAGGAGAAGATAAACATGAGAATTTTAGAGCCATCTTTTGCACCTTACTCAAACAGATGGTTCACTGTGCCTAAAAAGAATGGGAAACTACGTTTTATTCAAGATCTCCAACCCGTCAATAAAGTCACCATAAGGAATGTAGGAACAGGACCCATTGTAGATGAGTTTGCTGAATCATTTTCAGGACATTCTATCTATTCAATGGGTGATCTATATTCTGGATATGACCAATTTCAATTAGCAATTGATAGTCGTGACATAACCACAATGAAAACTCCTTTAGGCTTAGTGCGAATGTGTACTTTACCTCAAGGAGCGACTAATTCTGTGGCTCATATGATGAGTGCTATGAATATGGTCTTACATGACTTTATCCCTCATATAACTATGCCATTCATTGATGATATTCCAATTAAAGGGAGTGAGGAACGTGTAAAGGACATTACTTTAGATTCATCGGGATGTCGTAAATTTGTTCTTGACCATATCTCTGATTGTGAAAGAATATTTCAACGATTTGAAGAGGTAGGTCTCACATTTTCCATAGAGAAATCTATTTTTGGTGTCAACGAGGTACTTATTGTTGGACATTTATGTGGCCATTATGGTCGAAAGCCATACCCACAAAAAGTTGATGCCATTATCAAGATTTCTGAAACATGTAACAACGTGAGTGAGGTACGTAGATTTCTTGGTGCTTGCATCTTTTATGTTATTTGGATCCCTCACTTTGCTCATGTTGCTGATTGTCTTTATGACTTGTTGAAGAAGAAACGAAAATCTATTTGGACTGACAAACACACTCAAGCTATGCGTAAATTGAAGAAATTATTGCTTGAAGCTCCCATCCTTAAGCGTGTAGACTATTCTGCTAACAAACCTATTATATTGACTGTTGATACTAGTCCTATTGGTATAGGTTGGGTCATAAGTCAAGATGATAGTGAAGGGAATAGATATGCAATTAGGTTTGGTGCCAAAATTCTACATGAAACACAACGAAAATATCCACAGATCAAACGAGAACTATGGGGTATGGTAACAACTTTGAAAACAGACAAAGAATATTTCATTGGTGTAAATGTCAAAGTTGAGACTGATTGTTTGCCTCTCATTGGAATGATAGCCAATTGTTCATCTCCTGATATAGCCATGCTTAGATGGATCTCATATATTAAGTTCATAAATCCTGAGTTAGTTCATATTTCAGGTAAGTCAAACTCAGTTGCTGATATGTTATCGAGAGCTAGATTTGATGATGATCTTGAAAGTGATCTAATAAAGAATGTGAATTTAGTTGACTATGTTCCTCATATATATGAGTATGAGAAATTTCATGAGTCTGAGTACGAAGATGAATGGAGAGACATAGGAAAGTATCTCAGTACACTACAACCATTACCTAGCTGGACTACGAATAGATTCCGTAACATTAGGAAACGAGCTTATAACTTTTTTCTATGTAATGGCTATCTTTGGAGACATGCTAAGGGTAAGGTTAAGAATCCACAACGAGTCCTAGGAAAAAGAGGTCTTCAATTGCAAGTAATGAAGGAAATGCATGAGACATTATGGGCCGGTCATAAAGGATTTTTTGGAACATATGAAAAAATTAGAAGTACCTATTATTGGCCTAGGATGTATGTTGACATTAGTAGCTATGTTTCTACATGTTCTACTTGTCAACTTCATTCATCAGTCAAACATAGAGATCCGTTGCATCCTACTTATCCACCTTGTATTCACTACAAGTGGGTAGTAGATCTTGTAAATATGCCTAAAGGTATTGACAAAATGCGTTACATTGTACTTGCAAGAGAAGATTTAACTAATCATGTAGAGGGACGTGCATTACAATCTAAGACCACTTACAATGTTTGCAAATTCTTGCTTGAAGATGTCATAAGTCGCTTTGGGTACATAGAGAAAGTAGTTGCCAATCGTGGAGAGTTAAATGCGAGAGAAGCTAAAGAGTTCTTTGAGCGTCACGGTATTCGTTTGTCTCTCACTACTGCATATAACCCAGAGGCCAATGGTAAAATAGAGAGAGGGCATCCACCTATTGTGAAAGCCATATCTAAAGCATGTAATGGTGACATCAAACAATGGCCTAAATTCTTACCTTTTGCACTTTGGGCAGATAGAATGACATGCACACGTACTACTGGATATATGCCTGCTGAACTCATGTATTGTCAAAAACCATTGTTTCCAATTCAGTCTCATATTTCTGCATGGTCAAATTTGCCTTGGTCTGAAAACATGTCTACTGATGATTTCTTGAGTTTGCGTATTAAACAGTTAGAACAAGGTAAATTAAGACTTGATGATGCTGTTGAAAAATTAAGAGAATCTAGAATGAAGAACAAGCATTATTTTGATAAAACTCATCGATTGCGTCCTAAGCCAATTGAAGTAGGAGATTGGGTGCTCATTTATGATAGTACATTCGACTCTCAATATGATGCACGCAAAAATCTCACTCAACGGTGGTTTGGGCCATACATAGTATCAAAAGTCAACAACAATGGTACGTATGCTCTTTGTGAATTAAATGGTGTTGCACTAAAAACTTTGATTGCAGGTAAAAGGATAAAGCTATTCAAGAAACGTGATAATGACGAGTACATTTTGGATGAGGACATTGAAGAAGATGACAACAATGAGGCCGATTCATAAACAGGAGTATCCATGCTATAAAAAAATAAAAATATAAATAAAAAAAGGAAAAAATAAAAATAAAAAAAAACATATAAAAATATCATTAATTTTTCAAGTTCATGTTGCTTTGTTTTTTTTCAAGTTCATTCTATTTTTTTTTTCCCATGCTTGTTTCATGCATGTTTTTTTTCAGTCTTTGCATTGCATTGCATATCCACATCACTTGAGTCAAAAAGGGCAAATGATGATTTCTCTACTTGTGTAAAATTGTATCTTAAGTAGTAACTTATCTACTAAGGAATTGATTATAATCTAAGATTGTGGAAAGATAGGGCATGTAGATTTGGAGGTTTATTTTGGTGACATGACTTTCATATATAAACATGCATATGTATCTATTATTGAAAGCATAATTGTTGAAATCCTAGCTCCTGCTATTGCATGTTTCTACATCCTTAGTCCATCTCACAGCACTTGTATCGGAGTTTAAACGACTGTTCTCCGTCATCAAAAATGGTTGTACCTTGTATCGGGGTTTAATTTTTCCTCGTCAAAAAAAAAAAAAAAAAAGCTACATGTTACCAAGAAATTTACACTTTCTTCCACCCCAAAAAAGTGATCGTAACCATAAAGTTGCCGAATCATCATCATCATCGAAAAAAAAAAGAGCAAGCCAAAGGAGGATAAAGAGGCATAGTAGAATAAATCACGGGCTATATAAGCAGATTTATGCATTAGTGGAGTTTAGTTAGATTTCCTTGCATGTTATTAGAGAAAGAGCATATTCATATTTATGTAGGAAAGGAGTTGATCTAAAATAAGCTAAAGATGAAAGATGTCTCTTGAAAATCCTAAATCTTTGTTTATAATCATATTTAAGGTAGATTGCTTTATGAAAAGGTATAAAATTTTCTTCAAGATGAGAGGAACTGATGCTTAAAACGACTCAATACATCCACTTCCACTTCATATTGATGCTTGTTTTTTTTCTTTCTTGTTGCCAATGTTGCTTGTTCATTTGCATATATGTTGCCTATTTGTTCATGCATATTCATGTTGCCTGTTTCAATTCTTTCTTTCATGCAAATTTTGCTTCATGTCACGTTACCTACTAATTCATGCATATAATCAATTTTCCTTCCATGCTTCTTATGTTGCCTATAAAAGAATTTGATGCCTGGAACATTTTGTTTTTCACAGATGCTAGAGTGGCGCTTCCGAAGGAATCGCAGGTTTAGTGGGGGCGAATGTCGTCGAGATTTTCTCTCCTCTCTCACTTGTGAAGGCCTACAAAAAACATATTTGGTGAAGGTAGCCAAAATTCCCCGAGAAGTCCAGGATGCATCAAGGATGTCAAAGGAAGGTCACATACAAAGTTTCAAAGAAATCAAGAAAGTCCATGGTAGCGGTCAAAGTTGGTCAAAGCTGGTCAAAGTTAGGAAATTAGGGCAAAAATTTCATTGTCACCAAATTAGATGAAAATCCATATACTTGTAAAGATGGTCAAAGGCAGTCTATAGCCCAAATTTCAGCAGAAAATGGATTTGGTAGCACATTGATATGCTATGTTCATTTTGTAAAAATGTATTTTTTCTAGTTTGACCCTACAAATTCTTGTATAGAAATTTATGTTAGCCATATGGTTTGGCATGTATAAAGACCATATGTGGCTACATATTTGTATAAAGTTTCAAGGCTATCCGAGCTTCCTAGATACCTTAATGCCACCTTGCAAGCTTCCAAATGTAGTCAAACTTGTACAAGTTAGATTCAGATGGGAGTTTTTTCTGCATATTCGTGAAGGAGATCTTTGGAAACATAGTCCTACAATGTTTCATCTTCATCAAAGACTTTTTGGAGGGTCAAAGAGCACAAAGTCTAGTTTTCAAGGTCACCGCAGTTTTCTAGAATAAGAAAATTGAAGGCTTGAATGTCTGCCACATGTCAAAATATGATTGAACCATGTTGTACGGTCAAGATGAGCTCATATTCAAGGGTGGAGATGCACTAAAGCATAAAGGAAGGAGGATCCACGAATTTTTTCCATAAAAGAAGACCTTTTTTACAATCGAAGATCAATAATGCAGCATTTCTCCAAAAATAGTGGCTTATCTTATCCGAATTGATGTCAGCACTGATCCGACGGTCCAGATCATCCCCAGATCCAATGGTGGAGAATGAGGGCGCCTAAATTTCACTCCTTTACACTAGATTTGATAGAAAGAACAATTCCAAGCCATTGATTTGATTAATCAAATGGTTGTAATCGAAAGTAGTGATCCTAGAGTTGAGAGTTGATTTCTCTAGATCCAAAGGCCCAAATTCATTCAAAAAACTATATAAACCCCCCTCCAAACTCCTAGAGCATCATTCTTAGGCATCCATAGGGCTCATGCTAGCTTAAGGTTTCCTTGAGACGATCACCCTCGGTTGAGCGAGTGAGGATCCAAGGTGAGCTAGTATGAGTATAGAACTTAGTTTCAAATTTAAGTTAGAACTCCAATCTAGGATAGGCTCTTGAAACCAGCATCTCTATCTTGACTCACCCTCGGTGGAGCGTGTGAGTGAGTTAGAGCTGATTTTAATGAATCTTAGACTTCTTTAGTTAGACGTTACGAGCTTAGACAGACATAGGGTCACTGGAGTGGAACTCACCTTCTTACGTGTGACATTCGGTTGAACTGTCATGGTTTGAGGGTCGGAACCACCTTTGATCAGTAGACTGCTTAGCATGACGTACCACGACGATCTTTTACAAGTAACTTAATTCAAATTCTTTTAATTCATGTCACTTGTCACTTGTCTCTTGTCACCTCTCTCAGTCTCTTAAGTATTTTTACATGTCTTCTATTTCTTCTATGTGTGAGAAGGCTCCGCAGTATTGCGTTGAACCAGTGAGGATGTTTCTTTGAGCTTGTGAGTAAAATCCATCATCATAATTCACTTGCATGCATATAATCCATACAAATCCATACATATTTATTAGTTTCTGAAAGTGTATAAGAAGCTCCAATATTGGACCATTCTTCCTTTCGAAACTGATTTATGTGAAAGGATTCCATCTATTCTCGTCATGCATACATATCATCCAAAGAAGACTATGCATATGGATTGGAATTAGGAAGTGTTTAAGAAGCTCCTTCAATGGACCATTCTTCCTTCCAAATTTCATTCGTATGTATGGTTCTCTTTCATTCTTATCATTCATGTTCATAAATCTAACTTGCACTCCTACATTCCCATTCCCATAATTATTTCAACATCTCTCTCTTCTCCATACTCAACATTAATTTCACCTTCACATCTTTAAACCTTCCAACATTCATTAGCTTCATACACCCTGTGTGTGCCACGACCGGACCCGATCCACCCGGATTGCGATCACCTCCACACCGCTCTTGAGCTGGGAACGCGAAATGTTGCATGACCATTCGCAAGTGGATGGCAATTGTGGGTGTCATTGCTACCATGTCTTTGAGCTTAATCAGGTTCCTGTTTTTCATGTTATCCGAGACCATCGTCTCTTTTTCGGTGGGGATATGCATGCCTTTCATGTCAAGAGCTTCCCTCACCAAGTTGTTCGGCAATTTGAAATGCTTTAATTCATTACCTCTGGTAAGTGATGGTAGAACGAAGGTACTATATCCCTTTTTCTCTTTACTAGGGGTCAGAGTGCTAATTAAGTAGGAACACCATAGAAAATCTGGCTTGGGTAACTGAGCCTTGAAATAGTCGTAGAGTCCAGCCTTCTTCCAGATGGGTTTCACACCTTCATCATTTTGAAGCCTCTCAAATTCCCTGATGAAAAAATGATACCTGCCCCATCGCTCGTTGAACTCTATCTCGGCCTCCCACATGTAAGTGCCTTCACCCAGAGATCCGGCCACATCACTGAACCAATGTGAGTTTTTGCTGACCGGCATTGTGTGCCCCTGTGGAGGATTCTGAATCGGTATGGCGTGTAATGCCCTCAATGCCACTGGGCGTTCCTTCAATTCCTCTTCAATGGGAAGACTTTCAATGTCCACGATTTGGGGGCTGGTGCCTGCCTGGGAGCTAGTTCCTGCCTCGGCCATGGTGAAGAGACTGGTCGCCGGTTCTGTGAGAATAGACAAATGAATGTTAACATTGCAAATGGACACCAAGCGTTCATGCGTCCCCATTACAACATTAACATGATTTTAGTGAGAGGTTAGTAGGTCAATAAGTGCTTGGGGATCGTGTGTGTAGTTAGTGAATGGATATTCCTAAGAGCTAAATGGAAAGATGCGGTGTATGAGTGATGTAGTGAGTAAGTGGATGTGAATTTACAAATGAGGGTCACGGGGTTTATTACACATTTTGGACTTCCAAACAAACTGATTTGCTGTTGGTCTTGATTTTGTGGAGACTCTGGAGGGCTTTTCAAGAGTGTCTACTTGGAAATGAGGCTTTTTAAGGACCCATTTACAAGTGATTCTGCTTGTGCTCATGGACCAATGTGTGTCCCTGCGTGTTGTATAAGAAAGGGTATCAGATGTTCGAGTGAGTGAACCATGTTGTACAGGGTGTGGCCTCGGTGTAACTATTTGAGCCCGCAAGCAAGCCTTAAGCACCCAAATTTGTCGTGATTGTGGGCTAGCCTTCATCAACTTCTTGGGTACCCAAATAGACTTTACTTTTGCAGAAGAGTTTCTAAAAGACTTCTTATTAGTGTCGTGTGGTTGATTACTAATAAGAAGTTTTGCCCGTGTGGTTGGCTTGATCGCAATAGGGCGTTCACCTTTTCGCACCCACACTTGTTTCAATGGCTAAGACATTCTGCTTCGCACGTTCTTTTGACCTCCAGCATAGGTATTACTCTGCTCCATCTGTATTTGATCTGTCTTTGGTTGCTGCATCCCTCTGGTCTCTAGAAAAGAAGGGGGTTCCGTTGCACCCCTGACTTCTTGATTGAGATCATCATTCCTCTGCATCACACAGTTTTGGACAAGAATAGCATTGTCAGCTTCATGTGTACCCCTGGAAGGACCAAGAGTCTGTGCCTTTCCTAGTTCCTTGAGTGCTCCATTATCTAACTCAATTGTAATTCGACTCTGATTTACCCATACCTAAAGAAGTCCACTTCTTAGGTTTAGGTTGACTGCATGATCATAAATCCAGTCTTGACCCAAGACAAGAGGTTCGGTGAGATCCTCGTCTTGACACACTAGTACTTTAAGTGTCAGTAAAACATCATGAATATAGAGGGGAAGTTCCACCTCGCCCATGCAAGGGGTTTCCACACCTCCCAATCCTATAAGATATGCTTCTATAGGATTGACATTTAATTTCAATTTTTGACAGCAAGAAAATTTAACAACACTAGTGGCTGCACCTGAGTCAATCAAGGCCCTTACAGTCCTTGCACTCTTTCCTTGTCCGATCTCTAAGGTTACAAAAGGTCGTCTATCAATTATTCTATGAGAACTTATTCCTGAGACTTCACACATTGCCATATGATAACCTGGGTCCGCATAGTCATCTACCCTGACCTGATCTCTACCCAGTCTTCGCAACCTCATCCTTCGGGTGCGTTCCAATGCTTCCACCTGTGCCTCTTCTCGAACTCGTTTTTCCTCCTCTTTACGTTTTTTTGCAGTGTTGAGTCGATTTAGCATCTCTTTAGTCAGGGGTTCTTGGTATAATTTGACTCTGCACCCGCTTATATAGCTAGGGAGAACATCAGCTTCCAGTGTAGCGAGTTGAACTGCTCCACTGGTTGAGATCCTATTTATGATCATAGGTCCATAACCTCTCTTTTTGAGCTTTCTTGCATGTTGTTTTAGGGTATACACCAGCACTAAGTCTCCGGCCTTCAAGCCTTTATCCTTAACATGGGCATCAAAGTATGCCTTCTATCATTTCTTAGCTGCATATATCCCTGCAACCGCCCTCAGTCTTGTTTCTCCTAACCGTTCAAGGTCAAAGAGTCTAGAGGAGAGTTCATGACCCGTCCATTCATGCTCTTGTGCTACTTTTAATATAGGTATCAAGAAGTCCAATGGTAGCACTGCATTTTGGCCAAATACCATCTGAAAGGGGGTGGCTTGGAGTACCGTTTTATAGGCAACTCGGTATGCCCAAACAGCATGGTGTAGCTGTTTGTCCCAATCAAAGCGTTTATTATTCACTAGTTTGGTCAACACATTGCACAGGATCTTGTTTGTGCTTTCGGCTTGTCCATTAGCTTGTGGGTGATAGGGGGTAGACTTCTTGTGTACTACCAAGAACTCTTGGAGAAGATTTTCAATAACTTCATTCAAGAAATGCGTGCCTCTATCACTTACTAGCTCTATTGGCAGCCCGTATCTTGTGAACACATTCTCAAATAAGAACTTGGTCGTCGTTTGAGCATCGTTCTTTGTCGTAGCTTTTACCTCTACCCACTTGGTTAGATAATCAGTGGCAACAATGATATACTTAGCATGGGAACCCTTAGCTAGGGGATTAATAGGACCTACAAAGTCTATTCCCCACTTGGAGAATGCATGTCCACCCATCATAGGTTTCAGAGGCATCTCATCTTTGCGTATAGGATACTGAGTTCTCTGACAGACATCACACCGTTTCACATAGGTATGTGCATCCATGTGAAGGGTCGGCCACCAAAAGCCCGCAAATAGTATTGCCTTGATCACCCGATCTGGTCCAAAATGTCCTCCTGCTACACCTTGGTGAGCTGCTTCTAAGATCTTGAGATATTCGCTCTCATGGACACATAGTCTCAAGTAACCATCTTTACCACGCTTGTATAGATTATCACCAATGAGTGAGTAATCTAGGGCTTCTTGTTCTAGACTTCTTTGTCTGGCCAGTGTCATATCTTGAGGGAACGTTCTCGTCCTAAGGAAATCTACCAATGGTTCACTCCAATCTGGCACTATGGACACTTGATAAAGAGTGGCATGCTCCACACGTGGTTTAGTGCAATAGATTGGGCATTCCTTGCACAACTTGTGGACATCAACCTCCATAGTCGGCCAATGCACTCCGAGTCTCCTTAGAGTCTGTAGGGTTCGTTGCTTTGAGTAGTGTTGCTCTAATGCACCTACATGTGCCAATTGCAACCATTTAGCGTACTCATCCTCTTCCACACAACAAGCTAGGATCCCTTGATCTGTGTGCTTGTACATACTTCCTACCATGATCTGGTATTTTTGGGCTTTTATTATCTCCCTATCTTGAGTGTTTATGACTGGGTGATTGGGCCTGTATGTCAATACTGGCACTAGTGGCTTAGCCCACTGAGGTATAACTTCCAATTAAAACAAGTAAGCATTAGGAAGGTCATCTGACACTCCTTGTGGGGCTTCTCCAGAAGTGAGCCTAGAGAGATGGTCTGCTCTCAAGTGAGTCCTCCCTTTCCTTACCACAACTTCAAAATCATATTCCATTAGTAAGAGAAATCATCTTACTAATCGGCCTGTATTGCATGGTTTGTTTACCAAGTACAATAATGCCTGATGATCGATAAAAAATTTAAACTTATTTGCAAGCAAATAGTGTCTAAACTTTTTAACTGCATATACCATGCCTAATCCTTCTTGTTCGGTGGTGGTATAGTTCCGTTCAGCTGCATTCAACTGTCTACTAGCGTAGGCAATTGGAAGATCCATATTACCTTCGCCCGTAGGTTGTGCGAGTACACACCCAATAGCATAATTGGATGCATCTACATGAACATGAAAAGGCTTATTCCAATCTGGTGTGGTCAAGATTGGTGCTGAACATAATTGCCGTTTAAGCTCATTGAAGGAATTCTCACATTCATCAGTCCACTCAAAGTTGGTCAAAAGTCCGTACAGAGGCTTTGCTATGATGGCATACATGTGTATAAATCGTCGGTAATAACCACAATGCCCCATGAAAGCTTGTACTTCCTTGACATTCTTTGGCTTAGGTAGCTCGGCGATGGCTCTTACTTTCTCTTCATCGGTGGATATGCCATTCTTTGACACTATGTGTCCTAGAATCTTGCCTTGCCTGACCATGAAAACACACTTTTCTGGGTTCAAGCAGACTTGATACTCTGGACATTTGTCAAAGATTTGTCTGAGTTCAGGGATATGGGTTTGTCTAATGTTGGAATGAGCACAGGGGTCATCAACATAGACTTCCAAATTCTTCCTCAAGAACTCTTTAAACACGTGGCACATCAATCTTTTGAAAGTTGCAAGAGCATTGGTAAGCCCAAATGGCATTACTCTAAAGGCAAATATGCCCCACTCTGTGGCAAAAGCTGTCTTATGCTGATCTTCTGGAGCTATGGCTACCTGATTGTAGCCCGAGAATCCATCAAGCAAGCTGTATACTTCCTTGCCTGCTACTCTTTCTAGTAGATGCTCAGTGATAGGAAGCGGATAATTATCTCTAATGGTGGCTGCATTAACCTTCTTCAAGTTAATGCACACATGTAATTTGCCATTCTTTTTGGGCACCACTACAATGGGGGATACCCACTCAGTGTGCTCAATTTCATAGATGAATCCAGCTTCTACCAGTCTATCTATCTCCTCTTTGATCTTAACAGCGTAGTTATCGTTATAAGTGTATGGCTTCTGCTTGGATGGTTTGGCATCTGCGGTCATGGGAATGGTGTGTGAGCATATGTCAGGGTCCACACATTTCAGGTCCTTGTAGCTCCAAGCGAATGCATCTCTGTATTCTCTTAGCAAGGCTATCAATTCGTGCTCTTCTTCTTCCGTTAGGTCATGTCCTATGTAAGTGCATCTCTCCTCTCCTTCTTCTAGAGCTACCACTATTTTCTTGGTGGTTTCTTTGTTATCATAGGCCTCTCCTGATTGTGCCTCTCATTTAGGCATTCTGATCATGACTCTCCTGTCATCTATCTCATACTTTTTAAAATTTTCGAGACCTCAAACAAAGATTCTTCCTCTTCTGGTGTGACTTCTCTCTTCTTTCTTTTCTTTCCCTGATCCTTAGGGGTCACTTGTGTGGCTAATCTCACATCATTTGTAAGCTCTCCATGTCTCTGGAGCTGAAATTCTACTTCATAGAAGTATTCTTCATCTGATGCAAAAGGTGGGTCCATAATGATTGAGTCTAGATCGGAGTCACTTGCATCCTCAAATACATCAGGGCTAGGTTCGCACTCTTCTAAAACTGCATCTCCCATGATTGGCTCTATGGAGAAAACTGATATGTCATAGCCATCCGCATCACAGTGTGGTGTCCATTGTTCTTCACTGATGGCTACATCCATGGTTGGTACGATCTCTGCCCAGCCATGGGGTTCAAATTCTTCATCAGGAAATACTACACGTGCATAGGCTGGGTCTTGAATGGATCTATGGGTTTCTTTTGCACCTATCTCTCTGGCCTTTTCTCTCTTCTCTTCTTCAATTACCACTTTATACATCCATAAGTGATTGTCTTCATGCATCCATGAGGATCCTGATCCTATGGAGTGCACAGACTCTATATCATCTTTGGCTCTATGAATAGGATTCCATTGGATAGGAGGGACATCTCTATGAGAGTAATCTTTGAGATTAACCTTGGTCGTGACACCTAGGTGTTGCAAATACAAGGAATTGGTTCCCCAATCTTGTACCACTTGCAACTGGCGCATAAATGGTCTTCCCAAAATCATCTCATAGGCATGGTTCTTGCTAAAATCATAGATATCAAACGTGTGCTCAAACTCTACACCACATGTAGTGAGAGTTATTCCTTCTAGTAAACCTAGGGGTCTTTCTATGTGACCATCAACCATCTGCAATTTCATTCTCGTTGGCCTGAGTGCTGGCTTGCCCCAACGCTTCCATAGGGAAGTGGTAGCAATTGCGACTCCTGCACCTGAGTCGAGAATTGCCTTGGTTGTGTATCCTTGATGGGTGATGGGGAGGTATGTGTTTCCTTCTTCTCCTTCACTCATGTCTCCTATCTTATCTAGGGGAATTTTTGGCACTGTCCTATGAGAACCTACTTGGGAATGAGGTTTTGCTATTTCTGGTACTTGTTTGGCTACATGTTTCCATAGCTCTGGCCTTACTTTGAGTAGCTCTTCTAAAGTGAGGTTGCACTGCACTTTAGTATTCTTTACTACCTCTGTATTCCTAGGTATTATCGAGTCTTTGTTTCTGACCATGACTGTGGGTGCTCTCATACAAGTGGACTTAGCTTCCCATGGGCCTGTGAAGTGGGGTAATTCATGTAAAGAATTAGACTCAAAGTCTAATCTCTCTTGAGACTGGGTGCTCTCCTGCTCTCCGTAAATGGAGGGAATATCTTGTGGGAATTGATCATGTACATCATCCACAAGTTCAATGAGAGGAGGGACTTCACTTTCTTTAGCCCATTTGTCTTCTTGAATCTCTCGTAGGAATTCTGTTGTGAACCGATTCATAGAAGAAGAGGTGTCTAGCTCCGTGGAGTTAGGCACATAAGCTTCCTGGGGAGGAAGGCTTACTCTCTTACTTGTCTTGCCTTTACTTGGAGGGGTGGGTTCCTTTTCTGATTGTGCAATCAATCTTTCCAATCTTTCTAGCAGTCCCTCAAAGTGCAACTGCGTCTTAGCTGAACTAGAGATGTTAAAGAGGCGACTGGCTTCAAACATGGTTTGAGAAAATTCCACCATCTTAGCACAAATTTTGGTTCGTTCAAGCTCTAGTTCTGCTCTAGGGTAACACTTTTCATGATCACTTATGGTTGGCCCTTCTTGGATTTTGTCCTGATATGCCTTAAGCATCATGTTAAGGTCCTCGGGAGTGGGATCTGCTAAGACTGATCCTACTCTAGGGGGTGGTGGAATTGTGTGAGGTGGGTTGGAAGGTGTTGGATCGGATGGTGATGGGAATGATGGGAGTGGAGTAGTGTGAGAGGGAGTTTGAGATGTAAGTTCAACTATCCTGGCTTTTGTTTCTCTTAGGCTTCCCTCGAGTTCACTCATCTTCTTTGCGCATTTTCTTTTCATTCTTTCTCGGCTATCTCTCCAAGCTCTAGCCCTCTTCTTGGTTATGCTCTCAGTTTTGCTAGCCTCAACACTTTTTTCCTAGCCTAAACTTTGGTTCTGTTCCAGGGCTTGAGCTCTAGTGACCACCTACACTGGTGCAGTGGAAGTCACACTCCCTGTGGAGTCTACAACTAGTCCAATAACATTGATAGGAGTAATTTTTGGCATATTATTGGGGTTCTTTGGGCAATCTCGTAAGAGATGCTCCTTTCCACAATCTTGGCAAAAGCCTTGAATTGTCACTGACTGGGGTTGTGTAGGTGGAGGTAAGGGGCAATCACGAATGAGGTGATCTCCATGACATTTGTAGCATGGTCCTCTAGGGAATGGGGGTCTTACCTACCTAGGTTGGGGTCTAGAGTTAGGGTTTGTGTACATTACATTCGTGTACTCTAGCTCCCAACTAGGTTCACTTGGTTCCTCACTCTAGTAGGACTCACCATGTTCAGGAGATTGCATGTAGTAAGCGTGGGGACTATCAATATGTGTAGAATCAAAGCTATGGTCACTGGGATCACTTTTTGAAAGCAATGGTGTTACTGGCACTATAGCTCTATTCAAATTCTCTTCTGCAGCTGCATACTTTACCGCAATTACATTAGCTGGGGCAGGGGGTTGTTGTGCTAGCACAGGCTGAGGCCTTTGTTGGTTTTGGTATTGTGGTTGGTAGGTTTGTTGAGGCCTAGCATACTGTTGTGGTGGGTACTGGTTCTGGTATCTTCCTTGTTGAGGGTATGGTTGTGGGTACGTCTGCCTAGCTGCTTGCTTATTGTAGGGGCAATCTTGCGTGGTGTGATTGGTGTACCTCCGTTCTATGGTGCAGTACTAGCTACTAGGATTTACTTGGGGTTGAGCCATAATGGGACATACATTCACCATGTGGTCACCACCACAAGTATAGCATCTCTTTACTAGGGCAAATCTTGGAATTTGTTTGCTAGAGACACCTAGTTTTTGAGCTACCTTTTCTGCGAGTTCCTCAATAGATGTAGATTGTGTGGAAGAAAAGCTAGATGCACTATCTAAATCTTTATAGATTTTGGAAAGCTCTAACTCTTCCCCTAGGTTATCCTCTATGTCAATGCACATGTGTACGCTCTCTTCAATGGTCCTAGGGTCCTTCAAGTACACATATGACCTCAATTTGGTACTTAGCAATCCATCCAAGAATAATGCCACCTGTTTGGCTGGTGTGGGTAACTTTGGAACAGGGCATCTCTCTAGGTATTGCCTAAATCTTTTTCCTCCAAGTCTCATGGTCTCTTGAGGGGTCTGCTTGAAGCTATGTATCAATGAGGAAGTATTATGCCTTATGCCACTTTTAGAGAATTCAGTGATGAAGGCCTCTAAGAGTTGGTCTATGCTCCTGAAATGTCTCTCATTCAATGGTTGAAACCACGTAAGGGCTGTGTTCCTAAGAGTTAGACCAAAGGCATTATACTGTGTGAATAGGTCGTCAACTTGTTCAGCTCTCAAGACTTGCCTAAACTCAGCCACATGATCATATGGGTCTCCGGTGCCATCGAAGTAGTTCTTCATGGACTTAACCAGCTGTGTAGGTCTCAATGTTCTAGTGTGTTCCCTAGGCCTTGGCAGAGGGAAATCATCCGCATTCCTTTGGTTCCTTGGGGCTCTAAGTCCCTCAGGTTCCACTCTATTTGTTTCCATTCTCGTTCTTTCTCTTCCCACTGGGTTGGCAAAGCTTACCTTAGGTCTATCTCTATGTCTATCTCTTTGAGCTCCATGAGCTTGGGATGTTCCAGCTCCTGGGTGACCAAAGGACACATCCGATCTTGGTTGGGGGAAAATAAATTCACCCTCCCAAGTGTAAGCATGCCTATCATTTTCTGTAACCACAAAGATCCTCTCTGAAGCGTGATCTAAGTAGGTTACTCTGCCTGGGCTATCAGGATCTTTGAACTCATATATCATGATTGTTCCTACCTCATTCGGCTGATCGGATTGATACCTCCAAAAGGCTTCATTAGTCTCACGGTTCAGGAGTAGATCTATGCTCTTATTGTCTTGGGAAATCCACTCTGGTGTGATAATCCTAGTGAGAATAGATTTGCCTCGGGGGGTTCTGGGTTCTACACCCATGTTTCCTTGCTCTAGGTCACCTATGTCTGTTTTTGGGATCACGTTTCCAAATTTGTCTGTCCTATCTAGATGACTGGTGACTACATATATTGTTCCTTCTTTGTCCAAGTATGCTCCGTTTTCAAACTTGACTGCTGGATGTTCCAGTCCAATGGATTGGTCATGGTTTTTAACCTGGACCACTGATCTTCCTAGGCCGTCCTCATAGATGCTAGCACCTAGTCGGTTGGTCCTAAGGTATTCCAGCTGCGTCTTGTAGGGGCCTTCTACCCTATGTAAGTATGGCACACCTGAACATCCTGTAGGTCTCTCCATACCGTGGGACATCTCTGACTCACTAGTTTCAGAGCTAGGGTAGTGCGAATAATGGCTCAACTGCTAGGCCCAAGACCTAGCAGTATGATTGACACTAGCCTCTGAAGATCTAAGACTCTGTCTATCTCTTCCTAGGTGTCGTCTTGATCTAAGGTTCATATGCTTAGCTGAGCAATCCCAATTTTTACCCAAGGTACAACCTCGTTGCTGAATTCTTTTGTATCAGTCACTTGATTCTTTTTAGTTGATTATCGTGTTTATGATCTTCTCTGATATCACGTTGTCAGGAACACTTGAGTTAACTTTCACACTTTAAAGTTGATCGTCTCACGTTAGGTTCTTTTCCTTTAAAGTTGTTGGTCACACACAGGTTATCTCTTGACTAGAACTTGATTTCTTAGATATTCTTGACTTGTCTCGTGCCTATCATTTCCCTGACTTACTTCTAGCACTACTCGCACTTAGCCTAAGCTAGAATTGGACAGAGGGCGTTGAGAATATTCCAACCTTTCTTGCAGATCCCGTGCTCTTTTGGTGCTCAAGAACCCAGTTCTCAAGCTTGCAGATTACCCTTGCTTTGGGTGCCTTCTAGTGCTCTCAGTGGACCTGTAAAAGTCCCAAAGTTAGTCCAAGAATTAGATTCAAAGGACACAAAAAATCACTTTCATTCATGTAATTCATATGTCAATTTGCACCAAGTCTCTCTGAGACACAATTCTAAAGTTCCCTGAGTTTTCCTCCCCCTGGATATGGTTCCCACGAGCATTCCAAAAAAACAAGAATCACAGAAAACGGAATTCGTATGAGAAAGTTAGACCAGTTCAGGGTTTTGGGACTAAAACAGGGTTCAAACAGGCTAACAGTTCACAGGATTTTTCTCAAAACACATGTGTAGGGACCTCACAAAATGCCAATTAATAGACAAGTATGCCCAAAATTATCCCCAAATCTTGGAATATAAAACCCTAAAATTTTAGCCGAAAAAGCCTATCAATCGCGATCGATAGAGGTGTTCGTCGGGGCCTATCAGTCGTGATTGACAGTGTCAATCGCGATCGACAGAGTCAGTCGTGGGTCCTGTCAATCGGGATCGATGGTGTCAATCACGATCGACACGTTTTGTGGGATTTTTGCCGTAATTTCAGTCGATCGGGGATGTGTCTGTCGCGATGGACATGTGGCAACGCGAGAAATTCAGTCAATCGTCAAAATTCAGTCGGTCGCGATCGCGATCGACAGAATCTGTCAATCGTGGTTGTCGATCGCGATTGATGGTGTCAATCGCGATTGACAGAAAAACACGGAATTTTTTAGTTCTTTCTAGTGATTTGGAATGTGCTCCTTGTGCGTATCATGGTGGTGCACTTTGTTTTACCAAAAGGCAAAATTTTCTGTCGATCGCGATCGACAGAGGTCTGCGACACAGAGACAGTTCCGAGTTCGTCCGTACCTGCGCAATGTGCTGGAGGGGATGATACAGCTGTACCTACAAGATCAGTCAGAAAACAGGCAAAAAGCAATGCACACAATTCGCTCTCTCACTCTCTCTCACAAGTGAAATGAGGGAAATGGAAGGAAGAAGGTGATATGATCAAAAACTGAAATTTTTCGCGATGGTGGAGATGGAGGTGGGAGGTGGTGAGGATGATGATGGTGATGATGATGATGAAGTAAGAAAGAGAAAAATAAAGAAGAGTAAAGAAATTACCTACAACGCCAACGTCTCAAATCTACGTCTAACCATCACACACTCATCCTCAAAGCTCGATCCCCGACAACGGCGCCAAAATTTGGTGTAGATCAGTGATGAGTAGCACCTCCTTTGATGTCAATCCGGGAAGATGTGAGGATGGTATGGAGACCTCGAACAAGTGATGGCACAAGTGCGTGAGTGAGAAGCACACTAACATGCACACACATACACACACACGCGCACACACGGCAAGACAAAGAGAAAGACAATGGTGTTATTTTTTATTACTTCCAAAATGCTCATACAAGTTCAATTTTATTACAAGCTAACCTCAAAAATGAGCTCTCTATCTCTATTTATAGTTTTTGACTAGGTTTTGTCCGTGTCCAGACCTAGTGTCCGACATAGTTAAAAATTAGGTTCTAGGCCCCATTTGAAGGCTCAAATGGAGTCTAAAAATTATGAAAACTGGTAGGTAGCTACTTCTAATGCTCCTCAAGCTCAAGGACTCCTTGGCTTGCACAAAATGGAGCTACAAAAATATGAAATGGTATTTACAATGGCTTTTAGTGATGAAAATCACTATTTTTGTAGGGATTTCCTCTAATGATTTGACATACACATCTTCGAGCTTCCTACTTGATCCTTCTCCTTATGTGTCCACCTCTTTGATATGCTTTAGCTTCTTGAAAAAATAATGGCCTACTTGCCTGATCTTCTTTGACTACTCTGTCTGCTTGTACCTTCTCTTCGCTCCGACTCCCTTCGTTGGCTTCCTTGTCTTGTTAGTCCTTCAGTTCCTTGACTACTGCTAACACTGCCGAATATGAAGTTGTATTTTTGGCTCATCCTCTTTACTTACTGGCTTACCTTCGGGCGTGTCATCAAGAATCTCAATCACAATTTGTTCCATATTTTGTTGTAGACCTCTTTCTTTTTCCATGCGTGTGTATTTCTTCTTTTATGGGTGGTACTGCATCTTTGTGTGAAATTGAAGCTTCTTTTATGTTAACTTGTGACTTTTCATTTAACTGAATAAGGTGTGTTTGTTCAATGGACGCTTCATGATTTGGTATTTCGTGATTGTTGATTGTCTGGCGTGACTTCGACCTGGTCTATCTCTGTCCATTCCTTATTGTTCATTTCCGTTCTTATGTCAGTGTCCAAGGTGTCTTTCTCCTGACTAGATTCCTCATTCGAACTAGAATCCTCCAGTCCAAATTCCTTGTATCTGGCAGCTAATTCTGGAGTATCTTCTTTGTCCTTTTGTTGCTTCCCTCGATTGGCCTGTCTATATTGATGTCCTTGGACATTTAGGTTCACTTGGTCCCACATATATGTATGTGTTTCTTCTAGAGCCGCTAATAGATCCCTTTTTGTGATGGGTTGTTGTGTTAGGGGGATCTTTGGTAATACGGTTGTCTGCTTAGACTGTGGTGTTTCTTGTGCTGCTTCCTCTCGAGCAGGCTTAGTCCCTCTCATGGGTTTCTTGGAACTTGTTCCCACTTCCTTGGTGGAGATAACTGTTTTCGTTTTCTTTGGAACAGTAGCTGATTTCACATATTTTGCCATCTCGGTGGAGTTTGGCATCAAGCGTAGACATTCTTTCATCTCAAGTGCTTCGTAGATTAGTAAAGTCAATGCCGAACTTCCATTCAAGGACGTCTTCTGACTCCATTTCTTCTTAGCTTCGAATAGGCGGTCTCGAATATATGGAGTAAGATTTACTTTATTTCCAACTTGCCTCATTGCATGGGAAAGCAACTGAACTATGATTTTCTGAGGCACTGTATATCTATGCATACTGGGAAAACAAAAATGTTGGTGCACTAATCAAACCGATTCTTTTATATCTGTTTATTTCTAGAAAGTTTCTCTTTTTTGGATCATGACATTCATCTTTAACATTAGTGAGGCCATCCTGACTCCAACCAAAAGCTTTCTTGATCATTTCGTGGGTGAATGGAATTGTTTTCCATGCACCAATTTTATCGAGCACTTTCGTTTCAAGGATTGACGGCTTATCAGCTGCAGATTGGAGTGTGTTCATAACTTGTATGCATCTTTGAAAATCTGGAAAATATATAGGAAGTCGCAAAAATGCATCAATTCTAGCTCTTGTCCAAATATCAGTGATGGGAGGTAATCCCTATATTATAGTTTGGAAATCTTGTGACATAATTGGGAAGTAGTGATCCTTGTCCATAACCTTAATGGTGGCCATGAAAAGGAGTTCTGACACCGGTTGATCTTCAAGGAACCAATGACCTCTTTCTCTTGAGATCGATTCCAAGGGCAGTTGGAGGACTTCTTCCTCTTGTGTAGCCTCAGAATTTGAAGATGCCATCTGCACTCAATACATATCAGTAATCAGTGTAAAGCTGGTATCAAGAGTTATCCTTTACCTTTTCTCCATAAATTTGGCAACTCTCCGAGTGATGTGAATCGTCTCTTTCCCATGGGTGTGAGAAAGGTAGTACCTGGGATTTTCTTCATATATATTTTTCTATCTTTTTTACAAAAAACAAAAGCATTAGTACCTAACCAAAGCTTTTATTGTATTTGTAGTTATTTTTTAGTTGAAATTATTGTACAAATGCTCTCTTATTCCCTAAGAGGGAAATGTGTCTGCTATCCAGCAGGAGAAAATTTAAGTCCCGAATGCATGGCCTTGTAATGTGGCCCTATTATGCATACTTTGGACTCTTGTAACTCAGGATGTGTGCAAACTGAATGATCTGGTCGATGCATATAGATTGTTTTGCCTTTAGGCACCCAAATCTGCTTTATTCTACTGTGGCAAACTATATCTTCACCATTCTTGGTGATTGTTGTTCTTCTCAGGTTGTACCTCTGCTCCGTCCGCCTTTTGAATCTTTGAATCATTTTTGTTGTGTATTTCGGCTCTTGCAATGTCTTGTGGTTGTTTGTTCCTTGTTGCTTAGCCTTCATGCTATATTGATCCTTCTTGAGGTTCGATATTTCCTTGTTAATGATTGTCATTGGAGAGCATGACTTGGGAATCCATATCTGCGTTCGTGCTGGTTGAGCGGCCATCACCTTCTTCGGAATCCACACTCTAGCAATCCTTTGTGGTCCTCAGAGTCCAGCTTGACTCGATTTTTTGTACTGTTGTTGTCTCTGATGTAGAGTGTAGCTTCATTGTTGATGATATGTAGTCATATGATCTTTTCTGATCCATGTCCGACTAGTGCGAGGAATGGGATATATTCTAATACGTGAATGTTCGTGATAATCTTGCTGACTAGTCCCTCTTGTGCTTGATTCCTTGCAGGGGGAACTTTTTCCACACAAACCATTAATGAAGGTAATTGGATCAAGGTGGATTTAGAAAATTAAAAGGAATGGAGATGGTAGTATTAATAGACACAAGGCAAGGTAAGTAGCCAAGGGGCTTGCACAAACCCATGGGATAGATTATGAAGAAACCTTCTCACCTGTTGCTAAAATGCCTACCATTAGAGTACTTGTTAGCATTGCTGCATCTAGGAATTGGAAGCTATACCAATGAGATGTGAAAAATGCATTTCTCAATGGATGGATTTCAAAAGAAGTTTATATGGCACAACCACTAGGTTATGACTATATGATATGTCTGGTCCTATGTGAGTAGCATATATAAAACTACCAACTGAACTTTGATACTGTTTAGGATCCTCAATCTGCTCACCTTCATAAACACTTAGTTTATGGTTTAATTCCAAAGGTGTACCTACAAGCTTTGTTTTCTCCATTTTGAACTTGAGAAGTAGGTATTGAATGCATTTTCTCCAATTAAGACACATCCCTTCATCTGTATAAATCACTTTCATACCTAGGAAATATGTGAGCTCATCTAAGTCACTGATTTTGAACTCCTCTTGCATGTGTCCCTTGACCCTTTGAATGCCATTCGAATCATCACCCGTCACAATAATATCATCTACATATATACATAGATAGATAACCTCATTGTGATTCCTTTTGATGAATAGAGAAGGATCTGAGTTGCAAGCTTTGAACCCTTGATCTTGAAGGTATGTAACCAACATGTAATTCCAAGATCTAGGAGCTTGTGTCAATCCATATAGTGCTTTCTTATTCTACAAACATAAGATGTATGATTAGGTTCTTCAAAACCTGGAGGTTGTGATATGTATACCTCTTCACTTATCCAACCATTTAGGAATGCATTTTTTGACATCAAGTTGGAGGAGTCTCCAATTTCTTGCAGTGGCTACACTTATCAATGTTTAGATTGTAGTCATCTTTGCAACTGTTGAGAATGTTTCCTCATAGTCTATTTATTTTGTGAGCATACTTTGGGAACTAATTTTGCCTTGTACCTACAAACTGGTCCATCTAAGTTTCTTTTAACTTTATATACCCATCTACAACCAATTACCTTTTGATTGGGTGACATTGGAACCAAATCCCAAGTGTCCATCTCCTTCAATGCATCTATTTCTTCTTTCATGGCCTTCTGCCAATTAGGGATTCCCTTTGCCTCTTCATAGGTTGAAGGTTCCTCTGAAGTTGAGTCCTTTTTCAAGTAGATTGAATGCTTTGTAAAAGATGTGGAATCATATCCATACCTTTCTGGCTATCTTTTCTCTTTTGTTGACCTTCTAGGTGCTTGCTTGGAGCATTCTCCATATTCTTGCATCTTTGCTTTGCCTCTTGACTTCCATAACTTGTAATCCTTTTCCTTTTCATCTTGGCCATCATGTGTATCACTTTTTGGATTTTGTATCTGTGTATCATGCTTGCTTCCTAATTGATGAGAATCAAAATCAAGATCATATGGTAGAGTTACCTTTTGTTTGTCTTCATCATACCAAGACTTGTGTTCTTTAAACACAACATCCCTACTTGTAGTGAATTGATTGTTTGAAGGATTATATAACATGTAACCCATATGAGTTGAGGCATACCAAATAAAAACTACATTTGTTGCCCTTTCATCTAGCTTACCTCTTATTTGTAATTGTACATGAACATAAGATAAACAATCAAACACCTTGCAATGTCCAAGAATAGGTTTTCTTCCATATCATGCTTCATTAGGAGTCATACCATGAAGTGATTTGGATGGTAGTCTATTGAAAAGGTACACAACATTTCAAATAGCCTCTACCCATAGATAATGTGGCAACCTCTTCTCTTCAAGCATTGTTCTTGCTTATCCAACCAATGTCTTGTTTCTTCTCTTTGCAATTCCATTCAATTGAGGATAGAACATGGTAGTCACTTCCCTTTTGATACCTTTATCCTACAAGAATGCATCAAAATCTTTGGAGAAGTATTCTCTCCCTCCATCATATCTGAGCTTCTTGAGTGATCGACTTGTATAATTCTCCACATGTGCTAGATACTTTTTGGAGAAGTCAAACACTTCATTCTTACTCTTGACCTTTGCCAATGAAGGTTCTTGGCTTGGTAGCCATACATCTATATGTACTACGTCCAATAAGTTGTTGTGGATGTAGCCTTTGTGGTTGAATGGTTGTCTTTCTGCCTTCCCAATCTGACATGCATTACATCTGTTGATCATGTGTTGCTTTGATATGTTTGGCAATCCAAGAACACTTTGATCCCTACATATATCTTTCAATGTTCTTTCATTCATATGAGATATCCTCTTATGCCACACTTCAAGCTCACTTAAGGTTTGATACCCAAAGTTGAATAGAGCTATGTTTTTGGTTTCTCCTACTTCAAAAGTAATGAGCCTACCATGCTTCTCACCTCTGGCTATCTTTTTGAATCCTTGACATGGATCTTCCACAAAAGCTCCATGTTAGGTGAACCTAAGTTGCAAGTCTTTCTCAAATATTTGGAATACACTTATTAGGTTTTCTGTTATAGAGGGAACATAGAGTCCCTTGCTCAAAATATTTATCCTACCATTGGAAGCTCTAACATAACAAATCTCCTCCACACTATGCTTTGTGTCATCCCCTATTTGAGAACTCCATGTCTATGCTTCAGAGTTTCGAGTTTCCAAATCAAATAAGAGATCTATGTTGCATGCAACATGATTTGAACATTGTGAATCTATGTAGAATAAAGTATCATCTTATATACCTTCCTTGTGGTTTAGATTCATCAAGATCAATGATTCTTTATTTTCTTGATCTTCAAAATAATTTTTGTAGTCCCTTTTGTTATGACCTCTATTATTTTTGTTGAAGTTGTGTCCACCTCTACCTCTATTGTTGCCATATCCACCTTTCCACTTCCTTTCTGGCTCTTCCCATTGAAACAAAAATTCTGAGTGGTGTGGTTGGTCTTATCACAGATGGCACAAGGTTGAACATTCTAGCCTTTGGTCTTGTCATGGTTCGGTCCTTTCTTCTACCCTTTCCACTTTTTCTTGCCTACAAAGTTGGCTTGGGAAGTCTCCTCTTCATCTTCTTCCTTCTTCTTTCCTTTTGGCTTGTTTTCCTTCTTATCTACATATAGAGCACTAGTTGAGTTACCATGATAGGAGTTACCTTCTTTTATGCTATTGTTGGCCTCTTGATTGAAGAGTTGTCCAAGAAATACGTTGAAGTCTGGATTTTGCACATCCATGATGAGATCAGAGGCTTTGGTGAAAGATTGCCATTGCTTGTCACCTCTAATCCGATTGAGAATTTTCCTCATGATGGCTTCTTCTTCAATCACCTCTCCAATGGATGCCAATTGATCACCAACATCCGTGACCTTTGTAACAAACTCAGTGATGGTTTGTTTTGGACTCTTCTTCATCTGATTGAATGCATTTCAAAGATGGTTCTTCCTTGCCTTTATACTAGCAGAAAAAAAAGTCTCTAGAGTGTCCCAAGTCTCTTGAGATTTCTTGCATCCTCTAATATGTGGTAATAAAAAATAAGAGATAGAGTTGAATTTATATGACCTTTCTTGAGCATCCCTTGCACACCAAAGTGTGAGCCTATCTATTTCCTCTTGAGTAGGTCCTCCTTTAGATCTTGGAATAGGCATTGCATCATCACCTCATACAATCACATATAGATTTCTTCCTTTCAAATAAGCCTCCATTCTCATTTGCCAAGTAGCATAATTGTTTCTATCATGATTCTCAATCATTGATGGAAAGCCATCTCCCATCTTGAAGTTGCTCTGATACCAGTGAAAGAAAAGTTGGAGAAGGTTGGAGAGGCTTTGAGAGTAGAGTTGTCAAGTGGTGAAGTTGGTCCATCAAATCAACATAGGACCATGCCAAGATCTTTGGATATGTAAATTAGGCCTTGTGGTCTTGTGGTTAGTGCAATAAAACCCAATACGTACTTTGTAACATCAACAAGAACAAGTTGATGCAAAATAGATAACTTGCACCTTGACTAGCTCACAAAAACCTTCTAAAAATGGATGGAAGTTGTGACTTCATAGACTGAGATCAACCAGCACAGTAACAATTGGAAAAATTCCTCTTATGAGAGTGTCATAAATAGGGATCTCTTGCTATAATGCATAAAATCCCTAATTCATAACAAATATAGAAGGAGCAATCACCTTAGCACTAAACTAGTGCCATCTTGATTTTTTTAGGGATGTGCAAAGAATGACCCTGAGAATTCAAAACTTAAATTTCTCTGAAATTAATGAACAAAATGACTTACAAATTTTTATGCATACACTAGAAAGCTATACCTTTTGAAGGAATGCTCAAACACGTGATTTGGAGCTCTATAGAGAGAGCAATGATATCTGCAAGTTGACTAAGTCTGAGGAAAGAGCAAAGAATACAAATGGCACCAATCAATGATCAAAGAGTATATGTATTGCTTCAAGCCAACACTCTACTAAATGTAAAAATGTTTTGGAGCCTTTATATAGAATCTTGAGCATCTATCCATGCCTTTTCTTCTTGAATTCAAATTCAAAATTAGGCAAGTTTGTTATTCTAGATTGATTGGAATCATTTCCTACAATCTAGCAAAAGAGAAAGTTGAAGTCATATCTACCCCTTGATTGATTTATTGATTGAGAATCAATCCCAACCACTTCTAAGGCATGAATTTTAAACCTTTTACTTCTCCTTTTTACAAAGGTAAATGCTTTGCAACTTTACATAAGAAAGTGATTATATGTGATTAACACTCAATACAATAAATGAATGCAAATAAAACTCTACAAAGAGTATATATGGCATCATTCAAATCATGGATTTGATGAAGACCATTTCCACCTCAAGCATAATGGAAGCTTGATGTTCCAACATGTAATACATATATAGATACATACACATCATGCAAACACACATAGATATATATAAAACACACATGTAGATACATACACATTACACACATGCATACATACACACATGTATACATATACATGCATACATAGTTCTAAACACACTTGCATATATCAAACACATGTACATGCAAACATACACGTGAAAAACATATGTGCGCTTACTGACACATGAATACACACACACATACACACACACACACACACACACACATATATATATATATATATATATATATATATATATATATATATATATATATATATATATATATATATATATATATATATATATATATATATATATATATATATATATATATATATATATATATATATATAGAAGAATATATATTCATCTCTATGGTGGGATTCATTTTGTATTCCAGACAATAGAGGGGGATATATGTTGTAATCTAGTCATGTGTTTGGTAAATACATCAATATAGTCTCATCTTCATTATCTTTATTGATTTCTATTATTTCTTCTATTGTTAAATGTATGTTCTCATTAATGACTATTGAGAGTAGCCAAGGAGATCCAGGTAGCATGAGGAGACATGGGATCATGAGACAAAATAGTCAAAGAGAGTCAAGATAGAGCGAACGCCAAGCAGGAATGAGTAGACAAGGTAGTCAACAAAGATCGGGCAACTAAACCTATCAAATTTCCAAAATCCATACTTCTTGTAGGATAATGATTTAATTGCTACACATCATTGTTCATTCCTTTTTTTATCATCCCAACTCGATTTCTTCAAGTCGATGAGTCCTTGATGTTGGAAGAGATGGATGGATACCTCAAGGAAGTGAGGTGGTACTGCTAAAACCTGCTTTATACCTACCCTAAATCACTTCATAGTTTGATAGTAGGCCCTTTTACCTTGAAAATAACACCAAGAAAGTACCTATGTACTTTGGAGTAGATGCTTGGCTAATCTTGTGCAGGAAGAAAAATGGGCGTTTACTACTGTTTGTAGTTTTGACCCATCTTCTCATGAGCAGTGCATGTCTGCAATAGACTCAGATGTTTGCATCAAATTGCTATTCTATGGCTGCATCTAGTCTCTATGATGAGAATGAGCCTCTTTCGTTTGATGCAGCACAAAATTCAGAAAATTGGATGGCTGCTATGCAATCTGAAAATGATGCTATAATGAAGAATGGTACTTGGTCTTTATGTGACTTGCCTCTTGGAAAGAAGGCCATTGGCACTAAGTGGGTATACAAGCTGAAGCATAAACGGGATGGTACAGTTGACAGGTATAAGGCTAGGCTTGTTGCAAAGGGTTATGCTCAGGAAAGAGGCATTGATTTTGATGAGACCTTTGTACCTGCATGCCATATGACTACTGTTCGGACCATTTGTGCACCTGCAGCTCATCATGGTTGGAATGTACATCAATTGGACATTAAAACAACATTTTTGAATGGTGACGTGCATGAAGAAGTGTATGTTTTCAACCCCGTGGCTTTATTAAGAAAGGGCATGAAAACCAGATGTGCAGGTTAAAGAAGGCATTATATGGTTTAAAGCAAGTACCACATGCTTGGTATGAGAAGATACATGCCTATCTAATTGCACATGGTTTTGAGAACAGTCCAACTGAAAGCACCTTATATGTTAAGTGTGCTAATGATGTGCTTCTGATCATTGTTGTCTATGTTGATGACATGCTGCTCACTGGTCCTATTGAGAAGCATATTGCTGATTTTTAGGCTGATTTGCATGCCTTATTTGAGATGTCTGATTTGGAGCATTTGCACCACTATTTGGGCATTCAATTTATGCAAGTTGATGGTGGAATGGCTTTGTGTCAAACAAAATATATTGACACATTATTGCAGCATTTTGGCTTTGAAGAATGTAAGCCTATTACTTGATTTACTTATGCATTACTCGGCGAGATATTCAGTTTGTTGTCTCACATATGAGCAGGTTTATGCATTGCCCAGGAGTCAAGCATTGGCAGGCAGTTAAGCGCATCTTTTGCTACTTGAGTGGCACTCGGCTACTTGGGTTGTTTTATCCCAAGGGGGGATCACTACCGCCAAATTTGCATGCTTCTTTTGACTCTGATTGGGCTGGTTGCTATGACACTCGTGTGTCCACTAGTGGCTTTTGCTTCATGCTTGGTAGCTCATGTATATCTTGGTTGAGCAAGAAGTAGCCTATTGTGGCCACTTCTAGTTGTGAGGCTAAATATGGGGCAGCTTTCATGGCTACTGTTGAGTGTGTGTGGCTCAGACGCCTTATGGCTGATTTGGGTGTCGGTCAATCTTATGCCACCACTGATTGAATCTTCCTCTTGCTTGTGAGTAGCCACCTCTTTGAAATCCTCTTCCTCTCTGATTCTCGAAGTTCCTATAGCACTCATCTATTGTGTGATTAGAAAATCCACATATATTGCATGGGGAAGCATTGAAGGGTCTCCCCCTTACTTGCTTACCTCCTCTGCCTCTTCCTCTTGAGTTCCTACCTCTCCCTGCATAGTTAGCTTGAGAAGTAGTTCCTTCATCTTCTACTTTGTTGCTCTTTCCTTTATCTTTAGACTTTCCTTTATCTGTGTATAGGGCAGAAGAATTGTTACCTCTTATTCTCCATTTTTGTTGCGCTTGGCTTCATGGGTAAAGAGTTGTCATATGAGTGTGGTAAGATCTGGGATTTGCATGTCCATATAAAGGTCCATAGCAATTGTGAAAGCTTCCCACTTATCATCTACCTTCATGCCATTGATTATTTGTCTCACTGCTTGCTCCTCTTCAATCTCTTCTCCTATGCTTGGCAATTGATCAGCCACATCTTTTACCTTGGTCACATACTCCGAAACATTCTGCTTGGGTTGCTTCCTTTGAGTAGTAAAATCAATCCACAACGGATTTTTTTCTAGCTTCTGTATTGGAAGAAAACTATGAAGATAATGTATCCCAAGTCTCTTGGGAAGTTTTACAATTCCTAATGTGAGGAAGAAGGAAGTCAAAAATAGATTTAAGTAGATATGACCTTGCGAAAGCATCTTTGGCACACCATGAGTTGAGTCTTTCTAGCTCCTCTCTTGTAGGTTGACCTTTGCTTCTGAATATGGGCACTCCTCATCTCTTGATATGTATCCATAGAGACTCCTTCCTTGTGGATAGGTCTTCATCATCAAGGACCATGCTGGGTAATTATTCTTGTCCAATTTATCAATGACAGAATGGAAACCATCTCCCATTTTACCTTAAATTGCTTTGATACCACTGTTGGAAGAGATGGATGGATACCTCAAGGAAGTGATGTGGTACTACTAAAACTTGTTTTGTACCTGCCCTAAATCACTTCAAAGTTTGATAGTAGGCCCTTTTAGCTTGAAGATAACACCAAGAAAGTACCTATGTACTTTGGAGTAGATTCTTGAAACAATTAAACCAAAACAGACTACTTCATAAGTTACAAGTGTCAAAAAACTTGCTATTATGGTCTAGACACCTGCTAGTTCTTTTGCTGAGTGCTCACAATATAGTTGCAATTGGTTAAATTCCTTTTGAGGGAATTTAATTAGCTTAGATATCTAGTTATTAGAAGTGGAATAATCTAAGATAATAGACTATTCTCTGAGAAATCAATTTAGCAATCCAAAGGTTACCCCCGATATTTTAGGGACTGAATAGTAGATGACTAGTGAGCCGTTCGATGCTGATTTCTCTCAAATGGCTAAAGCAAATATCTTGAAATTTTGAGAGCATAAAATAGACTTCAAGCGGGTTCCAATAAGCTATGGAGCATGCAAAATGGTTGTGAAATCACGGAGATATGATCAAGCAAAGCTCACTATTATGAGTAGTCATAACAGAGAAGTAGGTAGAGATGAACAATGAAGTATATGTATTATAGCACATGATTTACAAGATCATTGGCATTGAAATGATGCACAATGATAGTAGGATGAGTGAGCTATGGTCTAAGATACTCAAACTCTACAAAGGATCAGTGAAAGAGCTCTAAGATAAGGCAACAAGGCTGCGAGATTTACAAGCCTTTTTATAAGTGTTTTTTCATCTCAAGTTTAAATTTGAATTTCAAACTTGGTTCCACCTAAAAGTGCTTCCTCCAAATTAGGAGTTATTCCATGAGATGTAGCTCATAGCTAATATGCTTCCTACCTCCATGATATTCAAGCCTTTATAATATTATCTCAAGGTTAAAACCTTTTACAATGGTGAATGATCAAAAAACGTTACAAGCTAGGATTCATATGGTCCATCAAATGGTTTCTCATATTTTCTTCCATGCCTAGGCAAATGTGAAGGCTTGGAAATTTGCACCAACACTTGAGCTTGGGGAGTACTAGGATTACCTATGTATCAAATTTTGTATTTTTGTGAGTTCATTTGAGCCTCCCAATAGGCATAGGAACTTATTTTTTAACTAGGCCGAATTCTAGGTTTGGAGAGGGCCAAAGCTAGTGAAAAACTATAAAAAGACCTAGAAAGCTCATTTTTGACAAGCATTCTTTTGGGAATTGAAGTAAGAAAAAGACTTTGTAACCATACTTGTTGCAAATCAAACATTCCATTACTCCATCTCTTCGTCTTGACATATGTACATGTGTGTGCATGTTGCTATGCTTCTCACTCACAAACTTGTATTCTCACTAGCTCATGGTTGTCATACCACCCTCATATCATCCTGGATTGATAATTATGAGGTGGATATCCTCATGTTGAGGCTAGGGTGACACTAAATTTGGCATGGTTGCCAAGGAACGAGCTTCGAGGACTAGCATGTGATGGTAAGACATAGAGGTTTGATGTTGGAATGGTATGAATTAGGTAATCTCTTTATTTTTCTTAGTTTTTAGATCATCATCACCTTCCTCGCCATCTCCCACCTCCATCTCCTTCTTCGCTAAAATTTTATCTTTTGACCATATTCCCATATCTGCCTCACCTTCCCTCATTTCACTTGTGTGTGTGTGTGAGAGAGAGAGAGAGAGGGAGAGTGAATTTGTGTGCATTGCTTTTGCATGTTTCTTGAGCTTCCTTGTAGGTATTGACATCAACAGTAGTTGCACCAACTCTAGGAGGTATAGAAATTCTATGCACAGGCCCCAAGGCATGCTCTCTGTCAATTGCGATAGACAAAAACAATTATATTTTGGTAAAATCAAGTGCTCGACTATAGTGTGGGCACCTTGCACATCACATAAACATATATTTTTTAGAAAAGGGGTGTTTTTTTCTATGAATCATGACAAACATCTCTATCCATCATGATAGACAAGTGTCCATCATGTGACAAATAATGGATGGCAGATGATAGACCATGTGTCCATCGTGATGGACACTCTATCCATCATGATAAATAGTGTCATATGATTTATATGGGATTTTGTTAGAGAATGCCACATGGCATTTCTATGACTACTCGACCTTGGTAGTGAGAGGAAAAGGGAGACGCTCGGCGGTTGGGAGGAAAGATCGAAAGCAATTCTCTGTGTGTGAGTGGCATAGCAAAGCGGACGAAGCAAAAGGATTTTGTCATAGTGGTATCAGAGCTGAAGGTCGCCCACGCGATTGCGTTACGTGGGAATTGAACCCGCGTCACCTGGAAGAGAGGATGGTCTATACAAGAGGCCATTCCTCCATGGCGATCTCATAGACTTCTGCGAACCTATAGATAATACTGTAGAAGGCCGTCCGTGAGCAGATGTACAAAAGGAGATCGACAACTTCATCATAGCGGATGCCATTGGTATTCGATCTCATAACGCTTTGCTATGGAGCTTCTCCTCGTAACCAGTGGTAACCAGATAAACAGAAGTACTTGAGCAAGGAGTGAACATGCATAAAGGATGAGCTTCCCTTGCCGTTTTGCTTCATCGGATGCCCGCACATGGATGTGAGAAGGATGAGAAGATCATCAAAGCAACAAGGTGCAATCAAAAGTGATACCTCCCTCTACGTGAATTAGCAAGGAGTTATAAGCTCACGCTCCAGGTTTGAATGCTTTGAAATTTCTGTAAGAATTTCCATTTTTGAGAATGATAACGAAGCATTAGGGGGCCAAGATTTTGGAGGAAAATCGTGTACGGAGAGTATGAGATATGTACTCTCACCTAGAGTAAAGGATTCCCCCAAAATACAAGAAATGGTAAGCTTTAGGCACCTCCAGAGTAGCCTATTTTTATGATTTTTACATAAATTTCAGGAGCTATTTTGGATAAATAGCCATTTTGGGAAGGCAAAAAGAGGAGGTATTTTTCATAGTTTTATGGAAAAAACCATGCACACCTATAGTCTAGCATATTGACTTCCATGCAAGATCAAGAAATCCAAAAGATACCTCAGTTTGATGGGAGTTTGAAGCTCCACAAAACCCCCTTCCATCACAGTTTGAGAAAAATTTCAGCACCTGAATCTAATAAAATCCCATTTTGGAAGAGGGAAAAATAGGTGCAATAGCTATGGATGGATGGGAAAAAGTATATATACTGAGATTATGTTGTATGGACTTCTTACGCGAATCATTAGATTCATCAAAATGATAAGTTACGGAGGAATTTTACTTCCTCAAAAACCCCCTTCCGGCACTTTTTGGAAAAAAATCAAATGTTAAATTTAGTCCAACTCCACTTCTGGGAGTAGGAATAAAGACCATTTAAGAGGCTTCCCATGGATTATTGTATATAATCCAAGATAAATCCACATTTAGAGTGGATTAGAAGCTTGCTAAGAGCTCCCATTTAAGTTTTTACATGAAAGTAAAAATCTTGATTTAGGCCTCTTTTGGGGAGCGAATTAGCATGCACGAAGGGAGGATTTGGAAAGGTGAAACTAGGCCTAGGCATCTTCATATACCACTCTCTGAGATTATGGAGAGAATTTTAGGATTTGCATGATGGAAGAATGCTTTTGGGCATCCCAAAAATCACATTTTCACACTTTTTCCAGCCCCTCCAACAGTCCACTAGTTTTACATGTCCCACTTGGAATGGCCATATCTTGGGCTAGGAAACTCCAAATTGGACGTGCTACGGCTCGTTTCAAAGAGCACAAGATCTACTTTTAGTTTATGAGAAAAAAATTTTGGAAAGTAAAAATTTTTGCAGGTATGAACAGGTCTGCAAAGTCTGAGCAGTTTTTGGCGACTACCTTCCGGGAGCCATATTTTTCAAATCGGGAAGGCGATTTGAGTAATTTCACTTAGACCTATTTGCACATGCTTTATATTTCAGTTTATGAAAATTTGCAGGTCCTAAAGTGGTTTTTGCAGGTCTAAAGAAGGATTACTAATGCATTTTTGAGCTAAATTTGCATTATTTTTGTAATCACCTAACCATGCTTTATGTTTTGAGGAGTGCTCCGATATTTTCGGACACTTCAAAGTGTATGTTAGGACCTGAGGAGGAAGGTGCAGAGGTCTTGAAGCTTGTCGAGAACGATTGGATGCATGCAATTCCAAAATCAGACTACTCAGGGACGTATATTTTATGCTTTCTGGCATTTTATCTATGTTATGGCATGTTCTGTATCTACATGCATGAATGGGATTGCATACATCAAGTGTTGATCATTGTTTAAGCTCTTAAAGTATGGATCAACATGCAGGAAGTATACACTTTTGATTGTTTGCAGGAAACAGGATTGCAGAAACTATATGGTTAGGCAACACAGAGAATGGTTGCCAACATTTGTTTTTATGTTTTTGCAGGTCATGGAATCCACATATAAGTTTATGGTGTGCATGCCATGGGCCTGTCAAGCCCTATGTTATTGGGTGGCCTATGTGCCACTGAGCTATGGTTTAAATTTTTTGGGATTCCATTTCCTGGGGAAATGCCGTCCAAAAATTTCCCACCACATGGCGTTATATACGCACTTGCCTTAAGGTAAGAATGATATGGCATGGTAACATGCCTGTTCTGCAAACGTCAATAAGGTATACACATGCTTCTACGCATGTATTTGATGGACTTAGGACCATCATAGTAGTATACATAAGGCAACTTCAGTAGTAACAGGATCCCTACACATAATCCTTATGGATTTAGACCATAGTATTGCTAACGGAAGGAGCTACACCTTCACCATTAGTAATGTGCACAAGCAATCCTATAGGTTCAGGAAGTTGCATTCAGGCACGGGAGATGCATTTTTTATAATCTCCAAGTTAGTGAAGATTTATTTATCTTCACAAGAGTCTCACATGATGTATAAGAGACTTTGTGGTATTATTAAAAATACCCAAAGAGTGACTAGTTTCACTCTTGCACATCACTTGAGCGAGTAGTGAAGCATTTCTGCTACACTACTAAGGAAACCAATAAGATGGGATCACAGAGATGGGTTTCATGAGTAGCATCGACGGGTGTGTATGTGATTCGAGTGATGGTTAGGAAGGCCATAGGCATGGCACGAGCTCTATGATATAGAGCATAGATCCCTTAGTCAGGAACAGTTGGGGTACCCAATATATATATATGTATATCGGGATCTACAGAGAGGTACTTAGACTCAGTCTTTGTACCTAGGAACAAGTTGGTTTGGAACAGAAAGGGATATCCATTGTCACACATTGACTAGAACCAAACTAACTAGTTTGAGGACATGGGACTCATTTGAGTCCACCGATATGAGTTGAGGACATGGGATTCATTAGAGTCCACCTATATATTCCATTATATATATATGGAATATATATTTGGTTTAGTGTAGGTATGAAACCATGGATTGGAAGAAGGTTCCACTGGTATGGGACGGTGGAAACGACTTCCCATTGAGCACTCTTCTTCTATGGCCAGGGAGAAAAGGACTCATCATTCATGGCGTCATGTCTCACTAAACTAGAGGAGAGCTCTTAGTAGACATCTCCTTAGGATTGGGAGTTATCCTTCATAGTTTAGGGAAGATATATTCTTCCAGTAGAGAATGTGATAGGTGATTTTATCACCATTGGTATCACACACTCATTTTTCAGTTTTTCAGGAAGGATAATTCCATCAGTTTGATTCGATCGTATAGATCCATGCACAGAGTATGGTTGGCAGAGATAGTTCTTCACTATGGATACACATATGTTTACGGTATCATGTCACATCATTGCTGACCATTTTAGTAGAGGAGATCTTCATACACCTTCATTAGTTAGCGGAGATCTGTTCTCCATCTTCATAGGAATATGTGATGAGGGATTATGCATTAGTTATGGAAGAGAGGACTAAATAAATTCATGAATCTCTCTTTTAAGGAAAGGAGAAAGTGGGAATCAGCTCAGAGATCCATGAGAGATCTCACTTTAGCTCAGAATGGTCTCACTTTAGCTCCTGCTCTTTGAGAGAGAAAAAAGGAAAGGAAAACATGATTTCTTCATAGGAGAAGAACAGAGTATGTTTTCCTTTAGATAGAAGAGGTGTTTTGAAAACATCTCTTAGTCTATATTTCAGAAGGAATTCATTTCCTCTACTTTTCAATGTAATTTTCCTTCATATGGGAGTATGATTCTCCACTATTTTGGAAGGAAAAACATGGAGAACTTATATGCATGTTCTCAGTCATGGATGAGTAGAGGTAACAGATTCAAAAGAATCTCTTTCAAAGGGAAAGGGAAAGTGGAATACATTCCACTACCAGAGCTCTTTTCCTTAGAGGAGATTATAGAGAGAGAGAGAGAGTTTTACTTTCTCATTTCGGTTGTCTAGATAGTAGTGGCACTCTTCTATCAAAGGCAAGAGGGAGATCAGTTAATCATGATGGTTAGATTGAGTCTCATTTGTAAACTCTAGAGAGAAACAATTATGCTATTTTTAGTGATGGTCTTTGACTAGATGAGATAATCTAGTTATTGACATTAGTTAGACTGAGAGTAGATTGATGATACTTCTCTTTAGGGTTTCTAGGAGATAGAGATATATCTAACCTATTAGGGTACCAAACTCTTAGTTGGTGTTACATCATGAGAATGGATGAGTAAACATCAGTTAGGAGGATGGGTACTTAGGGATTATCTGAATCTCAAAACAGAATGTTTTTTGCATTCAAATGGCAAACTATAAGGGAAGACAATATTTTAGAGTTTGCACTAGTGCCAATAGATGCTCTTCCAATAGAACCTAGTCCAATGGTAAAGGATGACAAACCACAGATTTCTCGGTTGGTGAAATGTAGAGATTGCAGTTTACTACCAAGAAATTCTTATATATGAGCTAGATGATGGAATTGCATAGTTCACAAGGTAGTTTAGACAAAACTACTACTTGTGATTACACTCAAGGTTAGTGTTGGCATACAAAGCAATAAAGGAGTCATGCACAATATGGCAACAAGGCCAGATCATTTTTTCCCATAGATTATGTACAACCCAAGTGATTTTAATCACTACACAAACATTGTAAATCCCGTTTTTGGTAGATTAGACTCCATTTTGTGCAAGCCGAGGAGTCCTCGAGCTTGAGGAGTATTAGAAGTACCATCGTACCAAATTTCATAATTTTTAGACTTCGTTTGAGCCCTCAAATAAGCCCTGGAACCTAATTTTTAACTAGGCCGGACACTAGGTCTGGACAGGGCCAAAAGCTAGTCAAAAACTATAAAAAGAGCTAGAGAGCTCATTTTTGAGGTTAGATTGTAATTGAAACGAACCTGTAAGAGTTTTTGAAAGTATTCTAAAGAACTCCATTGATTCTCTCTCTTTGTCTTGCTGTGTGTGCGCGTGTGTGTGTATGTGTGTGCATGCTTGTGTGCTTCTCACTCACGCACTTGTGCCGCCACTTGCTCGAGGTCTTCATACCATCCTCACGTCTTCCCGGATTGACATTAAAGGAGGTGCTACTCATCATCGAGCTACACCAAATTTTGGCGCCGTTGCCGGGGATCGAGCTTTGAGGACGAGCGTGTGATGGTAAGACGTAGAGTTGACGCGTTGGAGTTGTAGGTATTTTCTTCACTCTCATCGATTTTCTTTTACTTTCCTCACCATCATCATCATCACCATCTCCCACGTCCATCTCCATCATCGCGAAAATTTCAGTTTTTTGACTATATCCCCACCTCCACCTCATTTCCCTCATTTCACTTGTGAGAGAGAGCGAGAGAGCGAACTTGCATGTGCTGTTTTTGCATGTTTTCTGAGCTATTTTGCAGGTTTTTTGCTGTACCATCATCCCCAGCAGTGTGCGCAGGTACGACAGGCTCTGCACAGGTCCCGGGACGACAGCCTCTGTCTATCGCGACAGACAGAAAATCTTAACATTTTGTGAATGCATGTTTATCATTGTAACCTACACCTTGAGGGCACTCTAGATCACTAGAAGTTTTTCAAAAATTTGCATTTTTTCAGTCTATCGCGACAGACACTGTCTATCGCGACAAATACCGTCTATCGCGACAGATACCGTCTATCGCGACAGACACCGTCTATCGCGACAGACAGAAATCCGCGACAGATACCGTCTATCGCGACAGACACCGTCTATCGCGACAGACCGAATTTCGTGACAGATACCGTCTATCGCGACAGACACCGTCTATCGCGACAGACAGAAATCCGCGACAGATACCGTCTATCGCGACAGACACAGTCTATCGCGACAGACAGAAATCCGCGACAAATACCGTCTATCGCGACAAACACCGTCTATCGCGACAGACCGAATTTCACGACAGATACCGTCTATCGCGACAGACACCGTCTATCGCGACAGACAGAAATCCGCGACAGATACCGTCTATCGCGACAGACACCGTCTATCGCGACAGACCGAATTTCACGACAGACAGCGTCTATCGCGACAGACACCGTCTATCGCGACAGACAGAAATCCACGACAGACACCGTCTATCGCGACAGACAGAAATCCACGATAGACACTGTCTATCGCGACAGACACCGTCTATCGCGACAGACAGCCCCCACGATAGATTGTGTCTATCGCGACAGACACCGTCTATCGCGATAGACAGGCATTTTCGGCAAAAAATTAAGGAGTGAATTTTTGGAAATTTAGGCTAAATTTTGGGCATATTTGCACTTTCATGTACTCATCTACTTACAAAGGCCTTAGAAAATGCATTAAAACCCCCGAAAGGTTCTGTTTGTCTAGTTAACCCCCTAAACCCTGAACGGTCATAACTTTTTCATACGAAATCCATTTTCTGAGCTCTAGGGCTTGTCGGAAAGCTCGTGACATATACTACACGCCCTCAACTGTTTTTTATAAGAATAACGCGTTGATTTTCAGATAGGATATTTGGAAGTTGACACACTGAGGGGTAGGAACACCAAGGGAGCTCTAGAGTAAATTTCTAACAATGCAAAAGGGGGAACAAGGGTCATTAAAAAAGTGTCTGAAATAAATTGTCTGTCAATTGAAAGGTCTACTTAGAGCTAATCTTGGGATTTATGCAGGCCTATTGAGAAGCAATTGAGAGTATCCAAGCAAGGGTGTGGCACACGCTTGAGAATCAACTTCTCCAGCACTAAAGAGCAAGGTTCGGCAAGAAAGGTCGGAATATTCTCAACTCCTCTTCGTCAATTCCTAGCCTAGGCTAAGAGCGATTAGAAGTAGGAGTAAGTCAGGGCGACGATAGGCCACTATCAAGTTGAAGACTACCTAAAAACTCAAGTTCAAGCTAAAAACTTAATCTCTGTACTGTCGACAACATAAAGGAAAGAACCTAACGTGGAACGATCAACCGGAAAGTACGAAGAACATTCAAGTATTCCTGACGACGTAATAGCAGACAAGACTTTAAACACGAGGAATAACTAAAAAGAATCAAGTGACTGGTACCAATTGATCGGCAACGAGGTTGTACTCTGGGCAAAAATTTGGGCTAATCAGTTAGGCATATGAACCTTAGATCAGGACGACACCTAGTAAGAGAGAGACAAAGCCTTAGGTCTTCAGAGGCTAGTATCAACCACACTGCTAGGTCCTGGGCCCAGCAGTTGAGCCACCACTCGAACTACCCTTGCTCTGAGACCAGTGAGTCAGAGATGTCTCAAGGCATGGACAAACCTACGGGAAGTTCAGGAGTGCCCTACTTGTACAGGGTAGAAGGCCCTTACAAAACACAGTTGGAGTACCTGAGGACCAACCGATTAGGTGCTAGCATCTATGAGGACGGCTTAGGAAGATCTGTGGTCCAGATTAAAAACCCTGATCAATCCATTGGACTAGAACACCCAGCTGTCAAGTTTGAAAATGGTGCATACCTGGACAAAGAAGGAACTATATATGTAGTCACTAGTCATCCTGATAGGACAGATGACTTTGGGAATGTAATCTCAGAAGCGGACTTAGGTGACCTGGAACAAGGGAACATGGGTGCGGAACCTAGAACCCCTCGAGGTAAATCAGTTCTCACTAGGATTATCACGCCTGAGTGGATCCCCCAAGATAACAAGTGCATAGATTTGCTTCTCAATCGAGAAACGGACGAAGCCTTCTGGAGGTATAAACCGGATCACCCAACTGACATAGGAACAATCATGATCTATGAGTTTAAGGATCCAGATAGCCCAGGTAGAGTGACCTACTTAGACCACACGTCAGAGAGGATTTTTGTGGTGACAGAAAATGATAGGCATGCTTACACTTGGAAGGGCGAATTCATTTTCCCCCAACCAAGATCAAATGTAGCCTATGGTCACCCTGGAGCTGGAACATCCCAGGCTCATGGTATGCAAAGAGACAGAAGTAAAGATAGACCAGAGGTAAGTTTTGCCAATCTAGTGGGCAGAGAAAGAACGAGAACGGAGACGAATAGGGTAGAACCTGAGATGCATAGAGCCCACAGGAACCAAAGAAATGTAGATGGATTCCCTCTGCCGAGGCCTAGAGAGCACACAAGAACTTTGAGACCCACCCAGCTAGTTAAGTCCATGAAGAATTACTTTGACGGCACGGGAGATCCCTATGATCATGTGGCAGAGTTCAAGCAAGTCTTGAGAGCTGAACAAGTGGAGGATCTGTTCACGCAGTACAATGCCTTCGGTCTAACCCTTAGGAACACAGCACTTACGTGGTTTCAGCCATTAGATGAACGCCAGTTCAGGAGCATAGATCAACTCCTAGAGGCATTCATTATAGAGTTCTCTAAGAGCGGCATAAGACACAACACCTCCTCACTGATTCACAGCTTCAAGCAAACCCCTCAAGAGACTGTGAGACTTGCAGGAAGAAGATTTAGACAATATCTTGAAAGGTGCCCTATTTCGGAGCTACCCACATCTGCTAAACAAGTAGCCTTATTTCTTGACGGATTGCTGAGCCCAAAATTGAGATCCTATGTGTATCTGAAAGACCCTAGGACTATAGAAGAATGTGTACGTATGTGCATTGACATTGAAGATAACCTAGGAGAAGAGCTAGAGTTGTCCAAAATTTACAAAGATTCAGATAGTGCATCTAGTCAATCTTCCACACAAGCCACATCAATTGAAGAACTTGCCGAAAAAGTAGCTCAGAAACTAGGTGTAACTAGCAAACAAATCCCAAGGTTTGCCCCTGTGAAAAGGTGCTATACATGCGGTGGTGACCATATGGCGAACGTCTGTCCCATTATGGCTCAACCCCAAGTAAACCCTAGTAGCCAGTACTGCACCATAGAACGGAGATACACCAATCACACCGCACAAGACTGCCCATACAACAAGCAGGCAGTTAGGCAACCCTATCCGCAACCCTACCAACAAGGCAGATACCAGAACCAAAATCCACCACCACAATATGCTAGACCCCAACAAACCTACCAACCACAGTATCAGGCCCAACAAAGGCCTCAGCCTGTGCTAGCACAACAACCCCCTGCCCCAGCTAATGTGATTCCGGTAAAGTATACTGCTGCAGAAGAGAACCTGAATAGAGCTATAGTCCCTGTAACATCCTTGATCTCTGAAAATGACCCAAGTGACCATAGCTTTGATTCTACCCATGTGGATAGCCCCCAGGCTTACTACATGCAGTCCCCAGAACATGGAGAGTCCTACTATGGTGAAGAGTCGAACGAACCTAGTTGGGCGTCAGATTACACGAACATCATGTATACAAACCCCAACCCTAGACCTCAACCTAGGCAAGTACGACCACCATTTCCTAGAGGACCGTGCTACAAATGCCAAGGAGATCACCTCATTCGTGATTGTCCCTTGCCTCCACCTACGCAACCCCAGTCGGTGACGATCCAAGGCTTCTGCCAAGATTGCGGAAAAGAGCATCTCTTACGAGATTGCCCAAAGAACCCCAATAGCATGCCAAAAATCACCCCTATCAACGTTGTTGGGTTAGTGGTAGACTCCTCAGGAAGCATCACTTCCACTGCACCAGTACAGGTAGTCACTAGGGCTCAGGCATTGCAGCAAAACCAAGGGGTAGGCCAGGAAAAGAGCCTAGATGCTAGCGATACTGAGAGCCAAAATAAAAAGAGAACAAGAGCTTGGAAAGATAGCCGCGAACGCATGAAAAGGCAATGGGCAAAGAAGATGAGTGAACTTGAGGAAAGTCTACGAGAAACCAAGGCTAAAATCATAGAGATCACGTCTCAACCGCACTCTCACACATTCCCACCGCTACCATCCCCATCACCCTCCATCCCTTCACCCTCTAAGACAGCCCACGCAACCCACCCACCACCACAAACAGGATCAGTATTAGCTGATCCCACTCCCAAAGACATAGACATGATGCTTAAGGCATATCAGGCCAGAATCCAAGAAGGGCCAAACGTCACGGATCATGACAAGTGCTATCCTAGAGCTGACCTAGAGATAGAAAGAACCAAACTATGCGCGAAAATGGTCGCATTGGCTCAGACTATGTTTGAAGCCAGTCGCCTTTTCAATTACTCAGGCTCAGCCAAAACGCAATTACACTTGGATGGATTCCTAGAGAAGTTAGAGAGGATAATTGCAAGATCTGACAAGGAAGAAAAAAATCAAGACCAAGAAAAAGCAAGCAAAAACAGGAATCATTCCCAATCAGAAGTGTATGTGGCCAATGCCCCTAAACCGGACAACTTCCCCTCCTTAGAAAGAATAGAGAGGCCAATAGCACAGCCAGAAAAGGAACCTAACCCTCAAAGAAAGGAAAGGGCAAGAGAACGGGTAAGCCAGCCTCTTCAGGAAGCCGGTGGGCCTCCTCAAGAAGCTTATCTTCCCCCCCAAAAGGCAGATGAGCCTCCCTCGAAAGCTCAAGTACCTCCACAGGTTGCCTACATTCCTTCTCAGGGAATGTGTGAGCCTGTTCGGAAAAGTAATAGAATAAGTAATCCTCCCCAAGAAGCTTGTGCTCCAGCCATTTGCGAGAACGAGGAGAGAGTCAACAATAGAATCAGCCCTCCTTCACAGGTTGCTTATGCGCCCAATTCTACGGAGCTAGACACTTCTTCTTCTATGAATCGGTTTGCACCAGACTTCCTACGAGAGATTCAAGAAGACAAATGGGATAACGAAAGCGAGGTCGCCCCTCCTTTTGAACTTGTGGACGATGCACACGACCAATTCCCACAAGACATCCCATCTATTTACGGGGAGCATGAGAGTGTTCAGTCTCACGAGAGATTAGACTGTGAGTCGAATTCCATACAAGAGCTACCCCACTTCACAGGCCCATGGGAAGCAAAGTCCACATGTATGAGAGCACCCACAGTCATGGTAAGGAACGACGACTCAGTCATTCCTAGGAACACAGAGGTAGTGAAGAACACTAATGTGCAGTGTAATCTCAAGTTAGAAGAGCTACTCAAGGTTAGACCTGAATTATGGAAACATGTAGCCAAACAAGTACCAGAGATAGCAAAACCTCGTTCCCAGGTAGGATCCCATAGGACAGTGCCAGAAATTCCCTTGGATAAGATAGGGGATATGTGTGAAGGCGAAGAAGGGAACACCTATCTTCCCATCACCTACCAAGAGTACACCACCAAGGCAATTTTAGACTCAGGTGCAGGAGTTGCAATTGCCACTACTTCCCTTTGGAAGCGTTGGGGCAAGCCAGCACTCAGGCCAACAAGAATGAAATTGCAGATGGCCGATGGTCATATTGAGAGACCCTTAGGATTGCTGGAAGGGATAACTCTCACCACTTGTGGTGTTGAGTTTGAGCATAGCTTTGCTATATGTGACTTCAGCAAAAATCATGCTTATGAGATGATTTTAGGAAGACCATTTATGCGACAGTTGCAAGTGGTACAGGATTGGGGAACCAACTCCTTGTATTTGCAACACTTGGGCGTTACAACCAAAGTCAATCTCAAGGACTATTCTCATAGAGATGTCCCTCCTATCCAGTGGAATCCCATCCATAGAGCCAAAGATGATACAGAATCTGTGCATTCCCTAGAATCTGGATCCTCATGGATGCATGAAGACACTCACTTATGGATGTGCAAGGTAGCAGTAGAAGAAGAGAAGAGAGAGAAAGCCAGAGAGGTAGGTGCGAAAGAAACCCATAGATCAATCCAAGACCCAGCCTATGCACCTGTAGTTTTTCCAGACGAAGAATTTGAACCTCACGGTTGGGCAGAAATCTTAGCAACAATGGACGTAGCCATCAACGAAGAACAATGGACACCTCACTGTGATGAGGATGGTTATGATATTTCAGTCTTCTCCATAGAGCCAATCATGGGAGAGGCAGTTCTAGAAGAATGCGAACCTAGCCCTGATGCATTTGAGGATGCAAGTGACTCCGATCTAGAGTCAATCATTATGGACCCACCATTTGCATCAGATGAAGAATACTTCCATGAAGTAGAATTTCAACCCCAGAGGCATGGAGAGGTTACAACTAATGTAAGATTAACAACACATGTGACCCCGAAGGAAGAAGGAAAGAAACGAAAAAAGAGAGAAGCCTCACCAGAAGAGGAAGAATCTTTGTTTGAGGTCCCCGAAAATTTTAAGAAGTATGAGATAGATGACAGGAGAGTCATGATAAGAATGCCTAAACGAGAGGCACAATCAGGACAGGCCTATGATAACAAAGAAACTACTAAGAAAATAGTAGTGGCCATAGAAGAAGGAGAGGAGAGATGCACGTATATAGGCCATGACTTGACAGAAGAAGAAGAGCAAGAGTTGATTGCCTTGCTAAGAGAATACAGAGATGTATTCGCTTGGAGTTACAAGGATTTGAAAGGTGTTGACCCTGACATATGCTCACACACCATTCCCATGACTTCAGATGCTAAACCCTCTAAGCAAAAGCCTTATACATATAATGATAATTACGCTGCTAAGATCAAGGAAGAGATAGATAGACTGGTTGAAGCTGGATTTATCTACGAAATTGAGCACACCGAATGGGTATCCCCCATCGTAGTGGTGCCCAAGAAGAATGGCAAGCTGCGTGTGTGCATTAACTTGAAAAAGGTTAATGCCGCCACGATTCGAGATAACTATCCGCTTCCCATCACAGAGCATCTCTTAGAAAGAGTGGCAGGCAAGGAAGTGTACAGCTTCCTTGATGGATTTTCGGGCTACAATCAAGTAGCCATAGCTCCAGAGGATCAGCATAAGACAGCCTTTGCCACAGAATGGGGCATTTTTGCTTTTAGAGTAATGCCATTTGGGCTTACCAACGCACCAGCTACCTTCCAGAGACTGATGTGCCATGTGTTTAAGGAGTTCCTAAGGAAGAGTTTAGAAGTCTATGTTGATGATCTTTGTGCTCATTCCAACGTTAGGCAAACCCATATTCCTGAACTCAGACAAATCTTTGACAAATGTAGAGAATATCAAGTCTGCCTAAACCCAGAAAAGTGCGTTTTTATGGTTAGGCAAGGCAAGATTCTAGGACACATAGTGTCAAAGAATGGCATATCTACCGATGAAGAAAAAGTGAGAGCCATAGCAGAGCTACCTAGGCCAAAGAATGTCAAGGAAGTACAAGCTTTCATGGGGCATTGTGGTTATTATCGACGATTTATACACATGTATGCTGTCATTACAAAGCCCATGTACGGACTTCTGACAAACTTTGAGTGGACGGATGAATGTGAGAATTCCTTCCAAGAGCTTAAACGAAGATTGTGTTCAGCACCAATCTTGACCACACCAGATTGGAATAAGCCATTCCATGTTCACGTGGATGCATCCAATTATGCTATTGGATGTGTGCTCGCACAACCTACTGGTGAAGGTAATATGGATCTTCCAATTGCCTATGCCAGTAGACAATTGAATGCGGCTGAACGGAATTACACCACTACAGAGCGCGAAGGATTAGGCATGGTTTATGCAGTCAAAAAATTTAGACACTATTTGCTTGCAAATAAGTTTAAATTTTTTACTGATCATCAGGCATTGTTGTACCTAGTAAACAAGCCATGCAATACAGGTAGATTAGTAAGATGGTTTCTCTTGCTAATGGAATACGAATTTGAGGTTGTGGTAAGGAAAGGTAGGACTCATTTGAGAGCCGATCATCTCTCTAGGCTCACATCGGGAGAAGCCCCACAAGGAGTGTCAGATGACCTTCCTGATGCTTACTTGTTTAATTTGGAAGTTATACCGCAGTGGGCCAAGCCAATAGTACCAGTATTGACATACGGGCCTAATCATCCAGTGGTGAACACACGGAATAGAGAGATCGTAAAAGCCCAAAAGTATACCATATCATGGCAGGAAGCATGTACAAGCACACAGATCAAGGGATCTTGGCTTGTTGCGTAGAAGAGGATGAGTACGCTAAATGGTTGCAATTAGCACATGTAGGTGCGTTAGAGCAACACCATTCAAAGCAAAGAACTTTGCAGACTCTAAAGAGATTCGGAGTGCATTGGCCAACTATGGAAGCTGATGTCCAAAAGTTGTGCAAGGAATGCCCAATCTGTTGCACTAAACCACCAGTGGAACATGCCACTCTTTATCAAGTATCCATTGTGCCAGATTGGAGTGAACCTCTAGTATCATTCTTGAGAACAAACACATTCCCTCCAGACATGACTCTAGCTAGGAAAAGGAGTTTAGAACAAGAAGCCCAGGATTACTCACTCATCGGTAATAATCTATATAAGCGCGGTAAAGATGGTTACCTGAGACTATGTGTCCACGAAAGTGAATATCTGAAGATCTTGGAAACTGCTCACCAAGGTGTAGCAGGAGGACACTTTGGACCAGATCGGGTAATCAAGGCGATACTATTTGCGGGCTTCTGGTGGCCTACCCTTCACATGGATGCACATACCTATGTGAAACGGTGTGATGTCTGTCAAAGGACTCAGTATCCTATACGCAAAGATGAGATGCCACTGAAACCTATGATGAGTGGACGTGCATTCTCTAAGTGGGGAATAGACTTCGTAGGTCCTATTAATCCCCCAGCTAAGGATTCTCATGCGGAATACATCATTGTGGCAACAGATTATCTCACCAAGTGGGTAGAGGTAAAAGCTACAACCAAGAACGATGCTCAAACAACTGCCAAATTCTTGTTTGAGAATGTATTCACGAGATATGGACTACCTATAGAGCTTGTAAGTGATAGAGGCACTCACTTCTTGAATGAAGTTATTGAAAATCTACTCCAAGAATTTTTGGTAATACACAAGAAGTCTGCCCCATATCACCCTCAAGCTAATGGTCAAGCTGAGAGCACTAATAAGATTTTATGCAATGTACTGACGAAATTAGTGAACACTAAACGCTCTGATTGGGACAAACAGCTACACCATGCTGTTTGGGCATACCGAGTGGCCTACAAAACGGTACTCCAAGCCACTCCCTTTCAGATGGTATTCGGTCAAAACGCTGTGTTACCCTTGGACTTCTTGATCCCTACATTGAGAGTAGCACGAGAGCACGAATGGACAGGTCATGAGCTCTCCTCTAGGATCTTTGACCTTGAACGATTAGGAGAAACAAGACTGAGAGCCGCTGCAGGGATATATGCAGCCAAGAAGAGACAGAAGGCATACTTTGATGCCCACGTGAAGGATAAAGGCTTGAAAGCAGGAGATCTAGTCTTAGTCTATACACTAAAACAACACGCGAGGAAGCTAGAAAAGAGAGGCTACGGACCTATGATCATCAATAGGATCTCCACGAGCGGAGCAGTACAATTGGCCACATTAGAGGGTGATGTTCTCCCAAATTATATTAGCGGTTGCAGAGTCAAGTTGTATCAGGAACCCCTCACGGAGGAAATGCTCAGTCGACTCAACACTGCTAAGAAACGTAAAGAGGAAGAAAAGCGAGTTCGAGAAGAAGCTCAAGCTGAAGCTTTAGAACGCATCAGAAGGATGAAATTACGAAGGCAAGGTAGAGATCAGCCTGGAGCGAATGACTATGCAGACCAAGGATTTCCTATGGCCATGTGTGAAGTCGCAGGAACAAGCTCGCATAGGATAATTGATAGACGTCCTTTCGTAACCTTAGATATAGGACAAGGAAAGAGTGCAAGGACCGTAAGAGCCTTGATTGACTCAGGTGCAGCCACTAGTGCTGTTAAATTGTCTTACTGCCAAGAATTACAATTGACTGTCAATCCTGTGGAAGCATATCTTATAGGATTGGGAGGAGTGGAAACCCCTTGCATGGGCGAGGCGGAACTTCCCCTTTACATTCATGATGAGGCAATGACAGTTAAAGTACTGGTGTGTCAAGATGAGGATCTCACTGAACCTCTAGTCTTGGGTCAAGATTGGATCTATGAACAAGCAATTAACTTAAACCTAAGAAGTGGACTTCTCCAGGTTTGGGTCAATCATAGTCGAGTTACAGTAGAATTAGACAATGGAGCACTCAAGGAACTAGGAAAGGCACAGACTCCTGGTCCTTCCAGGGGTACACATGAAGATGACCATGCTGTTCTTGTTCAAAACCCTGTGTTGCAGAGGAATGATATTTGCAAAAAAGGAGTCAGGGATGCAACGGAACTCCCTTCTTTTCCAAAGGCCAGAAGGAGGCAGCAACCAAAGGCGGATCACAAGCAGAAGAAGCCGAGTACTACCTATGTCCGAGATCAAAAGTACCGGTGCAGCAGAATGTCCCAGAAAATAAACCAGGTGTGGGTGCGAAAAGGCGAACGACCGGGTGCACCACCGTCAACTACACGGGCAAAGCCTCTTATTAGTAACCAACAACACGACGCTAATAAGAAGTCTGTCAGAAATTCTTCTGCTAAAGTAAAATCTATTTGGGTGCCCAAGAAGTCGATGAAGGCAAGCCCACAATCTAGACAAATTTGGGTGCCTAAGGCTTGCTTGAGGGCACAAGTAGTTACGCCAAGGCCACAACCTATGCAGCATAACCCATCTACGAGTACAACCAGTATTCCCTCGTGCTCAACACTTAGGAACACACCAAGACCCATGAGCATGCATGTAATCACTTATAAGTGGGTCCCTAAAAGGCCCCATTCCCAAACAGCGACACCGACACAGCTCTCTGGAGTCTCTACGAAACCGAAAGCAAAGCCCATCCACTGCATTTGGCAGTCTAAGATCTGTGATAAACCCCCCGACCCCGATTTGTAAATTCACCCCACTTACTAACGGCATTAGTATCCTAGGAATACACAAACGTTAACTACACTCACTGTCTTCGTGCACTTACTAACCACTAACTCACCATATACCTCATGATAATGTTGTAACGGGGACAGCAACAGATTTAGTCTGTCCATTACGATGTTAACACATGCTTCTATATTCTCACAGAATCAGAAGGCAAGCAGTAAAATGGCAGAAGCGACAGGTTCGGGCTCACAAGTAGGGATACTTACTGCAGGAATTGATGTGGATAGCCTACCTGTGGACGTGCCCCCGACTGAACGACCAGTGGAGATGCAACACCTTCAGCAACTCCCGGTGCCAGACCCACCTACAGGAATCACGGAAAGAGTCCATGCCAACTCTCATTGGTTCAATGGCATGCCCGGTCCATTAGGAGAGGCTAAGTATATCTGGGAGTCTAAATGCGAGTATGACAGATCATGGGTGCGTTTCCAATTTTTCTCCAAGGAGTTCGAGACTTTACAGAACACCGAAGACCTCCAGATCATATGGCAACGAGCAGGGTTGGCGGAATATTTTGAAGCCCCACTACCTAAACCCGACCTCCTCCGATGTTACTATCTGGTCTCTACATTACAAGCTCATGAAGATAAGGACCAACCCGGATCATTTGTTCTCCCCTCATTGCTGGGCAACAACGAGTTGAAGAGGTTTGAACTTACTGTGGAGCTAGTGAGTGATGCTTTAAAGATGCATGGCACGCATGTACCCTCAGAAAAGGATGCTCTCGTTCCCAACAACATGAAGGACAGGAAAGTAGTGAAGCTGAAAGACATGGCAGCCCTCACCCCAAATGTGTCCATCCCTCTCCGCATGTGCATGCAACATTTCGCCTTCCCCGGTCAAGACCGATTCACGCAACCACACAAGAAGATCTGGTTTGCTATCTACTTGGCGGAAGCAGGTGCGCTACCTATTAAGCTACCAGTGTGGATTATAGATCAGTTGTATGAAGCGAACAAACGGGCTTCTAGGAAATTAGTGGTGAACGGATGCTGTGCACTCACACGCATCATTTACCGATGCTTGGCATATGATGTCCCCATTGAGCGTGCCTTAACTTGGGCACAATTACAAATGTTTAAAAGGCTCAAGACATCCACACATCCGTCCAAGCGCATGAGGGGCGCGATTCCGTGTGTCCAGACAAGGGAAGTCCTGACTACTCCTGAGGCATCACCATTAAGAGAGGGCACTGTACCTCCTTTTACCATTAGGATACCCAGGTCGGAATCTGACACTACGACACAACCCACCCCATCGGCTCCTCCGGTTACACCTGAATTCGAGTTTGCGGCCACTGGAGAGGCTGAAGGACTGGACCCCCAGGATTTCGAAGCATTCCTACAAAGCACACAATTCTCTGATGTGGAGTTTTATTCAGAGGCAGAGGAGCAGGGCACATCCTCACGGAGAAGAAGAAAGTCTACAGACGGTAGACATGTCCATTGGAGTGACGCTCAGCAAAGCCAACAACACGGACACCCGGAAGAAGAAGAAGCATATGAAGAAGAGACCACTGAAGCCCCAGCATATACAGCAGAACTCCGAAGGCTGTATCAGATTATGGAAAGAGTGCGATCGCAGCAGTTACTCACTGAACAGAGCAGCAGAGTACTTATGACTCAGTTGTTGGAAGAAGCGGGAGTTGACTCAGAGTACAGGGAAGGTCTCTTATTGATGGCAGAAACATATGGAGTTGTAGAAGCTGTGCGCACTGCCATTCAGAGGCCTTCAGTTCAATATGACCCACGAAGGTTCCAGACACGACCTCGCTCAGGTAAAAATATCCAAATTCCCGTTACAGTTGCAGAAGAGCCCACTACTACACCAACCTCCCAAACAGCTAGTCAACAGCACCCCGCCACCCATGAGGAGTCCACCGAACCACTACCATCCACTCCCCCACCATCACCTCCTAGAAGAGAAACAGTGGAAACTACATCGACTGCTCAACCCACCGACCCCACCTTCACCTTCCGTACTCCGATCTCCAGTGCCACCCTATTCTCTACCACTGATAACCCGGTCTTTGACGCAAACCCCATCACTACACCACCCACCGAAACCATTCCCGAGCCTGCCCTAGGACAACCATCCCCAATGCCTTCAGCCACCGGTCATCCTGACCCCAGATCCACATTCATGGGCTTCCCTGCTACCACGCAACCCTTTCAGCCCTCCTCAAATTTACGACCCCAACCCCCGATATCCCTCTCTCCATTTCTACAATCCCTCCAGGACATCTTTGCTAGGGCTTTTCAACCAGGCCCTCAACCATTCCCTGTCTTTTCAGCTCCCCACCCCACGTCACATCTATTCACCACTTCCACACACACACCACCTACCATACCAATGTATATGGCAGGCCCCACACTAACACCCACTCCTGAAGGTATGGACATTTCACCACCCACGGCACCTCCACCCACGGTTTCACCTCCTCCCATTCCCCCTCCACCAATTTCACCCACACACACAACTTTCGTAGACACATCATTCACTGTCTCCCTTCCCCAATTCCCTTCCCATGCATCTTCCACAGTAAACACCCCCCACTCATCTATAGGTAATGCATTGGACACCATGTTGGCTTGTATATCAAATTTAAGAACAGATTACATTCAGCTCCAGCAACAAAACGCACGCCTGCAAGAGCACTCAACGACACTACAGCTCCGCCTTGCGGTACTAGAAGAGGAGAATGCTCGCCTCCACACACAGTTCCAAACCCTCCAAGACGCCCATAATATATTGGAAGTACAGCTACAGAACGTAGATCAGGAAGCAGTGCAGGTGGTAGAAAGTCACCTACGGACACAACTGGAACGCAACTCAAAACTTCAGCGAAATATGGCGCTACTTAAACGCCATCTTGCGGCTGCTCAGGAAGAGAACAGACGTCTGCAAATACAAAATCAAGAGAACCTGGAGGCAGCTATTGAGAGCACACCGGGGGCACCCATCAGCCCATCCAAGTTTCAAGCAGTGACCCCCGATAATATCAAGATTATATTGGAAGATTATGCCATGCTACTCGAAGCACATGATAAGCTATCGGAGGAGCTAGGACAACTGAAGCAGGAACACCAACAAGGCCCAACAGCTGCCCCTCCAACCACCCCCTCTGCAGCTTCGCTTCCCTCCGACGCAGAGGCCATAAAAGATCTCCAGCAACAGGTAACTGAATTGCAGACACGCCTACTACAATATGAGAGGCCATCTTCCCCTCCGGAGGCTCCCACGGACGAAGAAGTTGTGCAAATTCCTGTGGAACAAACGTTTGATGAAGAATATGATCCGCAACCATTCCCAGGAGGCCAACAAACAGAAGAAGCGCAGGACACGTTCGAGGCACCACGGCCGCCATGGTTACGACAAGTGGAGGAAATAGGGACCTCGCATGAAGAGCGCACCGTAGTGCAAAATCAGGCTATGAGGGTCATAGAGGAGACTGTTTTACAATCAGATTACTTCAAGAACTTGTCATCGAGACGCCTGATTCTCTCATCGGAACTCCAGTACAGGCCATATTATATTATCTTGGCTGATTATAATGCAGAAATACAAAGAGTCACGGGTCAGATTCCTACTTTTGCGACCCAATTTCAACCCGAAGACCTTCCTCCAGAGGTGCGAAAAGGCAAGATTCGTCAACCAACATGGCGGCAGAAACTTTTAGAGACTTATCCAGAAATGCTACGCACATGGAACAACGCGCCGTTGCACCTCCTGTACAACCCATGCTACGGTCCAGTCCCCCGCCGCAGGTCGTGGAAGGCATTTAATATCAAGGTACAGAACAATGCGCAATGCAAGGAATGGCTGAACTACCCGTACATAGCGCCACCACAAGGACCACCATCGGTAGCATATATGATGGGGACCATTCGCCACTGGATGCCGCGCTTGAAGCCCATGCAACATGTAGCAGCGCAAATGATGCTTAAAATCTTAGATATGATGCAAGTGGTGCTGAAGACCTTTAGAAATGCAGCCGCACCACAGGTACGCCTTCCGGGGTTTAGCAATGGAAATTACGACTTGGTGTATGACATGAGCACCACCCCCAGTATCCGTGTGGCTTACGCTTGGCATGCACGCATCAAATACCTCCCCGCCTGCTACAAACAGACCTTCGAAGAAATGTTCAGATCAGGGTTCTGGGAGTACCACTCGGAGATTTTCGTGCCAAAGCCGACACATCTGCTTCAACTGTTTGCTTGTGAACAAGCAATGTATTCAGAGTACTACACCACCCCGCAACCAGAGACCCCCGGTGCAATAAATTGGGAGGCATTGGAAGCCGATCTAGCAAGAGGCTTAAGGATAGGAGAACATGAACTGGCCACCAATGTCATCCAATATTACATCGACCACCCGAGGGAACAAAGGTCTGTCAGGGGCGACAGACGCTAGGAAGGGGGGAGTGTTGGCATACAAAGCAATAAAGGAGTCATGCACAATATGGCAACAAGGCCAGATCATTTTTTCCCATAGATTATGTACAACCCAAGTGATTTTAATCACTACACAAACATTGTAAATCCCGTTTTTGGTAGATTAGACTCCATTTTGTGCAAGCCGAGGAGTCCTCGAGCTTGAGGAGTATTAGAAGTACCATCGTACCAAATTTCATAATTTTTAGACTTCGTTTGAGCCCTCAAATAAGCCCTGGAACCTAATTTTTAACTAGGCCGGACACTAGGTCTGGACAGGGCCAAAAGCTAGTCAAAAACTATAAAAAGAGCTAGAGAGCTCATTTTTGAGGTTAGATTGTAATTGAAACGAACCTGTAAGAGTTTTTGAAAGTATTCTAAAGAACTCCATTGATTCTCTCTCTTTGTCTTGCTGTGTGTGCGCGTGTGTGTGTATGTGTGTGCATGCTTGTGTGCTTCTCACTCACGCACTTGTGCCGCCACTTGCTCGAGGTCTTCATACCATCCTCACGTCTTCCCGGATTGACATTAAAGGAGGTGCTACTCATCATCGAGCTACACCAGTTAGTAAGACCTAGAGTGGTATGAGGGCAATCTATCATGTACTCCTAGATGGGTTTAAAGTCACTTTTTATGGGACTCTGTTCTATACTTCAGAGGATTCTATGGTTTATTATCTCCATTATGATACGGTCAATTATAAGTTTGGCACTTTGCACTTGCTTTTCATATTATTACTCCATAGAGGATACATCATATGGACTTATGTCATTTGGACGATGTTGTATGTTATGGGAGATAGTAAGCACCATTCACGGTTTCCCACCTTTGAGATGATCTCATATGGGACTTCTTAAGGGGAAGGATACAGGGAAACAACACACAGAGATGACCATGTACATAGAGTACGTGGGGTTCAAGGGAGTCCGAGCACTTTCTTCCACCATTATGGACATTTCATTTACATTTTCGAGGATGAAAATGTTTTCAAGGGGAAGGAAATGTCATATGATTTATATGGGATTTTGTTAGAGAATGCCACATGGCATTTCTATGACTACTCGATCTTGGTAGTGAGAGGAAAAGGGAGACGCTCGGCGGTTGGGAGGAAAGATTGAAAGCAATTCTCTGTGTGTGAGTGGCGTAGCAAAGCGGACGAAGCAAAAGGATTTTGTTATAAATAGCCTCACATGATTGATAGCATTTTACGAAAAATTCAACTGATCGTGAATGATAGGCCATGATTGACAACATCCATCACCACATAGTCCATCACGATTGACACCCATCCATTGTGATTGATAGTTGTCCATCACATCATACATACCCCAAACAATATGTCCATCATGACAGATAGGCCATGATGGACAACTCTATCCATCACCATTGACATGTAAGATAATAGTTACGCAATATAACACAGGAGCAGTAGTAGAGAAGATAGCAGATATAGGAGAATCTCAACAATTGTTTTCTACTAGAAGCAAGTACAAAGATGATGGCATTGTCCACCCGTGTGCTCTCAAGGTAGAGCTTAAATGGTGATCTAGACAACTCTAGATAGGCAGATACAAGGTAGAGGTATGCTGGCTCAATTCGATATCTCAAGTAGCGCAGAAGTTATGTATATATAGGATCATGGGTGGCCTTCTGTGGACGGCTATACATGGGCGGTAGAGCGTGGGCGGCCACCACCTTCGTAATTGCCATACACGGCTTAGACCGATTGAACCGACCTAACAAATATAAATGATTTCTGACTCCGACAGCAAATATTCTATTGAATATTCCCTTTACCATTGCATCGGGGGTGCTGCCCCTGAATCCCCACCAGGGGGCCCGCTGGCCCCCTGGGACCCCCCCACCAAGGGCCCCGCTGGCCCCCTTGGACCCCCTAGCCGGGGCTGCTCACCGCTGTCGTGGACCCCACAATTGGGGATCCTGATAACTCCCTTTCCTTACAATACCTTACATGGTCCAATATGACCTTAATCCAACATGCAAGTTGGGATTCCCATCAATTGGGTAATGCACGCTTGGCTTCTCCTCATAATGGGGTCCTAACAAAACATGCATACAATCATGAGGGGTAGACATTGATCATATACTAACACCCCCCCCCCCCTCAATGTTTACCAATGATAAATCAAGTAGGTCTCAGTCCTATGCCCATGTGTTGAGAGATGCGTGTTGAGCTGCTCTCTTCCAAGTGCTTAGTGAATATGTCAACACAATTTGCCTCTGTTGGACAATATTCTAGCTCCACAATTTCATCTTCAATTAGCTCACGAATGTAATGGTACTGTACTTCTATGTGCTTGGTGCGAGCATGAAATACTGGGTTCTTTGCAATAGCCATACAACTTTGATTATCACACTTGAGTAGAGTCGCCATATTTGATGGAAAGCCTAGATCTGCAAGAACCCTTCTTAACCAGACTGCCTCACAAGAAGCAAAACAAGCTACTTTGTACTCTGCTTCAGTGGAGGAGAGTGCGAGAGTTGGTTGCTACCTACTTACCCAAAAAAATATTCCTAAACCAAGTGAGAAACAATATCCAGAAATTGATTTTCTAGAATCACAATCTCCAGCCCAATCTGAATCACAATATCCTTGAAGTGAATCACCTGTGGTATACAAAATACCTTAGAATTCGCATTCCAGCATTCCAGCGACTCTCCTTAGGTTTGTTGGAAAACTTGCTTAACACTCGAATAGCATAGCAAATGTCTGGTCTAGTGTTGCACAAAAAAATAAGACTTCCAACAAGCTTCCTGTACTTCTTAGCATCTACATCAGGCATGTTATCATCCATAGATAACTTATGATTTACCTCCATAGGTGTGCTAGTTGGTTTGCAGTCCATCATTCCAAATGCCTTGAGAATGTCTTTGGCATATTTTTGTTGTGAGATGAAAATGCCATCCTTCCTTTGCCATACTTCAATTCCAAGACAAAAATGGAGTAGACCTAAGTCTGTCATTTCAAACTTAGTTCCCAAGCTGATTCGAGTTTGATTGATAAGTTCTTGATGATCTCCTATAATGATCAAATCATCTACATATACAATGACAACAAATAGCTTGCTATCCCTTTTCATTACATACAAGTTAGCATTAGAAGTACTTCTCTCGAAACCCATATTTTTGAAAAAATTATCTATCCATTGGTACCAAGCCCATGGAGCTTACTTAAGTCCATACAAAGCTTTCTTCAACCTGCAAACTTTATTTTCTAAATTTGGCACCTCAAAACCAGGTGGTTGAGATACATATATCTCCTCCTTGAGGTGACCATTCAAAAATGCATATTTGATATCCATCTAGAAAATAGGCCAGGACTTTGGTGCAGCTACTGCAAGTACCGTCCGAATAGTTGTCATGCGTGCTATTGGTGCAAAAGTTTCTTGAACATCAAATCCTTCGATCTGTGAAAACCCTGTGCAACAAATCTTACCTTCTACTTGTCTAATGTTCCATCTGCTTTATACTTAGCTTTCCAAATCCATTTAGTACCTATTACCTTCTTCTTTGGTGGCAAGTCGACTAGATCCCATGTATCATTTTTTAGTATACTATCATACTCAGACTGCATTGCCGCTCTCCAACCTCGATCATCAAGGGCTTCTTCAATGGTGGTAGGTTCCTTTATTGAGCCCATGATATCTGCCATTAGAGCCATGTTAACAATGTGTTCTGAGGCTCTTCTTTGCTCTTCTATTCTCTTTGATCTTCGTAATCCATCCGAGGATGATTCTGGTACATCTACATGTGGATTGTGATCATCAAAGAGCTGTTGTGCCCACTTTGGTAGTGGCTTACGCTGTGCAGCTAGAACCGGTTGGCTTTTTATTGAGGAAATTTCTCCATCAGATGTTTCCTTCTCCTCAAGTTTAACCTGTTTTTTGATAGGCACAAGGTGAGATATTTCTCCGTTTGATGAGATAGTAGATTTACCTTTATCTTCTACTAAGTGTGGTCGTTCATCAAACACCACATCTCGACTGACAAAAATCTGGAATATGTGCATAATAGAAACAACCATGAAATGCAAAACTAAAGGCTTTTTACCAGAATATGCTTCTTGAGGAGTCATCCCCTTGAGCGCTTTTGTGTAGCTTCGATTGAGGATGTAGACTATTGTATTGACTTCTTCTGTCAAGAATGAATCAGGCATGTCTTGAGCCTTTAACATACAATGATCCATTTTAACTATTGTCCTGTTCCTACGCTCAACAACACCATTTTGTTGAGGTGTATGAGCTGTGGTAAGTTTCCTTTTCACACCATGCTCCTTACAGTAATTGTTGAATTTTGTTGACAAGAATTCACCTCCTCTATCTATTCTGAATTTCTTTAGTTTCCTTCCTGATTCATTTTCCACATACTTGTGCCACGTTTTAAATTTTCCAAAAGCATCATCCTTCTCTCGAATGAAATGAACCCACATCTTTCTACTATAATCGTCGACTAACAACAAAAAGTAGAAAGATCCTCCTAACGCAGGTGTAGACATTTTACCACATAGATCAGCATGTACCAACTCTAGAGGAGCTTGAGATCGATTGTTGGTCTCTCTTGAAAATGTCTTTCGTTGTTGCTTGCCCATCATACAAGCTTCACAAGGTTCTTGCAACTCTGAAAATGCAGGCAAATGTGCAACCATCCCTGTTCTTTGCATCTCCTTCAAAACTACAAATCCGAGATGCCCAAATCGTTGGTGCCATAACCTCCTTACATCTTTATCTTCTATAGCAGTTAAAGCACTTAACTCATACAAGTTATCCCATCGTATGCCTTTACCTACAACATTACTTGATGAATCCATGATTTTTGCACCACTCTTATTGAAGTGAACTTCGAGTCCACGATCTGTTATTGCAGAAACTGACAACAAATTTCTTTTAAGTATAGGCACATAGAGAACATCGGATAACTTTTTCTCAACACCTGGAGAAGTGATAAAAGAGATGGTTCCATTTCCTTCGGCTGGACACTTGGAGTCATTTCCCACCACTACATTGATGGATTCCCGTAGAGGCACTAGGGAACTATACCTATCGTTTTTACTGGTCATATGGTGAGAAGTTGCACTATCTAAAATCCATGGTTCATCAACACGAGCTTGAGCAGATGCACATGTTGGGAAAGATGGATGGATGATCCAAGAGACTGAGTAGGTACTGCTAAACCTGCTTTGTACCAGCCCTCTGTGGCTTCAGACTTGATTAGTAGACTTCCATAGCATTCCAATGACCCCAAGAAATGGCCTATGTCCTTTGGAAATGATGTGTGCAATGATTGAATCAAAACAGATAAGTTTGTAAATCACAAACTCAATAAAACCTTCTATTTATGTCTTGACACCTGCTGAATGTTTTGCTCAGTGTGACCAGCACAGTAGCAATTGATAAAATTCCTTCTAGGGGTATTTAATTAGCTTAGTAAGCTACCATTTGCAAGTGGAATGATGTAAAAAGATAAACTATGCTAAGAGAAATCAATTTAGCAAGATTAGTTATACCCCCGACTTTTTAGGATTGTAGCAGAAATAGACTAGTGAGCACCTCGACGCCGATTTCTCTGCATTGGCTGAATAGAATGTCTTCAACTTTTGATAGCATGTAGTAGGCTTCAAGATGAATCCAACAAGCTTTGAGTCACTGAATTTGGTGCGTATTGACCGAGATATGCCCTTGACAAGTTGACAGACTTTTGAGTAGACTAGCAGAGAACACAGAGATGAATGATGTAAATGTATCTATAAATTAACACTTGTGTACAATCCCATTGGCATGAATAACATTGCCTAATGGTGTAGAGAGGTGTAGGCTATGGTATAGTCCTCACACACACTCAATTACAGTAGAATGAAGCTCGGGAGTGAAGTGATCTACCCGCGACTTTTTCATATCCATCTTTTATAGGAAATGACTAAAAATTTGAATTGAAATTCAAACTTTTGGCTCCCTATGATCAAGCTCCTAAATTCTTGGAGATATTCTCTCAATCAAGTGAGTTACTTTTTCACGAATCACTTAGGTAGGTGATTACAAAAGATTCTAAGTCAAATTGACTTTTACAATGAGGTAAAGTGGTAATAAACCACTAGCATATGTTCCTATGCTTCTTCATGTATGTGTAGACTTTAATGCATCCTTTGAGCCAAATGTGTAGGCTTGCAAATTACACCAACAGCTCCCCCTCAAGCCAAACATTTTGGCTTAAGTCTTCATCTTCAATCTTCAAGTATATCCTGCAATCCAATCATGGATTTGAACCTGCAAAGTTTTGTTCCATCCAAAGCTTTAGTCAACAAATCTGCATTGCATGTTGGTTGACACATAGGTCAGCTGAATATCCTTGCTTAGCAACTTTTCTCTCACATAATGATAATGAACTTCTATGTGTTTTGTCTTGGCATGATAGATAGGATTAGCTGCAAGGTGAAGAAAACTTGTATTATCTCCAAAGATAATTGGAGGCCTAGTATATAATCCCAATTCTGTATATAAAATCTTAATCCAAATTGCTTCTTGTGTGGCATTAGCTAGTCCTCTATACTCTGCCTCTGTGGAAGACAAAGCAACAGTAGGTTGCTTCTTTGCAGACCATGAAATTGGTTTGTCACCTGCAAAAGAAATATATTTAGAAGTGCTTCTCTTATCATCCTTGCATCTTGCCCAATCTGCATCTAAATAAACTTTTATATCAATATCTGAAGTGAAAGGAAAATACAAACCATGGTTCTGTGTACCCTTAAGATACTTCAAGATTCTCTTGGCAGCCTCTAAGTGAGGTATCCTTGGCTTGTGCATAAATTGACTTAGCACACTAACTCCATATGCAATATCAATTCTAGTTAAGGTAGCATAGTTCAAGCTACCCACCATACTTTGATAACTTGTAATGTCTTGGACTTCATCACCTTCATGGGCACTTAGCTTTAGGTTCACCTCCATTGGAGTGCTTGCTACTTTAGCATCCTACAAGTGAAACTTCTTCAACATATCTTGTACATACTTTTTCTGAGTAATGTATATCCCTGAATTAGTGTAAACTAATTCAAGCCCTAGAAAACACTTCAATAAGCCAAGATCATTGATCTTGAACTCCTTCATCATTTGGTTTTTTATATATCTGATTCCACTGACATCATTACCTGTAATGATGATGTCATCAACATAAACACAAAGATAGATTACCTCTGAATTACTTCTCTTAATGAACAGAGAAGTGTCAGCCTTGCTCATGATAAAACCCTGGTCTTGGAGGTATGTTGTTAACCTATAATTCCATGCCCTAGGTGCCTACTTCAATCCATATAAAGCCTTCTTTAATTTGCAAACATAAGTTACCTTCTTAGGGTCTTCATAGTCAGGAGGTTGTGACATATAAACTTCTTCTGAAATCCATCCATTCAAGAAAGCATTCTTGACATCCAATTGGTACATGTTCCAATTCTTTGATGCAGCCACACTTACCAACACTTTGATTGTTGGCATCTTGGCCACAGGAGAAAATGTCTCTTCATAGTCAGTGCCTTGGGTTTGTGCAAAACCCTTGGCGGCCAATCTGGCTTTATATCTATTAATTGTTCCATCAAAATTTCTTTTCAACTTATAGATCCATCTGGATCCTATTACCTTCATAAAATCCTTCTTGGGTACTAACTCCCATGTGTCACTCTCCTTGAGTGCTTCAATCTCCTCATCCATAGCTTCTTTCCATTCCGATTTGGTTATTGCTTCTTCATATGAACCTGGTTCTTCATTTGACAAATCTTTGGCAAGATAAACTAAATGTTTAATAACAAGAGATGTATCATACCCATATCTGATAGGTTTCTTACTTTCTCTTTGAGATCTTCTGATTGATTGAGTTGATGATTCCGGTATGTCTTCAAGCTTCTTCATCTTCATTTTGCCCTTGGACTTCCATGCTTTGAATTCTTCAAGGTTGATAGTGTCTTCATCATCTGGACTTGAGTCTTCATTCTGAGTAGGTTCCTCCTTTGCAAGTTTTGGAAATTCCTCTTCCAAATCATAGGGTAGTTTGACCTTCCTGCATTCATTCTCATACCAAGAATCATTTTCATCAAAGATCACATCTCTGCTTACCATAAATCTCTTGTTGGTAGGATTATAAAACTTGTAACCTTTTTTATTTAAATCATACCCAATGAAAATGCATTTTTCAGCCTTCGGGTCTAGCTTACCTCTTATCTGAGAAGGAATTTGCACATATGCTACACATCCAAGTATTTTGTAGTGATCCAATGATGGTCTCTTACCATGCCATGCTTCATAGGGTGGCATACCATCAAGTGACTTAGATGGCAACCTGTTTATGAGGTAAGTGGCAGTAGAAACACTCTCTGCCCATAGATAGTTAGGTAATTTCTTCTCATTAAGCATAGATCTAGCTATCTCAACAATTAACCTATTTCTTCTCTCAGCTACCCCATTCTGTTCAGGAGAATACCTTGTGGTTATCTCTCTTTTGATGCCTCTGTCCTGCAAGAAGTCTTCAAATTCATTGGAGAAGTACTCACCTCCTCCATCTGACCTTAGCCTCTTCAAATTCCTTCCTGTCTGGTTTTCAACTAATGCAAGATATTTCTTAAAACAATTAAATACCTCATCCTTGTGCTTCATGAAGTATAATACAGTCCATCTGCTATAATCATCAATGAAAGACACATAGTACCTTGATCCAGAGACTGAGGGGTCTTTGCTAGGTCCCCAAACATCTGTGTGTACAAGCTCTAGATAGTCTTCATGCATATATCCTTTCTTGGAGAAGGGTAACCTGTGAGACTTACCAAATTGACAAGCACCACACTTGTAAATCATATGTTGCTTGGATACATTAGGTATCCCAAGCACACATTGGTCCCTGCACATTTGTTTCAAGGTTCTTTCTCCTATGTGCCCTAACCTTTTGTGCCAAATCTCAAGCTCTGAAAGTGTTTGATCTTTATAACTGTATAGTGCAATATTCTTTGTGTCTTCTAGCTCAAAAGTGAAAAGTCTACCTGATTTTTCTCCTTTAGCTATCCTTTTGAATCCATGTCTTGGGCCCTCCACAAATGCTCCATATTGATTGAATCTGACCTGCAAACCTTTCTCTACAATCTGACCAACACTCATTAAGTTCTTTGCAATTGTTGGTACATAAAGTACCCTGCTCAACAAATTCTGATTACCATCACAAGTCTTAACATTTCCAACTTTAACTACTGAATGCTTTGTATCATCACCTGTTTGGACTTGATGTTTACCTTTTGGTTCCTCAAGATTAGAGAGTAGTGCCACATTACCAGCCACATGATTTGAACACCCTGAATCAATGTAAAATAAGTGATCATCATCTGTACCTGTCTTTGAAGTCATGTTCATGATCAGAAGAGAGTCATCCTGCTCTTCTGTGTAGTTGTTGTAGTCCCTTCTAGTTTTGAATCCTCCTTGGTAGTTGCCATTGTAATTGTTGTTGTAGTTGTTGTTGTGGCCTTGGTGATTGTTGAACCTTCCTCTTGACTGTGAGTATCCACCTCTTTGGTAGCCTCTTCCTCTCTGATTTTTGTAATTCCTGAAACACTCATCTGTGGTATGATTTGATAAACCACAAATGTTACATGGTGATGAATTATACGGTCTCCCCCTACCTTGCTTACCTCCTCCACCCCTTCCTCTTGAAGATCTACCTCTCCCTGCATAGTTGGCTTGGGAGGTAGAGCCTTCATCTTCCATCTTCTTGCTCTTGCCTTTATCCTTAGACTTCTTATCAGTGTATAGGGCAGAAGAGTTATTACCTTTGGATGTATCTCCATTTTTTGTGAGCTTTGCTTCATGTGTAAATAGTTGACCCATGAGAGTTGTAAGATCTGGAGTGTGCATGTCCATGTAGAGATCCATTGCAGTGGTGAAGCTTTCCCACTTGTCATCAGCCTTGATTCCATTGATTACCTGCCTCACAATTTGTTCTTCTTCAATCTCTTCTCCTATGCTTGCTAACTGATCTGCAACATCTTTGATCTTGGTCACAAATTCTGAAACAGCTTGCTTAGGTTGCTTCCTTAGTGTTGTGAATTCAATCCACAACTGATTTTTCATAGCCCTTGTATTGGAGGAAAAATATGATGACAAGGTTTCCCAAGTTTCTTGGGATGTCTTACAATTTCTGATATGTGGCAAAAGAAAGTCAGAGATAGAGTTGAGTAAATAAGACCTTGCCAATGCATCCTTTGCACACCATGTGTTGAGCTTTTCTTGTTCTTCCTTGGTTGGCAATCCTCTTGCTTTGAATGAGGGCAATTCCTCATCTCCTGAGATGTATCCATAGAGACTCCTTCCTTATAAGTAGGTCTTCATCCTTAGAGACCAAGCTTGATAATTGTTCCTGTCCAATTTATCAATGAATGAAGGAAAACCATCTTCCATTTTCCCTTATTTGCTCTGATACCACAGTTGGGAAAGATGGATGGATGATCCAAGAGACTGAGTAGGTACTGCTAAACCTGCTTTGTACCAGCCCTCTTTGGCTTCAGACTTGATTATTAGACTTCCATAGAATTCCAATGACCCCAAGAAATGGCCTATGTCCTTTGGAAATGATGTGTGCAATGATTGAATCAAAACAGATAACTTTGGAAATCACAAACTCAACAAACCCTTCTATTTATGTCTTGACACCTGCTGAATGTTTTGCTCAGTGTGACCAGCACAGTAGCAATTGATAAAATTCCTTCTAGGGGTATTTAATTAGCTTAGTAAGCTACCATTTTCAAGTGGAATGATGTAAAAAGATAAACTATGCTAAGAGAAATCAATTTAGCAAGATTAGTTATACCCCCGACTTTTTAGGACTGTAGCAGAAATAGACCAATGAGCACCTCGACGCATATTTCTCTGAATTGGCTGAATAGAATGTCTTCAACTTTTGATAACATGTAGTAGGATTCAAGCTAAATCCAAAAAGCTTTGAATCACTGAATGTGGTGGAGTATTGACCGAGATATGCCCTTGACAAGTTGACAGATTTTTGAGTAGACTAGTAGAGAACACAGAGATGAATGATGTAAATGTATCTATAAATTAACACTTGTGTACAATCCCATTGGCATGAATAACATTGCCTAATGGTGTAGAGAGGTGTAGGCTATGGCATAGTCCTCACACACACTGAATTACAGTAGAATGAAGCTCCGGAGTGAAGTGATCTACCCGTGACTTTTTCATATCCATCTTTTATAGGAAATGACTAAAAATTTGAATTCAAATTCAAACTTTTGGCTCCCTATGATCAAGCTCCTAAATGCTTGGAGATATTCTCTCAATCAAGTGAGTTACTTTTTCACGACTCACTTAGGTAGGTGATTACAAAAGATTCTAAGTCAAATTGACTTTTACAATGAGGTAAAGTGGTAATTAACCACTAGCATATGTTCCTATGCTTCTTCATGTATGTGTAGACTTTAATGCATCCTTTGAGCCAAATGTGTAGGCTTGGAAATTACACCAAGAGAACATACCTCTTCAATAGCTACCCAAAGTTCCAGCTCTGTGTTGTTCGCAGACTCTTTGTTCTTCCACGATGATTTTACAGTCCCATTCCATTCATCAACTTGCTTCTTTCTGCAATCCTTGATGGCATGGCCTTTCTTTTCACAATAGAAGCAACTTCCTGTGAGCTTTTTCTTCTTTGGCTTCTGTACTTTGCCGATTCCTCAACCGCATCTCTTCTTCTAAAAGCATAGCACAAAACTCTTCAAATGTGAGGGGAGTTGGTCTTACCTGAGTGTTAAGGGCTGTTACTAATCCATCATACTTTGCTGGAAGAACGTGTAAACATCTTCGAGCCAGCTCTTCTGGTGTTATAACAACACCAACTACAGCCAATTGGTCTTGAAGATGTTTTATCGGTTTGATAAAATCTTTAACCTTTTCAGAATCCAAATGCTTTTCATTTGCCAACTGATTTTCTAAATTCTGTACCCTAGTGTGGTACTTGGTCTCATATTGCCAAGACAATATGCCCCAAGCCTCATGAGCTTTAGTAGTATGTTGAACTAAAGTAAGCACAGAATCACTTACACTAGTGACAATTGCACATAATGCATCAGCATTCCGCCTCTTCCAAGCTCGTAGAAGATCTGGATCTGGTTGAATCATAAATCTTGAATTTGCTGGATCTTCAACTGGTATAGGCTCTAGATCCAATCCCATCGGTCCCATGACAGTGTCAAATAATTCATAGGAGTCCAAAATTGCAGAAATTTTGAACTTCCAGAGTGTATAGTTGGTTCCATCCAGCTTCCCTTCAATGAATGCAGGTGGTCGAATTCGAATAGGTGCAGCATCAACATTAGCTGAAGCACCAAGACCAATGTTTGACGATGAAGCCATCATGTAATCACTCGAATAATCTACAGATATTCTAGTCTGCTAGTAGGCTGAAATAGTGATACTTCTCAAGCTATTCGAGCCTTACGGATTTGATACCATGTAAGACAATAGTTACGCAATATAACACAGGAGCAGTAGCAGAGAAGATAACAAATATAGGAGAATCTCAACAATTTTTTTCTACTAGTCGCAAGTACAAAGATGATGGCGTTGTCCACCCGTGCGCTCTCAAGGTAAAGCTTAAATGGTGATCTAGACAACTCTAGATAGGGAGATACAAGGTAGAGGTATGCTGGCTCGATTCGATATCTCAGGTAGTGCAGAAGTTATGTATATATAGGATCATGGGTGGCCTTCTTGTTACCGTTAGTGTCCTTGTGAAAGGCCAAATGGCCACCGAACACTTCTTTGTATATGTTCTTTATAGTGGCCTGGTCAGTCACAGACTATAAGTTCGACCACATTTGTAAGACATAAGAAGTCTGTCTTCGTGCTCCCTGTGTACTGTGTTTTCTGCGTATTCTACAACCTCTGTGCGGAGCACTGCGTGCGGCCTTAAGAGCTCGGTTTTCTACTCTGAGCATATCATCGTAGAGCTCTCGAGAAGGAGAGTGCACTGTGGTGCATCGCCATCGGAATACTTCACTAGTATTAGAGCAGTTCAAGGCAAAAGCTTTGTTCCTTTTGTGCGAGCGAAGCGAGCACCCCCCCAGGCTTTCGACTAAGGCGGCGACCAAAGCATAGACCTTGGCATACCTTGTCATCCGAGTCACCAAAGTCACCGTTGGTGCCATTGGCTGCGCGCGAGGGAGGACCTCAACGATCAAGGAATATAGAGGTTCCCGATACTTCTCGAGAGTTCACCCATCCCAGTACTATTCCCCCCAGAGCTCGCTTAACCGTGACAATCTCTTGCCACTAAGCTACACTCTTGTGGTTTCTAAAGAAGGGCAAAGACTAAGATTGACATTACCTTGAACAAGTTTTGGCCCCTCAAAGCTTCATTCTTTGCTTTCAAAGCCTATTTCTGAAGCATTTTTGGGGTGTCTTTTGGAGCCATTTTGGAGTATTTTTGCACATAGTTCTCTTCACACAGGTCCAAGAACATCGAGAAGAGTGTTCTTTGTACTTCTCCGACAATAAATATCAACCTTTGGGGCTGTATTTTCAGCCACACTCGTAAAACTATAGGTTTCTCAAGAGGTTTTCAGTTTTGGTGGGAGTAGCCACTACAAATTTATGCAGATTTTTTAAAACATCAGAGTTGACAGCCACTTGCAGGTGTTATTGGCTAGTTTTTGGGCTGTGTATTTAGCCTTTTATTGTCATTTTACTACATACATTGAGCACATACACACCATGTATGCTTCTGTGGATACCGCTTATGTACGTCCATGTGGTCATTGATGTAGCGGTTACGTTCTTTGCATAATACCTTTTACATTTGATAAAGAGGGTCGTGGTGAGGTTTTCTTAACTGGGAGGCACCCAGATGTCGGGGTCTCTTCGGTGATGTATGTTGGTGCATGACAATCATCAATTGAAGAATTATGGAGGAATGAAATCAAGGAGTCAAGAAGAAAACAAAGTCAGATGGTTGAATGAAGGACATGTTCAGAAAATCCAAAGATATGTACACATATGTACATTAGCTGACTTATATCTTTGTTTAGTCATACACTTGTATATATTCATATATAAATATGTTGGAAAATGTCGGGAAAAGAGAGCAGAAGAAGATTAGAGAATAGGGAGAGAGAAATTAGTGTCATTAGACACATTGAAAGTGAGTGAATTATCTATCCTCACTTGTATGTAAATTTTCTGAAGAAATCGAGAAACTTGCGCCCGATGTTTAGCAGTCTGCTCCTTCTGTGTTTAATCTTTTGAGAAATCCTTCTGCACGTGTCTAAGTCCATAGCTAATCTATCTATGGCTAGAATTTGAGAGGTTAATTGAAATCAGGCTGAGAGAATTTTGATTAGGAACATTCATATGTAAGAATGTTCTAAGAGTCGTAAAATCTGGCGCACATTTCATCTTCAATGAAATGATCATTGCTCAGTCCACAGTGTAAAGTTTTACACAAGTGAGGGCTTAAAATCTAATTTGGAAGGTAAGCCATCTATGGCTAAAAGATCTTGATCAAACGGGATTTACTTTGGGAGAACCAGTGCTAAGAAGTTGCAGGTGTCAAAGTCGCCATTGCAGAGAAGCTCTTTCAGGCATAGGTAAAGTGTTTCACACATTTCTCAGTGTGTACTCAATCTTTTTGAGAGATTTAACTTGGCAAAGTTGCGCAACCTTAAGGCAAAGTGTTGTGCAAAGTTTTATCAAAAACTTTACAGGATTGATTAGTCAATGAGTGATTAATCTGCAGCAGACTTTTCTGAAGAAGCTGAATTTTTCAGAATAATCAATTTTCTGATAAATTGGTGAAAATTCTCTAAGTTTGGTGGAGTCTAAGGTTAATCTTGATATAGAGGTGATCTAAATTCAAGGTTAACTTGTTCTTTTGGAGATTAACACTCTCCATCAATGTAGGTGGAAGACTTAACCAGCCTCGCCATAGGAGATGTATGATAGTTGTTCATAGGTGCTCGATAAGCCTAGTTGGCTTCTATTGGATAACTGATTATATGCAGTGGAGTCAGTGATTCACTATGCAGGTAGAATGTCAGTACTTGCAGTTTTATGATACTTTGACACTGTTCATATGCTAATTTTGCAGAGGATACTCTGGCAAAATTTTTCCAGATTTCTGGTTTAGTCAACTATACTGTGGTCGATTTACTCCTTGATACACTTATTTGTTGGTGTTTGGACTCTTCTAGATTCATTATCATTCTATTTAGTTCTCTACCATCATGGCATCAGAGATCTCAGGCACATCCGGTGGATCAGGGTCTAGTGCTAGTGTTCCAAGGAGGAGCTATAACTTGTAGGGTAAAGACCATTTTGAGATCCGAAAATTTGATGGCACAAACTTTGTTCTATGGAAGAATCAGATTAAAGATGTGCTGATTCAAAGGAGGCAATGGAAGCCAGTAAATGGGATTTCAAAGAAGCCTGCTGACATGGATGAAGATGATTGGGATGAGTTAGATGAAATGGCCAGATCTACCATTCGCTTGCACCTGGTAGAGAATGTTTACTTTACAGTATTAGACTATGAAAGTGCAGAGGAGCTTTGGAAGAAGTTATGCAATACATATGAAAAAGAGGTGGCATCAAATAAAGTGTATCTGATGAGAAAATTATATGACCTTTGTATGAAGGACACAGATAGTGTTGCTGCTCATGTAAATGAGTTTGATGCTATATTCTCCTAGTTACAGGCTCAAAAAATGGATATGGATAATGAAATGAAAGCAATATTGCTGTTATGCATCCTGCCATCATCATGGGATACGTTTTACACAGCTATTAGCAACAGTGCACCTGGTGGTAAACTTGTCTATGATGACATATGTGGAGCACTCTTGAGTGAGGAGATTCATAGAAAATCTATGGTTGGCACTCAGAGAGGAGATGCATATAATGTTTGTGATTCTTACCAAGGAAAGAATCAACAACGTGGCAAGAGCAAGAACAAGGAAAAGAATGGTCAACGGAATAAGAGTAGAAGTAAATCAAGGAAGAGGGATATCGAATGCCATTATTGTCATAAGAAAGGACACATGAAGAAAGACTGTTATGCATTAAAGAATGCTAAAGGTAAAGGACAGAATGTTGATGGGCATGTTAAATAGTTACCTGCACCATCTACTTCGACTGTGAAGACTGAAGAAATTAATGCTATTTTTGATGATGCTGATGTGTTGACACTTGATAGTACTGTGCCATCTGAGGCACTTATGGCTGATTCTCTTTCCCACACTTGGCTGCTAGATTCTAGTGCTTCTTTCCATGTGACACCACATAGAGAATGGTTCTCTAATTATGCAGCAAAGTCTCTTGGTACCGTGAGACTTGGTGACTCTTCCCAGTGTGATGTTGTGGGGATTGGATATGTGGTTGTGCGGTTCATTGATGGTTCAAAATTTACTATGCATAATGTATGCCATGTACCTCAGTTATCATGCAGTTTGATGTCAGTTGGTCAACTTGATGACCTTGGTTACAAGGTGGTCTTCTATGCTCAGTCCTTTCGTATATCAAAGGGCAATATGGTTATTGCAAAACGAAGCAAAGTTGGCTCACTTTATCCTTTATTTGTATCACAAAAAGAACACTTGTTAGCTGTTACTGAACAGCCTATGACTTGTATTTGGCATGGTCCTTTGGGCCATATATCTCATAGTGGAATGGAAAATCTTTCTCCTTCTGGCTACTTACCTGTGTTATCTTTCTCTGATTTTTCATTTTGTGAGCATTGTCAATATGGAAAGCAAACCAGAAATGTGCATAGAACGCACATTAACTCTTCAATTCAGCCTTTAGATCTCGTTCATATAGATGTGTGTGGTCCTATGCCCACTAGGTCATTAGGTGGTTCTCTTTACTTTGTCACTTTCATAGATGATGCTACTAGAAAAGTTTGGGTTTATCCTATTAAATCAAAGGATGATGTATTCCCTACTTTCAGAAAATGGCTTGCTTCAGTTGAGACTGAAAAAGGAACTAAGCTTAAGGCTTTGCATCTAGATAATGGGGGTGAGTATACCTCACATGAATTCAGCCTTTTCTATCAGTCTAGAGGGATTCGTAGAGAGTTTACAACTGCTTATACCCCAGTACAGAATGGTGTAGCTGAGAGGATGAATAGAACTATTTAGGATAAAGTAGTCTCTATGTTGCATCATGCAAACTTCTCACAAGGTTTTTGGGCAGAAGCAGTGTTGACTGCAGTTCATGTGATTAACCTTTCACCTGTACTGCCAAAGGTCTGAAAGTGGCACAAGAGTTATGGATAGGGAAACCACCATATTATGATCATCTTCGAGTTTTTGGGTGTGAAGCATATGTTCATATACCCAAATCTTAGACAAAAGTTGGACCATAAGTCAAAGAAATGTATTTTTCTTGGATATGGTCAAGAAGGACAATTTGGATATCGCTTATGGAATCCTGAAACACGTTCAGTGATCAGAAGTAGTGATGTCATTTTTAATGAGTCTAAGATGCATAAACAACCCATTATGGAGGTTGAAGTGAGAAAAGTGGTGTTTGAGGATACTAGTCCTCCGGTTAGCATGCATAAAAATGTTGCACATAGGGATGTTCAAGAGAATGTCCATTCAGATCAGTCTGCACACGTTCTTGTTCAGCAACCATTGAGACGTTCTGCATGTGTCTCACATCCACCTGATAGATATGTTCTAGGTTTAGATTTTGTTATGCTAACAGATGTCGGTGAGCCTTCTTGCTACAAAGAGGCTATGCAGACAGAGGATCATGTCAAGTGGGAGCGTGCCATGAAGAGTGACTTGGATTCTATTCACAAGAATGGTACTTGGGACTTAGTACCTTTTCCAAAGGGCAGGAAAGCTTTACCATGTAAATGGGTATATAAGCTAAAATTCACATCAGATAGTGCTTCTCCAAAATATAAAGCACGACTTGTTGCAAAGGGTTTTAAACAACAACATGGTGTTGATTTTGAGGAAATCTTCTCTCCAGTGGTCAAGATGACTACTTTGCGCATGTTGCTTGGATTCGTTGCAATGGAGGACTTAGAGCTAGTCCAAATGGATGTGAAAATAGCTTTCTTGCATGGAGATCTTACAAATGAGATCTATATGGAACAACTAGAGGGCTATGTAGTTCCTGGCAAGGAACGTCTAGTTTGTAAGCTCAAGAAGAGCTTGTATGGACTTAAACAGTCTCCTCAACAATGGTACCAAAAGTTTGATGCTTTTATGAAGTCCCAAGGCTATTCTCGAAGCAATGAGGATCATTGTCTCTACACAAAGCGATGCTCTGATGGCAGCTTGATATGCTTGATAATTTATGTCGATGATATGTTGATTGCTAGGAAGTCCTCTTATGATTTGTCAATTCTCAAAAAGAAGTTGAGTCAGACATTTGATATGAAGGATTTGGGGATGCCAAACATATTCTTAGCATGCGCATTACTCGTGATAGGAGTAAAAGATGCATATACTTGTCTCAAAGTGAGTACATATCCAAAGTACTTCACCGATTCAATATGCAGGGTGGAAAGGCATTGAGTACACCTTTACCCACATATGTGAAATTGAGCAAGGATGACTGCCCCAAATCAGATGAGGAAAAGGAATTCATGACCAAAATTCCCTATCAGTCTGCTGTTGGTAGTCTCATGTACGCTATGGTAGCTACGAGACCAGACATTGCATTTGTAGTGGGAGTTGTGAGTAGATATATTTCTAATCCTGGCAAGAAACATTGAGAAGCGGTCAAGATGATTTTGAGACATCTGAGTGGCACTAAGGACTAGTGTCTATGCTTAGGTAGAGGGAAAGCATCCATTATTGGTTACAAAGATTCTGACTATGCTGGTTGTGTAGACAATCGTAAGTCTACATCAAGGTACATTTTTCATTTTGTTGGAGGTGCTATCTCTTGGAGATCTCGTCTTCAAGAATGTACAGCTGTTTTCACCATAGAAGCAGAGTATGTTGCAGCAAGTGAGGCATGTAAGGAAGCATTGTGGCTTTCTCGTCTTGCTTGTAATATGGGTTTGCCTCAGCATGTACCTCGCTTGCTCAGTGATAGTTAGAGTGCCATTGCTTTGGCTAAGAATCCGATCTATCATGCAAAGACCAAGCACATTGAGGTGAGGTATCACTTCATTAGAGATTGCTTAGCCACTGAGAGCATTATTCTTGAGAAGGTTCACACTCGAGATAATGATGCAGATGCTTTGACTAAAGCTCTACCACAGGATAGCTTTCGCCACTGTTGTCACTTGATGGGGGTTACTTGATTCTTGATCTTACGCAGTCACTTGTATACTGTGTAACATGCCCATTAGGTGGGAGGTATAGTTTGTATACTTACACTCAGGTATTCTTTATCATTCTTTATTTTTCTCCCATAGTTACTTTGGCCATATTGGCCTTTAATGGGAGATTGTTACCATTAGTTTCCATGTGAAAGGCCAAATGGCCACCGGACACTTCTTTGTATATGTTCTTTAATAAAACATATAAAGGCCTGGTCAGTCGTAGACTGTAAGTTTGACCGCATTTGTAAGACATAAGAAGTCTGTCTTCATGCTCCTTGTGTACTGTGTTTTCTGTGTATTCTACAGCCTCTGTGCGGAGTACTTTGTGCATCCTTAAGAGCTCGGTTTTCTACTCCAAGCATATCGTCGTAGAGCTCTCGAGAAGGAGAGCGCACTATGGTTCATCGCCATCGAAATACTTCACTTCTATGGACGGCTATACATGGGCGGTAGAGCATGGGCGGCCACCGCCCACGTAATTGCCATACACGGCTTAGACCGATTGAACCGACCTAACAAATATAAATGATTTTTGACTCCGACAGGGAATATTCTATGGAATATTCCCTTTACCGCGGCGCTGGGGCGCTGCCCCCGGACCCCCACCAGGGGGCCCACTGGCCCCCTTGGACCCCCCAGCCGGGGTTACTCACCGCTGCCCCGGACCCCACAATTGGGGACCTTGGTAACTCCCTTTCCTTACAATACCTTACATGGTCCAATATGACCTTCATCCAACATGCAAGTTGGGATTCCCATCAATTGGGTAATGCACGCTTCGCTTCTCCTCATAATGGGGGCCTAACAAAATGTGCATACAATCATGAGGGGTAGACATTGATCATATACTAACATGACACCCTTGTCGATCGTGATAGACAACCTTCTTTGGCTGAAAATTAGGGTTGTCATTTTTTTGCACATTTCAAGCTTAAAATTTGGTTTTTTCAAGCAATTGGAGATCTCGGACAAGTGTTAAAGCTAGCTTGCATTTGAATCACGCGTAGGGAGCTTACTTCCTAGGCATTGGAGCACTCTTCAAAGCAACAGACTTGAAGTTGGAAGAACACTAAACCCCTTAGTCAACTTATTATCTCAAACTAAGCATGATTAGTGGTATGTATTAATTAGGGTTATGTTAGGCATAATAAAAATACAAGAAACCCTAATTTCTAAAGTCCAAGTGTAAGTTAAAATATTGTTGTAGTGAATCCTAAGGGAAAGGAACTTAAATGGATCAATCACACCTCCAAGTGCAATAAAACTCAAGTATTCCTAACATTTGTCAGACAAGATTACACTAGAGAAATCTATAAAAGAAAAAGTAACTATCACAAAAGAACATTGCAACACAATTGTACTTGGAAGAATTGGGACTAATAGACAATTTATGAATGGATATATAACACATCAAATCATCTGAAGCTAGTATCAATGACATAGCTAGGCCGTGGGCCCAACAACTCATTGATTATCTCGATGTGCTAAGTTTGGAAATGAGTGATTCATAGATGTTCTTTAGCATGGAATGACATGCATGTAGTTCAAGTAGTATCTATTTATAAACACTAGAGGGTCCCTATAAAATATGTAGAGAGTATATTGGAACCAACCAATTATGTACATGCATCTATGAGGATGACCTACGAAGATCAATCATCCAACTTAAAAACCCGGACCAACCCTTTGGACTTGAACACCTGGTGGTCAAATTCCAAGGGTGGATTCCCTGAGACAACAAAAGCATAGAGTTATTCCCAACTAGAAAAAGGGATGAAGCCTTTTGCAGATTCAAACCAGAGCAACTTAGTAAAATAGGCAGAGTTACCATCTACAAGTTCAAAGATCTTGAGATACCAAGCAAAGTTGGCTATCTAGATAACATCTCTGAAAGGATGTTTTTGGTAATAGAGCATGGCAGACATGCATACACTTGGAAGGGTGAATTAGTTTTCCCTCCACCTAGATTGAATGTATCTTATGGTCAACAAGGAGCACGATCATCTCACATTCATGGCACCCATAAGGAAATAACTATAGAAAGACCTAAAGTGATCTTTGCAAACCCAGTAGAAAGAGAACGATCAAGAATGGAGATGTAAAAGATAGATCAAGAGAGGCATACAAACCTAAGACATCAACGGGGCATGGATGAGTTTCCCTTGCCTAGACCTAGAGAACATCCTTGGATCTTGAGGCCTACCCAATTGGTTAAATCCATGAAAAATTACTTTGATGGTATTGGAGACCCATATGATCACATAATGGAGTTTAGACAATTACTAAGGGCTAAAGAGGTCAATGACTTGTTTATTCAATATAATGCCTTTGACCTAACTCTCAAAAACACATCTTGGTCGTAGTCTCAACTGATGGAGAGTGTTAATCTCCAAAAGAACAAGTTAACCTTGAATTTAGATCACCTCTATATCAAGATTAACCTTAGACTCCACCAAACTTAGAGAACTTTCACCAATTTATCAGAAAATTGATTATTTTGAAAAATTCAACTTCTTCAGAAAAGTCTGCTGCAGATTAATCACTCATTGACTAATCAATCCTATAAAGTTTTTGATAAAACTTTGCACAACACTTCGCCTTAAGGTTGCGCAACTTTGCCAAGTTAAATCTCTCAAAAAGATTGAGTACACACTGAGAAATGTGTGAAACACTTTACCTATGCCTGAAAGAGCTTCTCTGCAATGGCGACTTTGACACCTGCAACTTCTTAGCACTGGTTCTCCCAAAGTAAATCCCGTTTGATCAAGATCTTTTAGCCATAGATGGCTTACCTTCCAACTTAGATTTTAAGCCCTCATTTGTGTAAAACTTTACACTGTGGACTGAGCAATGATCATTTCATTGAAGATGAAATGTGCGCCAGATTTTACGACTCTTAGAACATTCTTACATATGAATGTTCCTAATCAAAATTCTCTCAGCGTGATTTCAATTAACCTCTCAAATTCTAGCCATAGATAGATTAGCTATGGACTTAGACACGTGCAGAAGGATTTCTCAAAAGATTAAACACAGAAGGAGCAGACTGCTAAACATCGGGCGCAAGTTTCTCGATTTCTTCAGAAAATTTACATACAAGTGAGGATAGATGATTCACTCACTTTCAATGTGTCTAATGACACTAATTTCTCTCTCCCTATTCTCTAATCTTCTTCTGCTCTCTTTTCCCGACATTTTCCAACATATTTATATATGAATATATACAAGTGTATGACTAAACAAAGATATAAGTCAGCTAATGTACATATGTGTACATATCTTTGGATTTTCTGAACATGTCCTTCATTCAACCATCTGACTTTGTTTTCTTCTTGACTCCTTGATTTCATTCCTCCATAATTCTTCAATTGATGATTGTCATGCACCAATAGCTCCCCCTCAATCATTAATTGAGGTTCTTCTCTATCTTCTTTACTCCAGCCATATCCTTGAATCTTTGTAGTTTTGGTCCATCTAGACTTTTTGTCATCATATCTGCAACTTGATCTTTTGTGGGAGTGTGTATGACTTCAATCTCCTTCTCAATGACCTTCTCTCTCAGAAAATGATACTGTATTTCAATATGCTTAGTTCTAGCATGAAATACAGGATTAGCTGCCAAGTATAATGAACTCATATTGTCTCCACAAATAATAGGAGTACTCTGAATCACATCAAAAACTTTCAAAAGTGTCTTTAGCCATATTACCTCTTTTGCAGCTTCCACCATACCTTTATATTCTGCTTCTGTAGATGACAAAGCAACTGTATGTTGCTTCTTGGAACACCATGAAATCAATTTGTCTCCTACATAGCACAAGTATCCATGTGTTGATCTTCTATCATCCACATTACCTGCCCAATCTGCATCACTATATATCTTTACTCTTGTATCAGAAGTAAATCCATAGTACAACCCTTCTCTGAGTGTACCCTTGATGTACCTAAGTACTCTTTGTCCTGCAATCCAATGTTCCTTTCTAGGACAATGCATAAATTGTGAAAGCACACCAACTGCATATGATAAATCAGGCCTTGTCAATGTAGCATAGATCAAGCTACCAACCAAACTTTGATAGAGTTTCATATCTTTGAACTCTTCTCCTCCAAACCTAGACAATTTATGGTTCACTTCCAAAGGTGTAGGTGCAACCCTGCAATCTTCCATTTTAAATTTGGTTAGCAAATTTTTAAGATACCTTTCTTGGGTCACATATACTCCATGTTGAGTATAAGAGATCTCCATTCCCAAGAAGAATGATAGGTTCCCCAAATCACTGATTTTAAACTCTTTCTCCATCTGCTTCTTGATCATTTGTATTCCCTTATCATCTGTTCCTGTAAGTATTATGTCATCAACATAAATACACACATAAATGAACCCATCTTCACTTGCTTTGACTAGCAAGCTACTATCTGCCTTTGATGCTTGAAATCCAAGATCATTCAAGAATTTTACAAGCCTATAATTCCAAGCCCTTGGGGCCTGCTTCAACCCATACAAAGCTCTCTTGAGCTTACACACATAATTTGGACTCACTTGATCTTTGAACCCATCTGGTTGCTCCATGTAGACTTCATCTGAAATGTAACCATTCAAGAAAGCATTTTTTACATCTAATTGAGATAACTTCCAACCTTTGCAAGCAGCAATTGCTATGAGTGTCCTGATGATTGTCATCTTTGCCACAGGACTATAAGTCTCATCATAGTCCACTCCATATGTCTGTGCATACCCTTTCACAACAAGTCTAGCTTTGTACCTAGACACACTTCCATCTGCAAATCTTTTAGTCTTGTAAACCCACTTACAACCAATAATTTTCTGACTATTAGGTTTAGGAACCAAATCCCATGTTTGATTCTCTATCAATGCATCATACTCCTCTTGCATAACATCTTCCCAATTCTTCTTCCCTTTGGCCTCTTCACATGTAGAAGGGTCTTCATCTGCTTTTACCAAATAAGCATAATCTTTAGTAGTTAAGAATGAAGTGTCATAGCTATACCTTGTAGGTTGCCATTTGTGCCTAGATGACCTTCTAACTTCTGCACTTCTTGAAGTTTCTGGTTCATCACATTCTGGATCAAACCTTGGCCTCTCTTCAACTTCAACCTGTACTTCATTGTTCTCACTTTCATCAAGTAATTGAATCTTTGCTTTACCTTTTCTTTGATCCACTACTTCTTCATCATCTGCATGTATATTATATTTACCTGCATACCAAGTACCTTGCTCATCAAATGTAACATCCTTGGATACAATAAATTGCTTTGTGGATGGACTCCACAACCTATATCCCATTTGCTTATCATCATAGCCAATGAAAACATACTTTTCTGCCTTAGGCTCCAACTTATGCCTCAATTGAGATGGCACATATGCATATGCCAAACATCCAAATATTCTGCAATGATCTAAGGTAGGTTTCTTACCCCACCAAGCTTCATATGGTGTCATGCCCTGCAAAGCTTTACAAGGCAATCTATTGACCAAGTATGTAGCTGTATTTACAGCCTCTGCCCACAAATAATTTGGACAATTCTTCTCTTTTATCATGGACCTTGCAAACTCAACAAGAGTCCTATTTCTTCTTTCTGCTACCCCATTTTGTTGAGGAGAATACCTGCAAGTAACTTCTCTCTTTATACCTGCATTCCACAAATAATCATTGAACTCATTTGAAAAATACTCTCCCCCTCCATCTGACCTTAGTCTCTTTAATTTTTGACCTGTAATCCTTTCTGCATATGCATGATAGTGTTTAAATGTATTAAACACTTCTGACTTTTCTTTAATCACATAAATTGTGATCCACCTGGTAGCATCATCAACATATATGACATAATATCTTGAACCATTTATACTAAAGTCCTTTGAAGGACCCCACACATCTGTATGCACCAATTCAAGTCTTTCTGAATACATAAATCCATGCTTGGAATAGGATTGCTTATGAGCCTTACCTAATTGACATGCCTCACATCTGTATGTCATGTGTTGACCTGCAATGTTAGGCAATCCAAGCACTGAATCATTGTTAATCATTTCTTTAATACCTCTTTCATTAAAGTGTCCAAGTCTTTTGTGCCAAAGATCCAATTCTGACACCTTTTGCTCTCCATATGTGAACATAGCATGTCCAACATTTCCTTGTACCTTCAATGTGAAAAGCCTTCCTTCTTTCTTTCCTGCAATAATTTGTTTATACCCTTGACTAGGGTCTTCCACATAAACTCCATCATTGGTAAACCTTACCTCATATCCTTTTTCCACAATTTGACCTACACTGATCAAATTCTTTGGAATTGTGGGAACATAAAGAACCTTACTCAGAAGAGTGCTCCCATCCTTAGCTTTGACTGAACCAATTGACTTTACCTTATGCTTTGTATTATCACCTGTCTGAACTGTATGATTAATTGCATTATAATCTAGGTCAGTCATCAAAGCAATATTTCCACTCAAATGATTACTACATCCTGAATCAATATAAAACACTCTCATATCCTCATGTGAGGTTTCACAAGTATTCATAATGAGAGTCGAGTCCTCTTTTTGATCTGATGCATAGTTGTAGTAGGTGCTATTATAGGATTGATTTTGGAAGCTTCTTCCTCCACCTCTTCCAAAAGAATTCCTACCACCTCTACCTCTGAAGTTTCCTCTCTGAAATCTACCACCTCTTGCTCTTTGATTAAAGTTCTGATAATTACCATTGTTTTGATTATTATGCCAACAATCATGAGATAGATGATTGGTCTTACCACATATCCAACAAGCTCTTGCATTCTCTTTGTTGTTTCTGCCTCTTCCTCTACTTCTGCCATTTCCTCTTCCTCTTATGAAGTTTGCTTGGTTTGAAGTACCTTCTTCTTCACCTGATTGTTGCTTTCCTTTGTTAGCTTTCTTCTTGTCTTTAGAGTACATTGCATGACCTGCACTCTTATCAACATCTCCTTTGATATCATTCTCAAAAGTTAGCATATGACCTAACAATTGATTCAAATCAGGAGTAAAATGATCTAATGAAAGTTCTGTAGATAAAATGAAAGGCTTCCACTTCTCATCTCCTCTTAGCCCTGTAAGTATTTGTCTTACCAATTTGTCTTCTTCAATATCTTCATCCACTGCACCTAGAGAGTCTACAATGTCCTTCATCTTTGTCACATAATCAGAGATTGATTGTGAGGCCTTCTTCTTAAAAGTAGTAAACTCTGCCCATAGTGAAGCTTTCCTTGATTTGGTTGTATTTTGGAAATGCTCTTCCAAAGCATTCCAAATGTCACATGCACTTTCAAGTCCTCTAGTGTGAGGAAGCAAATAGTCATTGACTGCCATGTAGATTATGCTCCTTGCTTGAGCATCCTTCTTCATCCAATTCTTTAGATCTGACAATTCTTCCCTAGTTGGAACACTAGGATCTCTGAATTTAGGCTTCTCTTCTTCACTTGTAATGTAGGCTATCAAATCTTTGCTCATAAGACGAGCTTCCATCCTCATAGACCAAGCTGGATAGTTCTCTCTATCCAACTTTTCAATTTGGAGACTATCTCCCATCCTTGCTTCACATGTAGTCTCAAAACTTTAACCTTTACAGATAATGAATGTACCTTTACTTCGAATGTTGCTCCTTCTGATCCTTTTGATACTCTTTGTATGTCTTCCTTCAATCTTTCTTCACACTTTAACCTTTTGCACCTTCGAGATGTAAAGATTTGTATTTCTGCAGTAGTTGGAGTCTCCTTCACTTCAATTTTGACACAACCTGCTCTGATACCACTGATGGAGAGTGTTAATCTCCAAAAGCACAAGTTAACCTTGAATTTAGATCACCTCTATATCAAGATTAACCTTAGACTCCACCAAACTTAGAGAACTTTCACCAATTTATCAGAAAATTGATTATTCTGAAAAATTCAGCTTCTTCAGAAAAGTCTGCTGCAGATTAATCACTCATTGACTAATCAATCCTGTAAAGTTTTTGATAAAACTTTGCACAACACTTTGCCTTAAGGTTGCGCATCTTTGCCAAGTTAAATCTCTCAAAAAGATTGAGTACACACTGAGAAATGTGTGAAACACTTTACCTATGCCTGAAAGAGCTTCTCTGCAATGGCGACTTTGACACCTGCAACTTCTTAGCACTGGTTCTCCCAAAGTAAATCCCGTTTGATCAAGATCTTTTAGCCATAGATGGCTTACCTTCCAGCTTAGATTTTAAGCCCTCACTTGTGTAAAACTTTACACTGTGGACTGAGCAATGATCATTTCATTGAAGATGAAATGTGCGCCAGATTTTACGACTCTTAGAACATTCTTACATATGAATGTTCCTAATCAAAAGATTAAACACAGAAGGAGCAGACTGCTAAACATCGGGCGCAAGTTTCTCGATTTCTTCAGAAAATTTACATACAAGTGAGGATAGATGATTCACTCACTTTCAATGTGTCTAATGACACTAATTTCTCTCTCCCTATTCTCTAATCTTCTTCTGCTCTCTTTTCCCGACATTTTCCAACATATTTATATATGAATATATACAAGTGTATGACTAAACAAAGATATAAGTCAGCTAATGTACATATGTGTACATATGTTTGGATTTTCTGAACATGTCCTTCATTCAACCATCTGACTTTGTTTTCTTCTTGACTCCTTGATTTCATTCCTCCATAATTCTTCAATTGATGATTTTCATGCACCAAAATCAACCACTACACCAAGGTCAATTTAGGAATATAGATCGACTACTAGAAGTGTTCATCACTGAGTTCACCAAGAGTAGTATCAAACAAAATACCTCATCTCTGATTCACAACTTCAAGAAAACACCCCAGGAGACAACTGGACTACCAAGAAGAAGCTTCACGTAGTACCTAGAAAGATGTCCTATTGGAGAACTACCCACACCAGCTAAACAAGTGGCATTATTCTTGGATGGTTTTCTAAGTGCTAAATTGAGATCATATGTGTATCTAAAAGAGCCTAGAACCATAGAACAGTGTGTTCGTATGTGCATTGACATTGAGGACAATCTAGGGGAAGAGTTAGAGCTTTCCAAGATCTATAAATATTCAGACAATGCTACTAGTTTTTCTTCTAAACCATCCACTTCAATCGAGGAGTTAGTAGAGAAAGTAGCATAGAAATTAGGAGTCTCAAGCAAACATCTGCATAGGTTGGTCTTAGTGAAATGGTGTTACAATTGTGGACGAGACCACATGGCTAATGTTTGTCCAATTATGGATCAATCACAAGGAAACCATAATAGCCAATACTGCACTATTGAGAGGAGATACACTAACCACACCGTGCAAGATTATCCTTAAAACAATTAGGTGGTTAGGCAAAACTATCCATAGCCATATCAATAAAAGGGAAGATATCCCAAATAGTACCAAGAGTAGCAATACTTTAGGCCACATGAGCTTTACCAACCACAATATCAAGCTCAACGAAGACCTCAACAAGTCTTGGGTCAACAGCCTCCTCCCCCAACCAATGTGATCCCAATCAAGTATGTGTTAGTAGAAGAAAACTTGAGTAGAGCCTTAGTGCCAACACCTCCCTTGATTTTTGAAAGCGACCCAAATGCTCATAGCTTGGATTCAATGCATATAGATAGTCCACCTGATTACTACATGGACTCATTAGAGCATAATGAGATCTACCCTTATGAAAGCCCTAGTGAACCTAGTTGGAAGCCACAATATTCAAGTGTGATGTAGACCAACCCTAATCCTAGACCCTAATCAAGACAAATGAGACCCAAAGGACCCCAAGGGCCATGCTATAGGTTTGAGGGAGATCACTTTCTTAGAGATTGATGAATCCTTGCACTAGGATAGCCACAAGTAGTAACCATTCAAGGCTTTTTCATGATTGCTGTAATGAGCATCTCATAAGGGACTACCAAAAAAATCCAACCAATGTGCAAAAAATCACACCTATTAATGTCATTGTCTTAGTGGTAGACTCTAGCAAAAGTACAATTACTGCTACCCTAGTGCAGGTGGTAACTAGAGCTCAAGCCCTACAACAAAACCAAGGCACAGGTCAAGAGAAGAGCCTAGACCACATTGAGACTAAGAGCACAAACAAAAAGAGAACGAGAGATTGGAAAGATAGTCTTGAAAGAATGAAAAGATAATGGACCAAAAGATGAGCAAACTAGAAGAAAGATTAAAGGAGACCAAAGACAAACTTAAAGAAATCACATCTCAAACACACTCTCACACATTACCACCACTGCCATCACCATCTAATCACCCTCACATAACCCTATCACCAACTAGAGCAGGATCAATCTTAGTGGATCGTACTCTTGAGGATTTAGATATGCTGCTTAAAGCATATCAAGCCAGAATCCAAGAAGGGCCAAATGTGATAGAACAAGAAAAATGGTACCCTAGAGCTGAATTAGAAATTGTAAGAAACAAGTTTGAGGCCAATCGTCTTTTCAATTGCACTAACTTAACCAAAGTATAATTGCAATTTGATGGATTGCTAGAGAGATTAGAGAAAATAAATTCTAGATAAGAAAACCACCAACATCCTAGGTGAGTAATGCTAGAAGTGAAGGGATAAGCCTCCACCCCAAGGAACTTTGTGCCCCTAACTCTACTGATCGTGGAATCCCTTCTTCGATGCATCAACACATAAGAATTCCTAAGAAAGATTAGAGAAGAGAAATGGTCCAAGATAAGTGAGAATCCTTCTCCCATTGAAATAGTAGATGCTCTTTGTGATCATTTTCCACAAGACATTCCTTCTATATATTGAGAACAAGAGGATGCCTAGTCTAGTGAATGGTTAGACTTTGAGTCTAGTTCCTTGCAAGAATTGCCTCATTTCACGTGCCCATGGGAGTCTTAGTCTATTCATATGAGAGCACCCTCAATCATGGTGAGAAAGAAAACCTTAGTTGTACCTAGAAACATGGATGTAGTCAAGAAAACCAAAGTGTAGTGTCATCTCACTTTAGAGGAGATACTAAAAATTAAACCAGAATTGTGGAAACACAGCCAATCAGGTGCCAAAATTAGCTAAAACTCACTCTCAGGTAGGATCACATAAGAAAATACCTAAAACACCCTCCAATAATATAGGAGACATGAGCAAAGGAGAAGAAGGAAGTACCTATCTCCCTATCGTGTATCAGGGTTACACAAACAAGGCAATTTCCGACTCAAGGGCAAGTGTTGCTATTTCTATCACCTTCTTATGGAAGCATTGGGGCAACTGGACACTCAAACCAACAAGAATGAAATTTCAAATGGCAGATGACCACATTGAGAAACCTCTAGGATTGTTGGAAGGAATAATTCTTACCAAGTGTGGTGTGGAGTTTGGAAAAAAGAATGTGGTGTGGAGTTTGAATAATTCACCATATGTGAGTTTGGAAAAAATAATGTGTATGAGATGATTTTAGGTAGACCATTCATGAGAAAACTATAGATAGTGCAAGATCGGGGAACCAATTCTTTGTACTTGCAACACTTAGGAGTCATCACTAGAGTCAATCTCAAGGACTACTCACATAGAGATGGAACCCATTTACAATGGAACCCCATCCATAGAGCAACAAATGATACATAATCAATGCACTCCATAGGATCAAGGTCCTCTTGGATGCATGAAGACACTCACTTATGGATGTGCAAAGTTGTAGTTGAAGAAGAGAAAAAAATCATTCGCACAAAAAGTAGGTACAAAGAAGCACCCTAGATAAGTTCAAGACCCAACCTATGCACCCAGTGTTCCTAGATGAATAATTTGAGCCTCACAGTTGGGCAAAAATACTAGCCATGAATGGATGCAGTTGTGAATGAAGAACAATGGATCCTGCACTATGATGAAGATGGCTATGATATTTCACGATAGAACCAATCATGTATAACCGAGTTATTGAAGAGTGTGAGCCTTGTGTGAGTGAACCCAAGGAAGATAGTGATGAAGATGAAGAGTCCATTCTAATGAGACCTTTCTGCAGTTCCTAGGAAGAATATCTATATTTAATAGAATACACAACTCAAAAGGAGGAAAGATAAAAAAAATTACGAGACATTAATCTTTCGTGAAAAAAGAAAAAAAAGAAACCAAACTCTAAGCTAGTCGAGGAAGAGACCCTCTTTGAATTCCCAAATAACTTCAAGAAGTATGAAATAGAAGATCAAAAATTCATGATCAAGATGCCTAATAGGGAAGCAATCACAGGAGTGGCTTACGATATCAAGGAGAGAACTAAGAAGATTTTTGTGACCATAGAAGAGGAGGAAGAACGATGTACATACATAGGACACGACGTGATAGAAGAAGAGGAAAAAGAATTGATTGCATTTTTGAGAGAGTATAAAGACATGTTTGGATGGAGTTAGAAGGACTTGAAATGAGTTGACTTAGATATTGGTTCACAGAGAATACCCATGTCCTTAGATGCCAAGCCAACAAAGCTTAAACCATATACATATAATGATAATTATGTAGCAAAGATCAAAGAAGAGATAGATCGCTTGATAAAGGCTAGACTTATCTATGAAATCAAGCATACCAAATGGGTATGTCCCACTGTAGTAGTGCTCAAAAAGAATAGAAAACTACAAGTGCGCATTAACTTGAAGAAGGTTAACGTAGCTACTATTAGAAATAGCGATCCACTTCCTATCACAAAACACTTATTGAAAGGTGTGGCTAGCAAGGAAATCTACAGCTTCCTTGATGGATTTTCAGGCTACAACCAAGTAGCTATTGCCCCCAAAAGGCCAACATAAGATGGTTTTTGCCATGGAGTGGGGCATATTTGCATATTGCATGATGCCATTTGGGCTAATCAATACCCCTACTACATTTCAAAGGCTCATGTGCCACGTGCTCAAAGAGTTATTGCGAAAGAATCTAGAGGTCTATGTTTAGGATTTATGTGCTCGTTTCAATATTGGAAAAACAAATATCCCTAAACTGACATCCATCTTTGATAAATGTACAGAATATCAAGATTGTTGAACACAAAAAAGTGTCTTTTTATGGTTAGGCAAGGTGAGATTCTAGGACACATAGTGTCAAAGAATGGTATATCTATATATGAGAACAAAGTTAGAGCTATTGTGGAGTTATCCAAACCAAAGGATGTCAAGGAAGTGCAAGCTTTTGTGGGGCATTGTGGGTATTATTGATGATTTATCCACATGTATGCAATCATTGCAAAGCCTCTATACAGCCTTTTGACTAATTTTGAGTGGATGAAGGAGTGTGAGAACTCTTTCAATGAGCTCAAATGATGCTTGTGTTTAGCACCAATCTTAACTACACCTGATTGGAGTAAGCCTTTCCATGTACATGTGGATGCATCTAATTATGCTATTGGGTGTGTGCTATCACAACCTATAGGTGAAGATAACATTGATCTTCCAATAGCTTATGCAAGTAGGCAGTTGAATGTAGTGGAATGAAATTACATCACTAACAAAAGAGAAGGTTAGGCATGGTGTATGTGGTTAAAAAGTTTAGACATTAATTGCTTGCAAATAAGTTTAAATTTTTATAGAAAATCAAACGCTATTACATCTAGTGAACAAACCTTGCAGTATTGGCAGATTAGTAAGATGGTTCCTCTTACTAATGGGATATGACTTTTGAAGTTGTGGTTAGGAAAGGTAAGACTCACCTTAGGGTGGATCGTCTTTCTAGAATAACTTCAAGAGAGTCACCACAAAGAGTATCAGATGAACTTCTTGATGCTTACTTGTTCAATCTAGAACTAGCACCTCATTGGGCCAAAACTATCGTGCCTATTCTAACCTTTGGACCTAAACATCATGTACTAAAAGCCAAAGGTAACAAAGTAGTGAGGTCTCAAAATTATCACATGCTGGCAGTAGTGTCTATAAGCACACCAATCAAGGCATACTACCTTGATGTGTAGATGAAGATGAGCTGAAAAATGGTTGCAAATAGCACATGTAGGTGCATTGAAGCAACACCATTCTAAGCATCGAACCCTACAAAATTTGCAAAGATAAGGTGTATACTAGCCAACAATGGAAGTAGATGTCCATAGGATGTGCAAGGAATGCCCAATCTATGGTGTTAGACCACCAATGGAACATGCCACCCTATATCAAGTATCTTTAGTATGAGATTGGAGCAAACCTTTGGTAAGCTTTTTGAGGATAAAAACATTCCCTCAAGAGATGAAATTGGCCAGACAAAAGAGCCTAGAATACGAGGCCCTAGGGTATGGACTTATTGGAGATAACTTATACAGATGAGGAAGAGACAGATACCAAAGATTGTGTGTCCATGAGAGTGAATATCTCAAGATCTTAGAATCTACCCACGAAGGTGGTGGTAGGATGACATTTTGGACCAAAACCAGTCATCAAAGCTATATTCTTTATAGGTCTTTGGTGGTCAATCCTCCACATGGATGCACATACCTATGTGAAGAGGTGTGAAACTTGTCAGCAAACTCAATATTTGATGCATAAGGAGGAGATGACATTGAGACCCATGATGGGAGGATGTGCATTCTCTAAGTAGGGAATGGACTTCGTTAGTCCTATTAGTCCCCTAGCTAATAGCTCACATGTGGAATACATTATTGTTGCCATTGATTATTTAACCAAATGGGTATACATGAAAATCACTAAGAAGAATGATGCGCAAACCATTGCCAAGTTTCTCTTCAAGAATGTGTTCACAAGATATGTGTTTCCAATAGAATTGGTCAACGATCATGGTACTCGTTTCTTGAATGAGGTCATTGAAAACTTGTTACAAGAATTTATAATCATTCACAAGAAATTGGCCCCCTACCACCCACAAGTCAATGGACAAGCCAAAAGCACAAATAAGATCTTATATATTGTGCTAGTGAGGTTGGTGAATAATAAACACTCTAATTGGTGAATAATTGTTGGTGCAGACCAATCACCAATTGATTAAAGAATGAAGGAAGATTCAATTCTTGAAGCTTGGAAGAATGATACATTCAGAGGATATGAGGAATGTACACATATGTACATTAGTATAGTTATAGTTCACTTAGATCTTTGATTAGTCATAGACTTGTACAAATTTCTCTATAAATACCTTGAAAATGTCGAGGCATGATATGAGAGCATATGAAAGAATAGATGAGTGAGCATAGATGTCAAGAAAGGAGAAGTTAAATCTCATGAGACATGTGAAATGTTAGTTGAGTTTTCCTCTCATCACTCAAATGTATTTTTCTGAGTAATTGAAGAAATATTGCGCCCGATCTTTTTGTGTCTGCTCCGTCTGTGTTTGATCATTTGTGAAATCCTTTTGAGGATATCTAAGTTGGTAGTTAATGAGTCTTTGACCTGAGTTTCAGAGCCTAATTGCAAACAGGCTAGGAGAATTGTGTGTAGGAACATTCATATGTGATGAGTGTTTACAGTTCTCTGTAACAGGCGCAAATTTTGATCTTAATCTTTTGGTTAGTTCTCACTCCACAGTTTAAAGTTTTGTGCAAGCAAGCACTTAATCTTTAAGTTGGAAGGTAATCTACTCGTGGCTAGAAGCATTTGCTTAAACGGGTTTTATACTGAGAGAATTGAAGTTAAGAAGTTAGGGGTGTCTAAATCGACTTCTCAGAAGTGCAAATTTAGACATAGGTAACTTGTGAGATTGATTTCTCAAGTTATACTAACCTTTTGAAGAACTTTAACTTGGAGGAGGTGTGCAACTTCTAGGCAACACTCCATACAAAATTTCATAGAAAACTTTACATGTTTGATAGGTCAATGAGAAGAAATTGTGCAGCAGACTTTCTGTGTTTTATCTTCTTCACAGAATTTTTCAACTTTTAATAATTTGGAGATTGGACCTCTAATTTAGTAAAGGTTTTGACTTACTCTTGATATAGAGGTGTTCTAAATTCAAGAGTAGGTTGTTCTTTTGGAGATTAACACTCTCCATCAGTGGTATCAGAGCAGGAGATATCAAATCAAGGAAAGGAGGATCCCGACTGCTGTAGATTCAAGAAATTCAACAATTGAAGAGCTAAAGGTGAAAGCTTGAAGGCAAAGCCTGAGGAGGAGACCATATGACATCAAGAAGGACAAAAGGAGTCTAATTCGAAGTAAATGTACATATATTGTTCATAAAGTTTGAAGATTTCAATACACAGGTGGACACAAGATGGGAGATTCTCTACAGATAGAGAAATTGGATAGGGAAAACTATCCTGCATGGTCAATGAGGATGGAAGCTCATCTTATGAGCAAAGATTTGATAGCTTACATCACAGGAGAAGAAGAGAAGCCACAGTTCAGAGATCCTAGTGTTCCAACTAGGGAAGAGTTAGCAGATTTGAAAAATTGGATGAAGAAAGATGCTCAAGCTAGGAGCATTATCTATATGGGAGTCAATGATTACTTGTTACCTCATATTCGAGGTCTTGAAAGTGCAACTGATATTTGGAATGCCTTGGAGGAACATTTCCAGAATACTACAAAGTCAAGGAAGGCATCTTTGTGGGTAGAATTTACAACCTTTAAGAAGAAGGCTTCTCAATCCATTTCAGACTATGTAACAAGGATGAAAGACATTGCAGATGCTTTAGGAGCAGTTGATGAAGACATTGAGGAGGATAAGTTGGTAAGACAAATCCTTACATGTTTAAGAGGTGATGACAAATGGAAGCCATTCATTTTATCTACAGAGTTATCACTTGATCATTTCACTCCTGATTTAAATCAGTTGCTAGGTCATATGCTAACATTTGAGCAGGATGTTAAAGGAGATGGTGAAAAGAGTACAGGTCATGCAATGTACTCAAAAGACAAGAAGAAGAATAGCAAAGGAAAGCAACAAGCAGGTGAAGATGAAGGTACAACTAGTCAAGCCAACTTCCTAAGAGGAAGAGGAGGTGGCAAAGGTAGAGGAAGAGGCAGGAATAACAAAGATGGAGGCAAAGCTTGTTGGATTTGTGGTGAGACAAATCACTTAGCTAATGATTGTTGGCATAATACTCAGAGTAATGGTGGATACAACCAAAATTATAACTCAAGAGGAAGAGGTGGCAGAAATCAAAGAGGTAATTTTAGAGGCAGAGGTAGTAGGGGTTACTTTGGAAGAAATGCAGGTAGAGGATTCCAAAGTCAACAATACAACAACACCTACTACAATTATGCTTCAGATCAAAAGGAGGATTCAACATTGATAATGAATGCAACTTGTGAAAGGCAGAGTGAAGATCAAAGAGTCTTCTACATTGACTTAGGGTGTAGTAATCACCTGAGTGGTAATATATCTTTGATGACTGATTTAGAAAATAAGGTTTTCAATCATGTTGTTCAAACAGGTGACAACACAAAGCACAATGTGAAGTCAATTGGATCAGTGAAGGCCAAGGATGGTAGCACCTTATTGAGTAAGGTTTTGTATGTTCCTACAATTCCTAAGAATTTGATAAGTGTAGGACAAATTGTTGAAAAGGGATATGAAGTAAGGTTCACTAATGATGGAGTATATGTGGAAGACCCTAGTCAAGGGTATAAACAGATTGTTTCAGGGAAGAAAGAAGGAAGATTATTTACATTGAAGATTCAAGGCAATATTGGTCATGCTATGTTCACATATGGAGGATATAAGATCTCTGAGTTAGATCTTTGGCACAAGAGGCTTGGACATTTCAATGAAAGAGGTATTAAAGACATGATTAACAATGGTTCAGTGCTTGGATTGCCTAATAGGTTGCAGGTCAACATATGACATACAAATGTGAGGCATGTCAATTAGGTAAGGCTCATAAGAATTCTTACTCCAAGCATGGTTTTATGTACTCAGAGAAGCTTGAATTGGTACACACAAATGTGTGGGGACCATCAAAGGATTTCAGTATAAATGGGTCAAGGTATTATGTGATTTATGTTGATGATGCTACTAGATGGATCACTATTTATGTGATCAAAGATAAGTCAGAAGTGTTTAATACATTTGAACACTATCATGCATATGCAGAAAGAATTACAGGTCATAAGTTGAAGAGACTAAGGTCAGATGGAGGGGGAGAGTATTTCTCTAATGAGTTCAGTGATTACTTGTGGAATGCAGGTATAAAAAGGGAAGTTACTTGCAGGTACTCTCCTCAACAAAATGGTGTAGCAGAAAGGAGAAATAGAACACTTGTTGAGTTTGCAAGATCCATGATGAAGGAGAAAAATTGCCCTAATTATTTGTGGGCTGAGGCTGTAAATACAGCCACTTATTTGGTCAATAGGTTACCATGTAAAGCCTTGCAGGGTATGACACCATATGAGGCTTGGTGGGGTAAGAGACCTACCTTGGATCATTGCAGAGTTTTTGGATGTGTGGCATATGCATATGTGCCATCACAATTAAGGCACAAGTTGGAGCCTAAAGCTGAAAAATATGTTTTCATTGGTTATGATGATAAGCAGATGGGCTATAGATTGTGGAGTCCATCTACAAAACAATTCATGGTTTCTAAAGATGTTACATTTGATGAGCAAACTACTTGGTATGCAGGTACAGTCAATATCAATACAGGTGATGAAGAAGAAGTGATCCAAAGGAAAGGTAAATCAAAGGTTCAAATATTTGATGAACAAGAGAATAATGAAGTGCCGGTTGAAGTGGAAGAAACACCAAGATTTGATCCTGAATATGAAGAACCAGAAACCTCAAGAAGTGGAGAGCTTAGGAGGTCTACAAGGAATAAATGGCAACCTACAAGGTATAGCTATGATACTTCATTTTTGGCCACAGAAGATTATGCTTATATGATGAAAACAGATGAAGACCCTTCTACATATGAAGAGGCAAAAGGTAAGGAAAAATGGGAGAAAGCTATGCAGGAAGAATATGATGCACTATTGGAGAATCAAACATGGGATTTGGTTCCAAAGCCAAATAGTCAGAAAATCATTGGATGCAAGTGGGTTTACAAGACCAAGAGGTTTGCAGATGGAAGTGTGTCTAGATATAAAGCTAGACTTGTTGTCAAAGGGTTTGCTCAAACATATGGTGTTGACTATGATGAGACTTATAGTCCTGTGGCAAAGATGACAACCATCAGGACACTTATAGCTATTGTTGCATGTAAAGGTTGGAAGTTATGTCAACTTGATGTGAAAAATGCTTTTTTGAATGGTTATATTTCAGATGATGTGTTCATGGAGCAACCTCAAGGGTTCAGAGATAAAAGGTATCCAGATCATGTGTGCAAGCTCAAGAGAGCTTTGTATGGCTTGAAGCAGGCCCCAAGGGCATGGAACTATAGACTTGTAAAGTTCTTGAAAGAACTTGGATTTCAGGTATCTAAAGCAGATAGTAGCTTGCTTGTCAAAGCAAGTGATAATGGTTTCATATACATGTGCATATATGTTGATGATATAATCCTTACAGGTACAGATGAAGAAGGAATACAAAGACTCAAGAAGCAAATGGAAAAGGAGTTCAAAATAAGTGACTTGGGAGACTTGTCATACTTCTTGGGCATGGAGATTACATATACTCAACATGGAGTATTTGTGACCCAAGAAAGGTATTTGAAGAACTTGTTAATCAAGTTTAAAATGGATGATTGCAGGGTAGCACCTACACCAATGGAGGTGAATCATAAATTGAGTAAGTTTGGAGGTGAAGAATTCAAGGACATGAGACAATATCAGAGTTTGGTCAAAGAGTGTTGAGGTACATTAAGGGTACACTCAATGAAGGTTTGTATTATGGGTTCACCTCAGATACAAATATCAAAATTTATAGTGATGCAGATTGGGCAGGTAATCCAGATGATAGAAGATCAACTTTTGGATACATGTGTTATGTGGGAGATAAACTTATCTCATGGTGTTCCAAGAAGCAACATACAGTTGCTTTGTCTTCTACAGAAGCAGAGTACAAAGGCATGGTTGAAGCTGCAAAGGAAGTGATTTGGCTCAAGACCTTGATGAAGAGTTTTGACATTGTGCATGGGATACCAATTATATATGGAGATAACATGAGTTCATTGTATTTAGCTGCTAATCCTGTTTTTCATGCCAGGACCAAACACATTGAGATACAGTATCACTTTCTAAGAGCGAAGGTGATGGATAAAGAGATTGAAGTCATACATACTTCAACTAAAGATCAAATAGCTGATATGCTTACAAAGAGCTTGGATGGACCAAAGCTACAGAAGTTTAAAGACATGGCAGGTACAAAGAAGAAAAGAGAAACCTCAATTGATGATTGAGGGGGAGCTGTTGGTGCAGACCAATCACCAATTGATTAAAGAATGAAGGAAGATTCAATTCTTGAAGCTTGGAAGAATGATACATTCAGAGGATATGAGGAATGTACACATATGTACATTAGTATAGTTATAGTTCACTTAGATCTTTGATTAGTCATAGACTTGTACAAATTTCTCTATAAATACCTTGAAAATGTCGAGGCGTGATATGAGAGCATATGAAAGAATAGATGAGTGAGCATAGATGTCAAGAAAGGAGAAGTTAGATATCATGAGACATGTGAAATGTTAGTTGAGTTTTCCTCTCATCACTCAACTGTATTTTTCTGAGTAATTGAAGAAATATTGTGCCCGATCTTTTCGTGTCTGCTCCGTCTGTGTTTGATCATTTGTGAAATCCTTTTGAGGATATCTAAGTTGGTACTTAATGAGTCTTTGACCTGAGTTTCAGAGTCTAATTGCAAACAGGCTAGGAGCATTGTGTGTAGGAACATTCATATGTGATGAGTGTTTACAGTTCTCTGTAACAGGTGCAAATTTTGATCTTAATCTTTTGGTTAGTTCTCACTCCACAGTTTAAAGTTTTGTGCAAGCAAGCACTTAATCTTTAAGTTGGAAGGTAATCTACTCGTGGCTAGAAGCATTTGCTTAAACGGGTTTTATACTGAGAGAATTGAAGTTAAGAAGTTAGGGGTGTCTAAATCCACTTCTCAGAAGTGCAGATTTAGACATAGGTAACTTGTGAGATTGATTTCTCAAGTTATACTAAACCTTTTGAAGAACTTTAACTTGGAGGAGGTGCGCAACTTCTAGGCAACACTCCATACAAAATTTCATAGAAAACTTTACATGCTTGATAGGTCAATGAGAAGAAATTGTGCAGCAGACTTTCTGTGTTTTATCTTCTTCACAGAATTTTTCAACTTTTAATAATTTGGAGATTGGACCTCTAATTTAGTAAAGGTTTTGACTTACTCTTGATATAGAGGTGTTCTAAATTCAAGAGTAGGTTGTTCTTTTGGAGATTAACACTCTCCATCAATAATAAACACTCTAATAACAGTTACATCATGTTGTTTAGGCATATAGAGGGGCCTATAGAGTACACATAGTTAAAAAGCAAAAATTCCTCCACGCACCATCTAAGTGAATGAGGGGATCCATACCTTATGCATAACCCAGAGGTGGCACCTTGACACCAGACACATCCCTAGTGCCACAAAAGAGTATTGGATCTAATTTGATTTTCCCCCCAGTGCCATCAGATCTAGAATTCCCTAGAGGAGTTCTCTTGGAAGAGCTCAATCATATAGATTTTGACAGAATCCTTCAAGAGGTCAATATGGAATTGAGAGAAGAACAAGGAGGTGAGCAAAAACAACAACAACAAGAGGGACAACAAGAGCTAGCTAGAGAAGAAGAAGAAGAAGAGGATGAAGAGAACAAAGAAGAGCAACACAATGAACAACAAGGGGGGACTACAGAAGCCCCTGCATACACTGCACAATTACAAAGGCTTTACGACACTATTATAAGTGTGTGTTGAAGCTCAAGTTCAAGGACAAGCATAATAAGCACATCAGAGAAGTGGACACGCAAGAAGAAGGAGCACATAGGGAGCTCCAAGAAGTGTATGTCAAATTTTCAGAAGAAATCCCTATAAAATAGTGTTTTTCATCACTAAAGACAAATTGTAAATATCATTTCACCTTTTTGTAGCTCCATTTTGTGCAAGCAGAGGATTCCTCGAGCTTGCAGAGCATTAGAAGTATCATCCTAGCAATTTTCATAATTTTAAGACTTCGTTTGAGTCCTCAAATAAGCCTTAGAACCTAATTTTTAACTAGGCCGGACACTAGGTCTGGATAGGGCCAAAACTAGTCCAAAAACTATAAAAAGAGCTAGAGAGCTCACTTTTGAGGTTGGCTTGTTGTAGATTTCAGCTTTGTAATAGATTTCTTTTGTAATCTAAGTCCTTCCACTATTCCTCTCTTTGATCTTGCCTTGTGCGCATATGTGTGTATGTGTGTGCATGCTTGTGTGCTTTCACTCACGCACTTGTGCCTTCACTCGCTCATGGTCTTCATACCGGTCCTCACGTTTTCGCAGATTAACAAGTAAAGGAGGTGATGCTTATGCTTGAGCTATGCCAAATTTTGGCCCATTGCCGGGGAGAGAGCTTCGAGGACGAGCGTTGTGATGGTAAGATCGTGGATTTGCGACGTTGGAAGGTAAAAAAAACTGTCATTTCTGTTCATTTTCTACTTTTTCCTCTTCATCTTCGCCATCATCACCATCTTTATCTTCTTCCATCTTCTTCTTCATAGAAATTTCTTGTTTTTTAGTGCATTTTCACCATTTTCATACCATTTTTCATGCTTTATTATGCGAGAAGGAGTTAGGAAGTGCAAGGGAGAGCAAGCGCTTGTGTTTTTTCATGATTTTCTGCACATACGGAGATCCCCCTTGCTCGGCGCTCAGAATTTGAATTTCTCGCCAAAAAACACGATTCTGACTGAAAATCGTGATTTTCATAAAATTCAATTTTTTTCAAAAAAATACGATTTTCTATTCCCCCCCTAAAGATATTTGAAAAGAACACGATTCTGGGGTCATTCTCAGAATCACGATTCTCTGGTTGTGCTCAAAATCGCGATTCTCTAAATTTCTCAAAAAAACAAGATTCTGAGAAGACACGATTTTCAGTGGGCTCAAAATCACAATTTTCGTAAATCACGATTTTCGTAAATCACGATTTTCAATCAAAAATACGATTTTGTGAAAACATGCTTCTTTGTGGCTCCAAAATCGTGATTTTGAAGAAACATGATTTTCATCCAAAATCGCGATTTTCATGATTTTCAGAAAACACGATTTTCGCTAAGGTACAAAATCGCAATTTTCAAGAACACTATTTTCAATCAAAATCGCGATTTTCTAGTCATTCTCAAAATCGTGATTTTCAAGCCAAAAACACGATTTTGACCAAATGCGATTTTCATTCAAAATCGTGATTTTCATGTCAAAAACACGATTTTGAGAAAACACGACTTTCATTCAAAATTGCGATTTTGTGATCATTCTCAAAATCGCGTTTTTCATGATTCTCACTCAAAATTGCGTTTTTCACGATTCGCACTCAAATTGCGTTTTTCAGGATTTTCATTCAAAATCGCATTTTTGGGGATTACTCAAAATCGCAATTTTCATCAGTGCTCAGCATCGCAATTTTCATGATTTCACAAAATCGTGATTTTTGTGTTTGCTCAGCATTGCAATTTCATGATCCCTTAGAATCGTGATTTTCATTAGAGTCAAGCATCGCGATATTTAGACCCCCCAAAATCATGATTTTCACACAAAATCGTGATTTTTCCAAAAGGTCCTGTTTGCCTGTTTTGACCTCTAGGAGCCTGATTTGACATAACTTTTTCATCAAAAGTCTATTTTTTGAGCTCTATAGCTCGTTGGAAAGCATTGATTTTCAGATAGAGTAATTTGAAGTTGACCTTGAGGTGGGGTTGGGAAGGCAAGGGAGAGAAAAATTGTTTCATGGGGAAGAAAAAAGCAAAAGAGAGAAGAAAGGGGGCTAAAAATGAAAAAAAGGAGGGAGATGAACATGAGATGCATGAAATAATCTCTCATAAGGGTGAAACATCTAGAGAAAAATTGCATGGAGTCAAGGGAGGGGGTGAAACATCTGAGGGAGTAGGATCCTTATTTGCAACAAGAAATAACTATCCGCCTTGTGATAGTTGGGGACAAAATCATCTTTTCAAAGATTGTGTTTTTCATGCACAAAATTTCTTTCTACTCATGCTTTTGAATTTAATCCTTCTTTGAGTAAATCATAGGAAACCTTAGCGAATGGGGAAATGGAGGACTCCAAGTGTTTGGGGGATGTGGAAGGACCCTCTCTTCGTGTAAATTTGGATTCCCCTCATGAAACCATAAGCAGGGATGATCTACACTCATATGATCAAGAAGGAGATGATTGACAAATACTTTGTATCACTGATGTGGAGAATGATGTCAAATCTATGGTCAATCATGACAATTCATCACCCATTAGTACATCTAGAGATTCGATGTGTAATATGGATAAATGTATCGATGAATCTCTAGATCAATCTCAAACCACACAACCCATTGATCCCTTGCATAAGCCCTATGTATGTATAGAAGATCAACCTTTGTTGCATTCCCCATGTAAAGATGAGTTTTCTCAAAAAACGCACATAGAAGGCCCAAAAGACCCTTACATCAAGAAACAAAAATCACATTTCCTTGGTAACGTCAAGCAAATTTGGGTGGCCAAGAAATTACTTAGAGCCCAACCAAATCGCACTATGATATGGGTACCAAAGAAAGCCCTTTTACAAAATCAGCCCCCTCACACTAGAATTCAAAATCTATGGACTAGGCCTACTATGACTTATCTTCAAGAAAGACCACTTCCAATCAAAGGACCCAAAGCAATCAAGCATAAACTCAGAAAAAATCCAGGGGGGGACTTTGTTTGTTATTGATCTTTGGAGTTGTCCTCTCCAATCATTTAGCATAAAGAATTAACAATACATCTTTATTTTGTCAATCGTGGAAGTATTCAAGAGACCACAGCCCCTTCTACATGATAGAATCCAAGAAATAAGAGAAAACTGGCTGGATTTCTGAGAATAATGAAAATGAAGAGAAATTTCTAGGGTTTGGATTATCTTGAGCAAATCTCCATCATTTTCCACAATCTTGGTGTCTAAAGCATGTTATTTTCTTAGTAGAATACAACCATGAAGTCAAAACTCAAAAATGATACATGTAACCTTTAGACGAGACAATCGCGATTCTGTAAAATCAGACGATTTTCATCTCCAGCACCATTCTTCATCAATTTCTCACTCAACATATCAGTAAACAACTCTCTTCATACACATTCAACAGAAATACACAATAGAAGCTCACAAATCTCCATGGATACACGAAGAATAGATTCATAACTCAAAGAAATCACACAAAGAGAAGAAAACACGATTTTCAGCAGGAAACTTCTCTCTTCACTCGGATAGCATGTAAACAAATAACCAACCCTCTCATAATAGAGGAAATTGTCTTTTATACATTTTCAAGTGTCCCTTTTCACACTTGAAATTTGGTCTTTTCCTCTTCTAATCTAAAAATATGCTATCTAGGAGTTCCCAAAAATTCTAGAAAAAATACATAAGATTCTACTCTACATAAGGAAGACTCTTCCTTATTTTTACATTAGTTGCATAAATTATTTTACAAGTTTTTGGCATTTTACAATTATTTTCCATCAAAAATATTACAAAAAATACTTCTTCCAACATTCTTCCCCTCCTAGACCTTTTGGCTCCTGACAAAAGGCATTCCTGCTCATATATTCCAAATGCTCTCTTCACTTCTTCTTTCTTTGGTAGACCTGTGACAGTAAGTCATGGCTTCTCCTTTCAGTAATATTCAAGTTGTTTACCATTTCAAACAAAGCTTTCCTCCACTGGACTGCAGCTTCTGGCTTATCAATTACATCCTTTTTCAAATATTCTGTGTAGGTAGCTTCATATGCAGTGAGTCGAGATTTTGTGACTACAGACAAGTTTCCAAATATCTCTAATTCTCTTTCAAAAAACCCATAATCAAATGCATCTTCAAAGATCTGTTGATAATGACTGCCCAAAAATATTATTCTACTCTAATATGCCATCAAACATAATCTATCAGGTGTTTCACTGAGATCAAACAATAATGCATCAGTAGGAGAATTGAAACCAATGTAATTTAAGATTCTGACATCTGTATCTGTATATGTCTCTATGCATGCCAAAATGAGTCTCATTACTCTGATCAGTAAAATGCATACTGGGTCATTCACATCTTTGTATGTAGCTATAACAGATTCAGCTGTATCCACCATATATTTTTTTGTAGGCCATGTTCCTGCCTTTGGTCGTGCTAACTTTGGAAAATTCAACCATTTTGGTGGGATTTGTCCTTCCTTCCTTCTTTCCCAAAAAATTGTCCATTCTCTTCTTCTTGCTACTGGACAGTAAACTCCATTTAGGATTGGCTTTCTCAAATAATTCTTTGGTCACATTGATATCTTCTTCATATTCAAGATATTTATTTGGAGGTAATCCAACTCTTGCCAACTGATAGTTTTTGATACTCTCCATGATCATGCACAAAGGTATGCCCAGTCCATCTGCAACCCAATGATGTTGATCAGGATTTATCCCTTTATTTAAAGCAAATGTGACAATCTGATCTTCATATTCATCATGCATTTTTCTAATGAAGTTCATTCTAGACTCTGTTTGTCAGCAATTTGTGGACAAAATCTTCTGAATATTCTTCTTCTGGTCTTTTATTTTCTGTTTCACTACCATGTTGATTTATGTCATCATTTCCCTCTTCATAATCTCCTGTATATGTAGTCTCTATCTGTGCTTCTTCCTGAGCTTATGACTTTTCCAGCTTTTTTTGTAATTCTTCTATTGTCACCATCAAACTTCTATTTTGAGTTGCCCATATCTCTCTTTCTTTTATCCATTCACTTCTTTCCTTTTCTATTCTTGACTGCCAATCACTCCTTTCTTTTTCCATATCCATATGCAACTTGTTATAACCCCTCATTGAGGTAGCAACATGTGTATTGGCCTGTTTCTCCAGCTCCTTGGCTTCCTTCAACTCTGTTTGCAATCTCTTGATCTCCTTGTGCAATTCTGCCTTTTCCTCCTGTGTCACCTGAACAGCCCGGGTTTCTACCTTCAACTGACCTTCTTCCATCAGTAGTTTGTTAATTTCTTCATTTGCTTTAACCATGATTTGATATGAACTTTGTAAAGTTCTATATCCACCTTCAACCTTCTTCAACTCCATTTCCAAGTTACTACTCTGTTCTATTAGTTTGCATTCTTCTCTTCCAAATATTGAAGTTTATTTTGTTGCTGTATTTCCACTTCTTCCAAAGAAATTATTCTATGTGTTAGTTCTTCATTCTTCTCCTTTACCATCCTCAATTGTTCTATCAATTGTTCCTTTTCCCTTTTATGCTCCTTAATGATATTACTGCCTTTCTCAAATTCAGACTCTGCTACCATTCCTGAAATGATCATATTCCTGCTTGAAGGTCTGAACTGCTCTATGTTGCTCATAATAATCTGGCAGGCAGATCTTATATTTTTAGGTATTCTCTCTAATCCAACTTCTATTTCCATTTGCTTAACTTCTATCTGTTTGTTTTCTTTGCACTCATTCTCCTCTTCTTTTTCTTCCTCATACTCTATAACCTGAGTCTTTTGTTCTTCATTGCTTTGATCTGTTTCTAATTTATCTTGATCTACAACATCTTCCTCTTCCTCATCTTCCAATTTCTGATCATCCTGATTCTCTTGTTCTGAGATATCTGTGGTTAGCTTTGTATCTTCTGCCTTCTGGTTCTCCATCACCAATAGTTTCTCTTCAAAAAGATGTCCTTCCTTTACTTGTACTTCCTTTTCCTGGACTAGAGTTGATTCAGTTTCCTCAATAGATTTTATCTAATCATCCCTTGTTTGTTCTTTCTGTCTCTCTTCCTGCTCATCTATGTCCATCAGATCTAGATTCTCTTCTTGTCCTTGATCTTTTGTGATTGTAATCTCCTCATTATTATTCAAATCAGAAAGTACATCCTTTATGCTTTGGTTGATCTCCTTTTCTGTAACTCCTTCTTCTAATTCTTGAGCATTCTTCTTTTCCATTATTTCCTCTATTTCCTGAATTTGATCTATCCCTTCCTGTTTATTGGCTGGACTACATATCTATACTCTTTTTTCTGCTTCTACTTTCCCTTCATAAAGTCTAACATAAGTTTGTTGTGAAGGTTTTGTCCATATTGACTTTAATTCTGAATGCACTAGCCCACAACTGAATTCCTTTCTTACTTCACTTTCCTCTCCCACCATTACTGCTTTACCTTTCATCATCTTTCTTTCCTCTTCAGGATTGATTTGCTTAACTGCCTCTTCCTGGACTTGCTTCTCTTGAGGCTTCTCTCTCACATCTTCAGGTGTTTTATGTTTCTCACTGGCCTGTATAACCACATTAGGAGTACTAGGTACTGAAAAATTCAAACTTTTTAACAAAAAAATTTCAATATCACTATCAGAATCTGAGGAGAATTGTGAGGATCCTTCTATTTCTAGTTTTTCCAGTCTTGATTCCTCTACAACAGTAGATTGCTTCTGCTTTTCTCCCACTGTCACTTCCCCTGTCTCTTTTATGGTTACAGTTTCAACTATTGATTTCCCTTTACTTTTCTTGGTTAGCCTCTTCTTCTGTATAGGTTTTTTCTGAACTTTCCTTTTTGCTACCACTGTAGTTCTTGTCTCTGGAAGTCCTTGGAGTTCTTTGAAGTATGCTAATAGCTCCACTTCCTTTTTAACAAATACTTCCTTTGACTCAGCTGCCATCATCTGATCATGAAGCTCTTCATAATGCTCTACCTCCTCCTGAACCCAATCTGTTGCCTTGCAAGAATAATCTTCCAGCATCTTTTGATATTGTGCCTCATATATTGCTCTTTTGTTATTTACTTGAGTCAGATAAGTATATAACTGCTCTTTACTGGTTTGAGGTGGATGAGGGTCATTAAAAGATTGGACTTGCTTCTGAGCAGCTTCATGCTCCTCTTTGGTTGCTTCATCCTGCTCCAATTCAACCTTCCTTGGATCCAACCTCCTTTTCTTTACAGGGATTACTTCCTTTGAGATTACTTTCCTTTTCATTCCTGACCCCCTCATGCTGGTTTGTCCTTCTACTTCTCTCACAGACATCTTCCTAGGAGGACTCTTGATTCCTGTCATAAGGCTTCTGAAATATTGTGCCTCTGGAGCCAGCTTCAATTGATCTTCCATTCCCAATACATGATATATGATCCTGGTTAGAAACTGAGCTCCATTCATATATTTTTTCTGCTCCCAGTGTTTAGCTGCTTCTTTCAGCTGTTCATGTATATACGGTGATACATCCATTATTCCAAAAGGCTTAGTTCTGTCTTTATTGTTAAACATAATCAGTGTTATTGATTTGTGTGGCATGGTATATCTCGGCAATTTTGGGAATGCAGAAACATCCTGATGGCATACTCCTCCTTCTCTTTTCCCTTAAAGTCAGGAAATTTTGAATATCCTGTATAGGTTTCTTTATTCTTTTTCACAAAGCTATGGTCAAGCTTGGTTCCCATTGGGTAGAATTGTAAGGCTGCTCTTGACTTTACACCGGAAATAAGCATCATTACCTTTTCCAACTTCCATCAGACTGTTCATTACCTGTGACACTCTTTCAAAATCTATAAAAAAGATAGGTTCTTCCAGCAATTTATGTAACCCAACTGCCTTCCATCTTTTCTGATTGACTGCTACCCTTTGAAATCTGTAGAACTCTTGACACAACATTGTATATTTGTAACCCCCTACTCCTACTGTGAATATATGCTGGCCAATTATGCTTAGGTTTTCCTTGAGCTCCTTCACCACCTTTTCTGCCTCTGGAATATCTTGCTCCTCATCAGACTCCAGGTCCACCTTCTCTACCATAGCTTCACTATCCAGGAACCAATGTCCCCTTGACAAAGTGACTGATTCTGCTTTGAAGTCATGAATTGGCAACTCTTTTGCATTCACCATTCTAGAGCAAATATAACACATAAAAAGAAAGAACTCCACCCACATGAGTCACATAAAATCAACAATAATAGTTATTTTGAGATGAAATGAAAGAAGAATGAAAATAATCTTTTTATTAAATTCTGTCTTCTTTAGAACACTCAATTAAAAGTGACCATCACATGTGTAGCAAGATGTCTAGTGCACTCCCCTCTTCTGACAGCTCTCATCTAGGAAGAAGATGTTTTTTAGAAGGAAAAGAATAAAATAAAAAATAAACCATAAAAAATACCAAAAATAAAGAAATCATAAAGAAAATAGAATGGTCAATACAAAATAATAATTAGAAACCTGCTACCCTTCTACCTATATCTTGCCTTGTGCTTGTTTTTTTCTTTAACTTATAAAAGGAAAAAATAGATCATTTTTCTCTCTTCTATAATTTCTCTCTTTTCTCTTTTTCTCTTTTCTTTTTTTTTTATTTCTTCTATTTCTTTTTCTCTCTCTCTTTCTTTTTAATAATCTCTTCTATTTCTTTTCTTCCCCTTCTAATTCTCTTTTTAGAAAAAGGATAAGGTAGAATATTTTGTCCTACTTCTCAATATGCTATGATTTTCTTTTTTCCAACCTTCTGATCTGATTCTGAAAAAATTCTAAATTCAGATCAAATATAGATGGTCTTTTTTCCATTGAATAAACTCTGATTTCTTTACCCAATAATATTTGACCTTAGTTGTCTTTATTTCAGGAAGAAATCCATCTCCTTCAGATAAGCAGATTTTTGAATGTTTTGGCCTCCATATCCATTTTGTTCTAGAATTTTGTTCTGATGAGCAGACCTTAGGTATGCTTTGTTTCCATATCCTTCTTGTTCTAATGCTTTGATGCTTCAAATTGTACCATGGTTGCCACCTTGCTCTTGTGTGTCCATCCCCCTTTGCTCTTTCAAATTTTATCAAGTTTTGATTAAATGAAGCTTGATCATTTAGTATTTGTATTGGTAATGTATGTATGTCTTCCATTGAGAAAGTAAATCCTTCCATGTCTGGGTCATGAACATCCTGTTGAACTTCTTGCTCTTCATTACTCAATAAGAATATTAAAAACCTTTTGTCATTTATTGTCAAATTAAGCTTCATTTTTTCAAAATCCAAAATTACTTTACCTTGTTTGAGCCATGGTTGTCCCAAAATTAATTTTTCAGTCATCAACTGGTCTGGCCATTCTTCACAATCTATTTTCATATATTCATTATTGAACCTAACTTTAATAGACAGTGAAGACATGCTTTGAATCATTTGTCCCTCCAAAGTTTTGATAAAAGTTCTGCTTTTAGTTCTTTTTAGATTGAATTTATTCAACAAAGCTGAACTAATCAGATTCACTTGTGCACCTGAATCTATCAAAACCCTAATTTTTTCATTTTGATAATCCATTGTTATCACAGGCAAATGTTCTTTTTGTCTTACAGGTGTTTCACACAAACAGACTTCCCTATGATCTTTGATTTTTCTTATCCTTTCCTTTGCTTCCTGCTGAGCCTCTTTTCTAATGTTTTCTTCTTCTTTTTTCCTGTTTTGAGCTTGTTGTAACCTTCTCCATTCAGAAGTAGTTAATGGAAGATCATATCTTTTAACTCTACATCCACTTATGAAGTTTGGCATGATCTCTCCATCTATGTTAGCTAAGTGGATAGCTCCACTATTACTTATCTGATGTATAATGTATGGCCCATGTCCTTTTTTCTGAAACTTTTTCTGATGTTCTTTGACTGTGTAAGCCAAAACTAGATCTCCTTCTTGTAGATCTTTTTCATTTATGTGAACATCATGATAAGCTTTTTGTCTTTTCTTGTCCACATATATACTCATAATCGCTTGGAGTCTAGAAGCTCCCAGTTTTTCCAATTCTACTACTCTCTCAGATAACTCATGTCCAGTCCAATTGTAGTGACTACCCAATTTTAATGTTGGAATGAGGAATTCCATAGGTAGAACTGCATTTTGTCCATATACTAAATTGAATGGTGTGTTTCCTATTGCAGTCTTAAAAGCCACTCTATAAGCCCATAGAACATGATGAAGTTGTAGGTCCCAGCCATTTCTGTTTGTGTTTACTAGTTTTGATAGTACAGTACAAAGTACTTTATTAGTACTTTCTGCTAACCCATGGCTTGTGGGTGATATGGGGCTGACTTTTTGTGACTAATCAGGAAATATTCTGTTATAGTTTCTATGATTTGGTTTACAAAATGGGTCCCCCTATCACTTACCAATTCAATTGGAAGTCTGAATCTGGTGATGATATTTTCATAAAGGAATCTAGCAGTAGTATGAGCATCATTCCTTCTTGTGGCTTTGGCCTCAACCCACTTTGTCAGGTAATCTGTATCCACTATTATGTATTCAGCATGGGATTGTTTTGCTGGAGAATGTATAGGTCCAATAAAATCTAATCCCCATTTACTAAAGGCTCTGGCTGAAATTAGTGGAACTAATGGCATATTATCTCTTTTATTCGGTTGACTCACCCTGTGACAGATGTCACATCTTTTTACATAGGTTCTTGCATCAAGAAATAGGGTTGGCCACCAAAAGCCAGAATATAATATGAGTTTAGCTATTCTATCACTTGAGAAATGTCCACCTGCCACTCCAGAATGTGCCATTTCCAACATTTCCAGATATTTATCCTCAGGAACACAAATTCTTAAATATCCATCCATCCCTCTCTTATACAATTGTTCTCCTATCAATTGATATTCTTCAGAAATTACTTGTAGATTTTTTGAATCTGCACCAGCTATTACTTGTTTTCCTTTTTTCTTCCTTTTCAACTCTTCAATAATATTTTCACTCCACTCTAGATTTTTCTGAAACCAATATAGAGTTATGAATTCTGAATCTTGCAATGATTGACACTTCCAGCAATTAGCAATGTATTTTGTTACATCTTGAATCTTATTAGGCCAATGTACCCCCATCCTATTGAGGTTACTTAGGGTGACTACCCTGGAAGCATGAGTGCAAGGGTTCCAACAATGAGCTCTTTTCAGATATTCCTGTTGCTCTTCTTGAGGAGTCCAATATTCCAATACACCTGTATGGTTGAGGTGATACAAGTGTCCAGCTAACAGCATAAAATTTCTGCTTTGTAATACTAAGTGTGTATTGTTTCCAAATGTTCTGCAAGGTCCCATGGTTAACAATGGTACTAAAGTCATGGCCCACTCAGGAAAACTTTCTATTTTGAACAAATAAGTATCCGGTAGGTCATCTTCTAGAGGTGAACTGGGTTCTTTAGACTGGATTCCAGACAAATGATCTGCTCTCAAATGTGTTTTTCCTTGTTTGACTACCACCTCAAACTCAAACTCCATTAGTAAGAGGAACCATCTGACTATTCTACCAGTGTGGCAAGGTTTATTTACCAAATATAGTAAATCTTGATGGTCCACAAAGAACTTAAACTTATTGGCCAAAAGGTAATGTCTATATTTTTTCACAGCAAATATCATTCCCAATCCTTCTCTTTCAGTGGTTGTGTAATTTTTCTTGGCTGAATTCAGTTGCCTACTAGCATAAGCCACTGGAAAATCTAATTTGCTTCCTTCTATTGGTTGTGCCAATACACATCCCAAAGCATAATTTGAAGCATCCACATGAACATGAAAAATTTTATCCCACTAGGGTGTTTTCAGAATTGGGGCTGTAACCAAACAAGTTTTTAGGGTTTCAAAAGCTTGGTCACACTCCTTGGTCCACTCAAACTTTGTAATTAGGGCATATAAAGGTTTGGCTATGTCAGCAAACTTGTGTACAAATTTTCTATAGTACCCACAATGTCCCATGAAAGTTTGAAGTTCCTTTACATTTGTTGGTCTTGGAAGTTCTATCATAGCCTTCATTTTCTTCTCATCAGTTGAAATTCCATTTTTAGAAACTATGTGACCTAACATTCTTCCTTGTCTCACAAAGAATATACACTTTTCTGGATTTAAACATACTCTGTATGTTCTGCATTTCCTGAATATATTCTCTAAATCTTGCAAATGATCTTGTCTTTTTAATGAAAAAGTACATAGATCATCTACATAAATTTCCATCACACTCCTCAGGAATTCCTTGAAGATATGACACATCAATCTTTGAAAGGTTGCTAGGGCATTAGTCAATCCAAAGGGCATGACCCTAAAAGCATAAATTCCCCATTCTGTGGAAAAGGCAGTTTTATGTTGGTCTTCCAATGCTATAGGTACCTGATTGTATCCTAGAAAACCATCTAAAAAACTATAAACTTCCTTCCTTGCAACTCTTTCTAGAAGGTGATTTGTTATTAGTAATGGATAACTATCTCTTATAGTTGCTGCATTCACCTTCTTCAAGTTAATGCATACCCTAAGTTTCCCATTCTTTTTTGGTACTACAACTATAGGAGATATCCATTCTGTATACTCAATCTCATAGATGAAATTGGCAGCCAAGAGCTTGTCAATTTCTTCGTTTATTTTAGCAGAGTATTTATCATTGAATGTGTAATGTCTCTGTTTGCTAGGTTTTGCATCAGGTGCAATAGGAATCTTATGCTCACAGATTTTAGGATCAATTCCTTTCAAATCCTTGTAGCTATAAGCAAACACATCCCTATAGTTTCTTGCAAAATTTCTCAATGCCTCTTCTTCTTGGTTTGTCATGTCATCAGCTATTACAATATGTCTTTCTTCCCCATCTTCTTGAGTGATCATGACCTTCTTAGTTTGTTCCTCATTATCATAAGCCTCCCCTTTTTTCTTTTCCCTCTTTGGTTTCATTTTTAGAAGTAATCTGTCTTCTACTTTATAAGTTTTGAAATTTGCTGGTACATCAAACTGTTGATCTTTGTTTGTTTCTTTCTCCTTTTTCTCATGTTCTTGGTTTTCTTCTATTTCCTTGTGTTTGTTTTTCTTATATTTGCCTGAGATTTTATCTTTTATTGCATCCTCAGCTTTTACTTCTTCCAAATATTGTGTTTTCCCTTTTTTTAATATCATTTCCTCCTCCTAGTCCTCCTTTGTTTTTGACACCTTTATCATTTGTATTCCAATGTGAAAAACATCATACCCTTCTTCATTTTGAAATTCCACTCCTACATACTCATCACTGGCCAGATCCATGGTAGCCAAAATTTGGTTCCACCCATAGGGCTCAAATTCTTCATCTTTGAATTCTTGTGGTACATAGCTCTCATCTTGTAACTCTCTTCCTTCTACACAATCTTCTCTTCTCAGTCTTCTTTTCTATTGGTGAAGTTTCTTATCATATTGCACTTCCATAGTGATGATTCAGTTTCAATATGGTCTTCCATCTCTGATTCTTCACTTGCTTCTTGATTTTGATGTATTTTATACCATTCTTGAGGAGATATGTCACAATAATGCCCATTTCTTAGGTTCACTCTGGTTATTCTTCCTTTACTCTGAAGGTACAGGCAATCATTACCCCAATCTTGCACAATTTGCATTTGTCTCATAAATGGTCTTCCTAGGATAATTTCATATGAAGTGGATTGTGGAAATTCAACTATGGCAAAGGTATGTTCTATTTCTATTCCACATATGTCCACAATGACCTTTTCCCATATTCCTAGGGGTTTTTCTATGTGTTCATCTGCAAGTTGCAATCTCATTTTGGTGGGTATTAATTTATTTTTTCCCCATTTTTCCCAAGTTTGTTTAGTCATGATGGCCACTCCTGATCCACTATCCAAAATAGCTTTGGCATGGTTTTTCCCAAATTGTATTTTTAGGGTTGAGTTTCCCTCTTCTCCTTCACAATATCCTCCTATCTTATCAATGGGAATACCACAATTCCTCCAATTCCTGCAGTTGTGGATGAAGATTTTCTGATATCGTTTCCCATTTTTTCATTTTATTCTATAAGTGAGGATTCTGTTTTATCAATTCTTCCAATGTGGTGTGATATAGAATTGTACATTGTTTATCTATATTCACCTGGAATGTTATTTGTGGGTTTTCTTCCTGATTAATATTTCCTTTTGTTCTTATTGCCTCTGTTTCCTCAGCTGATTTTTGAGAATTGTCTACTTCCCCCAGTTTGAGATGTGCTTCCTGTATGATTTGTTTACACTTCTGCATCCTTTCATGTTCTAAGTCTGGCATAGGATGAGCCATTACATGATCTGTAAGACTTGGTCCCTCTTGAATTCTTCCCTTGTATGCTTTTATCATGGTGTCCAGACTCTGTGAGTTTCTTATCTCTGACTGGGTTTGTGTCTTTTGAGAGGGAGTACTGTTTGAGTGTTCCTTGTTCTCTTCTTCTAAGTTTTTACCCATTCTTTTTTTCCTTTCCCATTTCCCTTTTTGTCTATTTTTCTTCACTTTTGAAACTGATCCCTCATTTTGTTCCTTACTTGTTTCTTGTTGTTTAGCTTGTGCCCTTGTTATAGCATTTATATTCACTTGGTCAATGTCACTCAATTCTTCTTGCTCCATGATGTTGACTGTTTTCAGTGGTATGTTGTTAGATGTGTTTTGCTATTTTTGAGGATTTCTTGGACAATCCTTTATTAAATGTTCCCTGCCACAATCCTTACAATAGGCTCCCTCTATTCTTAATGTAGGAGGTTGTGGACAGTCTCTAATGAAATGTTCTCCCCCACATCTATAACAAGTTATCTTTGATCCCCCTTTGAACTGAGGTTTTTGATTGGACATATAATTATTGGTTATATACATGAATGTAGCTGTATCCATCTCAATTCTCCCATTTCCCAAATCTAGGGCTTGTAGTTCTAGTTCTCTCAGTTCATATCCTTCCCATTCTTCCTGATATCCTTCATTCCATTGATAATCTTCCTTGTATGGTGATCTTATTCTTGAATTTCCCTCCTCTATTGGTGTGTATTTAACTAGTACCACATTTGTTGGTAATGGAGGTTGTTGCCCAAGTACATGTCTTGGTTGCTCAACATATCCAGATTCTCTTTGACTTGCATAATCTCTCTCCTTAATGGGTTGTTTGTTGTAAAAACAGTCTTCTCTAGTATGATTTGTCCATTTCCTCTCTAGTGTACAGTATTTGAGTGTTTTCTTGTCTTGCAAGTGTTGTGGTTTTTGATATGGACATTGTTGTACCAAATTATTTTCTCCACAATTATAGCATTTTTTATTTGTTGTTATCTTGGTATTTATCAGATTGGTTTTAGTGCTGACTTCTAGGGCTTTAGCAATGGCTTGAGCCAATTCTTCTGTTGGTGGAATTTTATCTTCATTTGCTCTAGGTTGATCAAATGCTAACAAGTCTTGACCTCTGTTATCTTCCAAATCTATTGCCTCTTTCACACAAGTTCCTAGGTCAGGGCATCTCCTATAATACACTAGAGTTCTCAATAGGGCACTCCTTAAACCTTCTATGAATAGGGATACCTGTCTTGCCATGGAAGGTACTTCTTCTTTGGGACATCTGTCAATGTACTGCTTGAATCTCCTAGCTGCCTCTCTTGTTGGTGCAGACCAATCACCAATTGAAGTTTGGAAGACAAAAAGATGGAGATAAGATCAAGTCTTGAAGAAAAGAAGGTGGTTACATTCATAGGATGAATGATATGTACACATGTACATTAGTGAAGACATAGATCACTTATACTTTTGTCTAGTTATAAGCTTGTACATATTTGCCTATAAATACTTTGGAAAAATGCCGGGGCAAGAGAGGAGACAATAGGAGAGTATGAGAATAGTGCATTTGTAAGTTGTAAGACTCATTAGAGTTCATAGGAAGAAGAGAAGTCTCTCTCATAACTCAGTTGTAAATTTCTGAGAAATAGAAGAAAAGTTGCGCCCGATGTTTCTGTGTTTTCTCCTCGTGTAGTAGATCTTTTGTGATTTCCTTTTGGAGATGTCTAAGTCCATAGTTAATCAATCTATGGCTAGAGTTTGAGAATCTAATTGTAAGCAGGCTAAGAGAATTGTGTGTAGGAACATTCATATGTAAAGAATGTTCACAGTCTCCTGAAACAGGCGCAAATTTTGAGTTCAATGAAATGAGTAGTGCTCAGTGCACAGTGTAAAGTTTTACACATATGATAGCTCAAAATCTAAGTTGAGAGATAAGCTATCTACAGCCAAAAGGATTTTATAAAACGGGTTCGACATTGAGAGAACCAAAGCTAAGAAGTTACAGGTGTCAAAGTCGCTACTGCAGAGAAAGAGATTTACACATAGGTAAATTGTTTGTCTTATTTCTCAGAGTATACTGAATCATTTGTAGAGATTCAAGTTGCAAAAGGTGCGCAATCTTAAGGCAAAGCAACCTACAAAGTTTTATAAAAAACTTTACACAAATGATTAGTCAATCAAGGATTAATCTGCAGCAGACTTTTCTGAGAAGTTGAAGTTTTCAGAATAGTCAATTTTCTGATAAGTTGATGAATGTTCTCTAAATTTGGTGGAGTCTGAAGTTGTTCTTGATATAGAGGTGGTCTAAAATCAAGGTTAACTTTTTCTTTTGGAGATTAACACTCTCCATCAGTGGTATCAGAGCAGGAAGCATCAGAATCAAGGAAAGGGAGACTCCGACTACTGCAGAAATACAAACTTTACATCTTGAAGGATCAAAAGGACAAAGATTGAAGAAAGCTTGAGGGAAGACACATTGAAGTTGTCAAAAGGATCAGAAGGAGTAATATTCGAAGTCAAGGTACATTTATTCCTCATAAAGTTTAAAGATCTGTTAATACAGGTGAAGGAAGATGGGAGATTCTCTTCAGATAGAGAAATTGGATAGAGAAAACTATCCTGCATGGTCAATGAGGATGGAAGCTCATCTAATGAGCAAAGATTTGATAGCTTACATTACAGGAGAAGAAGAAAAGCCACAATTCAGAGATCCTAGTGTTCCAACTAGGGAAGAATTATCAGATTTGAAGAATTGGATGAAAAGAGATGCTCAAGCTAGGAGCATAATCTATATGGCAGTCAATGACTACTTGCTACCTCACATTAGAGGTCTTGAAAGTGCAAGTGAGATATGGAATGCTTTGGAGGAGCATTTCCAAAACACTACAAAGTCAAGGAAGGCATCCCTATGGGCAGAGTTTACCACTTTCAAGAAGAAGGCTTCACAATCAATATCTGATTATGTGACAAAGATGAAGGACATTGCAGATGCATTAGGAGCAGTGGATGAAGACATTGAAGAAGATAAATTGGTAAGGCAAATTCTCACAGGACTAAGAGGTGATGAGAAGTGGAAGCCTTTTATTTTATCTACAGAACTTTCATTGGATCATTTCAATCCTGATTTGAATCAATTGTTAGGACATATGCTAACTTTTGAGAATGATATCAAAGGAGATGTTGACAAGAGTGCAGGACATGCAATGTACTCTAAAGACAAGAAGAAAACTAACAAAGGAAAGCAACAAGCAAATGAAGAAGAAGGCACAACTAGTCAAGCTAACTTCCTAAGAGGAAGAGGAGGTGGCAAAGGTAGAGGAAGAGACAGGAGTAACAAAGATGGATCCAAAGCTTGCTGGATTTGTGGTAAGACAAATCATTTAGCTAATGATTGTTGGCATAACACTCAAAGTAATGGAGGATACAATCAGAATTATAATTCAAGAGGAAGAGGTGGCAGAAATCAAAGAGGTAATTTCAGAGGTAGAGGTAGTAGGGGTTACTTTGGAAGAAATATAGGTAGAGGTTTCCAAAGTCAACAATATAACAATACCTACTACAATTATGCTTCAGATCAGAAGGAAGATTCAACATTGATAATGAATGCAACTTGTGAAAGGCAGAATGAAGATCAAAGAGTCTTCTACATTGACTCAGGGTGTAGCAATCACCTGAGTGGTAATATAGCCTTGATGATTGATTTGGAGAATAAGGTATCTAATCATGTTGTTCAAACAGGTGACAACACAAAGCACAATGTGAAGTCAATTGGATCAGTGAAAGCCAAGGATGGTAGTACCTTATTGAGTAAGGTTTTGTATGTTCCTACAATTCCTAAGAATTTGATAAGTGTAGACAAATTGTGGAAAAAGGTTATGAAGTAAGGTTCACTAATGAAGGAGTGTTTGTGGAAGACCCTAGCAATGGGTATAAACAAATTGTTTCAGGGAAGAAAGAAGGAAGATTGTTTACATTGAAGATTCAAGGTAATGTTGGTCATGCCTTGTTCACTTATGGAGGACATAAGATCACTGAGTTAGATCTTTGGCACAAGAGACTTGGACATTTCAATGAAAGAGGTATTAAAGACATGATTAATAATGGTTCAGTGCTTGGATTGCCTAATGTTGCAGGTCAACATATGACATACAGATGTGAGGCATGTCAATTAGGTAAGGCTCATAAGCAATCCTATTCTAAGCATGGGTTTATGTATTCAGAGAAACTTGAGTTGGTACACACAGATGTGTGGGGACCATCAAAGGATTTCAGTATCAATGGTTCAAGATATTATGTGGTTTATGTTGATGATGCTACCAGATGGATCACTATCTATGTGATCAAAGATAAGTCAGAAGTATTCAATACTTTCAAACATTATCATATGTATGCAGAGAGAATTACAGGACATAAGTTGAAGAGACTGTTGGTGTAATTCAAGCCTTAACACTTGGCTTGGATATCAACCTTGAAGACTCAACATAAAGCTTGGACCTTGGAAGCCTAGCTTGGGTTAATTCATGAAGATATCACTTGAAGAATGAGCCATAGGAACTCATGCTTATGGGTTCTAACTTTTTACTCATTGTAAAAGTCATTGTGACTTGGCATGTACATGTAATCATACCTACTTGATTAAGTCGTGGAAAATTTGATTGATTGAGTGGGTGACTGATTGAGAGAATATCTCATTCACTTTTTTAGGTACAATATTCTAGGAGATTTGAATTAGAGTTCAAATTCAAATCCTCACTCAAAACATATATATGTGAAGAAAAAAGTCGCGGGTAATACTTCACTCTTCCCGAGCCATTTTTGAGTAAATCTTTGAGTGTGTGAGTGCTACACTATAACCTACACATCTGAGTACCATTGAGCATCACATTCTATGCCAATGGGAATGTACAATCAATAGAATTAATACATAGCATTACATTCATAATCTCTGGTTTTCTCTGAGTAAGCATCTCCAAGTCTGTCAACTTCCAAGAGGCATATCTCAAGATCTACTGAACCAAATTGGATGATTCAAAGTGCATTGGATTCAGCTCAAAGTCTACTATACACTTAAAAAATTTCAAGGCCATTGGACCAACCGTTACAGAGAAATCGCAATCGAGGTGATCACTGGTCTGTGACTGTAAGTCTCCTAAAAAATCGAGGGTGTACCTTATTTTGCTAAAGTGATTTCTCTGAGTATAGTTTATCATTTCCTCTCATTCCACTTGCAAATGGAAGCTTACTAAGCTAATAGAATATCTCTAGAAGGAATTTTGCTAATTGTAACTACACTGGTCACACTGAGCATAACACTGAGCAGGTGTCAATACCAAAATAGCAAGTTTTTCAGGATTTTGAAGTCACAAGTAGTCTGTCTTGATTTGATCATTACTTAGAACATTTGCAAAGCACATATATGGTTTCTTGGTATCATTTGGAAGCTCAAGGAGTCTACTAAGCATTTCTGGAATCAAAGGAGGGCAGGTGTGAAGCAGGTCTAGCAGCACCAACTCATTTCTTGAGTGCATCCAATCATCACTTCCAACAGTGGTATCAGAGCATATAAGGTAACATGGGTGATGGTTTCCCTTCCTTCATTGAAAAATTAGACAGGAATAACTACCAAGCTTGGTCTCTAAGGATGAAGACCTATCTACAAGGAAGGAGCCTGTTTGGATTCATATCAAGAGATGAGGAATTGCCCTCATTCAAAGCTAGAGGCCTACCCACCAAGGAAGAGCAAGAGAGACTCAATCAATGGTGTGCAAAAGATGCTTTGGCAAGGTCATATCTTCTAAACTCTATTTCTGATTTCCTTCTACCACACATAAGGAATTGCAAAACTTCCCAAGAGACTTGGGAAACCTTGTCAACTTACTTTTCATCAAGCACAAGGGCCAGAAAGAATCAGCTATGGATTGAGTTTACAACTCTTAGGAAGCAATCAAAGCAATCAGTCTCAGATTTTGTTACCAAAGTCAAGGACATTGCAGACCAACTTGCAAGTGTTGGAGAAGAGATTGAGGAAGAGCAAATAGTCAGACAAGTAATCAATGGACTAAAGGCAGATGACAAGTGGGAGAGCTTTACCACAGCAATGGACTTATACATGGACATCCAAGCACCTGATCTAACAACCTTGATTGGACAACTCTTTACACATGAAGCAAAGCTTACAAAGAATGGAGAGCAATCAAAAGGTAACAACCCCTCTGCCCTATATACTGATAAGAAGGCTAAAGACAAGGGTAAAAACAAAAAGGTTGATGAAGAAGGCTCTACCTCCCAAGCAAACTATGCAGGGAGAGGTAGATCTTCAAGAGGTAGAGGCAGAGGAGGTAAGTCAGGTAGGGGGAGACCCTACAACCAATCTCCATGCAATATTTGTGGCTTGTCTAACCATACCACAGATGAATGCTACAAAAACTACAAGAACCAAAGAGGAAGAGGTCACCAAAGAGGAGGATACTCTCAAGGCAGAGGCAAATTCAACCAATCTCAAGGCTACCATAGCTACAACAATAATTATAACAACAGCTACAATCACAATGGCAACTATCAAGGAGGATATAGAAATAGGAAAGACTACAACAATTATGCAGAGGAGCAAGATGATTCCTTATTGATCATGAACATGACATCTAAGTCAGGTATCAATGATGATCACTTATTTTATATTGTTTCAGGTTGCTCTAATCATGTAGCTGGAAATGTTGCATTACTTTCTGATTTGGAAGAACCCAAAGGCAAGCATCAAGTGCAGACAGGTGATGATACTAAACATTCAGTTGTTAAAGTAGGCAATGTCAAAACTAGTGATGGTAATCAGAATTTATTGAGCAGAGTGTTGTATGTTCCAACAATCACCAAGAATCTGATGAGTGTTAGTCAGATTGTGGAAAAAGGTCTACAGGTCAGGTTCACACAACATGGTGCATATGTGGAGGATCCAAGACATGGATTCAGAAGGATAGCCAAGGGAGAAAAATCAAGTAGATTGTTTACCTTTGAACTTGAAGACACTAAGAATATTGCTTTGTACAACTATAAAGATCAAACCCTATCAGAATTGGAGATTTGGCACAAGAGATTAGGTCACATTGGAGAGAGGACCTTAAAGCAAATGAGTAGGGATCAATGTGTACTTGGGATACCTAATGTATCCAAGCAACACATGATATACAAGTGTGGGGCTTGTCAATTTGGTAAGTCACACAGATTGCCCTATACCAAGAAAGGTTTTATGCATGAAGATTATCTGGAATTGGTGCATACAGATGTTTGGGGACCTAGCAAGGAGCCATCCATATCTGGATCAAGGTACTATGTGTCCTTCATTGATGACTATAGCAGGTGGACTGTTTTATATTTCATGAAACATAAAGATGAAGTATTTAATTGTTTCAAGAGGTACCTTGCACTAGTTGAAAATCAAACAGGTAGACATTTGAAGAAGCTAAGGTCAGATGGTGGTGGAGAATACTTCTCCAATGACTTTGAAGATTTCTTGCAGGAAAGAGGCATCAAGAGGGAGATTACTACAAGGTACTCACCTGAACAAAATGAGGTAGCTGAAAGAAGGAATAGACTCATTGTAGAGACAGCTAGGTCTATGCTAAATGAAAAGAAATTGCCAAATTATCTTTGGGCAGAGAGTGTATCTACTGCCACATATTTAATTAACAGGTTGCCATCAAAGACACTTGATGGAATGACACCCTATGAGGCTTGGCATGGTAAGAGACCATCTCTGGATCATTGCAAAATCTTTGGATGTGTTGCATATGTGCATATCCCCTCACAGGTAAGGGGAAAGCTAGACCCTAAAGCTGAAAAATGTATCTTCATTGGTTATGATTTGAATCAGAAGGGATACAGATTCTACAACCCCTCAAACAAAGGCTTCAAGGTAAGCAGAGATGTCATCTTTGATGAGAATGATTCATGGTATGAAAATGAATGCAGGAAGGTTAGTCTACCTTATGACATGGAAGAAAACTTCCCCAAGCTTATCAAGGAAGAACCAATTCAGAAAGAGGACACAAGCTCAGAAGATGAAGACACCATCAACATTGAAGAGTTCAAGGCTTGGAAATCTAAAGGGAAAATGAAGATGAAGAAGCTAGAGGATATACCAGAATCCTCAACTCAAGCTATGAGGAGATCTCAGAGAGAAAGTAAGAAGCCTATTAGGTATGGGTATGATACTTCCCTTGTAACCAAGCATTCTGTATATCTTGCAAAGGATCTATTGAATGAAGAACCAGGTTCATTTGAAGAAGCAATCACAAAATCAGAATGGAAAAAAGCAATGGATGAGGAAATGGAATCTCTCAAGGAAAGTGATACTTGGGACTTGGTGCCCAAGAAGGACTCTATGAAGGTGATAGGATCCAGATGGATCTACAAACTCAAAAGAAATTCAGATGGTACAATAAACAGGTATAAAGCTAGGTTGGTAGCCAAGGGTTTTGCACAAACCCAAGGCATTGATTATGAGGAGACATTTTCTCCTGTGGCCAAGATGCCAACTATCAGAGTTATGGTGAGTGTAGCTGCATCCAAGAATTGGAACATGTACCAATTGGATGTGAAGAATGCATTCTTGAATGGATGGATATCTGAAGAAGTCTACATGTCACAACCACCTGGCTATGAAGATCCCAAGAAGGTAAATCATGTTTGTAAATTGAAGAAGGCTCTGTATGGATTGAAGCAGGCACCTAGGGCATGGAATTACAGGTTGACAACCTACCTCCTAGACCAAGGATTCATAATGAGCAAAGCAGATACTTCATTGTTTATCAAAAGGAACAATTCAGAGGTAATATACTTGTGTGTCTATGTTGATGACATCATTATTACAGGAAATGATGTTTAGGGAATTAGACACATCAAAGGACAGATGATGAAGGAATTCAAGATTAATGATCTTGGATTATTGAAGTACTTCCTAGGACTTGAATTGGTCTATACAAATTCAGGTATCTTTATTACTCAGAAGAAGTATATTCAGGACATGGTCAAGAAGTTTAATTTGCAGGAAGCTAAAATCTCAAGCACTCCTATGGAGGTCAACCATAAACTCAGTGCTCATGAAGGAGAAGAACTCCAAGATATTACAGGTTACCAAAGTTTGGTAGGTAGTCTAAATTATGCTACCTTAACCAGGATTGATATATCATATGGTGTTAGTGTACTTAGCCAATTTATGCACAAACCAAGAGTACCTCATTTAGAGGCAGCAAAGAAGATAGTAAAGTACCTAAAGGGAACACAAAATCATGGTTTGTACTTTCCCTATTCATCAGACATTGATATTAAGGTATATTCAGATGCAGATTGGGCAGGTTGCAAGGATGACAGGAGAAGCACATCTGGTTACATATGTTTTGCAGGTGATAAACCAATTTCTTGGTCATCCAAGAAACAACCTACAGTAGCTTTGTCATCTACTGAGGCAGAGTATAGAGGGCTAGCAAATGCCACTCAAGAAGCTATCTGGTTGAAGCTTTTATATTCAGAATTGGGCCTATACACAAGGCCACCAATCATCTTTGGTGATAACACAAGTTCTCTTCACCTTGCAGCTAATCCAATTTATCATGCTAGAACAAAACACATAGAGGTTCATTACCACTATGTGAGGGAGAAGTTACTTAGCAAAGATATTCAATTGTCATATGTGTCTACTAATATGCAATGTGCAGATTTGCTTACTAAAGCTCTGGATGGAAGCAAGCTATGCAGATTTAAATCCATGATTGGATTGCAGGAAGTAATTGAAGACTAGAGATGAAGACTTAAGCCAAAGTGTTTGGCTTGAGGGGGAGCTGTTGGTGTAATTCAAGCCTTAACACTTGGCTTGGATATCAACCTTGAAGACTCAACATAAAGCTTGGACCTTGGAAGCCTAGCTTGGGTTAATTCATGAAGATATCACTTGAAGAATGAGCCATAGGAACTCATGCTTATGGGTTCTAACTTTTTACTCATTGTAAAAGTCATTGTGACTTGGCATGTACATGTAATCATACCTACTTGATTAAGTCGTGGAAAATTTGATTGATTGAGTGGGTGACTGATTGAGAGAATATCTCATTCACTTTTTTAGGTACAAGATTCTAGGAGATTTGAATTAGAGTTCAAATTCAAATCCTCACTCAAAACATATATATGTGAAGAAAAAAGTTGCGGGTAATACTTCACTCTTCCCAAGGCATTTCTGAGTAAATCTTTGAGTGTGTGAGTGCTACACTATAGCCTACACATCTGAGTACCATTGAGCATCACATTCTATGCCGATGGGAATGTACAATCAATAGAATTAATACATAGCATTACATTCATAATCTCTGGTTTTCTCTGAGTAAGCATTTCCAAGTCTGTCAACTTCCAAGAGGCATATCTCAAGATCTACTGAACCAAATTGGATGATTCAAAGTGCATTGGATTCAGCTTAAAGTCTACTATACACCTACAACATTTCAAGGCCATTGGATCAACCATTATAGAGAAATCTCAATCGAGGTGATCACTGGTCTGTGACTGTAAGTCTCCTAAAAAATCGGGGGTGTACCTTATTTTGCTAAAGTGATTTCTCTGAGTATAGTTTATCATTTCCTCTCATTCCACTTGCAAATGGAAGCTTACTAAGCTAATAGAATATCTCTAGAAGGAATTTTTCTAATTGTAACTACACTGGGCACACTGAGCATAACACTGAGCAGGTGTCAATACCAAAATAGCAAGTTTTTTAGTATTTTGAAGTCACAAGTAGTCTGTCTTGATTTGATCATTACTTATAACATTTGCAAAGCACATATATGGTTTCTTGGTATCATTTGGAAGCTCAAGGAGTCTACTAAGCATTTCTGGAATCAAAGGAGGGCAGGTGTGAAGCAGGTCTAGCAGCACCAACTCATTTCTTGAGTGCATCCAATCATCACTTCCAACAGAGACTAAGGTCAGATGGACGGGGAGAGTATTTCTCTAATGAGTTCAGTGATTACTTGTGGAATGCAGGTATAAAAAGAGAGGTTACTTGCAGGTACTCTCCTCAACAAAATGGTGTAGCAGAAAGGAGAAATAGGACTCTTGTTGAGTTTGCAAGATCCATGATGAAGGAGAAAAATTGCCCAAATTATTTGTGGGCTGAGGCTGTAAATACAGCTACTTATTTGGTTAATAGGCTACCTTGTAAAGCCTTGCAGGGTATGACACCATATGAGGCATGGTGGGGTAAGAGACCTACACTAGATCATTGCAAAGTATTTGGATGTTTGGCCTATGCATATGTGCCATCACAATTAAAGCACAAATTGGAACCTAAAGCTGAAAAATATGTGTTTATTGGTTATGATGATAAGCAGATGGGATACAGGTTGTGGAATCCATCCACAAAACATTTTCTTGTATCAAAAGATGTTACATTTGATGAGCAAGGTACTTGGTATGCAGGTACTATCAATATTAATACAGATGATGAAGAAATTGTGAGCCAAAGGAAAGGTAAATCAAAGGTTCAGATATTTGATGAGTAAGAGAATAATGAAGTGCAGGTTGAAGTGGAAGAAACACCAAGATTTGATCCTGAATGTGAAGAACCAGAAACCTCAAGAAGTGGAGAACTTAGGAGGTCTACAAGGAACAAATGGCAACCTACAAGGTATAGCTATGATACTTCATTCTTGACTACTAAGGATTATGCTTACATGATTAAAGCAGATGAAGACCCTTCTACATATGAAGAGGCAAAAGGTAAAGAGATTTGGGAAAAAGCTATGCAGGAAGAATATGATGCATTAATGGAGAATCAAACATGGGATTTGGTTCCAAAACCAAATAGTCGTAAGATCATTGGATGCAAATGGGTCTATAAGACAAAGAGATTTGCAGATGGAAGTGTGTCTAGGTACAAAGCTAGACTTGTTGTAAAAGGGTTTGCTCAGACATATGGTATTGACTATGATGAGACTTATAGTCCAGTGGCAAAGATGACAACCATCAGAACACTCATAGCAATTGCTGCATGCAAAGGTTGGAAATCATGTCAATTAGATGTGAAGAATGCTTTTTTGAATGGTTATATTTCAGATGATGTTTTCATGGAGCAACCTCAAGGATTCAGAGATGGAAGATATCCAGATCATGTGTGTAAGCTCAAGAGAGCTTTATATGGCTTGAAGCAGGCCCCAAGGGCATGGAACTATAGGCTTGTAAAGTTCTTAAAGGAACTTGGATTTCAAGTATCAAAAGCAGATAGTAGCTTGCTTGTTAAAGCAAGTGATGATGGGTTCATTTACATATGTATATATGTTGATGATATAATTCTTACAGGTACAGATGAGAAAGGCATACAAAGCCTAAAGAAGCAAATGGAGAAAGAGTTCAAAATCAGTGACTTGGGAGATTTGTCATACTTCTTGGTCATGGAAATTTCATACACTCAACATGGAGTGTATGTGACTCAAGAGAGGTATTTGAAGAATTTGTTAACCAAGTTTAAAATGAATGATTGCAGAGTAGCACCTACTCCAATGGAGGTGAATCACAAATTAAGCAGATTTGGAGGTGAAGAGTTCAAGGACATGAAGCAATATCAGAGTTTGGTTGGTAGTCTTATCTATGCTACATTAACTAGGCCTGATTTATCATATGCAGTTGGTGTGTTGTCTCAATTTATGCATTGTCCTAGGAAAGAGCATTGGATTGCAGGTCAAAGAGTGTTGAGGTACATTAAGGGTACACTCAAGGAAGGTTTGTATTATGGTTTTACATCAGATACAAATATCAAAATATATAGTGATGCAGATTGGGCAGGTAATCCAGATGATAGAAGGTCAACCTATGGATACATGTGTTATGTGGGAGATAAGTTAATCTCCTGGTGCTCAAAGAAGCAACATACAGTTGCTTTGTCATCTACAGAAGCAGAATACAAAGGCATGGTTGAAGCTGCAAAAGAAGTGATATGGCTTAAGACTCTCATGAAGAGTTTTGATACTATACAGAGCATACCTATCATTTATGGTGATAACATGAGTTCATTATATCTAGCTGCTAGTCCTGTCTTTCATGCCAGGACCAAACACATTGAGATACAGTATCACTTTCTAAGAGAGAAGGTGATGGATAAGGAGATTGAAGTTATACATACTTCAACAAAAGATCAGATAGCTGATATGCTTACAAAAAGTTTAGATGGACCAAAGTTACAGAAGTTCAAAGACATGGCAGGCATAAAGAAGATAAGAGAAACCTCAATTGATGATTGAGGGGGAGCTGTTGGTGCACACCAATCACCAATTGAAGTTTGGAAGACAAAAAGATGGAGATAAGATCAAGTATTGAAGCAAAGAAGGTGGTTACATTCATAGGATGAATGATATGTACACATATGTACATTAGTGAAGACATAGATCACTTATACTTTTGTCTAGTTATAAGCTTGTACATATTTGCCTATAAATACTTTGGAAAAATGCCGGGGCAAGAGAGGAGACAATAGGAGAGTATGAGAATAGTGCATTTGTAAGTTGTAAGACTCATTAGAGTTCATAGGAAGAAGAGAAGTCTCTCTCATAACTCAGTTGTAAATTTCTGAGAAATAGAAGAAAAGTTGCGCCCGATGTTTCTGTGTTTTCTCCTTGTGTAGTAGATCTTTTGTGATTTCCTTTTGGAGATGTCTAAGTCCATAGTTAATCAATCTATGGCTAGAGTTTGAGAATCTAATTGTAAGCAGGCTAAGAGAATTGTGTGTAGGAACATTCATATGTAAAGAATGTTCACAGTCTCCTGAAACAGGCGCAGATTTCGAGTTCAATGAAATGAGTAGTGCTCAATGCACAGTGTAAAGTTTTACACATATGATAGCTCAAAATCTAAGTTGAGAGATAAGCTATCTACAGCCAAAAGGATTTAATAAATCGGGTTCGACATTGAGAGAACCAAAGCTAAGAAGTTATAGGTGTCAAAGTCGCTACTGCAGAGAAAGAGATTTACACATAGGTAAATTGTTTGTGTTATTTCTCAGAGTATACTGAATCATTTGTAGAGATTCAAGTTGCAAAAGGTGCGCAATCTTAAGGCAAAGAAACCTACAAAGTTTTATCAAAAACTTTACACAAATGATTAGTCAATGAAGGGCAGCAGACTTTTCTGAGAAGTTGAAGTTTTCAGAATAGTCAATTTTCTGATAAGTTGATGAATGTTCTCTAAATTTGGTGGAGTCTGAAGTTGTTCTTGATATAGAGGTGGTCTAAATTCAAGGTCAACTTGTTCTTTTGGAGATTAACACTCTCCATCATCTCTGACATTTTCATCTTTTTGCTGCTTAAAGCTATGTATTAATGTGGCTGTGCTATGTTTTATTTCGGTCTTTGAGAATTCCCCAATGAAGGCTTCTTGAAAGGATTCAATATCTAGATACATTTCTTTTCAAAAGGGAATGAACCAAGATAAGGCAGGTCCTATTATGTTGGTGCATGACAATCATCAATTGAAGGATTATGAAGAAATGAAGTCAAGGAGTCAAGAAGAGAACAAATTCAGAAGGTTGAAGGAAGGACATATTCAGAAATCCAAAGATATGTACACATATGTACATTAGCTGACTTATACTTTTGTCTAGTCATAAACTTGTATATATTCATCTATAAATACTTTGGAAAATGTCGGGGCAAATAGAGCAAAAGAAGAATAGAGAATAGGAAGGAAGAAATGAATAGTAGAGAGTGTCATTAGACACATGAGAAGTGAGTTGAATTCATCAACTTCACTCAGATGTAATTTTTCTGAGTAATCAAGAAAATTTGCGCCCGATGTTTTGCTGTTTGCTCCTTCTGTGTTTAATCTTTTGAGAAATCCGTTTGCATGTATCTAAGTCCATAGCTAATCTATCTATGGCTAGAATTTGAGTGGCTAATTTTGATCAGGTTGAGAGAATTTAGTTTAGGAACATTCATATGTGAAGATGTTCTGAGAGTCGACAAAACTGGCGCAGATTTCATGTTCAGTGAAATGAACATTACTCAGTGTGTGGTGTAAAGTTTTACACAAGTGAGGGCTTAAAATCTAAGTTGGAAGGTAAGCCATCTATGGCTAAAAGATCTTGATCAAACGGGATTTACTTTGGGAGAACTAGTGTTAAGAAGTTGCAGGTGTCAAAGTCACCATTACAGAGAAGCTGTTTCAGACATAGGTAAAGTGTTTCACACATTTCTCAGAGTGTACTCAATCATTTTGAGAAATTTAACTTGGTAAAGTTGTGCAATCTCAAGGCGAAGTGTTATGCAAAGTTTTATAAAAAACTTTACAGAATAGATTAGTCAATGAGTGATTAATCTGCAGCAGACTTTTCAGGAAAGTGATTTCTTCACAGTTAGTCAAATCTTGGTAATGTGTGAGTATGTTTCCAAAATTATGTGGAGTCTAAAGTTATTCTTGGTCTAGAGGTGATCTAATACCAAGGATAGCTTTTTCTTTTGGAGATTAACACTCTCCATCAGTGGTATCAAAGCAGGTTGTGTCAAAATTGAAGTGAAGAAGGCTCCGACTACTGCAGAAATACAAATCTTTACATCTTGAAGGTGCAAAAGGATAAAGGTTGAAGAAAACTTGAAGGTAGACACATTGAAGCTATCAAAAGGATCAGAAGGAGTGAGACTCAAAGTCAAGGTACATTTATTTCTCATAAAGATTAAAGAGTTGACAATACAGGTAAAGAAACAATGGGAGATAGTCTCCAAATTGAAAAGTTGGATAGAGAGAACTATCCAGCTTGGTCTATGAGGATGGAAGCTCATCTTATGAGCAAAGATCTGATAGGATACATCACAGGAGATGAAGAAAAGCCAAAATTTAGAGACTCTAGTGTTCCAACTAGAGAGGAGCTTGCAGACTTGAAGAATTGGATGAAGAAGGATGCTCAAGCAAGGAGCATAATCTACATGGCAGTCAATGACTATTTGCTTCCTCACATTAGAGGACTTGAAAGTGCATGTGACATTTGGAATGCTTTGGAGGAGCATTTCCAAACACAACCAAATCAAGGAAGGCTTCACTATGGGCAGAATTTACTACCTTCAAGAAGAAGGCCTCACAATCAATCTGTGATTATGTGACAAAGATGAAGGACATTGCAGATTCTCTAGGTGTAGTGGATGAAGATATTGAAGAAGACAAATTGGTAAGACAAATTCTCACAGGGCTAAGAGGAGATGAGAAGTGGAAGCCTTTCATTTTATCTACAGAACTTTCATTAGATCACTTTACTCCTGATTTGAATCAATTGTTAGGTCATATGCTAACTTTTGAGAATGATATCAAAGGAGATGTTGATAAGAGTGTAGGTCATGCAATGTACTCTAAAGACAAGAAGAAAGCTAACAAAGGGAAGCAACAATCAGGTGAAGAAGAAGGTACTTCAAACCAAGCAAATTTCATAAGAGGAAAAGGAAATGGCAAAAGTAGAGGAAGAGGCAGAAACAACAAAGATAATGCAAGAGCTTGTTGGATATGTGGTAAGACCAATCATCTATCTCATGATTGTTGGCACAATAATCAGAATAATAGTAATTATCAGAATTTTAATCAAAGAGCAAGAGGTGGTAGATTTCAGAGAGGAAACTTCAGAGGTAGAGGTGGTAGGAATTCTTTTGGAAGAGGTGGAGGAAGAAGCTTCCAAAATCAATCCTATAATAACACCTACTACAACTATGCATCATATCAGAAGGAGGACTCGACTCTCATTATGAATGCAACATATGAAACCTCACATGAGGACATGAGAGTGTTTACATTGCTTCAGGATGTAGTAATCATTTAAGTGGAAATATTGCTTTGATGACTGACCTAGATCATAATGCAATTAATCATACAGTTCAGACAGGTGATAATACAAAGCATAAGGTAAAGTCGATTGGTTCAGTCAAAGCTAAGGATGGGAGCACTTTTCTGAGTAAGGTACTTTATGTTCCCACAATGCCAAAGAATTTGATCAGTGTAGGTCAAATTGTGGAAAAAGGATATGAGGTAAGGTTCACCAATGATGGAGTTTATGTTGAAGACCCTAGTCAAGGGTATAAACAGGTTGTTACAGGAAAGAAAGAAGGAAGGCTCTTCACATTGAAGGTACAAGGAAATGTTGGACATGCTATGTTCACATATGGAGAGCAGAAGGTGTCAGAATTGGATCTTTGGCACAAAAGACTTGGACACTTCAATGAAAGAGGTATTAAAGAAATGATTAACAATGATTCAGTGCTTGGGTTGCCTAACATTGCAGGTCAACACATGACATACAGATGTGAGGCATGTCAATTAGGTAAGGCTCATAAGCAATCCTATTCCAAGCATGGGTTTATGTATTCAGAAAGACTTGAATTGGTGCATACAGATGTGTGGGGTCGTTCAAAGGATTTTAGTATAAATGGTTCAAGATATTATGTCATTTATGTTGATGATGCTACCAGATGGATCACAATTTATGTGATTAAAGAAAAGTCAGAAGTGTTTAATACATTTAAACACTATCATGCATATGCAGAAAGGATTACAAGTCAAAAATTGAAGAGACTAAGGTCAGATGGAGGGGGAGAGTATTTTTCAAATGAATTCAATGATTACTTGTGGAATGCAGGTATAAAGAGAGAAGTTACTTGCAGGTACTCTCCTCAACAAAATGGGGTAGCAGAAAGAAGAAATAGGACTCTTGTTGAGTTTGCAAGGTCCATGATGAAAGAGAAGAATTGTCCAAATTATTGATGCATTGATAGAGAATCAGACTTGGGATCTGGTTCCTAAACCTAATAGCCAGAAAATTATTGGATGTAAGTGGGTTTACAAAACAAAAAGATTTGCAGATGGAAGTGTGTCTAGATACAAAGCTAGACTTGTTGTGAAAGGGTATGCACAGACATATGGAGTGGACTATGATGAGACTTATAGTCCTGTGGCAAAAATGACAACCATCAGAACCCTCATAGCAATTGCTGCTTGCAAAGGTTGGAAGTTGTCTCAATTAGATGTTAAAAATGCTTTTTTGAATGGTTATATTTCAGATGAAGTTTACATGGAGCAACCAGATGGATTCAAAGATCAAGAGAACCCAAATTATGTGTGTAAGCTCAAGAGAGCTTTGTATGGATTAAAGCAGGCCCCAAGGGCATGGAATTATAGGCTTGTAAAATTCTTGAATGATCTTGGATTTCAAGCATCAAAGGCAGATAGTAGCTTGCTAGTCAAAGCAAGTGAAGATGGATTCATTTATGTTTGTATTTATGTTGATGACATAATACTTACAGGAACAGATGATAAAGGGATACAAATGATCAAGAAGCAGATGGAGAAAGAGTTCAAAATCAGTGATTTGGGGAACCTATCATTCTTTTTGGGAATGGAGATTTCTCAACATGGAGTATATGTGACCCAAGAAAGGTATCTTAAAAATTTGCTAACCAAATTTAAAATGGAAGATTGCAGGGTTGCACCTACACCTTTGGAAGTGAACCATAAATTGTCTAGGTTTGGAGGAGAAGAGTTCAGAGATATGAAACTCTATCAAAGTTTGCTTGGTAGCTTGATTTATGCTACATTGACAAGGCCTGATTTGTCATATGCAGTTGGTGTGCTTTCACAATTTATGCATTGTCCTAGAAAGGAACATTGGATTGCAGGACAAAGAGTACTTAGGTACATCAAGGGTACACTCAGAGAAGGGTTGTACTATGGATTTACTTCTGATACAAGAATGAAGATATATAGTGATGCAGATTGGGCAGGTAATGTGGATGATAGAAGATCAACACATGGATACTTGTGCTATGTAGGAGACAAATTGATTTCATGGTGTTCTAAGAAGCAACATACAGTTGCTTTGTCATCTACAGAAGCAGAATACAAAGGTATGGTGGAAGCTGCAAAGGAGGTAATATGGCTAAAGACACTTATGAAGGTTTTTGATGTGGTTCAAAGTACTCCTATTGTTTGTGGAGACAACATGAGTTCTCTATACTTGGCAGCTAATCCTGTGTTTCATGCTAGAACTAAGCATATTGAAATACAGTATCATTTTCTGAGAGAGAAGGTCATTGATAAGGAGATTGAAGTCATACACACTCCTACAAAAGATCAACTTGCAGATATGATGACAAAAAGTCTAGATGGACCAAAGCTACAAAGATTCAAGGATATGGCAGGAATCAAGAAGATAGAGAAGAACCTCAATTAATGATTGAGGGGGAGCCGTTGGTGCATGACAATCATCAATTGAAGGATTATGAAGAAATGAAGTCAAGGAGTCAAGAAGAGAACAAATTCAGAAGGTTGAAGGAAGGACATATTCAGAAATCCAAAGATATGTACACATATGTACATTAGCTGACTTATACTTTTGTCTAGTCATAAACTTGTATATATTCATCTATAAATACTTTAGAAAATGTCGGGGCAAATAGAGCAAAAGAAGAATAGAGAATAGGAAGGAAGAAATGAATAGTAGAGAGTGTCATTAGACACATGAGAAGTGAGTTGAATTCATCAACTTCACTCAGATGTAATTTTTTTGAGTAATCAAGAAAATTTGCGCCCGATGTTTTGCTGTTTGCTCCTTCTGTGTTTAATCTTTTGAGAAATCCTTTTGCATGTATCTAATTCCATAGCTAATCTATCTATGGCTAGAATTTGAGAGGCTAATTTTGATCAGGTTGAGAGAATTTAGTTTAGGAACATTCATATGTGAAGATGTTCTGAGAGTCGACAAAACTCGCACAGATTTCATGTTCAGTGAAATGAACATTACTCAGTGTGTGGTGTAAAGTTTTACACAAGTGAGGGCTTAAAATCTAAGTTGGAAGGTAAGCCATCTATGGCTAAAAGATCTTGATCAAACGGGATTTACTTTGGGAGAACTAGTGTTAAGAAGTTGCAGGTGTCAAAGTCGCCATTACAAAGAAGCTGTTTCAGACATAGGTAAAGTGTTTCACACATTTCTCAGAGTGTACTCAATCATTTTGAGAAATTTAACTTGGTAAAGTTGCGCAATCTCAAGGCAAAGTGTTATGCAAAGTTTTATAAAAAACTTTACAGAATAGATTAGTCAATGAGTGATTAATCTGCAGCAGACTTTTCAAGAAAGTGATTTCTTCACAGTTAGTCAAATCTTGGTAATGTGTGAGTATGTTTCCAAAATTATGTGGAGTCTAAAGTTATTCTTGGTCTAGAGGTGATCTAATACCAAGGATAGCTTGTTCTTTTGGAGATTAACACTCTCCATCATATTAGGGCTAAACCAAATGCTTCAAATTGGACTTTGTAATCCTCTACTTCTTCAGCTCTGATTAATTGCCTAAATTCTGCAGCATGAGCATGAGGATCAGAATATCCTTCATATTGATTTTTCATGCATTTGGCTACTTGATCTGGTCTAAGCATTCTACCCTGATTTTGCCAATGATGTCTTCTTCTTAGTGGAAAATCATTAATTCCTTCTAGTTCCTTTTCAAAAGGATTTGGGGAAGTATGTGTTCTCCTTCCTTGTGATTGTTCACCATTATTGTGAATTCCATGTGGTCTTGGCAAATCTAGTTGCCCTAGGTTCTGTTCCCAAGGTCTCTTGTCTGCACATTGCCCTAAGTCATTTGAATTTTCTGGGTCTTGTGAGAAGATGTATGCACATCCCTACCTATCCTCATATCCACCATCTTTGAATTGAGCTACTGGTGTTATGTTCAGGGGAACTTCTAAGTTTCTCAATCTAATGAGAAACTTATGCATTCCATGCTGATATACATAGGTTCCAAACCTATTTGTGTACACATATTTGAAGATGTTTCTATAATCCCCAGTTTTCGTGGACTCATTTGTTTCATTTAAATTCTCCATGTTGTTTTCTTGCCCTAAATCCCTTTCTTGCAAATCCCCTTCCACTGGCTCTATGTCTTTCCTTCCCAGTTCTTGCTGGGAATGTGTGTACAATTTGTTACCAGACCTAAGGATCATTCAATTAATTTCCACGATTCTGTGATTAGAATCGTGTTTTCCACGGTTTTATGCTCAAAATCGCCTTTATTACGATTCTGTGGTCACAATCGTGTTTTCCACGATTTTGTGTTCAAAATAGTGTTTTCCACGATTTTATAATAAAATCGTGTTTAACACGATTCTGTGCTCAAAATCGTCTTTTTCCACGATTTTGTGCTCAAAATCGTGTTTTTCATGACTTTGTGTTCAAAATCGTGTTTTTCACGATGTTGTGATTAAAATCGTGTTTTCCACGATTTTATGCTCAAAATCGTGTTTTCCACGACTTTGTGTTCAAAATCGTGTTTTTCACAATTCTGTGCTCAAAATCGTGTTTTTCCACGATTTTGTGCTCAAAATCGTGTTTATCACGATGTTGTGATTTAAAATCGTGTTTTCCACGACTTTATGCTCAAAATCATGTTTTTCACGATTTTGTGCTCAAAATCGTGTTTTCCACGATTTTGTTCCAAGACAATCGTGATTGCTCACAATCGTAAATAACACGATTTTCTTATGAAAATCGTGTTCTGGGAATCGCGATTTTGTCCTTTGTTCAGAGAATCACGATTTTGTGTTTGACTACAAAATCGCGATTCTGTTCAATTTTTTGAAAAAAATTTCCAGGTATTGATTTTTAAATTTTTATTTCTTCTATAGAATTGCCTTAACTATTCTCTAACATGCAATGAAAGAGTTTTCTAAAATCTTTTTATTTTCTTATAGAAACTTCAAAAAATCAAAAAATCACGATTCCGTGTTTTTCTACTATTTCCTACTTATTTGTGCCTAATGATCATGAAAATTTAGAAAAATACAAAAAGAATGGTATTGAGGCCCTTACCTTGCTTGCTTGATTCAAAGACTCTCCAAAACTTTTGGCCGCAGAAAGTCGCGATCCTGTTCCTGCTCTCTCTCTCTCACTCAAAAAATGACTTTTTTCTGCAATTCCAGACTTTTATAGTGTCCACAAAATCGCGATTCTGTACAATTTTCACTGATTTTCACTTTCTCACTTATCCAATTTCATTCTTCAACAACTTTATGGTTTTAATCCTCAAATTCTTAATTTTCCATGATTAATCACTCCCATTATCTTTTGGTGAAAATCGTGATTTTGTGCCTCAATTCCACTTCTTCCACTTGATACTCAATTCTCTTTGAGTTTTTTGAGCTTGACTCCCTTCACTTATTCAACTCAATGAGATCTCTTACAATTACTCTTCTCCAAAAACCCAATTGTACTCAAACTTCCCAAAAATTTTCTCTTACAGAAAATCGCGATTTTGTGCAGAGAATCGTAATTTTCCTGTACTTACTATTTTTTGTAATTTTGAGTATTCTTTTCTCTTGTTTCCCTTTAGTCCCCTTTACCAATTCTAGTTCAACTGTCACTTGCAATTTTAGATCATAATCAGAAAATCGTGATCCTATGCAGAGAATCGTGTTTTTTCTAATTTTCCAGGTTTTGGCAACTTTTTTGCTTTCTTACTACCTAGTCTCTTCCACCCTTGTCAACAAAACTTCAGTCCAACTTCCTAAGAAGAAAAGAAATTTGTTTGATTGTTTTATTGAATTTTATGAATTTTTTTAGTATTTTGCCCTAATTTAAGGTAAACACTTCACTTAGGGTTTTTTGTTTGGTGATCTATTGATCATGTGTTCCTTGATTGGTTATACTCTCCTATGCTTTGGCTATCAAAACAGTTTATGAGCAAAATTTCCCAAAGAAAATTGTGTTAAGAAATGCAAATGTCAATTTTTGCGAAGATAAACTCAAACATTTCTCTTTTCAAGATGCAATTCAGCTTTTCTCAAGATTATTACTTTGACTTGGTTACAAATGGATCTTATCTACTTGCATCTAGCTACTTAACTTGACTTTTCCTTAATGCAATCTTGTCATCTTCCCAAGATCAACAATTTTGCTTAGTACTTGATCAAAAAGCACTCTACAAATGCAAGAATAGACACATTTTACCTTATCATCAGCTTTCTTGATTCAGCTTTTCACACACCTGCACTTTACTTCCAAAAAATGATATGAGCAACTATCAATTTGCAAAAATTTCAACACTTCTTATTCTCAAAAGGTTATCTACTGCTTTCTTTTCCCAAAAGACAAACAAAGAAATCTACCTTTTCATGTTTACGTTTCTTGATTAAAGAGTATTACCTTTTCCATGTGTTCAATACCATCACATTAGAAGATCCAGCAAGGTCCAACTTCAATGAAGCTTTTGATATACTCCCCGGCAACGGCGCCAAAAAATGTTTGTTATTGATCTTTGGAGTTGACCTCTCCAAGCATTTAGCATGAAGAATTAACAATACATCTTTATTTTGTCAATCTTGGAAGTATTCAAGAGACCACAGCCCCTTCTACATGATAGAATCCAAGAAATAAGAGAAAACTGGCTGGATTTCTAAGAATAATGAAAATGAAGAGAAATTTCTAGGGTTTGGATTATCTTGAGAAAATCTCCATCATTTTCCACAATCTTGGTGTCTAAAGCATGTTATTTTCTCAGCAGAATACAACCATGAAGTCAAAACTCAAAAATGATACCTGTAACCTTTAGACGAGACAATCGCGATTCTATAAAATCAGACGATTTTCATCTCCAGCACCATTCTTCATCAATTTCTCACTCAACATATCAGTAAACAGCTCTCTTCATACACTTTCAACAGAAATACACAATAGAAGCTCACAAATCTCCATGGATACACAAAGAATAGATTCATAACTCAAAGAAATCACACAAAGAGGAGAAAACACGATTTTCAGCAGGAAACTTCTCTCTTCACTTGGATAGCATGTAAACAAATAACCAACCCTCTCATAATAGAGGAAATTTTCTTTTATACATTTTCAAGTGTCCCTTTTCACACTTGAAATTTGGTCTTTTCCTCTTCTAATCTAAAAATATGCTATCTAGGAGTTTCCAAAAATTCTAGAAAAATTACATAAGATTCTACTCTACATAAGGAAGACTCTTCCTTATTTTTACATTAGTTGCATAAATATTTTTACAAGTTTTTGGCATTTTACAATTATTTTCCATCAAAAATATTACAAAAAATACTTCTTCCAACAGACTTCAAGGCAACAACTTGCACAACAAAGACATATTGGCGACCTAAAACCTCTTCAATGCGAGTCAGGTGACAAGCCACACAGGTATGGGTTTGGAAGCCAAAAGCATCAGTAGCCCCTACAAAACCAAAGAGCCAACCACAAGGGACACAACATTCAAGAAACCATCCAAACATGAAGTGGCTAGAGGTGATCACTTCGCAGTCACACACCCTTCTCAAATGGATCCCCATAAGGAGGAATGATCAATTGGCATCTCAAGATCCAAGGGCGACCTCCAACAAAGATGGCATCAACATCTGCAAATAACATTGAAAGCCTTGACGAGCGACAACCATGTGCTCCTTGCACAACCCTGTCTTTTGCACCATTCAGGTCATGCAATTCCAAAGTATGCATTAATGTAGGGCCGCATTACATGGCCGTGCATAGACACGATTGAGAATCCCAAGCACAAGAGCACATTGACATATGTCCACAATTTTTTCTCTGATACTAACATTTGTCTTCTTGTTTTGTGACATTGTTCCAAAAAAAAAGGGAAAAAAGAAAAAAAGAGAGAGAGCAGAAAAAGAGAGAGAGGGAGAGAGAGCTTGTTCCTAGGTTTGGCTCATGGAACATGAATGAGTCATGCTTAGTTGAAGGTGGATTATTGGGCTTGGATAGAAGTATGTCTCGGCTATCAGATGCTATTATTGCTACCTTATCTGGTAGATGTTAAGCATTTGGCAGGAACATGGCATCCACAACTATTGTTTCCCCTTACCATGGTAGGAGGGAAGAGCTTGAAGGTCTGCAAGAGATGCTTAACTACTATATGTATGAGAGCATCCAAAAGATATCTATTAGGAGTAGTTGTGGTACCCTGCAAATCCTTGTATGTATACTAGGTGAGAAGACTCCTGCTTAGGGTGAGCTAAAGAGAATATGTGAAACTAAGCTTGGTGTAGTTACCTAATTTTGTTTGCCAAGGAATATAAAGAAATTCAATTCTCAGTATTTGGCAAATGTTGCTTTTGAAGAAAGGAGACTGGGCATGGCACTCAAAGAATTTCATCAGTGATCCATCAACACGGACACTCATCGACAATGAAAGACTAGTTGATGGTCCATCACAATGCTGGGTGTACAACATGAAGAGATCAATATCAATCGACCATTCATCATGGTAAGAATCCTTACTTTGGCCACACCATAACCATGATAGTTAGGAGACCCCTTCGTCAACATACTCTTGAGCACTTAGCTCAAGACCTCCAATTTTTGCACCATACTTCTTCCAATGCATTTTCCAAGTAAGCATGCATAGGGCTACATTACAAGGCCGTGCATAAGGCACATATTTTCCTCAACCCATGCACGAACACACTTACCCATCATTCATTATGGGTTATGAGTACTTGGCATGACTACTATCAACATCATCTTTGGAAGATCTAGAGGTCATCAATGGAGACTCAGAACGACACAGTCATGTTGGAATCCAATCAAGAAGCACATACCAAGGGACTACAACTTGCAAAGGCTCGCAGTGACAAATGAAGAACCGAACAACCAACCCTGCCCCATTTGGAAGATGGACGGCTCTGGTTCCTACCGAATGGACACTACCTCTCAAAGCACTACCTAGAACAACCATTACAACAAGGGTCTATCAGGGACGATAGACTCGAGAGGGGGGGGGAAGTGTTGAATCTCAAGGTCAAGGACAAGCATAATAAGTGCATTAGAGAAGTCACGCAAGAAGAAGGAGCACCTAGGGAGCTCCAAGAAGTGTATGCCAAATTTTCAGAAGAAATCCCTATAAAATAGTGATTTTCATCACTAAAGACCATTGTAAATATCATTTCACCTTTTTGTAGCTCAATTTTGTGCAAGCCGAGGAGTCCTAGAGCTTTTGCAGCATTAGGAGTATCATCCTACCAATTTTCATAACTTTTAGACTTCATTTGAGCCCTCAAATAAGCCTTGGAACCTAATTTTTAACTAGGTCGAACACTAGGTCTGGACAGGGCCAAAACTAGTCCAAAAACTATAAAAAGAGCTAGAGAGCTCACTTTTGAGGTTGGCTTGTTGTAGATTTCAGTTTTTTAATAGATTCTTTTGTAGTCAAAGTCCTTCCATTGTTCCTCTCTTTGATCTTGCCTTGTGCGCGTGTGTGTGTATGTGTGTGCATGCTTGTGTGCTTTCACTCACACACTTGTGCCTTCACTCGCTCATGGTCTTCATACGGTCCTCACATCTCCATGGATTGACAAGTAAAGGAGGTGATGCTTACGCTTGAGCTACAGTGTGCAATAAAGACATTGCCTATCCTTCAGTATAGGCAGAGCATTAATTGAGTAGATTCTCAATGAGGATAGACTGGACCAACACTTTATCGAAACACTCCAACTCTAATTGAATCATTGGGAGTCACCAAAGCAGTTTACACCATGCTACAAAATCCCATGCCTTGCTATGATCAAAGATGTGTGGAAACTAGAGAACGAACCGACAAAAACATCAAAATTCTTTTTTTTTTATTTTTTTTCTCCAGCTTCATCATCACCATCATCACCACCTTCTCCCATCTTCATCTTCATAGAAGTTTTTCGGTTTTTACTATATATTCCCCATTTTCACCTCATTTATCATTCAATGGTCGTGCGAGAGAGAGAGAGAGTGGGAGAGAATGTGTTTGTGTATACAAGTTTTTGTGATTTTTGTGACACTCTACATGGCACATAGGCCTCGATGCTTGATTTCAAACTTCTCGCCAAAATTCTTAGAAAATCGCGATTCTATGGTGAAAATCACGATTTTGTGAAAATATCATTTTTCTTTTTGAGCATCACGATTTTCTTAATATTGGAAGTTTCCGTCCAAAATCATTCTCAAAATCAGGATTTTCATATCATTCTCAAAATCATGATTTTTGGTTGTCTCAGTATCACAATTGTCACTCAAATTTGTGATTTTTGGGTTTTCTCAACATTGCAATTTTCACTCAAAATCGTGATTTTTTGGTTGTTTAGCATCACGATTATCACTCAAAATCATGATTTTTATCTTGTCTCAGCATCACGATTGTCACTCAAAATCAGGATTTTTGGGTTGTTCAACATCGCGATTGTCACTCAAAATCATGATTTTTAGCTTGTCTGAGCATCATGATTGTCACTCAAAATCATGATTGTCACTCAAAATCATGATTTTTGGGTTGTTCAACATCACGATTGTCACTCAAAATTGTGATTTTTGGGTTATCTTAGCATTGCGATTGTCACTCAAAATTGTGATTTTCGAGTTTTTTAGCATCACGATTGTCACTCAAAACCGTGATTTTTGCATTGTTTAGCATTGCGATTGTCACTCAAAATCATGATTTTTAGGTTGTCTCAATATCGTGATTTTTAGTCAAAACCCTATATAGTCACAACTACCAAAATATAGGTCAACTACTAAAATCATCCATTGTAGAGTTTTCCAAGATCGGCATCAAGCATAACATATCATCCTTGATCCACAGCTCCAAGCAGACACTCCAAGAAATAGTTTGGCTAGACAAACACAGTTTAAATAATACATGGAAAGATGCCCCACACCTGAATTACCTACACAAGAAAAACAGGTTTCCCTATTTTTGAATGGACTTCTAAGCCAGAAACTTAGATCATATGTATATCTCAAGGAGCCAATCACACTAGATCAATGCTTGAGAATGTGTGTTGACATAGAAGATAACCTGATGAGGAGATAGAATTATCCAAAATCTATAAGGACTCTCACTGTTCTACTAGTCATACTTCTAGACCCTCCACAACGATAGATGAGCTAGATGAACAGGTTGCCAAGAAGCTAGGAGTTCAAAATAGACAAACACCAAGGGCCACCTTGTTGAAGCAATGTTTTAATTGCAGAGGTGACCACATGGATAACATATGCCCAATGCAAAACCCAAATGTGAGTAGGCTTTCAGACAAACTTATCAGCAACCTTACCAATAGGGTAGGTATCAAAACCAATATCAACAGCCATATTATAGGTCACAACAACAATATTCAACCTCAATACCAAAAACAATATCAAGCTCCATATAGGCCACAAGTGGTCCTATGAAACCAATGGTCACCTCCTACCAATGTGATTCGATTTAAGTATGCAGTGGTAGAGGAGAAACCTAATAGAGCATTGATGTCGATGACCCCTTTGGTCTTAGAAAATGACCCTCATGCTCACATTTTTTACTACACCCATGAGAATATTCCACAAGCTTATTACATAGAGTTACTCGAGCATACTGAGACTTATTTGTATCAATATGAGACACTACCTATGGAACCAAATTGGGAGCCAGAATACTCCAATGCTATGTATACAAATCTTAACTCCAGGCCCCAATTGAGACAAATGAGACCACAAGCCCCTAGAGGACCATGTTTTAGATGTGAAGGTGACCATCTCATTCATGAATGTCCCTACCCACCAACTCCAGGACAAGGACAAAACATCACAATACAAGGCTTTTGTTCTGAGTGTGACAAGTGAACATCTTCCAAGAGATTGTCCAAGGAACCCCTCTAGTGAGCCCAAGGTTACACCAATTAATGTGGTAGGCTTAGTGGTGGATTCGAATTCAAATAACATAAACATGGCTCCTATATAGGTGGTCACTAGGCCACACGGCTTAAAATAGGCTAAACTAGCTGAACAATCAGAGTCAATTGAATCAAGAGATCCCAGTAAGAGGAAAACAAGGATACCAAGGAGAAGGTCAATCGTAAGTTGGTTAGAATGCTATAAAAGATAAAAGAAATCCTAAGAGATGCAAAAATAAAAATAGCACACATTGCATCTCAAAACCCCTTGCATGCCATAGCTCCATCCACTCCACTTCATCCCACCCCACCACTCATTATGAATAGATGCAACCAGGGCCTATTTTCATAGATCCAACCCCACAAGGCTTGCACATGCTGTTCAAAGCATACCACGCTTGACTTCAAGAAGGGCCAACAGTTGCAAACCTAGAGAAGAGTTACCCTAGAATAGATTTAGAGATTGAACACACAAAAATTTGCATGAAAATGGTAGAATTAGCTTAGGCTATGCTCAAGACCAATCAATTGTTGAATCAAAAAAATTCTATCAAACCAAGTTTGCATTTCCAAGGCTTAGTAGAAAGATTAGAGTAGCTGGTAAATAAGTTGTAGGTTTCGTTACCTCCATAGGCTCAAATAGTTGTTGAAAGAGAAAGCTTACCAGCAATGAAATTTTATGAAGATTCAATCTCTATGCATTCTATAAGTTCTTCTGATCCATCCTCAATGCATGAAGATACTCACTTGTGGATGTGAAAACTCACAAAGGAAGATGAAACATGCCTACAAGTGAGAGAAGAAGGAACTTCTCAAGGAACCAAACCAGTTAGAGACCCATCCTACTCATCGGTGATCTTTCTAGATGAGGCATTTGAGCCTCATGGTTGGGCAGAAATCTTAGCCACCATGGACATTGCTTTCAATGAAGAATAGTGGATGCCTCATTGTGATGAGGAGGGTTATGATATCTCTTTGTTCATGTGTGAACCCTTGCTAGAGGAGTGTGAGTCTAATGAGGTCATAGAAGAAGAAGAGGACGACAATGATCTAGAGTCCATTGTGATGGATAGTTGCATTGACTCAGAGGAGTACCATCTACAAAATATAGGAGTATTTAGTTGAAAAGTAGAAGAACCTCGCACAAGCATTAAAACTATAAATTCAAGGGAGAAAAGTGAAGGTTGTCAAAAGAAAAAAGAAAAGAAAGCAGTGAAACAAGTAGAGGAGGAATCATTGTTTGAAGTACCAGAGAATTTCAAGAAATATAAAGTTTCAAATCTAAAAATTTTGGTAGGAATGCCTAAGAGAGAGACCATCATAGGAGAAGCATATGATAATAAATAAAAGATCAAAAAATTGTAGTAACCATTAAAGAGAAGGAAGAGAAATGTACGTACATAGGAGAAGACCTAAGTGCAAAAGAAGAAGTAGATCTTGTAGTTTAACTAAGGGAATATAGGGATGTATATGCATGGATCTATAGAGAGTTGAAGGGAGTAGATTTGGAAATATTCTCTCATAGGATCCCCATGACGACTGACATCAAGCCCACCAAACAGAAGCCCTACCCATATAATGACACTTATGCAGCTAGAATAAAAGAAGAAATCGACAAACTGATTGAAGGTTGATTTATCTATGAGATTGAGGATACAGAATGGGTTTCGCCTATCATAGTAGTGCCCAACAAGAAAAAAAAGTTGTGGGTGTGTATTAACCTTAAAAACATTAATGCCTCTATGATCAGAGATAGCTAACCGCTTCCAATCACTTAACATTTATTGGAGCATGTTGTTGGCAAGGAAGTTTATAGCTTCCTTAATGGATTTTCAGGTTACAATCAAGTAGCCATTGCCCTAGAAGATCAACACAAAACGGCCTTCTCCACAGAGTGGGGAATCTTTGCATTTTGTGTGATGCCATTTGGGCTCACCAATGCACCTACAACATTCCAAAGGCTCATGTGTCATGTCTTCAAAGAGTTCTTGTGAAAGATCTTAGAAGTATATGTGGATGATTTATGTGCTCATTCCCATGAAAGAAGACACCACATACCATAGCTTAGATCGATCTTCAAGAAATGTAGAGAACATCAAGTGTGTTTGAACCCAGAAAAGTGTGTTTTCATGGTACGTCAAGGTAAGGTCTTAGATCATATTATTTCTAAGAATGGCATATCAAAGGATGAGGAAAAAGCAAGAGCCATAGCAGATTTGTCAAGGCCAAGGAATGTTAAAGAGTTACAAGCCTTTATGGGCCATTGTGGATATTGCCACTAGTTTATCCACATGTATGTGATCATAGCTAAAGCTCTTTACCCTCTGCTGACAAATTTTGAATGGAACTATGAATGCGAAAATTCCTTCAATGAACTAAAGAGATGTTTGTGCACAACACCAATAATGACCTCTCGTAATTTGAATAAACCATTCCATGTCCATGTAGATGCATCCAATTATGCAATAGGATGTGTGCTAGCATAAACCATAGGTGAAGGAAATTTGTTTTCACAAATTCAAATGTTTCTCCTAGCTCCGAACTCCGAATATGGGGAATAGTGGGTTCGTTTCGAAGCTTTCGACGAGGCACATGAGGACTGGTATTTTCACTCGAATCTGAGAACCGGTCTTCAAGTTATGGCCAAAACAGTGAATGGTGAGAAACACATACACTCACTCCACAACTCCTACTTGCTCACACACACACTATAGTAGCTAAAAAATGATGGGGAGGGGTAGACAATAGTCCTACACACACACTCCAAGCTTCACACACACACAAAAGATCATAGAGGAGATGAAAATCTACAGGAAAGAAGCAAATTCGAAATTCAGGAGCTCTCCTTCTTCACATGGCAAAAAGTCCTTACAAAGAGTCACCAAGTGACTTATATACATGTGCCCTAAAAATGGTCCTTTCACACAAGTGACCGTCACTTTATTGACTAATCTCTGTTCTCCTACTATTTTACAAGAAATATATTACAATGATTTGGGATTATGTGTCTAGAGGACTCCTCTAGTGCATTTACATAGTTTCGACGGAATTTCCTAGGATTTTGAAGAAGAAAAATATGCCCATTAATCTGAAAAATTTTGGGCTCCTCTTTAGTGCCTCTTTGTTTTGCAACACTATGTGTCGCGGGGCCTTGTCTGTCATGATAGATGGGTGTCTGGCACAATAGACGGTGTCTATCGTCTGTCATGGTTTGGTCTATCGCGATAGACTGTGTCTGTCGTGATAGACGGTCTCTATCGTGGGGTTCTATCTGTCACGATAGACGGTGTCTGTCGTGATAGATGTTATGTGTCACGGGGCCCTGTTTGTCGCGATAAATGGTGTCTATCGCGATAGACGGGGTCTGTCATGGGCTCCTGTCTATCGCGATAGACGGGTGTCTGTCACGATCGACGGTATCTATCGTCTATCGTGGTTTGGTCTGTCGTGATAGACTGTGTCTATCGCGATAGAGGTTCTCTATCGTGGGGTTCTATCTGTTGCGATAGATGGTGTCTGTCGCGATAGACAGTGTTTGTCATGATAGATGGTGTCTGTTGTGATAGACTGAAAAAACGCAAATTGTTTTGAAACTTTTAGTGATTTGGAGTGCTCTAATGGTGTAGATTATTGTTCCAAGCATGCATTCACAAAATATTAAGTTTTTCTGTCTGTCACAATAGACAGAGGTCGTCGTCCCGAGACCTGTGTAGAGTTTTGTCGTACCTGTGCAAGCTGTTGGAGATGGTGGTACAACTAGAACCTGCAGCAAAAGCTCAAAAAACACACAAAAAAAGGTAGCATGCAAGCTCTCTCTCGCTCTCTCTCACAAGTGAAATGAGGGAAATGAGGTGGGGAGTGGAATATGACCAAAAATTGAAATTTTTGTGAAGATGGAGATGGAGGTGGCAGATGATGGGCATGATGATGGTGATGCAAAAACAAGAAAAAATGAAGAAAAATAAAGAAAAGAAAGGATATTACCTATGACTCCAATGTCTCAACTCTACGTCTTACCATCACACGCTCGTCCTCGAAGCTCTCTCCCCGGCAATGATGCCAAATTTGGTGTCACTCTAGCACAATGGCAAGTACCAACGTGAGGAGATCCACCTCATAATTGTCAATCCGTGGAGATGTGAGGACTAGTATGAAAACTATGAGCAAGTGATGGCACAAGTGTGTGAGTGAGAAGCACACAAGCATGCACACACATACACACACATGCCCACAGAAGGCAAGAACAATGAGAGGAACAATGGAGCTCTTTGCATTAGTCAAAAAGTCTCTTACATAAGCTCAAATCACTAACAATCTAACCTCAAAAATGAGCTCTCTAGCTCTTTTTATAGTTTTTTGACTAGATTTGGCCTTGTCCAGACCTAATGTCCGGCATAGTTAAAAATTAGGTTCTAGAGCCTATTTGAGGGCTCAAACGGAGTCTAAAAATTATAAAAACTAGTATGTAGCTAATTCTAATACTCCTCAAGCTCGAGGACTCCTCAGCTTGAACAAAATGCAGTCTATTCTACCAAAAACGGGATTTACAATGTGTGTGTAGTGATGAAAATCACTTGACCTGGAAATTGTTTATGAAAAAAAATGATTGGGCCTTGTTGTCGTATTGTGCATGACTGTTCCTTTGGACCTGTATGTTGTTCTTATGACTTGTATGCCAACAACTTCCCTATCTGCTTTTCCACCATAGCTTTAAAATTCTGGAAGTGAGTGACTACCTCACTCTTCTCTTTCATGAAATATACCCACACTTTCCGTGTATGGTCATCAATGAAAGTAACATAAAACCTACAACCGCACATAGATGTGGTCTTTATAAGACCCGAAACATCTATATGTACTATTTTGTGGAACCTTCTCACTAACATGCTTGTCATGTGGAAACAATGATCTTGACTGTTTACCAAATTGACATGTTGCACATATCTTTTGCATCTCTGAAACCTTGAAATTTGGTAGTCCATGAACGATCTCCTTTGACTGCATCAGTTTTAACCTTTGCAGATTTGCATGTCCAATTTGTTTGTGCCAGATCTATATATAAGCAATAACTCCTGCACCTTTTGCAAACATGGCTACATTCATTTCAGAAATTTTCACATTTAAGGTGAACATCCTACCCACTTTGTTTCCTTTGGCTATCAATCATCCACCATGTTTGTATTCTTCTACATATAACCCATCACCATTGAACCTGACTTGTAATCCCTGGTCAACCATTTGTCCAATAGAAATCAGATTCTTTGTTATGTTTGGAAAACGAAGCACATCAGGAAGATGTTTTACCTTCCGTCCTCCATAGACAATGCTATGTTTCATGTATGCTCGATATGATGTGATGTCTCATCACCTGTTTCAACATATCTAGGAATTGACCATTTTTGCAAACTACTAAACCATTCTGCATGACTGGTCATGTGATTTGAAGCACCTAACTGGTCGTGTGATTTGAAGTTGCAAATGGAAGATGGAAATATTGAGACACCTTTAGGGTTTTTAGAAGGGATAACTCTCACTACTTGTGTGGAGTTTGATCACACTTTTTCCATATGTGATTTTGGTAAAAATCATGTTTACAAGATGATTTTAGGTATACCCTTCATGAGACTATTGCATATAGTGCAAGACTTGAGAACCAATTCCTTGTACTTATAGCACCTAGGTGTGACCACTAAATTCAATCTCAAAGACTATTCCTATAAAGATGTACCCCCCTTGGAATGGAACCGAGTCCATCAAACATTGGATAAGACAAAGTTGGTGCATTCCATAGGATTAGAATCTTCTTGGATGGAGAAGGATACTCACCTAATGGATGTGTAAAGTCACAATGGAGGAAGAGAAAAAATTAACCTCTAGAAGCATAGGTACTAATGAGAACCCTAGATCTATTCAAGAGCAAGCCCATGTACCTATGGGATTCCTTGGTGAAGAATTTGAACCCCATGGTTGGGCAAAAACCTTTGCCACAATGGATGTAGCTATCAATGAGTAGTGGACCCCCCATCATGATGAAGATGGCTATGACATTTCAATTTTCACCACTGAACCACTCATGTTTGAATCTATTCTAGAAAAATGTGAGCCTTCACACCTACACCTAGGGAAACCAATGATGAGGGTGAGGATTCCATCATCATGGAACCATGTTGTACCTCAGAGGAAAAAGATCTTTATATGATCAGGGTTAGGAATCATGAATTTGAAAGAAGACAATTAGAGAAGAAGTTGACTATGCCAGAAGATGACAAGCAAGAAAAAGAAAGGGAAGATGAAAATGATCACCCTAGAAAAAGAAGAATCCTTGTTTGAAGTGATTGAAAATTGCAAGAAGCATGAGATAGAGGATAGAGAAATCATGACAAGAATGCCCAAACGATAAGCCTTCATGGGAGAAGCCTATGACAACAAGAAAAAGACCAAGAAAATTATAGTAACCATAGAAGATGGTGAAGATAAATGTATGCACATAGGGCATGAGTTAAGTGAAGAAGCAGACCAAGAGTTGATAAATATATTGAGAAAGTATCAAGATGTATTTGCTTGGATTCATAAAGATCTGAAAGGAGTGTATCTAGATATCTGTTCTCATAGAATCTGGATGACATTTGAAGCCCGACCTACCAAGGAGATACCTTATACATATAATGATAATTATGCAACCAAAATCAAAGAGGAAATTGAAGGCTTGATAGAAGCAACATTTATGTATGAAATTGAGCATACCAAATGGGTATCACCCATTGTGGTAGTGCCCAAAAATAATGGGAAGCTATGTGTATGCATTAACTTGAAAAGCATTAATGCAACCACTATACAAGGTAATTATCCTCTTCCTATCATCAAACACTTATTAGAACGTGTAGTGGACAAGGAAGTATATAGTTTCCTTGATGGATTATTGGGTTACAATCAAGCAACCATTGCCCTCGAAGACCAACATAAGATGGATTTTGCCACAAATTGGTTCATCTTTGCATTTTATGTGATGCCATTTGGGCTCATCAATGCTCATGCTAAATTCCAAAGGCTGATGTGTCACGTGTTCAAGGAATTATTGCAGAAAAACTTAAAGGTCTATGTGGATGACTTGTGTGCTCGTTCCAACATCAAACAAACACACATATGAGTGCTTATTTAGATCTTTGACAAGTGTAGAGAATATCAAATCTATTTAAACCCAGAAAAGTGTGTTTTCATGGTCAAGCATGACAAGATTTTAGGAGACATAGTGTCAAAAAATGGGATATCAACGGAGGAAGATAAGGTTAGATCCATTTTCGAGCTACCTAGACCAAAGACTCTCAAAAAAGTACAAGGTTTTATGGGAAATTGTGGATATTATTGATGCTTTATTCACATTTATGCTATAATTCAAAGCCTCTATACAATCTATTGATTAGCTTTGAGTGGAATGAAGAGTCCGAAAAATCTTTCACGAGCTTAAATGAAAATTGTGTTTAGCACCAATTTTGACAATGCCATATTGAACTAATACATTCCATGTTCATGTGGATGCCTCCAATTTTGCTATTGGATGTGTGCTAGTATAAGCCATGGGTGAAGGAAACACTGATCTTCCCATTGTTGATGCAAATAGACAATCAAACATAGTAGAGGGAAATTACACAACTACAAAAATAGCCTCGTATATACAAGTAAGATGTTTAGGCATTATTTTCTTGCAAATAAGCTTAAATTCTTTATGGATCCTCAGGCCCTACTCTACCTTGTGAACAAACCTTGCAATAGAGGTAGATTAGTAAGATGGTTTCTCTTACTAATGGAATATGACTTTGAAGTAGGTATCAGGTACTGCAAGACTCACCTTAGGGTAAACCTTTCCAAGATTACTTATGGAGAGTCACGGCAAGGAGTATGAGATGAAATCCCTGATGCTTGGTTTTTCAATGTGGAAATGGTATATAATTGTGCAAAAACTATAGTGCCTATTCTCATTTTTGGACCCAAAAACCTGATAATGAGAGAAATTGACAAAGAGATTGTCAAATCTCAAAAATATCATATATTGATGGGAAGCATATACAAGCAAATTGATCAAGGAGTTTTAGCTTATTGTATGGAAGAAGATGAGCATGCTAAATGGTTGGAATTAGCACATGTTGGTGCATTAGAGCAACATCATTCAATACATCAAACCCTAAAAAATCTAAAAAGGTTGCAACTATAATAGCCAACTATGGAAGCAGATTTATAGGATGTGTAAGGATTCTCCTATTAGTCTTAGCAGACCATTGGTTGAGCATGCAACCTTGTATCAAATATCATTGGTACCAGATTGGAGCAATCCATTAGTTGACTTTTTGAGGATGAAAACATTCCATCCAGAGATGACTTTAGCATGAAGGAGAAGTCTAGAGCAAGAGGATCAAGACTATACACTCATTGGAGATAACCTATATAGGTGTGGATGTGATGGATACCTAAGACTATGTATCCATGAGAGTGAGTATCTAAAGATCTTAGAAACCTTGGAGTTGATCCAATGATCGAAGAAACTCTATTGATAGGTCTTTGGTGGCCAACCCTTTACATGGATTCTCATACCTATGTGAGGCAGTACGATATATGCCAAAGAACTCAGTATCTGATATGCAAGGATGAGATGCCATTGAGATCCATGATGGGGGTAAATCATGCTCTAAGTGGGGAATAGAGTTTGTAGGTCCTATTAATCCCACTACCAAGTGTTTACATGCAGAGTATATCATTGTCACGATTGATTATCTCACCAAATGGGTAGAAATAAAAGCAACTAAGATGAATGATGTGCAAACAAAAATGAAATTTTTATTCAAAAATATATTCACGAGATATGGATTACCAATAGAGTTGGTAAGTGATCGTGGCACTCACTACTTGAATGAGGTCATTGAATACCTTTTACAAGATTTCATGGTCATTCACAAGAAGTATGCCCCGTATCACCCACAAGAAAACAAAGAAGCTAAGAGCACAAATAAGATCTTGTGCATTGTATTGACTAAGATTGTTGATAACAAATGTTCTGATTGGGACAAACAACTGAATCATGTTATTTGGTCATATTAAGTTGCTTACGAAATGGTACACTTGATTGAGGACAGCCACAAGAATATATGCTACTAAGAAGAGGTAAAAAACATGTTTTGATGCACATGTGAAAGAAAAAAGCTTAAAAGTGGGAGATTTTGTTCTAGTATATACACTGAAGAAACATGCAAGGAAGTTGGAAAAGCTTGGCTATGGACCAATGCTCATCAACAGGATATGAAAAAGTGGAACTGTCAAATTAGCTACCTTGGATGGTAATGTATTATCAAGTTATATCAGTGGTCGTAGAGTAAAGCTTTATCAAGAGAGTTTGGTGAAAGAGATGCTAAATCGACTCAACATTGTGAAGAAATGCAAAGAAGAAGAGAAAAGAACCCGTGAAGAAGCACAAACAGAGGCCTTAGAGCATATTAGATGCATGAAGTTGAGACAATAGGGCATAGATCAGCCTAGGCATGATGGTTATGAAGTCCTAAGGCATCCTATGGCTATGTGCTAGACCAAGAGTGTTCCTTCTCATGGCATCATTGAGAGAAGCTCATTTGTAACAATATAATTAGGGAAAGGCATGGTTGCTATGACAATCAAGGCTCTAATTGACTCAGGGACAACCACTAGTGCTATAAGATATTCTTGCTATCAGGACATGGACTTGTTCATTAGTCCTATTGAAGCTTATCTTGTAGGATTAAATGGAGTGGAAACCACTTGAATGGGTGGGCTGGGGCTTCCTATCTCTATTCAAGATTTTTGTTTTACAATTAAAATTCTACTTTTCCATGATGAAGACCTTATTGAATCTCTCATCCTAGGTCAAGATTGGATTTATGATCATGGAATAAACTTAAACCTAAGGAGTGGACTTCTTCAAGTTTGGGTAAATGAATAGCGTGTCATGATAGAACTAGGAAATTACAAAAGCAATGATCTAGGCATGCCACAAACTCCTAGTCCTTCTAGGGTTAATCATGAAGAAAAAGATTGTAGTGGGCCAATTCCCAATGAAAGCCTCCATTTTGCTGGAGAGATACACGCACAGAATTTGAGGTCTCAATTATGTAGATGATGTTGAAGGTTCTTTCTCACGAAGATCGATGTCACGCTCTACCACCCAGTCACGTGATGTCCTCTTTCTCTCTCTCATTAGCCATAAAGGGTAATTCTCAATGTATCCCATATGAGTGCCACTTGGCACTCATGTGAGCATCATACCCCAACATGTGTAAGAGGAGGTTCTCACCTCTAAATCATAACTTATATAAGATACTCCATGTGACATTTCCTTCCCCTTAATTCCATTTTTGTCCTCAAAAATGGTATTGGAAGCTCTAATAGAAAGAGAGAAATAATAGGACATCACTCCCACTATATCCCCATGTATGGCCATACATGGTCATATCTCCATGTTGTTTCCCCATATCCTTCACCTTACAAAGGCCCTTTGGAAGGTAATCTAAAACTAGGAAACCGTCTCTTAAGGGTGCTAACCCGCTCCCATCTGGCACTATCTTTTGAACTATTTTTCCACTTTACTAGACACTCTTTATATAGGCGACTTCTCGTCCATTTCTCTCGAGTGCGTAGTATGCTCTCTGGTTCATGTGGACTAGATTGAACATAAATAGGCTCTACTAGCTCATTGTCTGGAATATGAGGTTGTTAGATTCACCCAGCCTTTTCTTAAGCCGGCTAACATGAAAAACTAGATGTATTTGATATTCTCTAGAAGTTGGAGCTAGTAAGCCATCTTTCCTATTCTCTTAAGTATTTGGAAAGGTCCACAATACCTAGGAGATAGTTTTGGACAAGGTCCCATCTTCATGGTTTCAGATCTAGATGGAACTCTAATATAGACCTGCTCTCATACCTCAAAGTTGATATCTCTCCTTTTAGGGTCAGCATAGGCCATAGCCCTATCCTGAGCTCTCCTAATGCTATCCTTAACAAGCCTAAGCATATGGTTCATCTCTTCCAAGAAGTCCTTCGTAGCTTGAACTTTTTCATTCTACAATCCTACTGCATAAGGAGCTCTTGGTTGAAACCCATACATAAGCATAAATGGACTATGCCTAGTGCAAGAGTGCTTGGCACTATTATATGCAAGCTCTACTATAGGTAAGTACTCTTCCCAATTAGTTTGCCTTTCATTCACATATGCCCGAAGCATATCCTCTAGGATTTGGTTAACCCTCTCTGTTTGCCCATCCAACTATGGATGCTTGGCCATACTCATGCTAAGTTTCATATCCAACCTCTTGAAGACCGCTCTCTAGAAGTGGCTAGTAAACTTCCTATCTTGATCAAAGACTATGTCTAAAGGAAGACCATATAACCTGTATAGGTTCTCTACAAAAAGCCTAGCCAACTCTGGTGTCTTCACTCTAGTACGTGTCAGAATAAACCTAGCCATTTTGATTAACCTATCCACAATTACCCAGACCGAGTCATGACCTCTCTGTGTCTTAGGTAATCTGACTATAAAGTCCATAGAGATACTCTCCCACTTCCCATTAGGAATATCCAATGGGTGGAGTAGTCCTCCAATTCTCAACCTCTGAGCTTTATTGACTTGGCATTTGATGCACTAAAGCACATACTCTACGATGTCTTTATGAAGTCCAGACTAGTAAAACTACCTCTTAACAAGATCATAAGTCTTGTTAACTCTTGGGTGTCCCACACTCGGTGTGTCATGAAACTCATACAAATGTCGTCTCATCTCATAATCTCTAGGTACACACACCTTACCTTTATGTAACAAATATCCATCACAGGCAGGAGCATTGCTGAGACCAAAAGCCATCACCAAAAACTCATGCTGCCTATATCTAGTCCTAAATGTAGTCTTAGGGACATCCTCTACCCTAATCCTAATCTGATGATGTCCTGATCTAAGGTCAAGCTTGGTAAAATACCTAGCTTGATGTCACTAATCAAATAGATCTTCCAATCTAGGCATTGGAAATCTATTTTTGATAGTTACCTTATTAAGTGCTCTATAATCTATACATAGTCTCATAGAGCTGTCTTTCTTCTTAACTAGGAGCATTAGCGATGCCCAAGGGGAGTTACTAGGTCTAATGAAGCCCTTATCTAAATAATCCTATAATTGCCTCCAAAGCTCCTCATGCTGAGAAACACTAAGCCTATAAGGTGGCTTAAAAATAGGGTTAATGTTAGTAACAACCTCAATAGCATGGTCAATGTTGTCACGAGGAAGGAGATAAGGAAGAGAGCTCACATACACACTCTCACTCTCAAGGAGAAGCACACACATAGATTTGAGGCAAGGAAGAATGATCGTCTTCTTCTTCTTCTTCTTCTTCTTCTTCTTCTTCTTCTTCTTCTTCTTCTTCTTCTTCTTCTTCTTCTTCTTCTTCTTCTATTACATGAAAAGGAATGTACAAGAATGACCTAAAAACAAGAGTACAATAAGTGCAATATATAAATATAAGTACATAACAAAAAATCTAATGTCCGCGAATGAGTGAGCTGGCAAGTAACAAATGTGCCATCACTCTCGGTAGATAAATCTAATAAAGCTCAATGAAGTATCCCTTACATATACCGGTGTGACCACCATACATGTCAGAGAAATCAAAAACTAATATGTGTCATCCTGGATCATCACATGTTGAGCTTGATATCTCAACACTCCTCCTCAAGCTCAACGTCATATCCTGTAATCCAAGCATCTCCCAAAACTTCTTCAACTTCTTAGCTCCAAGTACTTTGGTGAAAATATCAGCAACCTGCTCATCTCTTCTCACATAAACAAGATCAATATCACCTACTAATACCTTCTCTTTGATGAAGTGATAATGTAGTCCATATGCTTTGTTTTGGCATGAAAAACAAGGTTTCATGCTAACTATATGCTGCTAAGATTATCACAATAGATAGTGATAGGCTTTTGCACTTCCACACCTAAATCTGCAAGTAGCATCTCCAGCCATGATGCCTCAATGATAGCACCTCTATACTCAGCCTCTGTACTCGACAAAGCAACAGTGGGTTGATTCTTGCTGCTCCATGTAATAGCTGCACTCCAAAGTGAGAATAGAAAACTACTAGTAGATCTTCTATATGGAATGCTACTAGCCCAATCTACATCTGTGTATCCATAAACCTACAAATCCACATGAGCCTCATAAAACAATGCATAATCCAAAGTAGCACTCACATAACGGAGAGTGTGCCTCAAAGCATCCAAATGTGGCTTCCTAGGAACCTGCATAAACTGACTTTCAAGTCCAACAGTATAGTTTAAATCAGGCCTTATAATTGTGAGATATATAAGACTTCCCAGAATTTTCCTGTACACAGTAGCATTTTCCAATGCCTCACCTGACATAGTATCCAATTTCAAATTCTGATCTAGTGGCATAGAAATTGTCTTACAATCAGCCATACCATACTTTTATAGCATATTCAATGCATATTGCCTTTGCGACATCCATATACATGTTTCTGTATGTATAAACTCAATGCCCAAGAAGTAGCGCAGCACACCAAGATCTTTCATGTCAAATTCCTACATAAGAAGTAGCTTTACCTCTTTGATGCCTTCTTCATTATCACCACCTAAAATCAAGTCATCGACATAGATAGCCACAATTGTGATGCCATCATCATCCTTACTTGCATATAGTGAATGATCTGCATCACACATAGAAAACCCAATGGTGGTTAAGTAATCAGCAATCCTTGCATGCCATGCACGAGGAGCTTGCTTCAGCCCATACAAAGCCTTTTGCAACCTGCAAACATATTCTGGATGCTTTGAATCTTCATATCCTTGTGGCTGGTCCATATATACTTCTTGTAAATCACCATGTAGGAAAGCATTCTTCACATCCATCTAATGCAAAGTCCATCCTTTTGCTATAGCTAATGCAACAAGTGTTCTGATAGTAGACATTTTAGCTATAGGGCTGAATGTTTCCTCATAATCAATGCCATATGTCTATGCATATCCTTTAACTACCAATCGTGCTTTATACCTGCTTATGATACCATCAATATTATGCTTTACCTTGTAAACCCATTTGCAGCCTATGGGTTTCTTTCCTTGCGACGATGGAACCAGCTTCCATGTATCATTCCCATAAAGTATAGCCATCTCCTCATCCATAGCTTTTTCCCAATCTGCATTTCCAATTGCAGCTTCAAAACAAGAAGGTTCAGCATCTTGTATTACCTTGGTCATGTAGGCACAATGAAGAGCCATATAACTGTTATACGTCAATCGTTGCATTGAATTCCGCATCCTCCCAGATCTTCTTGGTCCTAGGTCACTTCTTCTTATATCATCTGCATGTGCCCTTCTTACTCTTGGATTCTTCACAGAGGGCAATCCAAGTTCCTCATCAAGAATCTTTTCTGAACCCCTTGAATCTCCATCAACATCTTCAAAACTTGCACATGTTTTACTACCAGCAGAAAGCTTTTCTTTACCTTTCTTGGATGTATTTGATGAATTTGCTGGACTGAAATTTCCACGCAATCTTCCACTCCATGGATTTGAGTTGGAACTATTGCTTGGTGATGCATCCGGTCCACTCAAAACTTGAGATTCTACACTTGATTTTTCAACATTTTCTTTGTCATTTGGTTCTAGATTTAGTCCTTCTTTGGCATCTGCATAGAATCTTGACATTTCATCAAATACCACATCTCTGCTCACCTTCACCTAGCGTGTGAGACGAGCAGAAGAAGTTGATTGAACAAGCCCATGTAAACAAATGGAGAATGCATAAAGGAACTCATGGAACCCTTAGAGAATTGAAACGATTAGGAGTATATTGGCCTGATATGCCCAAAGATGTCCATGAGTATGTTAGTAATTGCGCGAAATGTCAGGAAACCATACCAGAGGATCACACATCTTTACCTTTCTCTATAATAGCACCTAAATGGAGTGAGACATTAGTGAAATTCCTAAGGACATGAGAACATGAGGAAGGAATCAATTTAGCAAGGAAACAATCCCTAGAGGAAATGAGCAAGGATTATGTAATAATGGGAAGACAATTATTCAAGAGAGGAAAAGATAATCACTTACGGCTATGTGTGCATGAAGGAGAATAGCCACCCATATTAGAAATGGCACATGCAGGTGCAGTTGGAGGTCATTTTTCAGCCGAGAGAACTATAAAAATGATCCTCTTTGTAGGCTTGTGGTGGCCAACTCTACATATGGATGCAGACACCTATGTATGAAGTTGTGAGACTTGCCAAAGGGCTAAATATCCAATTTGATGGGATGATATGCCATTGAGACCTATGGTTTGCGCTAGAGCATTTTCCAAATGGGGAATTGATTTTATAGCACCCATTAACCCACCAGCCAAAGGATCACATGCCGAATACATAATAGTGGCCACGGACTATTTGACTAAATGGGTAGAGGCAAAGGCTACTAGAAAGAATGATGCTCAAACCACTACTAAGTTTCGTTTTGAGCACATCTTTACTTGCTTTGTATTACCAATTGAGATTGTGAGTGACCGAGGAACGCATTTCATCAATGAAGTCGTAGAGTCTTTAATGAATGAATTCTTGGTGATCCATAAAAAATCAGCCCCATATCACCCTCGAGCCAATGATCAAGAGGAAAGTTCCAATGAGGTGTTATGCATAGTATTGACAAAGATTTTCAATAGTGGAAGGTCAGACTGGGACAAACAATTGCATCATGCAATTTGGGCCTTCCGTGTCGCTTACAAGACTACCATTGGAACTACCCCTTTCAATCTAGTGTATGGACAGAACGCAATCTCACCGATCAATTTTTTGGTACCAACTTTGAGAGTAGCCCAACAGTATGAGTGGACAGGGCATGAATTATCCAAACAACTAGACCAACTTGAGAAGCTACATGAGACTAGAATACAAGCGGTTGTTGGAATTTATGTGGTCAAGAGAAGAAAAAAGGCATATTATGATGCACACATCAAAGACAAAGGACTAAGAGAAGGAGATTTAGTTCTGGTCTACACCTTGAAGCAACATGCCAAGAATTTACAAAAACACGGATATGGACCTCTAATCATGAATAGGATTTCCACTAGTGGAGCGGTTAATCTAGCTACTCTGGATGGAGATATTCTTCCTAACTACATAAGTGGATGTGGAGTAAAATGATATATGGAGCCATTGACGGACCAAATGTTAGCACGACTTGTAGGTGCACAAAATAGGAAGAAAGAGGAAGAGTGGATTAGAGAGGAAGCACGACAAGAAGCCTTAGAGCGTATCAAGAAACAGAAAGAGTGGATAAGTCAAAGAGATGAATGGTATCTATAAGGAGAAGGGCCTATTCCCATGGCTAACTACCAAGTCCATAAGTCCGACACAACCAATGTATGCATGTCCTAGCCTTACTTAAACCTAGGAATTGGAACGACGGAGTACCAGCTAATAGGTGCCTTAATAGATTCAGGAGCAGCACTAAGTTGCATACGACGGATGGTCATCACACAACAGTATCCCTCCACCTAGGAAATTCAACTATGGAACAACATGTTCTAGTGTGCAGAGATGAGGATCTAATAGAGAATTTGATTCTAGGACAAGACAGGATCATTGAGAATGAGGTGAACATCCACCTAGCTCAAGGACACATTTCTGCCAAAAGGGGACAAGGAAACTTTTAGTCTATTAGAAGAGAGAACCTCTCATATAGAGGACACCCTCAGGAGTGAGAGGCCAATGGAAGAAGAATCCAAGGCAAAGATTTCCATAACAGACCAACCAAAAGAAGATCCGCTGACAGAAAGGAATTCAACTTCCAATGTATCTAAGGAGAAAGTCAATTCATCCTACTCGAACGAGCAACAGAAGGGAACCAAGGAGGAACTCCAAAAGCCTCCTCTGAAGGAGATAGATCATCAACATGGAAAACCACGCTCACTTTCTCGCAATCAAGAAATGCTAACCTCAAGTGGGTTCACAAGGATCAAGTGAAGGAATCAGAGAAGGCAACACTAGTACACGTCATTCATCCTAGAAAGACAAGGGCGAACAAGGGTTCTCCTTCACCAAAATCTGAATCAAAGCAACTCCTAAGAGTATGGGTGCCAAGGTCACTGGTCGAGGCCCAAAGAACTCGACAACAAATATAGATTCCCAAGAATGTCAGACAAGTAGCCACTCAAGAGATAGACAAGTACAAGAAAACATTATATTGACACAATAAAATCATGAAACCAAACAAGAATAGTCATGGATATCGGAGAAGCAAGAATCCAATGACTCGGTCACCAAACAAGGCAAAAGAAGCACCTGCAACACGACACAAGGAGGAGAAAACAAGGCTTAAAACCCCTACTATGTAATGGAGATGGAAACCAAAATAACAGCAAGGAATGGAACAAAAGAACCAAGAAGCTTTCTTCTGCACACATGAAGCATCAAATGCACCTAAAGTATTCATAACAGGGCCACATTACGAGGCCAGGCATTCGACACATAAGAACATAAAAGAATTAGTGGTGCACATTCTCCACTTGGGGACATGTCATAGCTTCTACCTTCATAGGAATGGACCTACTCTATAAATAAATAAGCTTTGGCTATATTAATTCTTTTTTTCTTTTCAAGGATAAAAATGAAAAATATGTGGTGAGAGATCTTGCTTATACATGCCAGGGGAACGGAGTGACAAAAGGAATGAAATGTCACTACCGCACAAATCACTAAAGACATGTCTTCTATAGAATCTAATGTTGTTTTCATTACGAGTGCAGATGGCTTCTGAAGACTCTGAAGCTACCATTCAAGAGGAGGTGCTGGAATTCCCTTTACAAAGTGTGACTAAAGCAAAAGGTCATTGGTTCAGAGATGATCAACCAACAGGGGATTTCGTATTCCTAGTAACCATCAAAATCATGGATACAGATCGCCAGTTCCCTGTGATGTCAAAAGACTTCAAGGTAGTACATGAGCTCACATCAACCATGGACATTATGAAGAAGGCGTGCATTCATAAATACTTTGAGTTACCTATATACAAACCTGATTTTTAGCGATGTGCCCAAGTTATGAATACTCTGCAACCTGCATTGCATGATCCATTGGTGCCGGAGGCTAGAGTTATGGATGTCGTTGATGAATGCGTCATTATCCAATTTACACATGACTTAATTAAGGAAGCTTTTGGATGGGAGAAGGACGGGACCATGGTATTAAAGGAAGAAAGTCGAGGAGCAAAGACGAGAACATTCAATGACATTAATCTCATTGATATTGAAGATGAAGTGAGACTCATCCATCAGCACTTTTGCTTTCCCAACATGCTTTGAACATTCTTCTTCTTCTAAGTTCAAATGGCTTCTTCTTCTCATCTTCCTTCCAATCGTGTAACCTCATGTGAGGTTTACAACAGAAGAGAGGATTCTTTGTGGAAACCTCTTTGTGTGAAAGTAAATGAATGGGTAACTATGCTTCCTTGCTGCAGAGGTGCCCATAAAGTCAAGCGTGCCAAAAGAGGCAACACAAGAAACCACTAGAGGGGACGTATTCTCAGTTTCAAATTGAAGAGATGCGGTTGGTTTGCACGAGTACAACATGTGTACACCGCTAAGGATCTTGTTCTAGAAAACCATCTGCAATTCCCTTCGTACTGTAAGTGAAGTTTGACAATGCTCTTCTATCATTCTAGTTGTTTTTGTATAATAAAACATATGTTTTTGTACTACAGATATCTTTCCTTCCAATATTGTGGAATGGCAACCTGTTGAATGTTTAACAGGAACATTCAGAGTTCTTCATAAGGAATATGCAGAACTCATGTATGCAAACAAATCTGTTCAATTTTTCAATAGCATAGAGTTATTTGTCCATTATGCAGATTATGAAGTGCCATCAGGGAGGAGTTCTTACAAAAATCTTGTACATGTACCATGTCCTTGCATCTCTTCATTAGATTGGGATGCTCCTGATCATTCAACAGTTTCAAGTTTTCTATGCAAAATTAAATTTGACATCCAAAAGGCAATGTCACCAGGCCGAATTTTGAGAAGGATAAAGATTCAATGGTTTTTGCCTATCCATGTCTTTGTAACATGCTTTAAAAACATGTTATTAGAGAAAACAAAAACAATGTGGTTGAATAGGAGAGTCTCTATTTCATAGATTGATGATGTTTTAGGTAGGGAATGGGATAGCAAAGAAGTTCAAAAGCTAGGTGACATTATTTTATGTAAAGTTAGTCCCAATTCTCTTTCAATCTCATATCAGATATGTCGACAATCTCTGGTTCTAGGATATGACTATAGAAGGTGGAAAAAAAAGCTTGGACTTTGGATAGCCTTGGACTCAGAGGAGAGCTGTCTAGAATTTGAGTTAGAAGTATTGATTCATCCAGATTTTCAATCAAGGAAAATAATTGTCACTGCAAATTGGAATCTCAAAAATGTAAGAGAGCTCCTAGAATACCTTGATGAGGTATCATCACAGTGTAGATTCTCAATTGATGATGCAATAGTTAACATTATATAAGAGAAATCATTATCTTGCATGAGTTGCCTGCCACCAAGGGTGATTAAATTCCAACCCTTAAGATTGTAACAAGTTAACCCTGACATTCTTACATAATGTATCTTCCTCTAATAGAAGCTTCTATTGATACTTCCATTGAATTTTCTTTGCAAGATGGTGACAAACAATGTGTGGTAAATTATGAATTTTAAATTTCTATATTCATGTTTGCATTTTGTAATTTACTTTCAAGATTTTGATGAGGTTCTTATTGCACAATGATAAGAATATAAACCAAGACATTCTTAGATATTTTTTAGGTCCTTTATTTCATATTTCCATTGATTTTTATTTGCAAGAGTGAATTGATGACTTCAATTATTCCCCTTCATCTAAACTCATCTTGGCATTTTTTTGTTTAATCTTAACATTCTGATGAGGTTCCAACTAAGAAATAATTATACAGGAACTTGCATAAGTTAATTCTAGATGAATAAGAGATCTAGAATTCAATATCTCATTTCAATTTAATTATTATAGTCTATCAAAGGTGCACATTAGTCTCAATAAAATAATTTGATTCTATCCATCTTTTTTGTCCTCAAGTAATGCAAGAGAAAATATCGGGGTACACATAACAAGTAACATAAGAGAGGGTGGAGAACCTAGTGCGAATTCAATATCTAATTTCAATTTAATTATTATAGTCTATCAAAGGTGCACATTAGTCTCAATAAAATAATTTGATTCTATCCATCTTTTCTGTCCTCAAGTAATGCAAGAGAAAATATCGGGGTACACATAACAAGTAATATAAGAGAGGGTGGAGAACCTGGTGCAAATTCCAATCCAAGGTTTTATATTTCAAAATATGAAGAGCATGACTTAAGGCATAAAACAGAGGAGATGAGATTAGAGAAGACGACCGATGCAAGCAACTAGTGCAATCTGAACTTGTCGGATGGCCCTTATCGCTTAGATCTGTTGTGTTAGCAAACTACCGTGAGAGACTTCAACAAGTGACATTGCGTAAAGATTTCACTCATGAGTATAAAAACAACTAGCAACAGCTCATCTCATGCAAGGTTGCTAAAAGGGGATCCTATGTTGAAATGGATAATACGATCGATGCAAGCGATAGGGGCAATCCAAAATTCTCCAATTCCCCGTATCGCTTGCATTGGTCGTGTCCTCTTAATTCTTTATATTCTTTTGTATCTTCTCCAATTTAAACTTTCCAACAGTAATGAAGTAAGAAACCCACAATGCAGTCATATTTGTGACACGAACAAATTTAATTGGACCATGCAATGAACTTTTGTTTAACTATCAAGAGTTTCAATACAACTGTATATTTCTCAAGGCATATAAATATTGTAAAGGCAAATAAATATGGTTACAATGACCATCTTCCAGATGAAGATTGGCATATGTACACACAATTTGTACATTATCTTCCAACCTATGTTGTTTTTACAATAGATTTCAATCTAAGACTAAAAAATGATTCAACCCTTTCTATCATTTTTGGAGCCTTGTTTTCTCTATTTCTTATGTCCCTTTTTGGAGCTTTCAGCTTGACTCTTTTTCTTGGTCCCATGATTTAATGGTGAGTGAAGAGGAAGCCCTTTCTTTTTATCTTCATAATTTTTTTTTATCAGGTGGAGGGGGTGGAGGTGAGTCTAGATCATAGGGGTAGATTGCATGTTTCATGATGCCATTTATTGCTCTCTGTCTGATCAAGATGATCCATGCATCTGGGTAGTCTGATAAATTCAATTCACGACTGTAAAACCTTCTTTCCAAGAATCTTAGAGCATTTGCAATCACTCTCCAGCCACATGATGTTGAGTCCCTCTGCAATGACACATGAATTTGTATGTATCCAAATTGATTTTGTTCATTCATGTTAGCAATTCCGAGAAAATTTTGATCAATATGCATCTTGAGAAGCTTTGCAGCACTGCATTATAAAGTAAAAATCAGAATGGTTGGCATGGCTCTTAAATAGAGAACAACAAAATGAATAGCAACTTACACTTTGCAGTTTCCATGTTGTGATTGAAGAGAATTGAGGAAAAGAGCTTGGTATGCATTGAAGTCAACAATAATCAGACTCCAATGGCCCCTATCAATGAGTTGCATGTAAATATACTTTCTTGAATGAAACAAATATCTTTCCAAAAATGAAGATGAATACTTACTTTTCAATATATGGGTAGATAACACATTCTACCTCTTCTGTAAAATCCTGTAGAAAGGACTTGGCATCTCCATGTTTATGCAAAAAATAGTGTGTCACCAGAGGATCTATAATAAATACTTTTCTTTGAACCGCTTCCTCACATTGTTGAAGAAGAACCCTACAAATCAAGAAATAAAAATTCGGTTAAGGAACTTGAAAATTAAGCAATACAAGAGCACTTTATGGCCTCTAGATATACCTGAGTGAAATGTTTACCACACTATCTGATATTTCAACATGAAGCTCCCTCAACATTTTGTTGTCTTCAGGTTTAATGTCAAGAAACCAATCTTTTTGCCATGGCGTTGCAACATTAACTATTATCTTCCCATCACTTTTCTTAAGGAGCTCTTTATTTGCTTTCTGTAACTTTTCAATCTTTGTTAAGATGACACTTTCCTCTGTAAATAATCCCTGCTTTTTCCTCTCCTCCTCACTATTTGCTGCAGTTCTAGTTTCATGATCATGAGTGACCTCAGGGTTGATCTCTTCAATGACAACTGTTGTTTTGGGTGCTCGAGCTGGAGGTATATTTAAAATATACCTCCAGAGATTTATCAAATTTATATCTTATTCTTGAAACAATAACATAATCCTTCGCCATTAGTGTTACCCTATGTGCATGAGCAGCACATAAATAGGCATCATTCATAAAATCAATAGCAAAGTCCTCTGCAGCTTCTTGCAGGCATAGCAGTGCTTGAGTTTGCCACCTCACATTGATAAAGGATGAGGCCTTCATCAAAGAACAGAGGTTGGCTGAGCTCTGCTTGACAACTCGCATAAATGGAAGTCTAGGGATCAACAATCCCACATACTTTTGTGCTCTTCTAATTTCCCTCAAAGACTTTACATGGTACTTGACCCTTTTCTTTGAATGTTTGTCTGATACATTGCATTGAACCTTCTGGGAATTTTGCTCATGGACATTTTCTTCTTGGGCATTTTGCTCCTGGGCATTTTGTTCTTGGGCATTTTGGTCCTGACCCTCAGGGTACAACTTCCTTGCTGTCTTTTTGGTCCTAGCCATACTCTACACAAAATGAGAGTCTTAAGGCAAGGAATTAGGAAACTTACTCTCAAAAATTTCGACCAAGGACTCTTTCCACTGTCAGAGACACGACCGACCCAAGCGATAAGAGTCATCCGGAAATGCCCGGATGACCCTGATTGCTTGCATCGTTCGTCCTTGAATTCATCATCAAATATCAATCAGTACTAGTTCAAATGTATCTTACAATGCAAAATACTCAAGTATCAGTAAGAAAAAACATAATTTGCAAGCTATGATCAATTACACTTTCCACTATCAGAGACACGATCGATCCAAGCGATAAGAGTCATCCATAAATGCCCCGATGTCCCTAATCGCTTGCATCGGTCCTCCTTGAATTCATCATCAAATATCAATCAATACTAGTTCAAATATATCTTAGAATGCAAAATACTCAAGTATCACTTAGAAAAACATAATTTGCAAGCTACGATGAATGACTCTTTGCACTTTCAGAGACACGACTGATCCAAGCGATAAGAGTTGTCCGTAGTTCCCCGGATGTCCCTTATTGCTTGCATCGGTTGTCCCTTAATTCATCATCAAATTTCAATATATACAGGTTCAAATATAGCTTACAATGCATAATACTCAAGCATACAAGGACTCGATGCCATTTAAGAAACATGACCGATCCAAGCGATTAGGGTTATCCAAAAATCTCAGATGTACCCTGATCGCTTCGATCGGTTGTGTCCATATTACCTAACGCAGAGAGTGCTCTCTATAGAAATCATATCTGTTGGAGATAGACGTCTGCGGAAGCACGCGAACAACACAAGGAAGAAGAAGAAGCTTGGAGCACAAACACACAATATTGAATGTATTACTAGAGAATGTACAAAGATAAGTAGCCCATTAGGGTAATAGGCGTGTATACAAGCCGGGGGAAAAAAACCTCCTAAAGAGGGAAAAAAGTGCCCCGGTGGTCCTAGAGTGTTCACACACATCACTACCTAAATATATCAACAAATCCCCCCTGGGAGTGATGCGGTGAACAAGGAGCTGGCACTCATGTATAAGGAAGTGCCAAGCTATGTGGAAATCACTCCACAAAAGGAAGTAAGCCCAAAGCTTTGCGGAAAGCTTCAAACTTCTCCCTAGGCAGAGCCTTCGTGAAAAGGTCTGCAATGTTCTCCTGCATGGGCACATATGCCAAGCTGATCTCCCCAGCAGAGAACCTCTCCTTGACATAGTGATAATGCACCTCAATGTGCTTAGTGCGAGCATGGAACACAGGGTTCCTCGCAACTGCCAATGTGCTCTGATTGTCAGTGAAGATGGTGGTGGCAAAAGACTAGCCAACACCCAAATCAGCCATAAGGCGTCTAAGCCACACAGACTCAACAGTCGCTGTGAAAGCTGCCCTATACTCAGCCTCACAACTGGAAGTGGCCACAGTAGGCTGCTTCTTGCTCAACCAAGATATACATGAGCTACCAAGCATGAAGCAAAAACCACTGGTGGACACACGAGTGTCATAGCAACCAGCCCAATCTGAGTCAGAAAAAGCATGCAAATCTGGTGGTAGTGATCCCCCCTTCCGATAAAACAACCCAAGTAGCCGAGTACCACTCAAGTAGCGAAAGATGCGCTTAACCGCTTTCCAATGCGTGACTCCTGGTCAATGCATAAACCTGCTCATCTGTGAGACAGCAAACTGAATATCTGGCCGAGTAATGCATAAGTAAATCAAGCATCCAACAGCCTGCTGATAGAGAACAGCATCAAATGCATCTCCAGCATCATGAAGACTCAATCGTAAACCTGTCTCCATAGGAGTGGCAATAGGCTTATAGTCTTCAAGGCCAAAACGCTGCAATAATGTGTCAATATATTTCGTTTGACACAAAGCCATTCCACCATCAACGTGCATAAACTGAATGCCCAAATAGTGATGCAAATGCCCCAAATCAGACATCTCAAATGAGGCATGCAAATCAGCCTTAAAATCAGCAATATGTGTCTCAATAGGACCACTGAGCAGCATGTCATCAACATAGACAACAATGATCAGAAGCACATCATTAGCACGTTTAACATATAAGGTGCTTTCAGTTGGACTGTTCTCAAAACCATGTGCAATCAGATAGGCATGTATCTTCTCATACCAAGCACGTGGTGCTTGCTTTAAACCATATAATGCCTTCTTTAACCTGCAAACCTAGTTTTCATGCCCTTTCTGCACAAAGCCATGGGGCTGAAAAACATACACTTCTTCATGCAAGTCACCATTCAGAAATGTTGTTTTAATGTCCAACTGATGTACATTCCAACCATGATGGGCTGCAAGTGCACAAATGCTCTGAACAGTAGTCATACGGCATGTAGGTGCAAAGGTCTCATCAAAATCAATGCCTCTTTCCTGTGCATAACCCTTTGCAACAAGCCTAGCCTTATACCTGTCAACTGTACCATCAGGTTTACACTTCAGCTTGTATACCCACTTAGTGCCAATGGCCTTCTTGCCAGGAGGCAAGTCACATAAAGACCATGTACCATTCTTCATTATAGCATCATATTCAGATTGCATAGCACCCATCCAATTTTCTGAATTTTGTGCTTCATCAAAAGAAACAGGCTCATTCTCATCACAGAGACTAGATGCATCCATAGCATAGCAATCTGATGCAAAGGAGGCACTATGAGAGCCTAAACGAGTACGATATGACAAAGGTGCATCTAATTTGCTGTCACGCAAAGTCTGCACCAGCCATTTTGGCATAGTTTTTGCCTGCTCAATATCAGCTCTCTCATCAACAAGTGCATCATGTAAATCTGCATCAGAAATGGAATGATCTGCATCATCATATGAAACCTGCAAAGGCTGAGAAGTTGCCTCATTAGGACCAGCACTAGCCTATCCACCTGTAAAAAGAGGCATCAAAGTATCATACATGTCTTTGGAGCTAACAGATGTCTCCTTAGTACATGAAAGCAATGGCTGAATAGCATCTTCCACAAAGACAACATCACGGCTAACCAGAATGCGTTTAGTCTGTGGATGATACAGACGATAGCCTTTACTTTCAGAACTATACCCAACAAAAATACATTTTACTGCCTTATCATCCAATTTTCTGCGATGTTGTTCAGGTACTAATGCATATGCCAAACAACCAAAAACACGCAGATGAGCAACAGATGGCTTGCGGTCATGCCAAGCCTCATATGGAGTGATATATTGCAATGCTTTAGTGGGACACCTGTTCAGTACATATGCTGCACACATGACAGCCTCAAGCCAGAAACTATGTGGTAAAGCCTGACTTTTGACCATGCATCTCGCCATCTCCATGAGTGACCTGTTCTTTCGTTCAGCAACTCCATTCTGTTGAGGTGTATACGGCACTGTACACTGGTGTTTTATCCCACGTTCAGCCAGAAATGCATTAAAATCTGAAGACATATATTCCCCCCCTCGATCAGAACGGAGGGTGCCCATTTTACATGCTGACAGATTTTCAGCCAAAACCAAAAATTGTTTGAAGCACATGAACACTTCGGACTTTGCTTTGAGTGGATATACCCATGCATGCCTGGAAAAATCATCAATGAAAGTCACGAAGTAAAGGTAATTTCCAAAAGAGGGTGTCTGCATAGAACCACAAACATCACTATGTACAAGCTGCAATTTCTACGTAGCCCGAACTGAACCATCTTTTGAAAAGGAAGAACGCTGCATTTTGCCTAAAATACAGCCTTCACAAACATGTTTTCCAGGTGCCTCAAGTTTGGGCAAAGAGGACACCATTTCAGATTTCTGCAGGCGTAACAAACTAGCAAAATTCAGATGACCAAAGCGTGCATGCCAAAGCTTTGCATCTGACATAGCCTGAGAATCATGAACTGCACATGCCGAATCATTCACAGATCTTTCATAGTCTATGAGCTTATACAACCCACGACATAAAATGCCAGAAGCAATAATCACATCACCATTTGAGAGATCATGGACTGTACACCTGTCATCAACGAATTTCACAACCAATCCAATCTTGGCTAATGCAGAAACTGATAAGAGGTTCTTTTTTATCCCTGGCACAAATAAAGCATCTGAAAAAGTGAAAGAACTACCATCAGCAGTAGTCAGAATGATCTTACCAACTCCCATAACAGGATAAGAGGAGTTATTGGCGCATGTGACAGTATTCCCTGTAGGGGCAGGCTCAAGTGAAGAGAAGAAACTGCGCTGCGAGGTAATATGTTTGGTCGGCCCACTATCAAAGTACCAAACATCTGAGTCTACTGCAGACATGCACTGATCATGAGAAGATGGGTCAAAATTGCAGACAGTAGTAAACGCCCATTCTTCTTCGTGCACAAGATTTGCAGACTCTGTTTTTGGTGTAGAGGCCTCTGCAACAACCATTCCAGCCAATTTCTTCTTTGCCTCTTTAGCAACCAGTTTTGGACAGTTCTTCATAATATGATCATTTCCTTTACAGTACTTGCAGAACAATTTCTGCTTTTCTAATTTCTTCTCATCTTTATCCTGGTTCTTCCGTTGTGCAGCATTTGCAGATTTCTGCTTACTAGTAGAAGAGCTCCATTTTCCTTTGCCCTTCTGACTAGCCAGGAAAGCTTGATCTGCAACACACATAATGGACCTGTTCTGCCTGGACTGATCTTCCTGCAACAGAACAGAGACTAATTCCTCAAATGACAAGGCATTCGGATTGCCTTTCATCATCAACCGAAGAGTAGAGGCAAAACTCTGATATGAATCAGGAAGACCATTCAGAATGGTCTGCACAAGTGAGCTATCTGGTATAACCTCATCAGCAGAAATCAATTCTTCCTTCAGGTCTTTGATCTTTGTAAGAAAACTGTCCATAGAATCACCTTCATTCATGTGCTCACTCTCCAACTGTTTTCGGAGGTAAGCAACACGAGCCTCATTCCTAGCCTGGTACAAAGTGGTAAGTGTATCCCAAGCATCCTTTGCTGTTCTACAAGAGCGAATGTGAGGAATAATGGCACGTTTGACAAATAAAGCTATCAATGCATGTGCCTGGGCATCTCTGCCATCCCAACGAATCTGCTGTGTAGTAGGTGCAACAGAAATAGAAGCACAAACAGGAATTTGCGGAATATCATCTTCGATACCATCTTCATCAGCTCCAACACCTGTATTTGCAGTACCTGTCGTTACAGGTGTAACAGGACGTCTTTCAACACCCTGCACAATGTTCCACAATCCTTTTGCAACCAGTACATGTCGCATCATATAAGCCCATAATGGGTAGTTGGTACCATCCAACTTATCCTCAACAGCCAACATACGGAATACATCACTGCTTTCAGCCATGGCCGGTGACTAAAATACCTTGATGCAGAAAATTGACTGTATCTTAAAAAGTTGAACAGAACTGCCCAGACGAGTTCTGCTAGACCTGTAGCAGACTTCGAGACGCTTAAACTGGCGAACAGAAACTGGTATATACCTTTGGCACAAAAGGATGAAATAGCCTGCACAAGCGCTATGATAGTGCGTTCGGAGGCCGAAACGAGCTCCGATCGCGATTTCAGCACCACAGAGCGAAGCAGTTTTGATCTCGAAAACACCCTGAGTATGCTCACCAAATTTCGTGCGAATCTGAGACTGCAAACCGAGGAGTGTCGACGGCGCCCTAGAAGAATCAATGACCTACTCTGATACCAATTGTTGGAGATAGATGTCTTCGGAAGCACGCGAACAGCACAAGGAAGAAGAAGAAGCTTGGAGCACAAACACACAATACTGAATGTATTACTAGAGAATGTACAAAGATAAGTAGCCCATTAGGGCAATAGGCGTATATACAAGCCGGGGGGAAAAAACCTCCTAAAGAGGGAAAAAAGTACCCCGGCGGTCCTAGAGTGTTCACACACATCACTACCTAAATATATCAACAATATCTCAGTGCATATGTAACCATTTTCTGCTTTTAAACGTGGCATCTACTTGATGCAAAGGAAGTACTTGTTGGATGTTCTTTTTAGATTTGGAATGAGTGAATGCAAACCACTCACTCAACCCATGGACACAAATACAAAGATTTGTTCAAATGATGGAGAACCATTGGAAGATGTAACGACATATAGAAGCATTGTAGGATCATTGATCTATGCAAACATTACAAGACCTGATTTGTCTTATGTTGTTGGTGTACTTTCTCAGTTTATGCAAGCCCCAACAAGTGAACACTTAAATTCAGCCAAGAGAGTGTTGAGATACATAAAGCATACAGTTAATCATGCTTTGTTTTACAAGTTTGATGAAGAATTGCAGGTCAAAGGCTTTAGTGATGCTGATTGGGCAGGCTCAAAGGAAGATAGAAGATCAACCTCAGGTTATGTGTTCATGATAGGAAGCAAACCTATCACGTGGAGCTCAAAGAAACAACCTACTGTTGCACTTTCATCTATGGAGGCTGAATACAGAGGATTAGCATTTGCCACATGTGAAGCAATGTGGATTAAAAAGCTTTTGGCTGATCTTGGAGTGCAAGTTGGAACCATCCCTATATACGGTGATAACATGTCAAGTATCTACTTGGCAAGCAATCCTATGTTTCATGCAAGGAGCAAGCACATAGAGGTCCAGTACCATTATGTAAGGGAGAAGGTGATGAGCAAAGATGTGGAGATAAAGTTCATTAGAACCAAAGAGCAGGTTGCAGATATTTTTACAAAGTTCTTGGATGCTTCTAAACTCAAAGGCTTCAAGGATGTGATAAATTTGCAGGACATGGATGAAGATAACTCCCAAATGAGCTTGAGGGGGAGTGTTGAAGATAAATGTACAAGCTCATTTTCATATGAGCCATGCTTGGATAAATTTACCAAATATAAAGATAAAGGAAAAGTAGAGGAAAAAAGGAAAAAATAAGAAAAGAAAAAGTCTAGTCAAAACTTCATGATGAGTAAGAGATACAATATCTTGCCTTGTAGTTAGTAGCATGTAGTGGAGAAAGTGGTGAGTTAAGAAGGAGGCACAAACTTCTTCACATGCTCATTGGTTATAAAAGTGAAGTGGGAGCACATTCAAAACAAGGAGAGAAAGAGGCAAGAGCTCCCAGTAGTTGGATCTAGCCATTTTGTCATTTTGGTTTTCCCTTAGACTCCTTCTAGCCGCACGTCAGTTTGTACACAGCTCTGTTGCAGAGCTCATATCTCAGTGCATATGTAGCCATTTTCTGCATCTAAACATTCATTGGAAAGCTTATTTTGTGTACTTTCTGGATATCAAATATCTCTTTGAAATCTTATGTAGTTTTTGAGATATCAGTGAAAGAGTGAAGTCCAGTTTTTTAGTATACCTATGTAGATAGGTAGTCTATTTTGGTCGGTTCAGTTTCCCAACCAAAACATATCCAAATTGCGTGATTTTTGTCTTCTTGGAAAGTTTTTGGCATTTACTTTCATTTTCTCAAATATCTTATTCAGATCATTCATACTCTGTGAGATAACTGTTAGAGAGTAAAGTCCAGTTTTATAGTGTACTTATGTGTGAAGGTGGTCTATCTTGATGAGTTGAATTTCCCGATCAAAATGCATCCAAATTACTTGATTTTTAGCTTGTTGGAAAGCTATTTGTGTGTAATTTCTTTGTAACAAATATATTTCTCAAAGAATATATATTCAGAGAGCTATCAGTCCGAGAGTGAAGCTCAGTTCTTCAGCATACCTGTGTGGACAGGTAGTTCATCTTTGACAGTTGTGTTTCCTAATCAAAAGTTGTCCAAATTAAGTTATTTATAGCTTGCTAGAAAGCTCTCTTTGTCTACTTTGATTGACTAAAGTATCAAGTCCAAGTGCTGGACATACACGGGTTCACTACACACTTCCGTTGCGAATAGAAGAACTCATTCTCCACAAAATATACTCATGATTCTTAGGCTAAGGAGATGAGATGCGGGCAATAGGGTTTCTCCAAGGTCTCCATTTAGACTGTGAGAAGTCGATCACAACCGATGCAAGCGATAAGGCCCATTGGATATTTTTCGTTGGGCCTTATCGCTTGCATCAGTCGTGTTTGGACTTGAGGAAGATAACGTCAAGGTATACAGTTGAAAATATTCTCAGGAATTTAAGGCTAAAAGAAGGATATGAGATGGGATGGATGCAAATCTCTAGCTTCTATCGGATTTGTCCAAGATCTCCATTAGACTGTTAGAAATCGATCACGACCGATGCAAGCGATTAGGCTCATCGCATATTTTCCAATGGGCCTTGTCGCTTGCATCGGTCGTGTCTAGGACTTCCATGTAGCATTGATAATAGATATCTGGCTTGTAAGAATTCCCCTCATTCAGCAAATATAACATGTTTCTAGGTAGTTTGCAAAGAGATATTGATGACGACCGATGCAAGCAATAACGACCGTCTGAATTTCTCTAAAGACCCTCATCGCTTGCATCAGTCATGTCTCTTGCTTTATGTCTTATTGTTTCAAAATACTTGTCATGACTCCTAAAGTGTGCTTGCACTTCATGTGACCTTGTTTTTCATTTTTACCACAGTTAACTTTATTGGATGAAGAAAATTACCTTGGCAGGGGCAAGAACAAGAAAAGCCATAAAAGAGAAGGAAATGCAAAGGTGGATATTCATTCTATTATCCACTATCTTCCAAACTTGAACCCAGACACTTTTTCTGTTATTCATAAGCACTATAGTGCAGAGCTAGACTTTGCATTGTTCTGCTTGAGGACTCTATCCAAATACATGGGTTTTACTCCAATACCCTTTAATGCTTCCAGAGTTTTGTTGCTTGAAAGAGCAGCTGCATTCAAAATTTTTGGATATGCCCCAGGACTCAATGCTTCAAGGGCAGGGTACTTTCTTTGTTATTCAAGCTATGCAATGGCTGCAGGGGTGTCAGATTTAAAAAGCATTGCTGGATACAGGAGAAAACAGTTCCTCAGATATAGAGGTGATTTTCCAGAGCCAAGCTCTTTTAAGAGGCTCAAGGAATGACTTCATTTTTTCAAATTCTATATCTCAACAAATCTACATATATAGAAATTGCCCAATGTGATATAAGACATTGCAAACTTTTTTGGTGTAACTGATCCATGGCCTAATATTAACTGTTATTGATCCATGAAGAGTTCTCTGGTCAAAGTCATCTGATGGTAATAGACATATTTCTTTTCAAAGCTTAATACATACATGAAATAAATAAATAAAAGACATTGCAAATATTAAAGCTCTGTTTCAAATGTAGTCTTTTTCATTTTGTGATATTGATAAATGATGATTTTGTCTAGTGATAGCCACATCCTTTTGATTATATTTGGCATGAGGTCCTTTGTACTTGTCTTCTAAAGAACCAATCAAAAAGTTATCTGAAGGCATTGCTCTTTGTTACTCCTCCTCCTTTCCTTGTACACCTAAAGAAGCTTGTCCTTACTTGATAATGAGATTTTTCCATGCCTTGGGTGTTCCACATGGCAAGTGGTTCTTTTTCTACAAAGAATGCACCATGCACAAGAAGAATATGCTAGAAGAGCAGAAGAATCTCATTAGATCTTTATTTGAATTAAAAATAAATAAATTGAAAAAAACATCTTTGAAACTCTTTATTTCATCTGACATGGGAACCCTTCTAAGGATAAGATCCTTACCTTTCTCATAGAGATTATCTCCTATGAGTTCGTATTGTAGAGCCTTCTTTGCTAGTCTATGCCTTTGTACCTTGTTTAGGTGCTTGGGTGGTTCTCCAGTCTCAAGAAATTCGATGATATCTTTTAATCCTTCTTGACCTATCAAATTGTTGTCTCCCAACCTCATGGATGCTACGAAACCATCAAATTGCTCATTTGCTAATGCATCTGCTTCCTTATTTTGGCTCCTTGATACATGAAATATTTGAATATTATCAAATTGTTTTAATACCACTCTTACCCTTTTCAACCATTCAAACAAATTTTGGCTTTTGCAACACCAAACATTTTGCAATTACCTAATTATCAACATCGAGTCTCCTTTGATAATCAACCTTTTGATACCATGTTGGACACATTCATGCAAGGCCTCACATAGTGTTGCATACTCTACTTCATTATCTGAATGAGCATTAGGAAGAATTATACCTTTCTTGAAGATGAGCTGTTTGTTTTGGTCATAGATTAGAAACCCTCCTGTTGCTTTGTGTAGCTCAAGCGTAAGCACCACCTCCTTTACTTGTCAATCCGCGGAGATGTGAAGACCGGTATGAAGACCACGAGCAAGTGAAGGCACAAGTGTGTCAGTGAAAGCACACAAACATGCACACACACACACGCACAAGGTAAGATCAAAGAGAGGAACAATGGAAAGCTTCGATTGCCAAAGAGTTCTCTTACAAAAGCTCTATTCTCTAGCAAGCTACCCTAAAAAATGAGCTCTCTAGCTCTTTTTATAGTTTTTGGACTAGTTTTGGCCCTGTCTAGACCTAGTGTCTGACCTAGTTAAAAATTAGGTTCCAGGGCTTATTTGAGGGCTCAAACAAAGTCTAAAAATTATGAAAATTGGTAGGATGATACTTCTAATACTCCTCAAGCTTGAGGACTCCTCGGCTTGAACAAAATAGAGGTACAAAAATAGAAAATGGTATTTACAATGATTTTTAGTGATGGAAATCACTATTTTTGTAGGGGATTCTTCTAAAAATTTGACATGTACTTCTTGGAGATCCCTACTTGCTCCTTCTTCTTGTGTGTGTCCACCTTTCTAATGTGCTTCCATGCTTGTGCTTGACCTTGAGTTCCAACACTCCCCCCCCTCTCGAGTCTATCGTCCCTGATAGACCCTTGTTGTAGTGGTTGTTCCAAGTAGTGCTTTGAGAGGGAGTGTCCCTTCACAAAAGTCATCTCGCTTCTAGATGTGGCAGGGTTGGTTGTCCGGTTCTTCATCTGTCACAATGAGCCTTTGCAAGTTGTAGTGCCTTGGTATGTACTTCTTCGTTGGATTCCAGCATGACTGTGTCGTTGTGAGTCTCCGTTGATGTCCTCTAGATCTTCCAAAGTTGATGTTCATAGTAGTCATGCTAAGTACTCATAACCCATAGTGGATGATGGGTAAGTGTGTTTGTGCATGGGTTGAGGAGAATATGTGCCTTTTGCATGGCCTTGTAATGTAGCCCTATGCATGCTTACTTGGAAAATGCATCGGAAGAAGTATGGTGCAAAAATTGGGGTTCTTGAGCTAAGTGCTCAAGGGTATGTCGACGAAGAGGTTTCCTAAGCTATCATGGTTATAATGTTTCCAAAGTAAATATACGTACCATGGAGAAGGTCGATCGATGTTCATCTCTTCGTTTTGTACACTTGGCCTTTGGGATAGAACTGATTTGTTGATGAATGTCCATGTTGATGGTCCACTGATGAGATCTCTTGAATGGCTGATCCTGTCTCCTCTTTTCAAAGCATCATTTGCCAAATACAGAGAATTGAATTTCTTTATATTCCTTGACAAACAACATTTGATAACTACACCAATCTTAGTTTCACATATTCTCTCTAGCTCACCATAAGCAGGAGTCTTCTCATCCAGTATACATACTTTGCAGGGTACCAGAACTAACCCGTGCAGATATCTCCCTGGATGCTCTCATACATGCAATAGTTAAGCATCACTCAAGTTGCGGACCTTCAAGCTCTTTACTCCTACCATGGTAAGAGGAAACCATAGTCGTGGATGCCATGTTCATGCCAAGTTCTTGACATCTACTAGATAAAGGGAGTTTCTCTTGACATGATGTTCAGTGATGGTCTCCACAAGCGTCCCTTGTTGGTGATGAAACTATCTGTGCAGGTGTCGAGCTCCATCTGTTCCTCATCCTTCTCTTAGCTATCGAGCTTGGTTCTCCCTGTCCGATCAGCGAGCAGTCATATGATGTGATCGAGCCATCCATGCTCCACCCAGAGCCTACCTGCTCACTAGATTTGTAGCCATGTTTGTTAATATTGTGACAGATGTTTTGCTCGGAGAATGATTGTCGATTTGGTGGTTATGATGGTATGATTCCTTCAAGTTTAATCTTGCGCTGCCATATGTTTCCTACTCAAGTTCATTTTACTGTAATGGGGTAGTTAGATGGTGCTTGGAAAATCATTTATGGAATAAATCGTTGCTTTTTCTGAGTAATGTCTTCTCCTTTGTGAATGGGTGACTTTTTGCTTTGAGAGAAGTGGTAATGACACCGTAATCAGGCATGTGAGTCACTGTCATTGGTGATCAAACTTTCTTTGGATCATGTCCTCGTCACCTAAGCATCTCTTGGGAATGTAGTGCTATGCTTAGAATATTTGCAGGTCTTGGTATGACTCTTTCAGGTGACCAAGGGGATTGATGAAATGGTAAGTTCTTGACTCTGCTGACAAGATTGAAGTTTTTTTTTCTTGTGACTACCCCATGCACGTACGACAAATGATGTAGTCAATGGGAAGATTTTGGTGGCTTCCCCATGAGGGGAAGATTCAGATTACATAAGAATCTCTCTTCATTGAGCTATTAAATTTGAGAAATTTTTCTGATTAGGATATCGGAGCCTCATGTTCTTTACTACTTCGTTCTGTTAATGAATTGCCTCCGTGCTTTGACTCAGCTAGAGGCTTTCGTTGCTCATCTAACTATGTGTGTGACTTAGGTACCATAGATGACAGACACGAATGATCTAAAATGTACGATGATTTTCTTCAAACAACAAAATTACCATACTCACAAAATATCTGTGTATAATTTGATGTATAGGATCCTTGGTTTCTTTTACCATGTCCTCTGCTGACTTTTTGCATCCTCTTTCTCGGCCATAATTGCATGCATGCTACAGTAGTCAAAATCCTCACTTATCTGTGCTCTGGATCACTTCATTATCCTATTTGATAACCGTTTTTCATCCAAGACCATTAAGAAATATAAACCAAAGACTATTTCAAGGCCCTATGAGAACCACACCTCCTTGTTTGCTAGGCATGAGATTATGTCCCTCACGTCTTAGTCTAGAATCAGAGATCATCCCTACTTGCCAATTAAATCTTCGTGATGTATGACTTTTATAACATCCTTTGGTTGAATACATATTAGGAAAAAATTCTACTGATCTGCTAATCATTGCCTAAGGTAATTTCTAGACTGTTCTCCACCTATACAAGCAAATTTCACAGATTCTTGGCGATATGGAGTTTAATGTTGTATGAAGGTATCTGTGTATAAGTCAAAATTCTAGATTGTTCTGGGATATTTGTTATCGGGTACCATTCTGCCTGATGAAAAATGGTGAATAGACTAAATTTACCATAAGGATGCACAAGTTGATGCTTTACATGCCATCATTGCAGGTCTTGATTCTCCAGTATGTCCTATATGCTGATGCAATCTTGTCTACTCTTATGATCAAGATGCACAGAGATGCAACTTGGAAGCATGCTCCTTGCTATTTTGTTTTCAGGTTTCATTATCCACTAGGGCAAGATGACTATACTAGGTTCTTGCCAAGAAGGATCAACACTATTGATGAATCAAGTGCTTGCTTATAATGGGTGCTTCTAATGTCATGATGATGGGTTGTATGACTATCCCAAGGGGGAATTGAGTCCACACTCCTCACTCTCAATTATGCATGATGCTTTATTTTCATATTCATTCGGTTAACGGGTGGCATGGAGCGTGAAGTAAACTACTGAGCTCTCTGAACTCAGAAACTTGGTCAAGCAATATATATTTTGTTCGTACCACTTTTTGGGTAATCTCTGTAACCATGAGAGTAGTCCAATGATTTGTTCTCTTGTGATGGCATTGTGTTTTTTGGGAATGGCTTCAACACTTCTTGTCATAGAAGAAAATCATATTGTTTTCCCATCAGGAAGCTGCACATATGGTCTAATCTTATTGAAACAATCGAGTCTCTATTTTTGAAATGACATCACTTTCCATGAACTGATTGATACAAAGTGGTGATGTGTAGTTTTTTTGCTCAAATTGTGTTATCCACAAACCTATAGAGAGCTTGAAATGCATTCATGCATCTTTATTTGGCCTAGGAACATATTTATGTCATGGCACGATGTTGTAAATTGATGGCTTTCTAGTTTATGAGTATCCCAGGTTGGAAGCATTTAGTGCCTGAGGCACTTGGTATTTGGTTGAGATACATGATCTCTTGGTCTTGCAATAGTTCCAATATAAAAGTGATTATAATTGTAACATATGCATAAACTTTGAGTTCATGCCCTTGGTTTCTTGAATGATGTTTGCATGGCCGCTCTTTCTAGCAAACAATCACACTGTAATGAATTTCTCCAAGTGTCACATGTACTCTCTATATGAAAACCTTGATAATTGAAGTTGGACACTACTTGAATCCATGTTTTATTATCACCAATTGAATTCTCTATAAGGCTGAGAGTTGTGGAAGATACTCACTAAGTGTTAGAAATGCCTCAAATGCTTGAGGGGTTGTCTTTGGTTTATGGTTCACTTAAAGATTGCTTTGCCACTTTATGCCCTCTTGATCTCAAACTTTTGCAGCATGCATAGCTTCTACATCTAGGACAAACTTTATATTGATGCCCTTTTGGTGATTCTTTCCAAAAAGATTCCACCTAAATTTTGACACATAATTTGTATGCTCGGGCCATGATGAGTATGTTTTTATTTTCATATGATGCAATGACATTATGATTGCTCATATCACTCTTTGTACTCATGATCACATGAAAATTCATAGGCCAATGCACATTCATCAGAAGCGCTAAAAGGGCAACAATTATCTCATGTTTCTCAAATACAACCTGTCACATTTGCACTTGTTGGATAACACATCCAGATTAATTGTGGCATACCTAAGATGAAGGAAATATGGTTCAAAACAAGGTTGATGCTTATGAGCTGCTTGGAGCTATTTTTTTGTTGATGTGCACGGATTTGGAGCACTTCTTGCCCAACCATGTTAATTTTGCAAAAAATATGATATAACTTCATGAGGAGTTCTCTTTAGTAGAGCAAGTCCTCTAGGACTTGATGATTCCTGAAGTGGAAACTAAAATTAGACTAAATGTTCTGATCTACTTATTTTCAGAAATCGTCTACTTGTTGTGTATGTTTTAATTTTAAGTTTGGGAGACACCTGGCGAGGCTTTATCAGTGCTACATAGGACTATGCAGTGGGATGTATGCTGGGCTGATAGCCCAAGGGGATTGTGTTGTCCAGCTCTAAAGTCTGAAGATTTGCAGATTGAAGGAAGGAATGATGGCTTGCATATTGGAAAACTGAAGTGCTACACGTTTGAAGATTATGAAGACTTGAAGACTTGCACCCTGAAGCTTTGTAGAGTGAAGAATTGGAGATCTGAAGACCTGAAGATTTCAACTTGGATAAATTCAACTATGTATGTTCCTCTCTCCAAGCTTTGTCAAGGGTGACAAAGTCTAGAGAAGGGAGAGTGTTGGGTTGTAGGGTATGCACACAGCTTCAATTGTGCATAATAACCACCCCTAGATCATAAGAATAGCTCTTTTTGTATCTACTTAGAATTTCACATAAAAACACCCTCTTAGGACACTTTTTGATATTTGGGTTATACTAAGGTAGAGAAGCCTTGGAAATAGCCATCTCTCTTGCACACATATGAGAGAACACAAGTAAAAAAACCCACGCCCATATTTCTTGGGATTTGGTGGTTACAAAAGGAATATTTACCCAAGATATGGTAGTTACACACATGCTCACTTTTTGACTTTTCAAAAGAGCACATGGGGAATAGAGCTTAGCCTATATATAGATGCTCATTTTGTAAAGAGGGGAGCTTTTGGTCGACGTGCTCTCATGTAATATCTCTTATGAATAGAAGATGGATCTCTTTTACTCCAAGACTATTTACATTTATGTATTGTGTCTTTGTGAGTGTGTGAGAGTGGTGTGTGTGTGCCTATGCATGTCTCTCCTTTGTGTGAGTAGAGTAGTTTTCATTGCTTGTAATTTACTCATGGACTAGGATCCTTGACTCCCTATTCTCCTTGTTTTCAAGCATGTGGCATAGCATGGGGCTGATGCCAATGGCTTGAACATGTTGGAGGTAGGGGTGGATGAGAGGAGAGTCACTCTTGAGCCTTCCTTCTTGCTTCCATGCAAGGTGGTGAGGGTTTTGGTCTTCCATTGCTACAACCTCAACAAGGGGGAATGTAGAGAAGGAATTAGAAGAAATGCAAAGGGTGGGAGATAGAAGAGGAAAGAAGAGATAGTTGGATTCAAAAGGAAATAAAGCTCATATTACAAGATATGGATATAAAGAATATGAGTACATAAACGAAGAGAGTGTAGCACCTCTCTTGTAGCCAAGATCTCCACCTCCGAAGGGGTAGCACTATGATCACCGAAGGGTTGATAGCATGTACCTACACACCACTTGCTTTTTTGGAGGGCACCCAAGGGGGTCCTTTTATAGACCTTTTGGGAAGATATTTGAAGATGATATTATTTGGGAGAATCTTCTAGATGTGACACTTGTGTGGTAGAAAATACAACTTTGACAAAATCCTAGAAGATTTTTTGCCATTCTCAGGTATGCACCTTATCCCATATAGTCATATCTTTCATATTTTCATGAGAAATCATAAAAATACTATAAATAGCACCTCCATTTCGTGGGAATGAGCCTCATACCCGATTTTGGCCGTTTGGAATATTTTATGCTTGATTTTGGGCCCAAAAAAATCAATCACATGTGTCCCATTTGTCAAGAATCTTTGTGTAGGACTCAAAAGTCTAATGTGGGGGCTTGAGTCTTTGAAAAGTTTTTTGGACTCTTTCAAAAACATAGAGTGGGTCAAGCTTAAGTATTTGAATAAAACTACTTGTCCCACTCCATATTTAACTTAGGATTTGATTCTACCATTCACTACAGGTAAGGGTAGCTACTTTAGTAGGGTGGGGCCCACCTTATTCTTGGCTTTTTATTTCCTTCAAATACATATTTTTATGGTTTCCATGAAGTTTTGAAAAATAAAATACTATAGGGGTACATATCTATATGTAAGGTATTATTAAGAAGGGGTTTAAAAAATATTCCTTTACTGTTGAAATGTTGTTAGGAAGACCTTACTTCAGGTTGGCTAAGGTTAAGCACGATTAGGGATTGAATGTGGTGGTGGTTACAAAAGGTAAAAAGCATGTGAAAATTCCTATGAAAGGTCAAAGAAACATATGGGTACAAGAGAAACCACTAATGGCTCAGACCATTAGTTTGGTAGATGAGGTAGAAGATGATGAGGAAGAATTTCTGAAGGCAAACCCAAGTGTTGTAGCACTTTTGGAAGTAGATGTGGAAGGTGTGTTAGCAAAGGATGATGAACTAGTGGAGAAGTCAAGTGAGCCAGTTCTAGGTGATGCATTGGTAGGTGCATAGTTGAGACGGATGTTTGAACAAAGTGTGGAAATTCCTATGTAGGAGAAATTGGAGCAACAAGAGAAAGAGTTAATTAATTTGGTTGAAAAGATTTACGATAAAAAATATGCAAGTTCTATTAGGGTCAAAGAGGATGAACTTCAAGAAATTGATTTGGGGACAGAGAATGAACCAAAGATGGTGAGTGTAAGCAAAGATCTAGAGGGTCAGTTCATGGAAGACCTGATTTGCTTATTAAAGGAATATGTGGATGTTTTTGCTTGGGATTACTCACAGGTGAAATGAATAGACCCTGATTTACATCAACATAGGATAAATTTAAAGAAAGATGCAGTTTCGATTGTGCAGCAAAGGTATCGAATGAATCCTAATTTTGCTAAGCAGGTTAAAGAGGAAATTGATAAACTGTTGGCAGTTGGATTTATCAAATTGGTTAATCATGTCACGTGGTTGTCTCCTATTATAGTGGTCCCTAAAGAGAATGGGAAGTTGAGAATTTTTGTTGATTATAGAAAGTTAAATGAAGCAACAATTATGGAAACCTTCCCTATGCCATTTTGTGATGTAGTAACTGGACATGAGATGTATAGTTTTTTGGATGGATTTTTAGGTTACAATCAAATTCGTGTTGTTGAGGAGGATCAACACAAAACTGCATTCATTACAGAATTTAGTGCTTACGTGTTTAGAATCATGAGTTTTGGATTGAAGAATGGAGCGCCCTCATTCAATTATGTGGTGCATAAAGTGTTTGAACCTTATTTGTAGGATTTCATGCAAGTCTTTGTGGAAAACTTTTCAATATTTGGAAAAAAAAGGTACAACACCTCTTGCATCTGAAATCTTGTTTTGATAGATGCAAGAAATTCAGGATGGTGCTCAATCCATTCAAGAGCGTCATTGCAGTAAAGAGTGGTATTTTATTGGGGCATGTCATTTCTCAAAAAGGAATGGCTATTGATGTGAAAAAGATTGAAGCCATTAGGACAGAAAAAGCTCCCACAAATGGCAAGAAAGTAATGAGGTTCATTGGTCCGATTAAATGGACTGCTAGGTATTTAAGGTATTTGGCCAACATTTCTTTACCACTCACACATTTGACAAAGAAGGCATGTTCCATTTATATGGGCTGAAGCTCAAGAAAAAGCATTTCAATTATTGAAGAAGATGGTTTCAGTTGCACCAATTTTACATCTCCCCGATTGGTTGTTGCCAGTCCATATATTTGTTGATGCATCAGATGTGGTTGTAGGAGCAATTTTGATGCAGCAGAAGCAAAAAGGATGGTATAGACCAGTATATTATGCTAGTAGGGTGTTGTGTGCTGCTAAACAAAACTATCCAATGATTGAAAGAGAAGCTTTAGCAATGGTGTATGCTCTTAACAAGTTTAAGCATTATTTAATGGGTAATCAAGTGATTTTTCATGTTGATCATCACGCTTTGGTGTATTTGATCAAGAAGCCTTTATTGACTAGAAGGTTGGCTAGGTGGATGCTTCTATTGCAAGAATTTGATTTTGTTATTATTCATACTCCAGGGAAAGACCATGCAATGGCAGATTACTTTAGTAGATTGGAATCAGGTGAACCACCTATTTAATGCATAAATTGCTAATTCTGATTCTTGGCATGATCAATTATTAGTGTTTCTAATTGATGGAGCATTATCTCAAAATTTTACACCTGATCAAAGGAGGAAGTTTTCTCTCAAAACTAGACCATATTTGGTTATAGCTGGTGCATTATATAAAAAGGGAGTTGATGAGGTCATTAGGAGATGTGTACCAGAGTTTGAGCAACCAGCTATGTTACAAGAAGCACATTCAGGTCCAGTAGGAGGTCATTTCTCAGGAGATATTATAGGTAAAAAGGTGTTACAAGCTCTTCTTAGGTTAAGATAATTCCAATGGAAGAAAGATTACCTCTTAAGCCTACCCTTGCACTCTTCTATGCTTTGCAAATATTGTTTCTTGTATGCTCAAGTCTCCTTGTGGTCCCACCATGCATGCCAAATTTTGTTGGGGGATTCTTGTGTAGAAAGGGACTTGAGTGTTTGTAGGAGAAGGAAGAAGGGTAAGAAGAAAGATACAGACACCAAAAACTCCTGTAGATTGATTATAAAGAGAGAAGTACAATAATGATGTCCATCACAATCCAAATACTCTCTCTGCAAAATGCCAAAGGGTGCACAATCGACAAAGTTACAAATATCCAAAGTTCTTTTTGTCGTCAACCTTCTCTGCACCAGACCTCCACCTTCTCCAAGCTTACACTTGTGCACACCTTGCACTCAAGCTTCCAATAGGGGGAGGGATGGACACCTTCTGTCGACGCGCACACAGCTTCAATGGGACCTTGTGACCTTTGATTGCATTGCTTAGCACTCCTCTGCACACACCTCAGTCACACTTCTTGCACACTTTGCACCTCCTTCTCTGCATCGCACACTCACTGTATGTCTCTTGCTCTTCTCTCTCTCCTAGTGTAGACTATGCTCACCTTGCTTAGACTAACCAAGAATAATGCCTTGCCTTGAGTTGAGTGTCGGTTCACGTACACTCCTAACTGCTAGCATATCTTGGTGCTCACTTTTATGTCTCAAGATTGTCTCCAAATGTGCATAGCCAACGAATCCTTGTTTTGTCGTGTAGTGACTTTAGAACAATTGTTGGTACAAGGCAATCAACAATTGATGTTTTGATGAAGAGTTGAAGATTAAGGACTGAAGAAAAGATCAAGTTATGAAGCATGAAGGAAGTGCATATTCAGAAGATGAAGATGTGTACACATATGTACATTGATTTAGAGTTAGCTCACTTATACTTTTGAATAGTTATGAGCTTGTAAATATTTGCCTATATGTACAAGGAAAATGTCGGGGAAAATATGAGAGAGTGTGTAAGTATAAGATTTGAGAAGAATAAGAAGTCCTTAGACACTTGAGAAGTGTGAAGATTAGCTCTCTCATCTAGATGTAAAGTTTTCTAGTAATGAAGAAAAATTGCACCTGATGTTTCTGTGCATTCTCCTTCTGTGCTTGATCATTTCAAGAATCCTTTTGTAGACATCTAATTCCATAGTTGATAAGTCTATGGTTAAAAGTTTGAGAGCCTAATTGTAAACATGTTGTGAGAATTACGAGTAGGAACATTCCTATGTGAAGAAGTGGTGACTGTCTTCTGAAATAGGTGCAATCTCGATGGTCAAAGATTTGATCATTTCTCTGTGCACAGTTTAAAGTTTTGCACAAGTCAGGAGTCAAAATCTAAGTTCAAAGGTAAGCTATCTATGGCTAAAAGCATTTTCATAAACGGGTTCTAGTTTGAGAGAACCAAGTGTTAGAAGTTACAGGTGTCTAATCGACTTCTCAGAAGAACAATTTTAGACATAGGTAACTTGATGAGCTCATTTCTCAAGATCTACTGAGTCTTTTGAAATGATTTAACTTGGAGAAGGTGTGAAAACTATAGCTGACACTTATGCAAAGTTTTATAAAAAACTTTACACATTTGATAAGTCAATGAGAGAGTTATGTGCAACAGACTTTCTGTGTAGTCATCTTCTTCACAGTTTGTTCAAGAATTTGAAAATTGAGTATTGATCCTCCAAATTGGTGAAGGTTTTGAGTTACTCTTGATATAGAGGTGCTCTAATTTTAAGAGTAGCTTGTTCTTTTGGAGATTAATGTTGAAAGTTTTTCAAGCTCAAGAGTGTGGGAACATGCCCCAAATTTAACCTTCCACATCATCCACAATCAAAGGAGGCTGATTTCCACGAGTTGGAGGCATCCAATTATGCCCATAATGGAAAGAAGCTGATTAGAGAAGATTTAGCTCAGCTCTTGATGTGATTGGACCTCACTTTTGACATGTATATGCTTTTGATTGGTTAAAGAGGTTAGTATGTGGTCTTTAAAACCTTTAATGAGTTGTATTATGACTTAGAGTCGTGGAAATACGTGCCCAAGCTGCCCCCTTGCTTAAGCACACCCCCTACTAGCTGTTCTCTGCATATTTTGCAGAGATTTCACTTTTTCATACTCTTTCTCCCTTGATAATCTTGGCAGACCCCCCTATCTTGTAATTGTTTTTTCTCCTTCATCCGGAATCCATTTGCAATGATTTTTGTCTTGTTGGAAAGCTTATAAGTTCTACTTTGTTTGGTATGAGTCTCGGGTTCAGTGCCTGCACATGTCCAGAGAAATATCCAGAACAGTGTCTGTCTAGTTAGCTCATACTCTGTGAAGAGATCAAGTTATTTGTTTTGTTGCAGCTAGTTGAGGCATCATCTAGTGTTCAAATGGAGTGCTTTTACTCTCAGTTGAAAGATCTTTGAGTCTAGTTTAAGCCTGCAAAATTTCATTTTGAGTCTCTGCATGTACTCAAAGAAACGCAGAAAATACAGAGCCTATGTCTGAAAAATTTCAGGATCCTAGGAGGGTTCATTTGCTTTTGTTGTGCACATAGGAGTGTTTATCCTCCAACAGTGGTATCAGAGCTATAAATGGAGTATCAAAGAGAAGAATGCCTTCCTCAATGGAGAGCTTGAAGAAGTAGTCTACATGAGCCAACCTCAAGGATTTGCTAGTATGAGGTACCCAAATCATGTTTGCAAGCTAAGGAAAGCATTATATGGACTAAAGCAAGCCCCAAGGGCCTGAATCAGAGGTTAGTGGATTATTTATCAAGTTGTGGATACAAAGAAAGTGATGCAGATCCATCACTTTACATGAAGAAGCAAGGAGAGAAGACGGTATACATATGCATCTATGTGGATGATTTGATCATCACAGGAAGTGATATTGCAAGAATTAAAGATATCAAATCAAAGCTAGGAAAGGAGTTCAAGATATCTGATCTTGGAACACTAAAGTACTTCTTGGGAATAGAGGTAATCTATGCACACAATGGCATCTTCTTGATTCAAATAAAATACTTGTTGGATGTGCTATACAGGTTTGGTATGAGTGGTTGTAAGCCACTTTCTCAGCCCATGCAGCCCAATACAAAGTTAGTTGCAGGTCAAGGAGAGGCTATACAAGATATTACACTATATAGAAGCATAATTGGTTCATTAATTTATGCTACATTCACTAGACCTGATCTTGCATATGTAGTAGGTGTTCTCTCTTAATTTTTGCATGCACCTACTCATGATCATCTTATGGCGGAAAGAAAGGTGCTTCGTTACATCAAGCACACCATCAACCAAGGTCTATTTTACTCATATGATGCTGATCTAAGTGTCAAAGGATATAGTGATGTTGATTGGGCAGGTAGCAAGGATGATCGAAGGAGTACATCGGGTTATGTTTTCATGATAGGTACAAAAGTGATCTCTTGGAGCTCTAAGAAGCAACCCACTGTTGCTCTTTCATCCACAAAGGTTGAGTACAAAGGTTTAGCATTGGCTACTTGTGAGCTATTATGGCTTAAGAAGCTACTTAAGGACTTGGAAGTAGAAGTGGAGGAGTTTCCTCTTTATGGAGACAACATTTCAAGCATCTATCTAGCTAACAATCCCATGTTTCATGCAAGGAGCAAGCACATAGAGGTTCATTACCACTTTGTTAGAGAAAAGGTGATGGCAAAAGAGCTAGATATAAGGTATGTGAACACTAAAATGCAGGTTGCAGACATGATGACAAAGTTTCTTGAAGGTACAAAGCTTGGAGGATTCAAGGAAGCTATCAACATAAGAGACATAGGCTGAAGCAACGAAAGGAAAAGACTTGAGCTTGAGGGGGAGTGTTGAAAGTTTTTCAAGCTCAAGAGTGTGGGAGCATGCCCCAAATTTAACCTTCCACATCATCCACAATCAAAAGAGGCTGATTTCCACGAGTTGGAGGCATCCAATTATGCCCATAATGGAAAGAAGTTGATTAGAGAAGATTTAGCTCACCTCTTGATGTGATTGGACCTCACTTTTGACATGTATATGCTTTTGATTGGTTAAAGAGGTTAGTATGTGGTCTTTAAAACCTCTAATTAGTTGTATTATGACTTAGAGTCGTGGAAATACGTGCCCAAGCTGCCCCCTTGGTTAAGCACACCCCCTACTAGCTGTTCTCTGCATATTTTGCAGAGATTTCACTTTTTCATACTCTTTCTCCCTAGATAATCTTGGCAGACCCCCCTATCTTGTAATTGTTGTTTCTCCTTCATCCGGAATCCATTTGCAATGTTTTTTGTCTTGCTGGAAAGCTTATAAGTTCTACTTTGTCTGGTATAAGTCTCAGGTTCAGTGCCTGCAGATGTCCAGAGAAATATCCAGAACAGTGTCTGTCTAGTTAGCTCATACTCTGTGAAGAGATCAAGTTATTTGTTTTGTTGCAGCTAGTTGAGGCATCATCCAGTGTCCAAATGGAGTGCTTTTACTCTCATTTGAAAGATCTTAGAGTCTAGTTTAAGCCTGCAAAATTTCATTTTGAGTCTCTGCATGTACTCAGAGAAACTCAGAAAATACAGAGCCTATGTCTGAAAAATTTCAGGATCCTAGGAGGGTTCATTTGCTTTTGTTGTGCACATAGGAGTGTTTATCCTCCAACAATTAACACTCTCCATCAGTGGTATCAGAGCAGGAAGTATCAAAATTGAAGAAAGGAGGACCTCGACTGCTGCAGTCATAAAGAATTCAACATTTGAAGACTCAAAAGGTGAAAGCTTGAGAGAAAAGCTTGAGAAGGATGTCATACAACATCAAGGAAGACAAAAGGAACTTCATTCGAAGTAAAGGTAACATTATTTCTCATAAAGCTAGAAGGATTTAATACACAGGTGAAGAAAGGATAGAAGATTCTCTTCAGATAGAGAAACTGGATAGAGAGAACTATCTAGCATGGTCAATGAGGATGGAAGCTCATCTTATGAGCAAATACTTGATAGGTTATATTACAGGTGAAGAAGAAAAGCCTCAGTTTAGAGATCCTAGTGTTCCAACTAGGGAGGAATTATCACATTTGAAGACTTGGATGAAGAGAGATTCTCAAGCTAGGAGAATTATCTATATGGGAGTTAATGACTACTTGCTACCTCACATTAGAGGTCTTGAAAGTGCATGTGATATATGGAATGCTTTGGAGGAGCATTTCCAAAACACCACAAAATCAAGGGAGGCATCCTTGTGGGCAGAATTTACCACATTCAAGAAGAAGGCCTCTCAATCTATCTCAGATTATGTAACAAGAATGAAGGACATTGCAGATGCATTAGGAGCAGTTGATGAAGACATTGAGGAGGATAAATTGGTAAGGCAAATCCTTACACGTTTGAGAGGTGATGACAAATGGAAGCCATTCATTTTGTCTACTCAATTATCACTAGATCATTTTACTCCTGACTTAAATCAGTTGCTAGGACACATGCTAACCTTTGAGCACGATGTCAAAGGCGATGGTGATAAAAGTTAAGGTCAAGCAATGTATTCAAGGATAAGACGAAGAATATCAAAGGGAAGCAACAAGCAAATGAAGATGAAGGTACAACTAGCCAAGCTAACTTCCTAAGAGGAAGAGGAGGTGGCAAAGGTAGAGGAAGAGGCAGGAGTAATAAAGATGGAGTTAAAGCTTGCTGGATTTGTGGTAAGACAAATCACTTAGCTAATGATTGTTGGCATAATACTCAGAGTAATGGTGGATATAATCAAAATTTTAATTCAAGAGGAAGAGGTGGCAGAAATCAAAGAGGTAATTTCAGAGGTAGAGGTAGTAGAGGTTATTTTGGAAGAAATGCAGGTAGAGGATTCCAAAGCCAACAATACAACAATACCTACTACAATTATGCTTCAGATCAGAAGGAGGATTCAACATTGATAATTGTGAAGAGATGGATAGGTATGTGCTTGAAGATGAAGAGGTGTTGCAAAATCCTTGATCTACACCAGCCAAATGAACTCTAGGAGTATATGGTGGGCCCTTTTAGCTTGCCAATGGATGTATTAGACACCCTATGTACCTTGGAAGATCACTCTCAAAAAGATAGATCAAAACAGATAAGTTGGAGTTAGCTCAGAGGTGAAAACTTGCTATTCTTGGTTCATACACCTGTCCAGTGTTTTACATAATTCTCTGAGCACAGCAGCAATTAGCTTAATTCCTCTTGGGGAAGTCTAGTTAGCTTAAAGAGCTAACTTTCAAGAGTAATCTCATCAAAAATAACAAAGCACACACTGAGAATGAGTTTTAACAAGTGATGACATCATCCCGATTTTCACGGGCTGCTACAGAAATAGACCAGTGAGCAGAAAAATCACCATAACTCACAATGTAGAAATCCAATGATTATGAAAATTTGTATGGTTATACTAAACATTAAGCGGAATCCAACAAGCTTTAAATCACTGAATTTGGATAAGTAGCCACTGAGAAACACCTCTGACAAGATGAGTGAAAAAGTCGGGTACCTGACAGATAGGTGAAGATGAACAGACCCTGTTGACTTCAAATGAACATAACTGAAGATTTCAACATCCAAATGACATGAAAATTTATAAGCATATAGTAGATTTATAAAGCTAACTTTACCAAGTTAAATCACTGAAAATGATGTACCAAGCTCAGAGAAAACATCTCTGCAAGCTGACTGAGAAAACTGAGAGTAATGGTAGTGAGTAGTACACTTCACAAGAACATGGAAAGATGAAACCAAATAATCATGAAAATGAAAGTATATTTCTTGTACAATACAATGACTTACTGATACATATGTGTGCCTTGTAATCACACCTTGATATGGCATAAATCTCAGCTCTTGGAGGTCTTCACATAGGTCTCTCTAACCACGACTAAAACTGCCATCTATTTATAGTTGAGTTTGGGAGGCTAACTTCCCTCAATCACTCTCCAATCAATCAATGATTGATTTGATTCTCTACCTACCACAAATCACGAATTCGTGGCTCCTCTTTCCATTCTTGATCAAGTGGACTCAACCACTTAAGATTCTCTTACTTTTACATTAAGTAAACTCTTCAAAAGTTACAAGAGGTAGTTCACAAGTGAACTTTACATAGTCTTCTTTTTAAAGCTTCTTCTAAGACTTTGTGAGACTCAAGCCAATACTTAGGCTTGTCATAGACTTGCTCCAACAGCTCCCCCTCAAGCCAAGTATGCTTGAGGTCTTCAATCTTCCAAGATTACCTGCAAACCAATCATAGCCTTGAATTTGCAAAGCTTTGTACCATCCAATGCTTTGGTTAGAATATCTGCACATTGTTGATGAGTGGACACATATGATATTTGAATCTCTTTGCTTAGAACCTTTTCTCGTACATAGTGATAATGAACTTCAATATGTTTAGACCTTGCATGAAAAATAGGATTAGCAGCCAAATGAATAGAACTCATATTGTCACCAAAAATAGTTGGAGTTCCAAACTCCAATCCAAGATCTTTGAATAATGTCTTCATCCACATAGCTTCTTGTGTAGCTATGGCAAGACCTCTATATTCAGCTTCAGTAGAAGAGAGAGCAACTGTGGGTTGCTTCTTGGATGACCATGAAATAAGCTTTGAACCTGCAAAGGTAAGATAACCTGAAGTGCTCCTTCTATCTTCCTTGGAGCCAGCCCAATCTGCATCAGAAAATAGCTTCAAACCTAAATCAGATACATAAGGATAATAAAGTCCTTCATTTATGGTTCCTTTGAGATACTTGAGAATCCTTTTGGCAGCATCCATATGTGGTTTCCTTGGTGTGTGCATAAATTGACTTAGCACACTCACACTGTAACATATATCTACTCTTGTCAATGTGGCATAGTTGAGACTACCCACTAGACTTTGATATGATGTGATGTTCTCTATGAGTTCACCTTCATGTGAGCTCAATTTGTGATTGACCTCCATTGGAGTACCTGCAATCTTACAATCTTGCATCTTGAATTTTGCCAACATGTCCTTAATGTACTTCCTTTGAGTGAGAAACAAACCATGATCTTTGTAGACAACTTCCAAACCTAGGAAGTAGGTAAGTGAACCCAAATCACTTATCTTGAACTCTTCTCTCATCTGATCTTTGATCTTCTTCATACCATCTGCATCATTTCCTGTCAATATAATATCATCTACATATACACATAGATAGATGACCTCGGAATTACTCTTTTTAATAAAGAGTGAAGGATCTACCTTGCTTGGTTGAAAGCCTTTGTCCTGCAAGAATGAAACAAGCCTGAAATTCCAAGCTCTTGGAGCTTGCTTGAGACCATACAATGCTTTGTTAAGTTTACACACATAATCAGGATAAACTTGATTCTCAAAACCAGGTGGTTGTGCCATATATACCTCTTCTGTTATCCAACCATTCAAGAATGCATTCTTTACATCTAGTTGAAGTATCTTCCAATTCTTGGAAGAGGCAATACTAAGCAAAACCCTAATAGTAGGCATCTTTGCCACAGGAGAGAAAGTCTCCTCATAATCAATTCCCTGAGTTTGTGCAAATCCTTTTGCCACAAGCCTTGCCTTATACCTGTTAATTGAACCATCAGAATTCTTCTTGAGTTTATATACCCATCTTGAGCCTATTACCTTCATGGATGAAGTCTTGGGCACCAAATCCCAAGTGTTGTTTTCCTCAAGTGCTTCAATCTCTTCCTTCATTGCATGCTTCCATTCTGTTTTTGCTTTGGCCTCTTCAAATGATGATGGTTCCTCTTGGTTTATGTCCTGTGCTATGTAGATAGAATGTTTAGTTACTAATGAGGTGTCAAACCCATACCTTTCTGGTTTTCTCTTTTCCCTCATAGATCTTCTTAGGCCATGATGTGATGATTCTGCCTCATGTCCAAGTTCCTGCAATTTTGCTTTACCTTTAGACTTCCATGCTTGGATCTTTTCCATGTGAGATTCTTCATCATCCTCTGAGGTGTCTTGTTCTTCAATCTTTGATTGTTCTCTACCAAGCTTTGGAAAATCTTCTTCAAGATCATATGGTAAATTGATCTTCCTGCATGAATCTTCATACCATGAATTGTTCTCATCAAAAACTACATCTCTGCTTACCAACCTTTGTTGGTAGGGTTGTATAACCTGTAGCCCTTTTGATTGTTGTCATATCCAATAAATACACACCTTTCTCCCTTTGGATCCATCTTGCCTCTAACCTGTGAAGGAACATGAGCAAAAGCATTACATCCAAAAATTTTACAATGATCTAAGCTTGGTCTTCTTCCATTCCAAGCCTCATATGGAGTCATCCCATCAAGGGATTTTGAAGGCAACTTGTTAATCAAGTAAGTGGCTGTAGATACAGCCTCAGCCCATAAGTAATTAGGTAAATGCTTTTCATTTAACATAGACCTTGCAGCTTCAACAATTGTCCTATTCCTCCTTTCTGCCACTCCATTTTGCTCAGGAGTGTACCTTGTAGTTACCTCTCTTTTGATTCCTCTTTCTTGAAGAAAAGAATCAAAATCATGGGAGAAGTATTCTCCCCCTCCATCTGATCTTAGCCTTTTTAGTGATTTACCTGTTTGATTCTCCACAAGAGCCAAATATCTTTTGAAACATGAAAAAACTTCATCTTTGTGTTTCATAAAGAATAGGATAGTCCATCTGCTGCAATCATCAATAAAGGAAACATAATACCTTGATCCAGATATTGAAGCTTCCTTGCTAGGTCCCCATACATCTGTATGAACCAACTCCAAGAGATCTCCATGCATATAACCTTTCTTCATGAATGGTAACCTGTGAGACTTTCCAAATTGACATGCACTACACTTATAAATCATATGTTGTTTTGACAAATTAGGAAGTCCAAGTACACTTTGGTCCCTGCATATTTGCTTTAATGACCTTTCACCAATATGTGCTAACCTTTTGTGCCATACTTCCAATTCTGTGAGTGTCTGACTACCATAATTAAAGAGAGCAATGTTTCTAGTGTCCTGTAATTCAAATGTGAACAATCTACCTGTCTTTTCACCTTTTGCAATTCTTCTGAATCCTTGACTTGGATCTTCAACAAATGCTCCTGCTTTTGTGAACCTGACTTGCAACCCTTTCTCTACTATCTGCCCAACACTTATCAAATTCTTTGTAATGGTAGGGACATAGAGTACCTTACTGAGTAGGTTGATGTTTCCATCAGGTGCTTTGACATTGCCTATTTTCTCCACAGGATGTTTTGTATCATCTCCTGTTTGTACCTCATGATTATTCCTTGGATCTTCTAAATCTGATAGGAGTGCCACATTTCCTGCCACATGATTTGAACAACCTGAATCTATGTAGAAAACATGCTCATCAGATTTACCTTGTGGCATAGCCATGTTCATGATCAATAATGAATCCTCTTTGTTTGAGTCTTCTGTGTAGTTATTGTAGTCTCTCCTTCCTTTGTAGCCTCCTTGATAGTTTGAATGATTGTAGTTGTTGTAGTTGCCATGGTAGTTGTTGAACCTTCCTCTTGAGTAGCCATAACTTCCTCTATTGTATCCTCTACCTCTTTGATTCCTGGAATTCCTAAAGCAATTTTCAGTTGTATGATTAGTTAATCCACAAATAGAACATGAGTTGGAGTCTTGGGATCTCCCCCTGCCTTGTCTACCTCCTCTTCCTCTACCTCTGCCATGTCTTCCTCTACCTGCATAGTTAGCTTGATATGTACCTGCTTCATCATCCACTTTCTTTGCCTTTCCTTTGTTATCTTTAGACTTGCTTTTATCCGTGTTTAAAGCTGAAGATTGATTACCTTTAGAGCTTTCTCCATTTTTGATAAGCTTTGCCTCTTGAGTAAGTAGTTGTCCAATGAGTGTGTTGAAATCAGGTACATGCATGTCCATGTACAAATCCATAGCTGTGGTGAATGCTTCCCACTTATCATCTGCCTTCAAGCCATTGATGACATGCCTTACAATTTTCTCTTCATCTATTACCTCTCCAATGCTTCCCAACTGATCCGCTATGTCCTTGAGCTTTGTGACAAAATCAGTCACATTTTGTTTGGGAGCCTTCTTGAGAGTTGTGAAATCTAGCCATAGTTGATGCTTCCTAGCTTTGGTACTTGAAGAAAAGAAAGCTTCAAGTGCATCCCACACTTCTTGAGATGTCTTACAACTTCTAATGTGAGGCAACAAAAAATCTGAGATAGAGTTGAGGAGATAAGACCTTGCAAGTGCATCCTTGGAGCACCATGTGCTCAATCTTTCTTGCTCTTCTTGTGTTGGTTGACTTTTGTTCCTGAAACTTGGCATAACTTCATCTCCAACCACATAACCATATAAACTTCTACCTTGGAGATAAGCTTCCATCCTTAATGACCAAGTTGAGTAGTTACCTCTATCCAATTTGTCAATTGATGAAGGAAATCCATCTGCCATGTTGTCCAACCTTGCTCTGATACCACTGTGAAGAGATGGATAGGTATGTGCTTGAAGATGAAGAGGTGTTGCAAAATCCTTGATCTACACCAGCCAAATGAACTCTAGGAGTATATGGTGGGCCCTTTTAGCTTGCAAATGGATGTATTAGACACCCTATGTACCTTGGAAGATCACTCTCAAAAAGATAGATCAAAACAGATAAGTTGGAGTTAGCTCAGAGGTGAAAACTTGCTATTCTTGGTTCATACACCTGTCCGGTGTTTTACATAATTCTCTGAGCACAGCAGCAATTAGCTTAATTCCTCTTGGGGAAGTCTAGTTAGCTTAAAGAGCTAACTTTCAAGAGTAATCTCATCAAAAATAACAAAGCACACACTGAGAATGAGTTTTAACAAGTGATGACATCATCCCGATTTTCATGGGCTGCTACAGAAATAGACCAGTGAGCAGAAACATCACCATAACTCAAAATGTAGAAATCCAATGATTATGAAAATTTGTATGGTTATACTAGACAATAATTTGAATCCAAAAAACTTTAAATCACTGAATTTGGATAAGTAACCACTGAGAAACACCTCTGACAAGATGAGTGAAAAAGTCGGGTACCTGACAGAGAGGTGAAGATGAACAGACCCTGTTGACTTCAAATGAACATAACTGAAGATTTCAACATCCAAATGACATGAAAATTTATAAGCATATAGTAGATTTATAGAGCTAACTTTACCAAGTTAAATCACTGAAAATGATGTACCAAGCTCAGAGAAAACATCTCTGCAAGCTGACTGAGAAAACTGAGAGTAATGGTAGTGAGTAGTACACTTCACAAGAACATGGAAAGATGAAACCAAATAATCATGAAAATGAAAGTATATTTCTTGTACAATACAATGACTTACTGATACATATGTGTGCCTTGTATTCACACCTTGATATGGCATAAAGCTCAGCTCTTGGAGGTCTTCACATAGGTCTCTCTAACCACGACTAAAACTGCCATCTATTTATAGTTGAGTTTGGGAGGCTAACTTCCCTCAATCACTCTCCAATCAATCAATGATTGATTTGATTCTCTACCTACCACAAATCACGAATTCGTGGCTCCTCTTTCCATTCTTGATCAAGTGGACTCAACCACTTAAGATTCTCTTACTTTTACATTAAGTAAACTCTTCAAAAGTTACAAGAGGTAGTTCACAAGTGAACTTTACATAGTCTTCTTTTTAAAGCTTCTTCTAAGACTTTGTGAGACTCAAGCCAATACTTAGGCTTTTCATAGACTTGCTCCAACAATAATGAATGCAACTTGTGAAAGGCAAAGTGAAGATCAAAGAGTCTTCTACATTGACTCAGGGTGTAGCAATCACCTGAGTGGTAACATAACTTTGATGACTGATTTGGAAAATAAGGTAACTAATCATGTAGTTCATACAAATGACAATACAAAGCACAATGAGAAGTCAATTGGATCAGTGAAGGCCAAGGATGGAGGTACTCTCTTGAGTAAGGTTTTGTATGTTCCTACATATCCTAAGAATCTGATAAGTGTAGGCCAAATTGTTGAAAAAGGTTATGAAGTTAGGTTCACTAATGAAGGAGTGTTTGTGGAAGAGCCTAGCAATGGGAATAAACAATTTGTTTCAGGGAAGAAAGAAGGAAGACTCTTCACATTGAAGATTCAAGGTAATGTTGGTCATGCCTTGTTCACTTATGGAGGACATAAGATCTCTGAGTTAGATCTTTGGCACAAAAGGCTTGGACATTTCAATGAAAGAGGTATTAAAGATATGGTTAACAATGGTTCAGTGCTTGGATTGCCTAATGTTGTAGGTCAACATATGACATATAGATGTGAGGCATGTCAATTAGGTAAGGCCCATAAGCAATCTTATTCCAAGCATGGTTTTATGTATTCAGAGAAGCTTGAATTGGTACACACAGATGTGTGGGGACCATCAAAAGGTTTCAGTATCAATGGTTCAAGGTACTATGTGATTTATGTTGATGATGCTACCAGATGGATCACTATCTATGTGATCAAAGATAAGTCAGAGGTATTCAATACATTCAAACATTATCATGTGTATGCAGAGAGAAGTACATGCCAAAAGTTGAAGAGACTAAGGTCAGATGGAGGGGGAGAGTATTTCTCTAATGAGTTCAATGATTACTTGTGGAATGCAGGTATAAAAAGGGAAATTACTTGCAGGTACTCTCCTCAACAAAATGGTGTAGCAAAAAGGAGGAATAGAACTCTTGTTGAGTTTGCAAGATCCATGATGAAGGAGAAAAATTTCCCAAATTACTTGTGGGTTGGGACTGTAAATACATCAACATATTTGGTCAATAGATTACCATGTAAAGCTTTGCAGGGTATGACACCATATGAGGCATGGTGGGGTAAGAGACCTACTCTAGATCATTGCAAACTATTTGGATGTTTGGCATATGCATATGTGCCATCTCAATTAAGGCACAAATTGGAACCTAAAGCTGAAAAATGTGCTCATTGGATATGATGATAAGCAGATGGGATATAGGTTGTGGAATCCATCCACAAAACAATTCCTAGTGTCAAAGGATGTTACATTTGATGAGCAAGGTACTTGGTATGCAGGTACAAACAATATTTATGCAAGTGATGAAGAAGTTGTGAATCAAAAGAAATGTAAGTCAAAGATTCAGATATTTGATGAAGAGGAGAACAATGAAGTACAGGTTGAAGTTGAAGAAGTGCCAAGGTTTGATCCAGAATGTGATGAACCAGAAACCTCAAGGAGTGGAGAACTCAGAAGGTCAACAAGACATAAATGGCAACCTACAAGGTATAGCTATGACACTTCTTTTTTGGCTACCAAAGATTATGCTTATATGGTAAAGGCAGATGAAGACCCTTCTACATATGAAGAGGCAAAAGGTAAGGAAAATTGGGAGAAGGCTATGCAGGAAGAGTATGATGCATTGATGGAGAATCAGACATGGGATTTGGTTCCTAAACCAAATAGTCAGAAGATCATTGGATGCAAATGGGTCATCAAGACAAAGATGTTTGCAGATGGAAGTGTGTCTAGGTATAAAGCTAGACTTGTTGTGAAAGGTTTTGCTCAAACATATGGTATAGATTATGATGAGACCTATAGTCTTGTGGCAAAGATGACAACCATTAGGACACTCATAGCCATTGCTGCATGTAAAGGTTGGAAATTATGTCAACTAGATGTGAAGAATGCTTTTCTAAATGGTTATATTTCAGATGATGTTTTCATGGAGCAACCACAAGTATTCAGAAATGAAAGGTATCCAGATCATGTATGCAAGCTCAAGAGAGCTTTGTATGGTTTGAAGCAGGCCCCAAGGGCATGGAATTATAGACTTGTGAAGTTCTTGAAAGAACTTGGTTTCCAAGTATCTAAAGCAGATAGTAGCTTGCTTGTTAAAGCAAGTGATGATGGGTTCATTTACATGTGCATATATGTTGATGATATAATTCTTACAGGGACAAATGAGAAAGGCATTCAAAGCCTAAAGAAGCAAATGGAGAAAGAGTTCAAGATCAGTGACTTGGGAAACTTGTCATATTTCTTGGGCATGGAGATCTCATACACTCAACATGGAATGTATGTAACTCAAGAAAGGTATTTGAAAAACTTGTTGATCAAGTTTAAAATGGATGATTGCAGGGTATCACCTACTCCAATGGAGGTGAATCACAAATTGAGTAGATATGGAGGAGAAGAATTCAAGGATATGAAGTTATATCAGAGTTTGGTTGGTAGTCTTATCTATGCTACATTAACTAGGCCTAACTTGTCATATGCAATTGGAGTATTGTCTCTATTCATGCATTGTCCTACAAAAGAACATTGGGTTGCAGGACAAAGAGTGTTGAGGTATATTAAGGGTACACTCAAAGAAGGTTTGTATTATGGTTTTACATTAGATACAAACATCAAGATTTATAGTGATATAGATTGGGCAGGTGTAGCGCAGTGATGAGTAGCACATCCTTTAATGTCAATCTGGGAAGAGGTGAGGATGGTATGAAGACCTCGAACAAGTGATGGCACAAGTGCGTGAGTGAGACGCACACTAACATGAACACACACACACACACACAAAGTAAGACAAAGAGAGAAAAGCAATGGAGTTCTTTAGATTACTCAAAAGTGCTCTTACAAGTTCAATTCTACAACAAGCTCGCTTCAAAAATGAGCTTTCTTGCACTAGTTATAGTTTTTGACTATCTTTTGGCCCTGTCGAGACCTAGTGTCCGACCTAGTTAAAAATTAGGTTCTAGGGCCTATTTGAGGCCTCAAATGGAGTCTAAAAAATATGAAACTTGATAGGTATGTACTTCTAATGCTCCTCACGCTCAAGGACTCCTTGGCTTACACAAAATGGAGCTACAAAAAGATGAAATGGTAGTTACAATGATTGTTAGTGATGAGAATCATTATTATAAAGATGTTGATTTGGAAAAAATTGAAGGGCCTATCTGCCAAATCTGCGTTGAGTGCTTTGTCTACTTAATCCTTCTCTTTGCTTTGACTCTCTCTGCTGGCTTCCTTTTCTCCTTAGTCCTTGGATGCCCTGACTGCTATCAACACCCCCCCTCTCTCGCGCCTATCGTCCCTGACAGACCCTTGTTGTTGGGTGTTGGAACTGAAGGACTCACTAGGCAAGGAAGCTTAAGAAGGGAGTCAGAGAGAAGAGAAAGTACAAGCAGACAGAGCAGTCAACGACGATATGGCAAGTAGGCCAACATTTTTTTAGGACACTAACGCATATAACAAGCGTAACAACAAATTAGATGCACCTCTGTCATATCGTACTCGTTCACTCTCTCATAGTGCCTCTTTTGCATCAGATTGCTATCCTATGGCTGCATCTAGTCTCTGTGATGAGAATGAGTCTGTTTCATTTGATGAAGCACAAAATTTAGAAAATCGGATGGTTGCTATGCAATCTGAATATGATGTTATAATGAAGAATGGTACTTGGTCTTTATGTGGCTTGCCTCCTGGCAAGAAGGCCATTGGCACTAAGTGGGTATACAAGCTGAAGCGTAAATCGGATGGTACAATTGATAGGTATAAGACTAGGCTTGTTGCAGAGGGTTATGCACAGGAAAGAGGCATTGATTTTGATGAGACATTTGCACCTACATGCCATATGACTACTATTCAGAGCATCTGTGCACTTGCAGCTCATCATGGTTGGAATGTACATCAATTGGACATTAAAACAGCATTTCTGAATGGTGACTTGCATGAAGAAGTGTATGTTTTTCAGCCCCGTGGCTTTGTGCAGAAAGGGCATGAAAACCAGGTGTGTAGGTTAAAGAAGGCATTATATGGTTTAAAGCAAGCACCACGTGCTTGGTATGAGAAGATACATGCCTATCCGATTCCACATGGTTTTTAGAACAGTCCAGCTGAAAGCACCTTATATGTTAAGCATGCTAGTGATGTGCTTCTGATCATTGTTGTCTATGTTGATGACATGCTGGTCACTGGTCCTATTGAGAAGCATATTGCTGATTTTAAGGCTGATTTACATGCCTCATTTGAGACGTCTGATTTGGGCATTTGCATCACTATTTGGGCATTCAATTTATGCAAGTTGATGGTGGAATGGCTTTGTGCCAAATGAAATATATTGACACATTATTGCAGCGTTTTGGCCTTGAAGATTGTAAGCCTATTGCCACTCCTATGGAGACAAGCTTAGGATTGAGTCTTCATGATGCTTGAGATGCGTTTGATGTTGTTCTCTATCAGCAAGCTATTGGATGCTTGATTTACTTATGCATTACTCGGCCAGATATTCAATTTGATGTCTCACATATGAGTAGGTTTATGCATTGCCCAAGAGTCAAGCATTGGCAGGCAGTCAAGCGCATCTTTCGCTATTTGAGTGGTACTCAGCTACTTGGGTTGTTTTATCCCAAGGGGGGATCAATACCGCCAGATTTGCATGCTTTTTCTGACTCTGATTGGGCTAGTTTCTATGACACTCGTGTGTCCACTGGTGGCTTCTGCTTCATGTTTGGTAGCTCATGTATATCTTGGTTGAGCAAGAAGCAGCCTACTATGGCCATTTATAGTTGTGAGGCTGAGTATAGGGCAGCTTTCACAGCAACTGTTGAGTGTGTGTGGCTCAGACGCCTTATGGCTGATTTGGGTGTTGGTCAGACTTCTGCCACCACCATCTTCACTGACAATCAGAGCACATTAGCAGTTGCAAGGAACCCTGTGTTCCATGCTCATACTAAGCACATTGAGGTGCATTATTGATGGAGAGTGTTAATCTCCAAAAGTACAAGTTATCGTTTAAGTTAGAGCACCTCTATATCAAGAATAACTTAAAACCTTCACCAATTTGGAGGATCAATACTTAATTTCCAAAATCTTGAACAAACTGTGAAGAAGGTGACTACACAGAAAGTCTGTTGCACATAACTCACTCATTGGCTTAACAAATGTGTAAAGTTTTTTATAAAACTTTGCACAACGTGTGGCCTGTAGCTTGCACACCTCCTCCAAGTTAAATCAGTCCAAAAGACTCAGTAGATCTTGAGAAATGATCTTAACAAGTCACCTATGTCTAAAATTGTAGTTCTTTACACTCGACTTTGACACTTGCAACTTCTAAAGCCTGGTTGTCTGAAACTAGAACTCGTTTATGCAAATGCTTTTAAGCATAGATGGCTTACCTTCCAACTTCAATTTTGACTCCTCATTTGTGCAAAACTTTACAGTGTGCACTGAGAAATGATCAATTCTTTGACCATCGAGATTGCGCCTGTTTCAGAAGACATTTAACACTTGCTCACATATGAATGTTCCTACTCATAATTCTCATAGCCAGTTTACAATTAGGCTCTCAAACTTTAACCATAGACTCATTAACTATGGAATTAGACACCTACAAAAAGATTCTTGAAATGATCAAACACAGAAGGAGAACTCTCAGAAATATCGGGTGCAACTTTTCTTCATTTCTGGAAAACTTTACATCTGAGTGATGAGAGAGATCTTACTCACTTCTAAAGTGTCTAATAACTCATACAACTTCTAATTTCTCTATTCACATGCTCTCTCATATTTGCGTTGACATTTTCCTTGTATATATAGGCAAATATGTACAAACTCATAATCATACAAAAGTATAAGTGATCTATCTCTGAATTAATGTACATATCTATACATATCTTTAGTCTCTGATCATACACTTTCTCCATGCTTCATAACTTGATCTTTTCTTCAATTCTTGACTTAAAAACTTCATCAAAACTTCAATTGTTGATTGCCTTGCACCAACAGCTCCCCTAAATCATCAATTGAGGTTTTCTCTAACTTCTTTATACCTGCCATGTCTTTGAATCTCTATAGCTTTGGTCCATCCAGGTTTTTTGTTAGCATATCAGCTATCTGATCTTTTGTTGAAGTATGTATAACTTCAATCTCTTTATCCATCACCTTCTCTCTTAAAAAATGATACTGAATCTCAATGTGTTTAGTCTTGGCATGAAAAACAGGATTAGCAGCCAAATACAATGAACTCATGTTATCTCCATGAATAGTGGGTGTACTCTGAGTGATGTCAAAACTCTTCATAAGAGTCTTAAGCCATATCACTTCCTTTGCAGCTTCAACCATACCTTTGTACTCAGCCTCTGTAGATGATAAAGCAATTGTGTGTTACTTCTTTTAACACCATGAAATTAACTTATCTCCCACATAACACAAGTATCCATAAGTTGATCTCCTATCATCAGGATTACCTGCCCAATCTGTATCACTATATATCTTGATGTTTGTATCTGATGTAAAACCATAATACAAACCTTCTTTGAGTGTACCCTTAATGTACCTCAACACTCTTTGTCCTGCAACCCAATGTTCTGTCCTAGGACTATGCATGAATTAAGACAATACTCCAACTGCATATGCCAAATCAGGCCTAGTTAATGTAGCATAGATCAGACTACCAACCAAACTTTGATATAGCTTCATGTCCTTGAACTCTTCTCCACCATATCTACTCAATTTGTGATTCACCTCCATTGGAGTAGGTGCTACCCTGCAATCATTCATCTTAAACTTGATCAACAAGTTTTTCAAGTACCTTTCTTGAGTTACATACACTCCATGTTGAGTGTATGAGATCTCCATGCCCAAGGAATATGACAAGTCTCCCAAGTCACTAATCTTGAACTCTTTCTCCATTTGCTTCTTTAGGCTTTGAATGCCTTTCTCATTTGTACATGTAAGAATTATATCATCAACATATATGCACATGTAAATAAACACATCCTCACTTGCTTTAACAAGCAAGCTACTATCTACTTTTAATACTTGAAAACCAAGTTCCTTCAAGAACTTCACAAGTCTATAATTCCATGCCCTTGGGGCTTGCTTCAAACCATACAAAGCTCTCTTGAGCTTACATACATGATCTGGATATCTTTCATTTCTAAATCTTTGTGGTTGCTCCATGAAAACATCATCTGAAATGTAACCATTTAGAAAAGCATTCTTCACATCTAATTGACATAATTTCCAACCTTTACATGCAACAATGGCTACGAGTGTCCTAATGGTTGTCATCTTTGCCACAAGACTATAGGTCTCATCATAATCTATACCATATGTCTGAGCAAACCCTTTCACAACAAGTCTAGCTTTATACCTAGACACACTTCCATCTGCAAACCTCTTTGTCTTGTAGACCCATTTGCATCCAATGATCTTCTGACTATTTGATTTAGGAACCAAATTCCATGTCTAATTCTCCATCGATGCATCATACTCTTCCTGCATAGCCTTCTCCCAATTTTCCTTACCTTTTGCCTCTTCATATGTAGAAGGGTGTTCATCTGCCTTTACCATATAAGCATAATCTTTGGTAGCCAAAAAATAAGTTTCATAGCTATACCTTGTAGGTTGCCATTTGTGTCTTGATGACCTTCTGAGTTCTCCACTTCTTGAGGTTTCTTGTTCATCACATTCTGGATCAAACCTTGGCACTTCTTCAACTTCAACCTGTACTTCATTGTTCTCCTCTTCATCAAGTATCTGAACCTTTGATTTACCTTTCTTTTGATTCACAACTTCTTCACCACCTGCATAAATATTGATTGTACCTGCATACCAAGTATCTTGCTCATCAAATGTAACATCCTTTGACACAAGGAATTGTTTTGTGGATGGACTCCACAACCTATATCCCATCTGCTTATCATCATATCCAATGAACACATATTTTCAGCTTTAGGTTCCAATTTATGCCTCAATTGAGATGGCACATATGCATATGCCAAACATCCAAATACTTTGCAATGATCTAGAGTAGTTCTCTTACCCCACCATGCCTCATATGATGTCATACCTTGCAAAGCTTTACATGGTAATCTATTGACCAAATATGTGGCTGTATTTACAGCCTCAGCCCACAAATAATTTGGGCAATTTTTCTCTTTCATCATGGATCTTGCAAACTCAACAAGAGTTCTATTCCTCCTTTCTGCTACACCATTTTGTTGAGGAGAGTACCTGCAAGTAATTTCCCTTTTTATACCTGCATTCCACAAGTAATCACTGAACTCATTAGAAAAATACTCTCCCCCTCCATCTGACCTTAGTCTCTTCAACTTTTGACCTGTAATTCTCTCCGCATACACATGATAATGTTTGAATATATTGAATACCTCTGACTTATCTGTAATCACATAGATAGTGATCCATTTGGTAGCATCATCAACATAAATCACATAATACCTTGAACCATTGATACTGAAATCCTTTGATGGTCTCCAAGCTTCTCTGAATACATAAAACCATGCTTGGAATAAGATTGCTTATGAGCCTTACCTAATTGACATGCCTCACATCTGTATGTCATATGTTGACCTGCAACATTAGGCAATCCAAGCACTGAACCATTATTAACCATATCTTTAATACCTCTTTCATTAAAATGTCCAAGCCTTTTGTGCCAAAGATCTAACTCAGAGATCTTATGTCCTCCATAGGTGAACAATGCATGACCAACATTACCTTGAATCTTCAATGTGAAGAGTCTTCCTTCTTTCTTCCCTGAAACAATTTGTTTATACCCATTGCTAGGGTCTTCCACAAAAACTCCTTCATTAGTGAACCTAACTTCATAACTTTTTTCAACAATTTGTCCTACACTTATCAGATTCTTTGGAATTGTAGGAACATACAAAACTTTACTCAAGAGAGTACTTCCATCCTTGGCCTTCACTTATCCAATTGACTTTACATTGTGCTTTGTATTGTCACCTGTTTGAACTACATGATTAGTTACCTTACTCTCCAAATCAGTCATCAAAGCTACGTTGCCACTCAGGTGATTGCTACACCCTGAGTCAATGTAGAAGACTCTTTGGTCTTCACTTTGCCTTTCACAAGTTGCACTCATTATCAATGTTGAATCCTCCTTCTGATCTGAAGCATAATTGTAGTAGGTATTGTTGTATTCCTGACTTTGGAATCCTCTAACTGGATTTCTTCCAAAGTAACCTCTACCTCTGAAATTACCTCTTTGATTTGTGCCACCTCTTCCTCTTGAATTAAAGTTCTGATTATATCCACCATTATTCTGAGTATTATGCCAACAATCATGAGCTAAGCGATTTGTCTTACCACAAATCCAACAAGCTTTGCCTCCATCTATATTACTTCTTCCTCTTCCTCTACCTTTGCCACCTCCTCTTCCTCTTAGGACGTTAGCTTGGCTAGTTGTACCTTCATCTTCATTTGCTTGTTGCTTCCCTTTGCTACTCTTCTTCTTATCCTTTGAATACATTTCGTCACCTACACTTTTATCACTTTCACCTTTGACATCCTGCTCAAAGGTTACCATGTGTCCTAACAACTGATTTATGTCAGGAGTAAAATGATCTAGTGATAATTCAGTAGACAAAATGAATGGCTTCCATTTTTCATAACCTCTCAAACCTGTGAGGATTTGCCTTACCAATTTATCCTTCTCAATATCTTCATCAACTGCTCCTAATGCATCTGCAATGTTCTTCATTCTGGTTACATAATCTAAGATGGATTGAGAGGCCTTCTTCTTGAATGTGGTAAACCCTGCCCACAAGGATGCCTTCCTTGACTTTTTGGTGTTTTGGAAATGCTCCTCCAAAGCATTCCATATATCACTTGCACTTTCAAGACCTCTAATGTGAGGTAGCAAGTAGTCATTAACTCCCATATAGATAATGCTCCTAGCTTGAGCATCTCTCTTCATCCAAGTCTTCAAATCTGATAGTTCCTCCCTAGTTGGAACACTAAGATCTCTGAACTGAGGCTTTTCTTCTTCACCTGTGATATAACCTATCAAGTCTTTGCTCATAAGATGAGCTTCCATCCTCATTGACCATGGTGGATAGTTCTCTCTATCCAGTTTCTCTATCTGAAGAGAATCTCCCATCCTTTCTTCACCTGTGTATTAAATCCTTCAAGCTTTATAAGGAATAAGGTTACCTTTACTTTGAATGAAGTTCCTTTTGTCTTCCTTGATGTCTTATGGCCTCCTTCTCAAGCTTTGCTCTCAATCTTTCACCTTTTGAATCTTCAAATGTTGACTTTATGACTGCAGCAGTCAAGGTCCTCCTTTCTTTAATTTTGATACTTCCTGCTCTGATACCACTGATGGAGAGTGTTAATCTCCAAAAGAAAAATTTATCCTTGAAGTTAGAGCACCTCTATATCAAGAATAACTTAAAACCTTCACCAATTTGGAGGACCAATACTTAATTTCCAAAATCTTGAACAAACTATGAAGAAGGTGACTACACAGAAAGTCTGCTGCACATAACTCACTCATTGACTTATCAAATGTGTAAAGTTTTTTATAGAACTTTGCACAAGGTGTCGCCTATAGTTTCTGCACCTCCTCCAAGTTAAATCATTCCAAAAGACTCATTAGATCTTGAGAAATGATCTTAACAAGTCACCTATGTCTAAAATTGTAGTTCTTTACACTCAACTTTGACACCTGCAACTTCTAAAGCTCGGTTCTCTCAAACAAGAACCCGTTTATGCAAATGCTTTTAGCCATAGATGGCTTACCTTTGAACTTACGTTTTGACTCCTCATTTGTTCAAAACTTTACACAGTGCATTGAGAAATGATCAATTCCTTGACCATTGAGATTGTGCATGTTTCAGAAGACACTTAACACTTCTTCACATATGAATGTTCCTACTCATAATTCTCACAGCCTGTTTACAATAAGGCTCTCAAACTTTAACCATAGACTCATTAACTATGGAATTAGACACCTACAAAAGGATTCCTAAAATTATCAAACATAGAAGGAGAACTCTCAGAAATATCGGGTGCAACTTTTCTTCATTTCTAGAAAAACTTTATATGTGAGTGATGAGAGAGATCTTACTCACTTCTAAAGTGTCTAATGACTCATACAACTTCTAATTTCTCTATTCACATGCTCTCTCATATTTTCCCTGAAATTTTCCTTGTATATATAGGCAAATATGTACAAACTCATAATCATACAAAAGTATAAGTGATCTATCTCTGAATTAATGTACATATGTATACATATCTTTAGTCTCTGATCATACACTTTCTCCATGCTTCATAACTTGATCTTTTCTTCAATTCTTGACTTCAAAACTTCATCAAAACTTCAATTGTTGATTGCCTTGCACCAACATCCCAAACCTATGAGATAGGCTTCTATGGGCTTGATGATCAATTGTAGGTCTTGGGAGTATGAAAGTCTAACTACACTAGTTGCTGCACCTGAGTCAACCAAGGCTCTCACTGTCCTTACATTCTTTCCTCATCCTACCTCCACATTCACAAAGGGGCGTCGATCGATTATGCGAGAAGTAACTATGCCCGATTTTTGGCACATCTCCATGTGATATTTTGGGGCTTTCGGGTTGACATCTAGGCCTATTCACCTTAACTTATTTTGCCTAATGCGCTCTCTATCCTCTGCCTGTGCTTCTTCTCTTACCCTCAACTCATCTTCTTTTTGCTTCTTAGCAGTGTTGAGCCTCATTGACATATCCTCTGTAAGAGGTTCTTGATATAACTTGACTAGACAACCACTAATATAGTTTGGTAAGATATCACTTTCTAAAGTAGCCAATTGAACCACACCACTAGTGGAAATTCTATTGATGATCATGGGTCCATATCCTCGTTTTTCCAACTTATGGGCATGTTGCTTTAGCGTATAAACTAGCACTAGGTCTCCCTCTTTCAATCCTTTATCTTTGATGTGTGCATCAAAGTATGCCTTTTGTCTTTTCTTTGCAGCATAGATGCATGCTGCCGCTCGTAGCCTCATCTCACCTAAGCGTTCTAGATCAAAGATCCTAGAGGAAAATTCATGTCCATTCCACTCATGCTCTTGTGCTAATTGCAAGGCTGGAATTAGGAAGTCCAATGGTAGCACAACATTTTGTTTGAAGACCATTTGAAATGGAGTAGTATTGAGTATTGTCTTGTAAGCAACTCGGTAAGCCCACACAGCGTGATGAAGTTGTTTGTCCCAATCAGAGCATTTATTATTTACCAATTTCTTCAAGACATTACATAGGATCTTATTGGTGCTCTCGGCGTGTCCGTTAGCTTGTGGATGATAAGGGGCAGACTTCTTATGTATCACCAAGAATTCTTGGAGAAGGTTTTCAATGACTTCGTTCAAGAAGTGCGTACCTCTATCACTAACTAATTCTATGGGTAATCCATATCTGGTGAACACATTCTCGAATAAAAACTTAGCCATTGTTTGAGTATCATTCTTTGTTGTGCTTTCACTTCTACCCACTTGGTAAGGTAATCTATGGCTACAATAATGTGCTCTGCATGAGAGTTTCTAGCTAGGGGTTAATAGGACCTATGAAGTCTATACCCCACTTCGAGAATGCACATCCTCCCATCATTGGCCTCAAAGGCATCTCATCTTTCCTTATCAGATGTTGTGCTTGTTGGCATGTGTCACATTTCTTCACATAGGTATGTGCATCCATATGAAGAGTTGGCCACCAAAGTCCTGAGAATAGAATGGTCTTGATTACTCGATCAGGCCCAAAGTGTCTGCCTGCAACACCACTATGTGCAATTTCTAAGACTTTCAAATAATCTGATTCGTGAATGCACAATCTTAAGTAACCATCTTTTCCTCTTCGATATAAGTTGTCTCCAACTAAGGCATAGTCTTTAGCCTCTTGCTCCATGCTTCTTTTTCTTGCTAGACTAGCCTCGTTGGGTAGTGTTCCTGATCTCATGAAGTCTACCAATGGAGTGCTCCATTTTGGAATTAATGATACGTGATAAAGAGTCGCATGCTCCACTGGGGGTCTCTCCTGGCACACTGAACACTTCTTAATCCACTCCTGTATTTCTTTGTCCATGCTAGGGCAATACACTCCTAAACATTTTAGATTCTGCAATGTTCATTGTTTAAAGTAGTGATTTCCTAGCAATCCTTCATGGGCTTGTTGCAACCAACTACTATGTTCATCCTCCTTGACACAACAAGTTAATACACCATTTGTATCTTGTTTGTACATGTTGCCTGCCAATATTTGATATTTTTGTGATCTTACAATTTCTTCTTTGTTCGTTTTCACATGCTTGTTTACAGGTCCAAAGGCTAGGATAGGTACCAACTTATTTGCCCATTTAGGAACAACTTCCAAATTGAGCAGATAAGCATCGAGCAATTCATCAGACACTACTTGCGGTGACTCTCTTGAAGTGATGCGAGAAAGGCGATCTGCCCTGAGGTGGGTCCTACCTTTCCTGACAACCACTTCAAAATCGTATTCCATTAGTAAGAGGAACCATCTTACTAAGTGTCCTGTATTGCAAGGTTTATTGAACAAATACAATAAGGCTTGATGATCAGTAAAAAACTTGAACTTGTTGGCCAATAAGTAGTGTCTAAACTTTTTCACCGCATATACCATGCCTAAGCCTTCTCTCGGTTGTCGTATAGTTTCGTTTAGCTTCATTTAATTGCCTACTAGCATATGCTATCGGCAAATCTAGGTTTCCTTCACCTCTAGGTTGTGCTAGCACACATCCTATAGCATGATTGGATGCATCCATATGGACATGGAATAGTTTTTTCCAATCAGGAGTGGTTAGTATTGGTGTTGAGCACAAACGTCTCTTCAGCTCACTAAAGGAATTCTCGCATTCCTCGTTCCACTCAAAATTTGTCAACAACCCATAAAGAGGTTTAGCTATGATGGCCGGGGCACTTTTTTCCCTCTGTAGGAGGTTTTTTTTCCCCGGCTTGTACATATGCCTATTGCCCTAATGGGCTACTTATCTTTGTACATTCTCTAGTAATACATAAAGTATTGTGTGTTGTGCTCCAAGCTTCTTCTTCTTCCTTGTGTTGTTCGCGTGCTTCCGCCCAACTTTTTCAGATACAATCATTTTTACTGCATCAAGGTATTTTAGTCAGTGGCCATGGCTGAAAGCAGTGATGTATTCTGTATGTTGGATGTTGAGGATAACTTGGATGGTACCAATTATTCATTGTGGCTTATATGATGCATACTCAGATGCTTGGTACTTTGATAGTGGGTTGACCAAACATATTACCTCACAGCACACTTTCTTCTCTTCACTCGAGCTTTCCCCTACAAGGAATATTGTTACATGCACAAACAACTCGTCTTATCCTATTATGGGAGTTGGTAAGATCATTCTGACTACTAGTGATAGTAGTTCTTTCACTTCGTCACATGCTTTCTTTGTGCCAAGGATCAAGAAGAATTTGTTATTAGTTTCAGCTTTAGCCAAGATTGCTTTGGTTGTGAAATTTGTTGATGACATGTGTATAGTTCATGATCCGTCAAATGGCAACTTGATTATTGCTTCTAGCATTTTATCTCATGGGTTGTATAAGCTCATAGATTATGAAAAATCTATGAATGGTTCAGCATGTGCAATACATGATTCTCAGGCTATGTCAGATGCAAAGCTTTGGCATGCACACTTTGGTCATCTGAATTTCGCTAGTTTGCTACACCTACAGAAAGAAATGGTGTCCTCTTTGCCCAAACTTGAGGCACCCAGAAAACATGTCTATGAAGGTTGTATTTTGGGCAAAATGCAGCATTCCTCCTTTCCAAAAGATGGTTCAGTTCGGGCTACTCAAAAATTACAGCTTGTACATAATGATATCTCTGGTCCTATGCAAACACCTTCTTTTGGAAACTATCTTTACTTCATGACTTTCATTGATGATTTTTCTAGGCATGCATGGGTATATCCACTCGAAGCAAAGTCCCAAGTGTTTATGTGCTTCACACAGTTTTTGGTTTTGGATGAAAATCTTCCATCATGTAATATGGGCACCCTGCGTTCTGATCGAGGGGGGGATATATTTCTTCTGACGTTAATGCATTTCGAGCTGAACATGGGATAAAACATTAGTGTACAATACTGTATACACCTCAACAGAATGGAGTTGTTGAACTGAAGAAGAGGTCACTCATGGAGATGGCGAGGTGTATGGTCAAGAGTCAAGCTTTACCACATAGTTTCTGGCTTGAGGCTAGCATGTGTGCAGCATATGTACTTAACTGGTGTCCCACTAAAGCATTGTAGTCTATCACTCCATATGCATGTTAGCATGGTCCCAAGCCATCTGTTTCTCATCTGCGTGTTTTTGGTTGTTTGGCATATGCATTAGTGTTTGAACAACATCACATGAAATTGGATGATAAAGTAGTAAAATGTATTTTTGTTTGCTACAATTTTGAAAGAAAAGGCTATCGTCTATATCATCCACAAATTAAACGCATTTTGGTTAGCCGTGATGTTGTTTTTGTGAAAGACGCTATTCAACCTTTACTTTCATGTACAAAGGAGACATTTCTTAGTTGCAAAGACATGTATGATACTTTGTTGCCTCTTTTTACAGGTGGACAGTCTAGTGCTTGTCCCAATGAGGCAACTTTTCAACCATTGTAGGTTTCATGTGATGATGCAGATCATTCCATTTTTGATGTAGATTTGAATGATGCACTTGTTGATGAAAGAGCTAATATTGAGGTGGAAAAAACTATGACAAAATGGCTAGTGTAGTCTTTGCATGATAGCAAATTAGATGCATTATTGTCCTATCGTACTCGTTCTGGCTCTCATAGTGCCTCTTTGCATCAGATTTCTATGCTATGATTGTGTCTAGTCTCTATGATCAGAATGAGCCTGTTTCATTTGATGAAGCACAAAATTCAGAAAGTTGGATGGTTACTGTGCAATCTGAATATGATGATATAATGAAGAATGGTACTTGGTCTTTATGTGACTTGCCTCCTGGCAAGAAGGCCATTGGCACTAACTCGATTTACAAGCTGAAGCATAAGCCTGATGGAACAGTTGACATGTATAAGTCTAGGCTTATTGCAAAGGGTTATGCATAGGAAAGAGGCATTTATTTTGATGACACCTTTGCACCTACATGCCATATGATTGTTGTTCATAGCATCTGTGCACTTGCACCCCATCATGGTTGGAATGTACATCAGTTGGACATTAAAACTGCATTTCTAAATGGTGACTTGCATGAAGAAGTGTATGTTTTTCAGCCCTATGGCTCATGTATCCACTAGTGGTTTTTGCTCCATGCTTGGTAGCTCATGCATATCTTGGTTGAGCAAGAAGCAGCCTACTATGGCCAATTCCAGTTGTGAGACTGAGTATAGAGCAGCTTTCACAGCGATTGTTGAGTGTGTGTGGCGCAGATGCCTTATGGCTGATTTGGGTGTTGGTCAGTCTTTTGCCACCACCATCTTCATTGACAGTCAAAGCACATTGGCAGTTGCAAGGAACCCTGTGTTCCATGCTCGCACTAAGCACATTGATGTGTATTATCATTATGACAGGGAGAGGTTCTCTGCTGGAGAGATCAGCTTGGCATATGTGCCCACGGAGGAGAACATTGCAGACCTTTTCATGAAGGCTCTGCCTAGGGAGAAGTTTGAAGCTTTCCACAAAGCTTTGGGCTTACTCCCTTTTGTGGATTGATTCCACATAGCTTGGAACTTCCTTGCTCATTGTTCACCTCATCACTCCTAGGGGGATTTGTTGATATGTTTAGGTAGTGATGTGTGTGAACACACTAGGACCGTCAGGGCACTTTTTTCCCTCTTTAGGAGGTTTTTTTCCCCAGCTTGTATATATACCTATAGCCCTAATGGTTACTCATCTTTGTACATTCTAGTGAGAATAAATTTAGTATTGAGTGTTGTGCTCCAAGCTTCTTCTTCTTCTTCTTCCTTGTGCTATTCGTGTGCTTCCGCAGATGTCTAACTCCAACAAAATGGTTGTTGTAGAGCTCTCTATACCCAAATCAAAGTCTATAAATCTTGTGCAGAATAAAGAATGTGCATTTACGAATGTTTGCAGTTATGACCCATCTTCTCATGAATAGTGTATGTCTACAATAGACTTAGATTTTTGGTACTTTGATAGTGGAGCAACCAAACAATATCACCTCGCAGCACAGTTTTTTCACTTCACTTGAGTGTGCCCCTATAGGGGATACTATCACATGCACCAACAAATCCTCTTATCCTATCATGGGAGTTGGTAAGATCATTCTGATTACTACTAATGGTAGTTCTTTTACATTGTCAGATGATTTATTTATGCCAAGGATCAAGAGAAATCTGTTATCAATTTTAGCATTAGCCAAGATCGGCTTGGTTGTAAAATTTAGTGATGACCGATGTATATCTATCAAATGGAAATGTCATTATTGGTTTTGGAATTTTATAGTGATGGTTGTATAAGCTTATCGATTATGCAAAATCTATGAATGATTCAACATGTGAAGTTCAATATTCTCATGAAATGTTAGATGCAAGCTTTGGCATGCATGCTTTGTTCATCTTAATTTTGCTAGTTTGCTATGTGTGTAGAAATGAAATGGTGTCCTCTCTGCCCAAACTTGAGGCTCCTAGTAAACATGTCTGTGAAGGTTGTGTTGAGAGTTCCATGCTCCACCCTTTTCTCCAATTCTTCATTCATTCTCATGCAAGCACATTTATCCCACATGCAAGGGAATTCTCCCAGACTCCATATAAGCAAGGCGTCCTTTCACTTCTCACAAGTCATTCCACTCTAGCTCATTGCCAAGATTGTGCATCCTATCCTCATGGAGTCTTCATGCTCGTAGAGCATCTCGTGTAAGTCATTTCCATTTCTATTTTAACTCATTCATCATGCTTTGTTATCTTTTGTTCCTTCCTCCTTAGCTTATTATATGTCTGCATGTGAGTAGAGTAGGAGTAGTCCTTTCTCATTTCAACATGGTATCAGAGCATAGGTTAATTGTTTTCCCTTTTGCGTTGTTATCTCTATTTTCTTCATTAGCACACATATCCCTCTTAATCCCTCCCTCCCTCGCACATTACAAGTGCTTCATTAATCTTGATTATGTTTTTGTGTTGATCGAAGGAATCTCATAGCATTACAAATTTTATTTCACAACTCCTAAGTGGCTAGAATCAAATCAATCACTACAAAAAAGGTAGGAACACTTTTAGCTCGCAGGTTCAAATTCAAATTCACTTCATGAATATAAAACTACATGACTTTTAGTTGTACGTATGGAGCAGAGGAGTAGTTGAGCTTCAAGATTGTGGCTACACTAAGCCCACATATGTATGAATAAGCCTACATCATCTCCCTTGTATGATACTTTCATAATTATATACATTTGATTCATTTAGTGCAAGTCATTCTCTATGTACTGTTGTCTGTTGCAAAATCATCATTTTAGTGCTTTTGATCAGTCATGTTCTGTGTGTATACTCATCCATTTGATGTGATTCAACTTGAAATAGGTAGGATGATCTGTCTACTTGTCACATATCAATTTTCATATCATATGGCTCATTAGATTATTCAAAAAGGTCTCTGCAAGCAACCTATATCTGCTCACTATCATCTTCCGAAAAAGTCGGGATTACACTCCCAACTTCTTAATATTAATTCTCATCATATACTCATCCTAAATTAGTGAAATAACTTCTAATAGTAATCTAAGGTCTTCATTTAGCTATGTCTAAAATCTCTTGGGTCAATTCTAATCAGTCAGTGAGCATTGAGTATTTTTATGGGAGGAACCTAGTCCATAAATAGCAAGTTTTTGGAACCCTTCAACTCAGAAAGTTATGTGTTTTGATATAACTATTTGAGGATGATGCTCCAAGGTACATAATGGATCCAAACGCATATTTGGGAATCTAAAGGTGTCTACTAAGGTACTCTGAAGCTACATTGGTAGGTGTAGATCAGGATTTGTGCAGCACCACCTCATCTTTAGAGTGTATCCAACCATCTCCTCACAGTATATACGCCTATAACCCTAACGTGTTACTTATCTTTGTACATTCTCTTGGTAATACATTTAGTATTGTGTGTTGTGCTCCAAACTTCTTCTTCTTCCTTCTGCTGTTTGCGTTCTTTTGCAAACCTCAAACTCCAAGAGTGGTGGTTAAACTAAAGTCCTCGAAACAAACTTCCCATGGTTGATGTTGGACTTAGATATGATAAGAAATGTTTCTTGACATGTCCAAAATGTTTCTTGATCATTACAAAGGGTGAAAATGGTTTTCTTTGCAAATAACCTAAGAATCAATAATCATGGTCATTCGACAATGTGATACTCTAGTAGAAGCCCTAAGGACATGAACACCTCCCTTAGGGGACTGAAACCATAAATAGTAATAGCAAAGAGGAGTGAAGCAAGCGGGAACCCTTGTCTAATAGACCTCTTGAGATAAAGTGGGGAAGATAACTTACATTGAATGATATCATTCAAGTGGCATCAACCCAAAAGGTGGAGAACATGTTGGTAAGCTTATTTCTCAAACCCAAGTCCTTCAAGGATTGTAAAATGAAATATCACTCTAATTTATTTTAATAAGTATATAATTCAATCTTAAAAATTGAGGATTGTTGGATTGACACTAGCTTCCAAGATAGATTTTCTCAAACAATGAAGCCTTTTTTTCTTTATGGATTCATTGTTTGAGACACTTCTTGATTTTGAGTCCAAGGCTTTAGCAGTTCGCTTGTATCCTATGTGGAGCTAATAGGTTTGAATTACCAATAATGTTCTTTCTATCTTTCCTTTGAATTGACTTTACAGCATCCTCATTGAGGCACTTTGGGAGGGTTGTGAATCTCAAAAATTCCCACCAACCTCTAAAAGGGGTTCCACCAAGATGTCTTTGAAGGCAATGAAGAATTCATTGGTGATTCCATTTAAACATGGGTTTTTTCCCTTTAGAAAGGAATTAATGACTTCAAGGAGACTATATCTATGGATAGATTCATCTAGACATCTTGATAAATTCACAACGCATTTGGTTGCCTAATTCTTAAAATAGTATCCATGTGTTTTCTTCTACAATTAGACATTAGGGAGTATTTCCCAAAAAATATTTGAAACAATTCAAAATGAGGAGATGGTTCTCTCTCTTAGAGTTGCAACTTGTGCCATCCATGTTAATCATCAATGGAATGTCATCTTTAATCTAGTTTTCCTTAAGAAGTTCACCATCTCTCTGGTTGGTATGCTGACTTTCTGTATTCACCACTTCCTAAAGAAAATTTGAAGGTGATGGAATTTCAAATCCCCTTCATTCTTTAGCTTACTTCTAATTTCCATGAAATATGGTTGAAGCTCAATTTTTCCTATGATCACCACTTTCTTGAGTCTCCTAGGTCTAGAAAAAGTCTTCTCCCATCTCCCTACTTGATCATCCCAATCTCCTTTCGAGATTGCATCACGGCTTCTTGGGTGGCACTCATCGCATGGACCGATGCACTCAGGAGGACGTGAAATGAAGAGGAGCATTCTAAATGCCTTCAATCTCATGTTGAACTAAAGGGAGAAAAAAGATTAAGGGATCAACATGAAAGCAATGAGCTTTTCCACACTCCTTGGGCCTGTAAAAAGAAAAAAGGATGGGGTAGTGATAAGAGAGAACAAGGCAAAGTGAAACCTTAGTAGCCTCCAAAGTGTTTTGCCACTTTCAAAGAAGCATAGCACCTATTACGGTGATCCTTGGACAAGTCCTAGTCCTGTTGCATGTTGTACCGAATGAAGAAGTGTCTATGTTTCAAGTATTGGAAATCTAGGTATGTCCCACAGAAGTCATCAGGTGATGAAGGAAGATATGGGTTCTTGCAAGGTCACTTTATTTGTTACTAGTTTAAAATCTTCATGGAAAAAAGAGCCAATAGACTCCAGCCAAATCAGCAAAACGTTGGGTATATTACTTTTCCTAATCGCATAAGAGGATTTTTTTCCTATATGGGTTGAGAAACCACACATTATATTGCAAACACTATTGAAATTGGTTGTGGCCCTTGGGTGCACTCTAGATCAATTGTTCATTAGACTCTTTGGAAAGTAAGAACTCTCATCCCTATGCATAGTCATTGTTTGAAGGGCTGATAGACTCTTTCTGAGAAATGGTGTGAACCTTTGGAACGTGAAATTTTTCAAGCACATACGAACTAATAAGGTATCATGTTGCAAAATGGAGAGAAGAAATTGATATTTGATGGGTCACGGACACATTCATACAGTGAGATTTCGATCCAACTTACCACAAGTTGACAAAATGTGTATACCCTATCAACTATTCATTTTTCGTTGTAAGTTTTAACATCTTCGGGCTGATTCTTATGCTAGACTTCATTACCGATGTCTACATTAATCTTTGAAGTAAATGACAAAAACTCGATTCTCTAAGCATCTTCTGAGTTCTGACTCTCGTGTGTGTGTGCATGTGTGTGAAAGCATGTGATCATCTATAGTTGAACATCTGCTATTGCACATCAACAATGTTTATGGGGATGTGATATTATTTAGTCTATGATACACATAATGGAGCTGACAGAAGTTACATACCATCTTGTGGCTGATTGTGATGTGGGCTTATAGCATCAAATGTTCTTTTTGTATGAATTTGGACCTTCCTCATATTCATTTAGGTGTTTGAAAGAATTGTACATTCAATTGAATAATGACATATAGTCAGTTTCCTTTGACTTACTAACTTCTTTATACATGGTGTCACTATCTATACAGCAAAACTCAGCCGGGCTTCCATAATCAGTCGTACTCAAATTTGATGACACTTCTGTACATGTCTGCTGCTGTAGAAGTTGAATTTTGTGGGCATCTTCCCACATATTGACATTTGCATAGAGATTTGACATCAACACGTAAGTTGCAGCCACATTAGGATCCAGTTGTACTGCTGCATTGAAGCAAAATCTACCGAACTCAACATTTTTATATGTCCCACAGGCTGTCAACAGAGAGAGCCAAGTGGTTATATCTGGTAAAGTTGACATTGTCTCGATGAAATGTCTTGCGTCATCAAAGCGAGCTGCTCGACCAAGGGCATCGATGATGCAGTTGAGATGCTCAACCGTTGGTGATATTGCATGATCCTTAATCATTTGTTCAAAATGCTGCCTTACATCATCCATCTTGCCAGCCTGGCAGCATGATGAAAGGACACTGGTAAATGTACTCTCAGTAGGTTTGAGCCCTTCTTGTTTCATATCTGTGAAAGCTTGAATGACTTGACCATGATTCTCGTTAAGGGCATTCGCTGCAATTATCACATTCCAAGAGATGTTGTCCCGATTGGGTAAAAACTCAAACACTTTGTGTGCCTCCTTGATCCTTCCACATTTTGCATACATGTCTATAAGTGTATTGCAAACCATCACATCTGTATCTACCATCATCCTTATAATTTGATCATGTACCACCATACCAGGCCCTATTGCAGCTATACTCCCAATAGCCTTTAAAATGCTTAAGGTCATAACCTTATCTGGTGTGAATCCTTCCTTAATCATTTTCTGAAACAACTCAAGAGCAGGAAGGTATTGACCATGTTCAAGGTATCCAGAAATTATTATACTCCATGAAACTTCATTGTGAACTGGAATTTTCTCAAAGACTTGACGCGCTGATCCTAAGTCCCCACACTTGATATACATGTCAACAAGGGAGCATGTAACTACAATATCAAGGTCAAGCTGATTCCTCATCATTAGATGATGAACCTGTTTGCCTTGCACAATGGATTGAAGGTTGCCTGAGGCTTTCAAAAGACACAAATACGTAACCTTATCAGGGTTGACGCCTTCTTGCTGCATCCTTTGGAATAGATCAAAAGCCACCAAGTCATCCCCTACCTGAACATGTCCTGAGATCATTACACTCCAAGCTACCACATCCCTATTGGAAAGTTTTTCAAAGATGCTCCAAGCCTCTCCCAAACATTTGCACTTTGCATACATGTCCATGAGGGTACTAGCAACTACATTATCTATTCCAAGTTCAATCTCAATAATTTGGTGATGCACAATCTGACCGCCACCTAAAGCTTTTATGTCACTACAAGCTTTTGCTAAGGACAAAAGAATGACTTTTTCTGGTTTAAAACCCTGCGAGAACATATTGGCGACTAACATAAAAGCAGATTCATGCTGACCAGACTCCACATAACCATCAACCATGGCACCCCAAGATACCATGTCATGACAAGGTAGGGAATCAAAAATTTCACGGGCCACCTCCAGGTTTCCTTTCTTGGCATACATGTGAATGAGTGCATTGTTCACAGCTAGATCATTCCCAATCCCTTGTTTGTTAGCCTCACTGTGTATCAGATGGCCTTCCTTTATGTCCAGATTGGCACATGCTTTGATAACAGATAGAAATGTGATCTTGTCTGGCTGCAAACCTTGCTGTCGCATTTTCTTGAACAAATCAAGGGCAGAATCATACTTTCCATATTGAATGCAGCCTGATATTTTGGTGTTCCAAGATACAATATTTTGACACGACAAGCGAAACATTCTATCAGATTCATTTCTTTTCTTGCATTTTGCATACATATCAACAAGTATGTTTCCCACAATTTCATTTGAATCAAAACCCTTCCTAATTATCTCATTATGTAGAAGCCATCCTTCTCTTAGCAGCTGTAGCTGTGCACAAGCTTTTAGAATAGAAACATAAGTTACCTGATCTGGTTCAATGCCTTTCTGTCCCATTTGTTCATATAGTTTGAGGCAGCTGAGGACATGCCCACGTGCAGTGTACGCTGTGATCATACAGTTCCACATGACTACATCACTGCCAGCCCATTCGTCAAATACTTTGCAGGCATCCTCAAGCTCCCCACATTGAGCATACATATATATCAAGCTGCTCGCTATAGCTAGATCAGAGTCTAGTTCAGCTCTTATTATTCTGGCATGAATCAATCTACCGTTGTATGTGCTTTCCTTTGTGATGCATGCTCTCAATACAGCCAGGTACACACATTTGCTGGGGGGCATTTGCATTGAATCGTACAGGAAAAGGGCTCTTTTGTTTTGGCCCTGGCTCACATGTGCAGATATAATGGCCTCCCACGTATAAGTGCTTTCTTGCACAACTTTGGAGAAAGCAAGGTTAGCTTCAAGCAAATGGCCGTATAAACCAAAGAACCTGATCAGATGATCCCCAAGACTAGATATAGAATATAGTTCATGAAATATAACGAGACAATGCAGAATTCTACATAACGTAATGTTCTGATTCCTGACGCAGTTTTGTAAAAATGAGAAAACAGAGTCCCTGAAGAGGGTTTTCCCTCCACGGTGATAGAGAATAAGTCTCTGCAGAGGGGAGGTTTCCATGAATGAAGGGCGTGTCACAGCAGCTGGCTACAATGGCCAGCATCAGTATTGCCATAGTCTCTGGAGGGAGGAAGTTTCCATGAATGAAGGCCGTGTTATTGCAATAAATAAACAACGTCCAACATCAGTATTGCCGTACCCATTTTAGACAGCTCTATTGTTCGCATACCCTCGTTTTCCTATGTAAAGGATTCGTAGCCAGAAATTTGCTATGCAGTCCCGTTTTTTCCATGAAGATGCAACTCCATGATAACGGAACAGAAAAGGAGGCAATTATCATCACTAGTCTTGATCATCATCCCTGATCCCGTTGTAAACCATCAGAAAGCAAGTTGGATGAGCACCTTGAAAAATCCGACCCTTGATTATTTGTGCTGTAGATTGAACCCCATGATAGCAATTCGGTAAAATAAACCATTATCAGCGCCGGAATAAAGCTGGATGAGCACATCAGCAAATCGGCAGCTTGACTGTCTGTCTTGTGGATGGCGTTCCATGATAGCGAGTCAAGAAAATAAGCCATTATCAGCATCCGTCTTGATTATCATGCCTCGTGGCTTTGCAAGCCAGGAAGGATGCTAGATGAACACATTGCAAGATCTGCAGCTCAGACAAATATCCCTTATAAAGAAGAAACCATATAAATAATGTACACGAAAAATCTGTGTAATATCCCAGATGGATCGTATTACTGACACGGGGGTTACGCGTTCATATGAGATAAACACCAGAAGAGGAAACGGAGGGGAACACCCGGTACGCTGTTGGGTGGCGAACTCGACAGTGTCTAACTGATCCAATATAGTTAAGCTTAAAAACGGGCAAAAGTGGTGTTGGTTATGGCAACGCTAGGAAGATTGCTGTCGGGATCAGGGGTACTGCTCATTTACGTTATGACTCTACCATGGACGAAGCATGGCTAGTTCAAGCTTTCACGCTCCGCAAATATAGCGGCTCCCATGAGATCTGTAGTCTGACAGCTTTAACAAATGTGAGTGAATATCCCCACCAGACGTGAGGTATGGCATTCCTTCGAGGTAAAGGTCATAAATAATTGGTAGTAATGATCATATTTACTGTGTTTAGAGATCAAATGTAGTGCGAGCGAATGTTCTTTCAAATTTTCAGCTTATATAGAACAGGTTGTAAGATGGAATTGCACATATGTATATGCATGCGATAGGTGGGTTGTAAGTGTAACACTTATGAGTAGCTTTGATGTGAAGTTTTTTCTTATATGTGGACACTTTTTACTCTAGTGTTAGCTAGAGGTTTTTTCTCATGTTATTACATACATGATTCACTCATATGTGGTGGTATTTTATACTTAGGGATATTATTCAACTCTTATTTGAGTTTAGTTTATCATCAATAGAGTGAGCTATTCTAGCCATTCATCTTTTCTATGTGTCTTGCTACATTTGTGCTCCTTGTGCGTGCTTCTTGTGTGTGTCTCCCACTTCTACACACACACCCAACAGTGGTATCAGAGCATGTTCTACTCCTCAAATTTTAGTTTTTCACGTCATGGTGCATGTGCACTTTTAACATTGCAAATCATCTTCAAAGCATAGAACATTGATTTTCAGTGGCCAAGAAACATTTCCATCAGTTGCATTCTGGTTTTACTCCCATCTCGAAGCCATTCGTCTAGCGAGAATCGCCATTAGAAGGACGGATTGTGAGATGAAATTTCATTACTCATTTTAGCTTTCATTGAAGTAAAGAATTTGTCACATTCTTGTTCTTTAGTGAAATGCTGGGCAACAATGACTTGTTTGGCATGCTTCAAGCTGAAGATAAGCTTAATGGGACCAACTATCCAATGTGATCTTACATGATGAAACATATTCTTGTTGCAAAACAACTATGGAACATAGTGGTAGATGTAGATCAAACACCTCTAGCTTCTTCTACTTCATAGTCTAATGTCACAGATGGAGCTTCTTCTTCTACCACAATGGTTAGTCCTCCTCTAGCTACATAGGAGCAACTTAGATGGGATGGAAAAGATGTTCAAGCTCATCCGTTGATTGCTCTTTCTGTGAAGCATCATATAGTTCCACACATTCGGTCATGATCTACATCAAGACAGGCATGAGACACTCTTGCTTCTTTGTATGTTGTGCGTAATGAAGCATGTGTTGCATACTTGAGGAAGAAACTTAAGGATGTATGTATGGTTAAAAATGAGTTTGTATATGTGTATGTGATATGCATCAAGGAGTTGAAAGAGAAATTGGAAAACATAGATTAGATTATTCAGGATGCATCACTCATCTCTACATTGTTGAGAGGATTACCATAATCTTTTCAAATCTTTACCACTACACTCCATTTGGTTGCAAAATGGAATCCAAATATGTATGCATTTGATGAGGTTGTGTCTCTTCTTTTGCAAGAATAGCAATCTAGAGTGAATAGGAGTGGTTTGAATGAGGGAACGCAAGCACTTGCTATCTTACAAAAAGGAAAAGCAAGTATGATTCAGCTTTGGGTTCATCAAAACCAAAGCCTCAACCTTCCTCTTCCACTCATTCCTCTAATAATGTTGATTTGCAAAAGAAGAAGAGATGCAAATATTGTCGAAAGGTTGATCATACTATTGACGTGTGTAGAAAGTTTACTAAGCTGCATTGTGTGTACCCGGTATCAAGAAGAACTTAATTTTAGTTCCATTGATTACCAAAGTTGGACTCCATGTAAACTTTGTTGATGATAAGTGTATGGTTCATGATTTCAATAATGGTGATATTATCTTGATGTTCAGAGACGGCTACCTCAAATACATTGGTTTCTCATACTTCTTCCATGGTTGAAATGGAGCTTCGGCATGCTCTTTTTGGTCACTTGAACTTCAATATTTTGCTTTGCTTACAAAAGAATGACATGATTATTGGTTTGCCAACACTGGATTCCATTGAAAAGCATGCATGTGAAGGTTGCATTCTTGAAAAAATGCATCGTGCTTCTTTTCGAAAAGATAGTCATACACACAGTACAAAAAAATGTAGCTTTTTCATAGTGATGTATGTGGTCCCATCAAGGCTCCATCTTTTGGCAAGCATGTATATTTGTTACCTTCATTGATAATGCTACTCGCCATACATGGGTGTATCATATGAAAGCAAAGAATGATGTATTTTCTTACTTCAAAGCATTTTTAGTTATGGCTGAATTTTTTCTTCAAACAAGCTTTTGACTCTACGCACAAATCATGGTGGTGAATACATGTCACGTGAGTTTAATTCTTTTCTTTGTGAAAGAGGAATTTCACACCAATGTATGGTGCCATATACACCTAAGCAAAATGGTGTTGCTAAGCATAAAAATAGAACCTTGAAATGGCACAATTTATGGTTAAAGGAAAGCACCTTCCTGATAAGTTTTGGATGGAAGTAGTCATGTGTGAAAACTATGTTTTAAATCACTACCTTACAAAAACATTGAGATTCATCACTCCTTATGAGGCTTGGAATGGACAAAAACCTATGTTTAGTCATATGTACATGTTGGTTGTTTGGCATGTGCTCTTGTGTCATCACAACAATGTCCCAAACTTGATGACAAGGCAAAGAAATGTATATTTGTTGGTTATAGTGTTGAATCTAAGGAATATCATTTGTACCATCTATTGATGAACACAATTATTGTGAGTCAAGATGTGATATTTTGCCAAAAATCTAGTTTTCCCTCTACTTGAATGCAAAAAACAGTCAATAGTTAGTTGACAAGATGTGTTCGATACACTCATGCCTTTGTTCCAAAGTGGTGCACTTGACTATGGCCATGTTGAGCAGCCAACGGAGGCTCAAAGGGCTAAAAAAAGATAGCAAGATAGAGCTGAAAATGCAAAGAATTTCCAGCCAAACATGGCTGAAAATTTTCAGCAAAAAATTATCATAATTGTTGGAAATATGCAGCCACATATGGCATAACATTTGTGACAAAATAAGGTTGAAAATGAGCATGAAATTCAACCAATGCATGATATACATGTTGAGGATGTATTACATAATGAATGCATGTCTATCAAGAGTGCACAAAGTATGTCAAAGTGGCTAAAACAAACTTTGTAGGACAACAAATTGAGTGCATCTTTACTTGATAGAACAAGATCAAGCTCTCACCATGCATCAAGTAATCTTGTGGATTATTCTCTTATTGCAATACCATGTAATCAAGAGCCACTTACTTTTGAAGATGCATGTGAATACCTACATTGGATGAGTGTTATGCAATCAAAAATGGATTCCATACATAAAAATGGTACTTGATTTGAAAGCACACTCTATGTATGTAAAGATGGGGTTGATCTTGTTGTGCTTGTTATTGATGTTGATGACATACTCTTGACTAGGTCATGTGATGCAAAACTTGACATCATTCTATGTATGTAAAGATGGGGTTGATCTACTCTACTTGTTCTTTATGTTAATGACATACTCTTGACTAAGTCATGTGATGCAAAACTTGACTGCCTTATGGCTGATTTGCAACATATTTTTGATGTCACTTATCTTTGTCTTTTGAGCTACTATCTTGGAATCAAATTTCTATCTGTTGAGGGGGGAATTATTACACATCAAGCAAAGTATGTTGAAAAACTACTTGAGCTTTTTTTGAATTTGAGGATTGGAAGCCAGTTTCTACACTAATTAAGACAAGATTTAGGTTCTCAGTTGAGGATTTTAGTGATGCATTTGACACTTCTCTTTATGCAACACAAGGCTAGATATACAATATGTAGTTTCCCAGTTGAGTCCATTCATGCATAGCACTGGCACTAAGAATTGGCAAGCGATGGAACGTGTGTTTAGATATCTCAAAGGCACTTTGATTTTAGGTCTCTTGTATGTTAAATATATTCAGCTATGCATGCATGGTTTTATAGATAATGATTGGGCTAGTTTTTATGATACTCGTGTGTCAATTAGTATTAATTATTTTTTCCTTGGAGACTCATGCATATATTGGTTGAGTAAGAAGCAACCTACAATGGTGACATTGAGTTGTGAAGTTGAGTACATGATAGTTTTCACATCTACAATGGAGTGTATATGGTTGAGACACCTATTAATGGATCTTTGCATGGAGATTGATGTTGCTACACATATGTTCACTAATAGTCAGAGTGCATTGGTTGCTGCACGAAATCAAGTGTTTCATACATGAACCAAACATATTGAGATGCTTTATTACTATGTGAGAGAGCGCCTTCATGCAAGAGATATTGATTTGGTACATGTGTCTACACAAGATAATGTGGCATACATATTCACCAAAGCTCTTCCATAGGGAAAGTTTGAAGCTTTTTGCAAAGTTTAGGCTTATTGCCTAGTGGGGGTTGATCTATGACTCCTTGTATGTGTTCACATCATTCGTTCCAGGGGGGTTTTGTTACACTTATGTTTTCCTTGAGTAGCTTTGATATGAACCTTTTCCCTATACATGGGCACTTTTTACTCGAATGTAGGCTAGAGGTTTTTTCCCCATCTTACCACATACATGATTCACTCATAAGTGGTGGTAATTTGTACTTAGGGATATTATTCAGCTTTAACTTCAGTTAAGTTCATCATCAATAGAGTGAGCTATTCCAGCCATCCATCTTCTTTGTGTGTCTTGTTGTGTTTGTGCTCCTTGTGTGTGCTTCTTGTGTGTCTCTTACACTTCTACACACACCCAACAGTAACTTGTAACCTAATTGTTCTTGTGTTTATTCTTCGACAATTTGTGTACTCATCTGTGGAATACAAAAGGTAAGTTTTCAAGGGTTCTGCATAGTGGTTGAGACCATGAACAGTTTGGATGGAAGTATGTGGTTAAATGCTCTTAGGCTCAACATATTTAGATGGAACTACAAGTAGGGTTGAGCCGCTCACCTTAAAAAATAGCAAAAAATATTTTTTTTAAAGAAAGGGGTAAGGTGTGTTGTGATGTTTTAATATGTTTTAAACATTGAGATTACACATATATTAATTCTAGTCCAAGTTTTCCACGTCCCCTTGTTCTGGTGGTTGAGTCCTTGGTCTCTTGAGGTGGAGGTCCAGAGTTCAATCCCCAGGCTGGACATGTAATGACTTTGCCTAGTCTAAACTAGTTAAAACTAGTTGTAATCTTGTTTAAACCCTACTTTGTGGCATATGGGGGTCCTATGAGTACTGTGGCCATTCACCTATGCAATTGTTCTTTCAAAGTTAAAGCTCGGGGCAGTAGGCACTTGCCGAACCTCCATTTAAAAAAAAGTATATTCCAAGTTTTTTGAAGAGTGTTGCTAAACATTGAATAAGTTTAAAGATATGAAACCTTCTTTAAAGGAAGGACATCATAACTCATAGTGCTCCTAATAAGTTTTAAGAAGGCACATCTTTTTTAAAGGAAGGACATCATAAATCATAGTGCTCCTAATAAGTTTCAAGATAGCTCAACTTTTTTACAGGAAGGACATCATAACTCATAAATATGTAGCTCTTATCTTTGTTTCCATCCATCCATACTTTGATTCATCACTTGCATTGATCACCCTTTCATTATTGGACTCACAAGATTTAGACCCTCATCCCTACCCCTCTCTCCTTCTTACCACCTCCATCCCTATCACACTCTATCCCTATCCTTTCTTCTCTCACCATATGTCCCTCTCCATGTCTTTGACAATATATCTCTCCACATACTTAGTCATAAGATCCACTTGACGATCATGTGGTTGAATTAGGAGTATCATTTAGCAAAAAAATGACTTTCTTGAATGAGTCACATAGACTTTTGATATCTTGGCTTCAACGTATCTCAACACATAAATTGTTATCGTTAGTGTCCATGTGAAAGGCCAAATGGCCACTCGACACTTCGTTGTATATGTTCTTTAATAAAACATATAGTGGCCTGGTCAGCCACAGATTGTAAGTTGGACCGCATTTGATATGCCTGAGAAGTATATCTTCATGCTCCCTGTTTACTGTGTTTTCTGTGTATTCTACAGTCTTTGTGCGCAGTACCCGTGTGCGGCCCTAGAAGCTCAGTTTTCTACTCCGAGGATATCGTCGTGAAGCTCTCGAGAAGGATAGCGCACTATGATGGATCGCCAACAAAATACTTCACTGGTATCAGAGCAGTTCGATGCAAAAGCTTTGTTCCTTTTGTGCGAGCGCAGCGAGCACCCCCTGGCTTTCTCCAAGGCATACGACCAAGGTGGCGACCAAGGCATAGACCTTGGCATACCTTGTCATCCGAGTCACCGAAGTCACTCTTGGCTGCACGCGAAGGAAGACCTCAACGATCAAGGAATATAGAGGTTCCCGGTACTTCTCGGGAGGTCACCCATCGCGGTACTGTTCCCCCCAGATCTCACTTAACCGTGTCAATCTCTTGCAACTAAGCTACACTCTTGTGGTGTCTTAAGAAGGGGAAAGACTAAGGTGGACACTACCTTGAACATGTTTTGGTCCCTCAAAGCTTCATTCTTTGCTTTCAAAGCCTATTTTTGAAGCATTTTTGGGGTGTCTTTTGAGCCATTTTGGAGTACTTCAACACATAGTTCTCTTCACACAGGTCCAAGAACATCAAGAAGAGTGTTCTTTGTACCTCTCCGACAATAAATATCAACCTTTGGGGCTGTGTTTTCAGCCACACTTGTAAAACTACAGGTTTCTTGGAAGGTTTCAGTTTTGGTGGGAGCAGCTGCTGCAAATTTATGCAAGTTTTTTTTAAGCCTAAAACATTAGAGTTGATAGACACTTGCAGATGTTATTGGCTAGTTTTTTGGGCTGTGTATTCAGCCTTTAGTGTCATTTTACTGCGTATATTGAGCACATACACACCATGTATGCTTATGTGGATACCGTTTATGTACATCCATGTGGTCATTGATATAGCGGTTATGTTTTTGCATAAAGCCTTTTACGTTTGAAAAAGAGGGTCGTGGTGAGGTTTTCTTAACTGGGAGACACCCAGATGTCGAGGTCTCTTCGGTGATGCAGGTGGAAGACTTACCTAGCCTCGCCATAGGAGATGTATGATAGTTGTTCATAGGTGCTCGATAAGCTTAGTTGGCTTCTATTGGGTAACTGATTATATGGAGTGGAGTCAGTGATTCACTATGCAGGAAAACATGTCAGTACTTGCACTTTTATGATATTTTGACACTGGTCATACGCTCATTTTACAGAGGATACTCTGGCAAAATTTTTCCAGATTTCTGGTTTTGTCAACTATACAATGGTCGATTTACTCCTTGATACACTTATTCATTGGTGTTCAGACTCTTCTAGCTCCATTGTCGTTCTATTTAGTTCTCTACCATCATGGCATCAGAGGTCTTAGGCACATCCGGTGGATCAGGGTCTAGTGCTAGTGTTCCGAGGAGGAGCTATAACTTGCAGGGCAAAGACCATTTTGAGATCCAAAAATTTGATGGCACAAACTTTGCTCTATGGAAGAATCAGATTAAAGATCTGCTGATTCAAAGGAGGCAATGGAATTTCAAAGAAGCCTGCTAACATGGATGAAGATGATTGGTATGAGTTAGATGAAATGGCCAGGCCTACCATTCGCTTGCACTTGGCATATAATGTTTACTTTACAGTATTAGACTGTGAAAGTGCATAGGAGCTTTGGAAGAAGTTATGCAATACATATGAAAGAGAGACGGCATCAAATAAAGTGTATCTGATGAGAAAATTATATGACCTTCATATGAAGGACACAGATAGTGTTGTTGCTCATCTGAATGAGTTTGATGCTATATTCTCCCAATTATAGGCTCGAAAAATGGATATGGATAATGAAATGAAAGCAGTATTGTTGTTATGCACCTTGCCATCATCATGGGATACATTTTGCACAGCTATTAGCAATAGTGCACCTGGTGGTAAACTCGTCTATGATGACATATGTGGAGCACTCTTGAGTGAGGAGATTCGTAGAAAATCCATGGTTGGCACTCAGAGTGGAGATGCATATAATGTTCATGATTCTTACCAAGGAAAGAATAAACAACGTGGCAGGAGCAAGAACAAGGAAAATAATGGTTAAGAGAATAAGAGTAGAAGTAAATCAAGGAAGAGGGATGTCGAATGCCATTATTGTCATAAGAAAGGACACATGAAGAAAGATTGTTATACATAAAAGAATGCTAAAGGTAAAGGATAGAATGTTCATGGGCATGTTAGACAATTACCTACACCATCTACTTCGACTGTGAAGATTGAAGAAATTAATGCTATTTCTGATGATGCTGATGTGTTGACACTTGATAGTATTGTGCCAACTGATGCTCTTATGGCTGATTCTCTTTCCCACACCTGGCTGCTAGATTCTGGTGCTTCTTTCCATGTGACACCACACAAACAATGGTTATCTAATTATGCAGCAAAGTCTCTTAGTATTGTGAGACTTGGTGACTCTTACGAGTGTGATGTTGTGGGGATTGGAGACGTGGTTGTGCAATTCATTGATGGTTCAAAATTTACTATGCATAATTTACGCCATGTACCTCACTTATCACGCAGTTTGATGTCAGTTGGTCAACTTGATGACCTTGGTTATAAGGTGGTCTTCTATGCTTAGTCCTTTCGCATATCAAAGGGCAATATGGTTGTTGCAAAAGGAAGCAAAGTTGGCTCACTTTATTTATTTGTATCACAGAAAGAACACTTGTTAGCTATTACTGAACAAACTATGGCTTGTATTTGGCATGGTCTTCTAGGCCATATATCACGTAGTGGAATGGAAAATCTTTCTCATTCTGGCTACTTACTTGTGTTATCTTTCTCTGATTTTTCATTTTGTGAGAATTGTCAATATGGAAAGCAAAACAAAGATGTGCATAGAATGCACATTGACTCTTCAATTCAGCCTTTAGACCTTGTTCATACAGATGTGTGTGGTCCTATGCCCACTATGTCCTTAGGTGGTTCTCTTTACTTTGTCACTTTCATAGATGATGCTACTAGAAAAGTATGGGTATATCCTATCAAATCGAAGGATGAGGTATTCCCTACTTTCAGAAAATGGCTTGCTTCAGTTGAGACTGAAAAAGGAACTAAGCCTAAGGCTTTACGTCCAGATAATGGGGGTGAGTATACCTCACATGAATTCAGCCTTTTCTGTTAGTCTAGAGGGATTCATAGAGAGTTTATAGCTCCTTATACCCTAGTACAAAATGGTGTAGATGAGAGGATGAATAGAACTATTCAAGATAGAGTAGTCTCTATGTTGCATCATGCAAACCTCTCACACAGTTTTTGGGCTAAAGCAGTATTGACTAAAGTTCATTTGATTAACCTTTCACCTAGTACTGCCAAAGGTCTGAAAGTGGCACAAGAGTTATGGACAGGGAAGCCACCATATTATGATCATCTTCGAGTTTTTGGGTGTGAAGCATATGTTCATATACCCAAGAGTCTTAGAAAAAAGTTGGACCATAAGTCAAAGAAATGCATTTTTCTCGGATATGGTCGAGAAGGACAATTTGGATATCACTTATGGGATCCTGAAACACGGTCAGTGATCAAAAGTAGTGATGTCATTTTCAATGAGTCTAAGATTCATAAACAACCCATTAAGGAGGTTGAAGTGAGAAAAGTGGTGTTTGAGGATACAAGTCCTCCAGCTAGCATGCATAAAAAAGCTACACATAGGGATTGTTGGAAGCAGTCAGAGGCACAGACACCACGGAAGCATGTGAAGATGAAGCAGGGAGCCAGGCGGATCAATTTTTTAAACAAATATATTTCTTATTAATTCTCCAAACATTCAACAGTGATTGTTATCACTAATTGTAACATATGTATCATAAGAAAACCCCATTTTGTAATCCATAGCTCCATTTTGTGCAAGCCGAGGAGTCCTCGAGCTTGAGGAGCTTAGGTAGAATGCGCGTACCAATTTTCGTTATTTTTAGACATCGTTTACCCTTCCAAATAGCATCTAGGACCTATTTTTTAACTAGGCCGGTCATTAGATGTGAAACCGGTCAAAACTAGTCTAGAAACTATAAAAAGAGCTAGAGAGCTCATTTTTGTGGTTGGTTCATTTTGGTTAGTGTGAGCATAGAGCTAGTTTGAGCTTGTAAGAGTATTCTTGAGTAATAGAGCTAATTTCCACCTTCCATTGTGTCTTGCTTGTCTCTTCATTGTGTGTGTGTATGTGTGTGTGCATCTTTGTGCTTCTCACCTTCACTCTCACATCATCTCACGTTCACGATCTTCATATCACTCCTACCTCTCCCACGGATTGACATTAAGGAGGTGACGCTTCTTAACGTGGTTCTCACCATTGTGCTAGAGCAACACCAAATTTTGGCGCCGTTGCCGGGGAACGAGTCTAGGACGAATGTGTGATGGTAAGAGTATAGCAAGAAGTGGCATTGGAAGGTAAAAATTTCAGTTTTTGTTGTTGTTTTTACTTAGATTTTAGTGTTTTTCACCTTCCCCATACTCCATCTTCATCATCTCATCATCATCTCCATCTCCAAAAAAATCAGAAAATTCACCATATCCACCCATTCACCTCATTTCCCCTCATTTGTGCATGCGAGAGAGCGAGAGAGAGTTTTTGCGCTTGTATGCACTTGTGTTTTCTTGAGTTTTCTTGCAGGTACAGAGCTTCAGAGCATCAGGAAAGCTTCCAAAAGGTAAAAAATGTACTTTCTGTCAGAAATTTCCGACTGTGTCGGACCATCGCGATGGTCCGCCAAGTTCGGATTTTGAGGTAGGCGACCACACCACGAGGTAGGCGATCCTTGCGCACACACGGCACCATAGTTGCATTTCAAAAATTCGTCAATTGGTGGACCATCGCGATTGGCTCGGGCCATCGCGATTGTGTCACACCATCGCGATAGGCTCACGCCATCGCGACGGCTCGGCCGGACCATCACGACGGTTCGCTTGAGCCATCGCGACGGTCCACTTGGACCATCGCGACGGTTCATTTGACCCCGGACCATCGCGATTGGCTTATGCCATCGCCACGACAGTGCCACGTGTCACGATAGACCATCGCGACGGTTCAACTTTTGGACCATCGCGACAGCCCAAAATCGGACCATCGCGATTGGCTCAAGCCATCGCATCGCGGACCATCGCGACGGTTCACTTCGGACCATCGCGATTGTCCACCGTTGACCGTTGACCGCGCCATCGCGATTGTCCGCCCGATCACGCCATCGCGACGGTTCAACTTTTGGACCATCGCGACGGTTCGACCTCACGCCATCGCGATAGTTCACTTCGAGCCATCGCGACGGTTCGCCTTTTCGCGCCATCGCGATTGTCCAAATCCCGCGCCATCGCGACGGTTCGCTCGGACCATCGCGACGGTCCCAGACCATCGCGATTGCCCACCCCCATCGCAAATTTTGGACTTCAATTTTTGACCAATTTTGAGGGTATTTTTGGAAAATTTTTGGACCATTAGACTCATAGGAGACCCCTTAGCTCATATTTGAGGGAAAATTGGATTGTCAGTTTTTACCCCCCAGGGTCTGAACGCGTATAACTTTTTCATCCGAAGTCCGTTTTTTGAGCTTAATAGCTCGTTAGAAAGCTCGTGACGAGTACTACGTGACCTCAACTGTTTTTTTCATAAAGAATACATCTATTTTTGGATAAGCTATTTTGAGGTTCACCTAGTCTGGGACTAGGAAGTCAGGGGGCACACATTGAAAATTTGAGCTTAAAAGGTGTATATACTCAAGTATTTAATCATCTTGTGAATTGGTCTAACATTGGAATTTTCCAGGTCTAGCAAGGGCAATCCAAGGCTAGCAAGCAAGGCAGTGAAGACAGCAGAGCTTGGGAAGCACGGCTTCTTAGGCAACAGGGCATCAGAGCAACCAGAAAAGCCGACTCGAGGTTGGAAGATTACTCAACCCCCTCAGTCAATTCTTAGCTTAGGCTAAAACGTTAGCATTGTGGATTTAAGTCGATAGGAATGCCTCAAGTTCAAGATACCTAATTCTATCAAGTTTAAGACTCAAAGTAAAGGTGTGTGTGACGAAAACCTAAAGAAAAGAACCTAAGTCTGACGGAACGAAAACTTAAAATCATCACGAAAGTCGAATTCCTGACGCATGTATTAAGACAAGAATCCAAAGAAAAATTAAAAAGAACCAAGAGTTAATCACAAAGAACCATTGACGATCTAAGTGTGTAATTGAGCGTGCAAGGAAGGAAATTAATGAACCTTAGATCAGGCAAACATATAGGTAAGTCGGACAGAAGAAGCCTTAGATCATCGGAGGCTAGTGTAAGAACCACCGCACGATCTTGGGCTCAGCAATTGAACAGTAGTTATCCCTACGAGTTGAGCTCAGAATCAAGTGAATCAGAAATGGCATTTAGCACAGACAGACCAGCAGGAGGGTCTAATGTAGCATACTTAGAAAAACCTGAAGGACCCTATAGAACGCAATTAGAGTTTCTCCGAACCAACCGATTAGGTGCTCGCATCTATGAGGATGGTTTGCAAAGGCAAGTGGTGCAACTGCACAACCCTGATCAACCCTTTGGATTGGAAAGACCAGTGGTGAAATTTGAGAGAGACGCTTACATAGACAAAGAAGGAACCATGTACGTCCTGAGTACGCAGCCAAACGATACTAATGAGTTTGGCACAATTCAATTAGAGACGGAAGCGAAATTTCAAGGAAAAGAACCGTTAGAAGAACCTAGGACACCTAGAGGGAAATCCGTATTAACAAGAGTACTCATCCCAGAGTGGATCCCTCAAGATAACAGGAGCACCGAGTTGTTCGTAAATAAAGAGACAGATGAAGCCTTTTGGAGGTACAGAAAGGAAAACCCCAGTGAGGTAGGCATCATCACAATCTATGAATTCAAGGACCCAGATACACCTGGAAAGGTTGTATACCTGGATGAGACTTCAGAAAGAGTCTTTGTGGTGCCTGAGCGCGCTAAAAACATCTACACTTGGAGAGGTGAATTGATATTCCCTCCATCCCGAACAAACATGAATGCAAATCAACAAGGGGCAGGAACATCCTCAGCCCATGGAAATCAAAGAGAAGGAAATCACGAGAGACCGGAAGTGAGCTTCAATCACCCCATAGGGAGAGATAGAACAACCATGAACACTAATAGGACGGATGGACAAAGAGATCATGGAATACCAGGTGGTAGAGATGATTTTCCTCTACCTAGACCACGTGAGCACGCAAGAGTATTGAGGCCCACGCAATTAGTAAAATCAATGAAAAATTATTTTGATGGGACAGGAGATCCCTATGACCATGTTGCAGAATTCAAGCAAGTATTAAGAGCAGAACAAGTAGAGGACATGTTCACGCAGTACAATGCATTTGGACTAACGTTAAAGAATACAGCTTTAACTTGGTTCCAACCACTGCAACAAAGGCAATTTAGAGACATCCATCACTTTTTAGAGTCATTCATCACTGAATTCTCTAAAAGTGGGGTTAGACATGACACGTCTTCATTGATTCATAGCTTTAAACAAACCCCTCAGGAGACAGTTAGATTGGCAGGACGTAGGTTCAGACAATATGTTGAACGATGTCCAATGCAAGAGCTACCCTCACAAGCTAAACAAGTATCACTGTTCCTAGATGGCTTGTTGAGCGCTAAACTACGCTCTTATGTGTACCTAAAAGAACCCAGAACGCTAGAAGAGTGTGTAAGAATATGTATAGACATCGAGGACAACCTAGGAGAGGAATTAGAACTCTCAAAGGTCTATAAGGACTCAGATTGTTCTTCTCTAGCATCCACAAAATTGTCGAATTCGATAGAGGACCTAGCAGAAAAAGTGGCCCAAAAACTAGGAGTTTCTAGTAAACAGGTGCCTAAGCTACCAATGAACGTACGTTGTTACACTTGTGGTGGAAATCATTTGGCAAACATGTGTCCCAATGCACCTCAACCTCAAGCCAACCCTAGTGGCCAATATTGCACAATTGAGAGAAGATACACAAATCATACGGCTCAGGACTGCCCATACAACAAACAAACCGTGAGACAGAACTACCCGCAAACATACCAGCAGCCAGGTAGGTATCAAGGCCAATACAATGCTCAGCCTTATTACTATAGGCCTCCCCAGAACTACCCATACCAGGCTCAACAGAGACCTCAACCCGTCTTAGCTCAGCAGCCACCCCCACCAGCGAATGTCATCTCAGTCAAATACGCTACTGCAGAAGAGAACCTAAGTAGGGCCTTAGTGCCTTCTTCACCCCTGATCACCGAAAGTGACCCAAACTCAAACAGTTTTGACTCTACTCATGTAACTAGTCCACCCGCTTATTACACGGAGTCACCAGAACATGTGGAGACATATCATTATGATAGTCCACCAATGGAACCTAGTTGGGAGCCAGATTATACTAATGTGATGTACGCAAACCCAAACCCACGGCCCCAACTGAGACAACAAAGACTACAGGGCCCTAGAGGACCATGCTTTAGGTGCCAAGGAGATCATTTCATTAAGGATTGTCCACATCCCCCAATAGCAAGGCAATCGCAGTACTATAGCATCCAAGGCTTTTGCGCCGATTGTGGCAAAGAACACATAATCAAAGATTGTCCTAAGAACCCAGTTAACACTACAAATGTGACACCAATCAACGTGATAGGTATTGTAAACAACGCAGATGGATCCAACCCTACATACGTGCCTATCCAAGCTATAACCAGAGCCCAGGCGCTCTTACAAAGCCAACAGCTTAATCATGAGAAAATAGCCGAAACTAGTGAAGTTGCAGAATCGAGTAGTAAAAAGACAAAATCTTGGAAAGATTCTATAGAAAGGATAAAGAGAAAGTGGAGTAAAAAGATAAGTGAGTTGGAAGGAAGTCTAAGAGAATCTAGAGCCAAAATACAAGAATTGACCTCCCAAGAATTAAATCAAGAAAACCCAGCTCAGAAATCGGGATCAGTCTTAGCGGAACCCATACCGGAAGATCTAGACATGATGTTTCGTGCATATCAGGCTAGAATAAAAGAAGGACCTCAAGTCACGGAAATGAGTAAAAACTACCCTCGAGCTGATCTAGAAATTGAGAGAACTAAACTGTGCATGAAGATGGTAGAACTAGCACAAGCTTTGTTCGAAGCCTCTAGATATCTTAATTGGAATAACATGGCAAAACCAGAATTACACTTTCAAGGACTAATGGAGAGGCTAGAACACTTGATTGAAAGCAAAGAGAAAAAGGATCAGTCTAGGAACCCTACTGTCCCAGAGACACAGGAAAGGAATCCACCATCCCTGTCTCAAGTACCCAATACAGAGAGTCAAGATAACCTATCTTCCATACATAAGTACTCACATGAATTTTTGAGGGAGATCCAAGAAGAGAAATGGAGAAAAGAACAAGGAACTCATCCTCCTATTCAGGAAATAGACGACTTGCAGGAACAATTTCCCCAAGACATCCCCTCTATATATGATGAGGTAGAGGTGGAACAACTGAGTGAACCCACAGGATTTGAATTTAATTCTCTACAAGAATTACCTCAGTTCACAGGGCCTTGGGAAGCTAAGTCTATTAGTATGAGAGCACCCACGATAATAGTGAGGAATGAAGAATCAGTGATCCCTAGAAATACGGAAGTGATCAAGAATACTAAAGTACAGTGTAATCTCACTCTGGAGGAATTGTTAAAGGTAAAACCAGAATTGTGGAAGCACGTAGCAAATCAATTCCCTGAGCTAGCTACCACACCCTCTCAGATAGGATCCCATAAGAAGGTACCAGAGATACCCGTGGAAAAGATTGGAGACGTAAGCGAAGGAGAGGAAGGTAACACATATCTTCCTATAACCCATCAGGGCTACACCACGAAAGCTATCTTAGATTCAGGAGCCGGAGTAGCTATCGCTACTACCGCCTTATGGAAACGTTGGGGTAAGCCAGCACTCAGACCCACCAGGATGAAGCTACAAATGGCCGATGGACACATAGAAAAACCGTTAGGCTTACTAGAAGGCATATCTCTCACCACTTGTGGTGTAGAATTTGAGCATACCTTTGCCATTTGCGACTTTGCGAAAAATCATGCATATGAGATGATATTGGGACGACCATTCATGCGTCAGTTACAAATTGTACAAGATTGGGGAACTAATTCTTTGTACTTGCAACATTTAGGAGTGACTACCAAAGTCAACCTTAAAGACTATTCACATAGAGATGTACCCCCAATACAATGGAATACCATCCATAAGACACCAGCAGAGACGGAATCCGTGCACTCATTGGAATCAGATCCTTCTTGGTTGCATGAGGATACCCATTTATGGATGTGTAAAGTAGCCAAACAAGAGGAAGAACGGTTAGAAGCCAGGACCTTAGGTGCGGAACAACATCCACGAACCCTTCAAGATCCAGCCTATGCACCGGTAGTATTCCCAGATGAGGAGTTTGAACCCCATGGTTGGGCAGAGATTCTAGCAACCATGGATGTAGCCATCAATGAAGAACAATGGACACCCCACTGTGACGAGGATGGCTATGACATTTCAGTTTTTACGATAGAACCAATCATGGGCGATGCAATTTTAGAAGAGTGCGAACCAAACACTGATGCATTTGAGGATGCAAGCGATTTTGATTTAGAATCAATTCTCATGGACCCACCCTTTGCATCAGAGGAAGAATATTTCTACGAAGTAGAGACTCACACTCAGAGTCACGAGGAAATTACGAACGAGGTAAGGTTAGCCACTCAAGTGACTGATAAGAGTGAAGGCAAGAAGAGAAAGAAGAAAGAAACCATGTCGGAAAAAGAGGAATCTTTATTTGAAGTACCCGAGAATTTCAAGAAATATGAAATCGACGATAGAAGAATCATGGTACGAAGGCCTAATAGAAAAGAGAATGATGGACAAGCATATGATAACCGAGAGAAAACCAAGAAAATAATAGTTGCTATCGAAGGAGAAGAAGAAAAATGTACATACATAGGGCATGATTTGACGACAGAAGAAGAAGAAGAGCTAGTTGCCCTATTGCGCGAATATAGAGATGTTTTTGCTTGGAGTTACAAAGATTTGAAAGGAGTAGACCCAGATATATGTTCTCATAGAATCCCTATGACTCCAGATGCGAAACTGACAAAACAGAAACCTTACACGTACAATGATAATTACGCTGCGAAGATTAAAGAGGAGATAGATCGGTTGATAGAAGCAGGATTCATTTACGAAATTGAGCATACCGAATGGGTATCCCCCATTGTGGTTGTGCCCAAGAAGAATGGAAAATTGCGTGTGTGTATTAACCTTAAAAAAGTTAATGCCGCCACGATTAGAGATAGTTATCCTCTTCCTATCACGGAACACCTATTGGAAAGAGTTGCAGGCAAGGAAGTTTACAGTTTTCTTGATGGATTCTCAGGCTATAACCAAGTAGCCATTGCTCCAGAAGACCAACACAAGACGGCTTTTGCCACAGAATGGGGCATATTTGCATTTCGTGTGATGCCATTTGGCTTAACAAATGCACCCGCTACTTTCCAGTGACTCATGTGTCATGTTTTTAAGGAATTCTTACGCAAGAGCTTGGAAGTTTATGTCGATGACTTATGTGCTCATTCAAATGTAAGGCAGACACATATCCCAGAGTTAAGACAAATATTTGACAAATGTCGAGAATATCAGGTTTGTTTGAACCCAGAAAAATGCGTTTTCATGGTCAGACAAGGCAAAATTCTAGGACACATCGTGTCAAAAAATGGAATCTCCACGGATGAAGAAAAGGTGAAGGTAATTGCAGAATTACCTAGACCAACTAATGTGAAAGAGGTACAGGCATTTATGGGCCATTGCGGCTATTATAGGAGATTCATACACATGTATGCAATCATAGCCAAGCCTCTGTACTCTCTTTTGACCAATTTTGAGTGGACAGATGAATGCGAAAATTCATTCAATGAACTCAAACGACGCTTGTGCTCAGCACCTATATTGACTACCCCAGATTGGAGTAAGCCATTCCATGTACATGTGGATGCATCCAATTACGCCATAGGATGTGTGTTAGCACAACCCACGAATGAAGGTAACATAGATCTCCCCATAGCTTACGCTAGCAGACAACTGAACGCAGCAGAAAGAAATTACACCACGACGGAACGAGAAGGATTAGGGATGATCTACGCTGTAAAGAAGTTTAGGCACTACTTGTTGGCTAACAAATTCAAGTTCTTTACAGATCATCAAGCCCTATTATATTTAGTCAACAAACCATGTAACACCGGACGACTGATACGTTGGTTTCTATTACTCATGGAGTATGATTTTGAAGTGGTAGTTAGGAAAGGAAAGACGCATCTTAGAGCTGACCACCTCTCAAGATTAACCTCAGGAGAAGCCCCTCAAGGAGTAGCGGATGAATTACCAGATGCATACTTGTTTAACCTTGAGATAGCACCAGAATGGGCTAAGCCTATAGTCCCTATTCTCACCTATGGACCCAAGAATCCTAGGATAAAGATCAGAGAAGGAGAGATTACCAAGTCTCAGAGGTACCAAATAATGGCAGGAAGCATATATAAACAGGATAATCAAAAGATTCTTGCCTGTTGTGTAGACGACTCAGAACATGCGAATTGGTTGCAATTAGCACACATAGGTGCACTAAAGCAACACCATTCAAAACATCGAACAGTACAGACTCTGCATAGATTAGGAGTATACTGGCCTACGATGGAAGCAGATGTCTACAAGTTGTGTAAAGAATGTCAGGTGTGCTGTGAAAGACCACCGGTAGAGCATGCGACGTTATATCATGTGTCCCTCACACCAGACTGGAGTGAACCATTAGTGACCTACTTGAGGACGAACACATTCCCTCAAGGAATGACTTTAGCTCGACAACGTAGTCTAGAGCAGGAAGCTTACGACTATTCACTTATTGGCGATAATCTATACAAAAGAGGAAGAGATGGATATTTAAGACAATGTGTTCATGAAAGCGATTATCTTAGCATACTAGAGACTGCACACCAAGGTGTTGCAGGAGGTCATTTTGGACCAGATAGGATAATCAAAGCCATTCTCTTTGCAGGATTATGGTGGCCCACTCTTCACATGGATGCACATACCTATGTAAAGAGATGTGACGTGTGCCAAAGAACTCAGTTTCCTACTCGCAGAGATGAAATGCCATTGAAACCCATGATGGGCGGACGTGCATTTTCTAAGTGGGGTATAGACTTTGTAGGACCCATTAACCCCCCTGCAAAAGGTACACATGCGGAATATATTATTGTTGCCACAGATTATCTTACGAAATGGGTAGAGGCAAAAGCCACAAAAAAGAATGATGCTCACGCGACTGCAAAATTCTTATTTGAAAATGTCTTTACAAGATATGGACTGCCTATAGAGTTAGTGAGCGATCGAGGCACTCACTTTCTAAACCAAGTCATTGAATATTTGTTACAGGATTTTATGGTGATTCACAAGAAATCTGCACCATATCATCCTCAGGCCAATGGTCAGGCTGAAAGCACTAACAAGATACTTTGTACCGTACTGACGAAACTCGTGAACAATAAACGTTCAGATTGGGACAAACAGCTACATCACTCTGTTTGGGCATATCGAGTGGCCTACAAGACCGTACTCAATGCAACTCCCTTTCAGATGGTTTTTGGTCAGAATGCAGTGCTTCCTTTGGACTTCTTGATACCGACACTTAAGGTTGCACAAGAACATCAGTGGACCGGCCATGAATTATCAGCGAGAATAATGGACTTGGAACGATTAGGAGAAACAAGGCTGAGGGCAGCAGCAGGAATATACGCAGCAAAGAAGCGACAGAAAGCATATTTTGATGCACATGTGAAAGATAAAGGCCTAAAAGAAGGAGATTTAGTTCTAGTGTATACGCTGAAACAGCATGCACGCAAGTTAGAAAAGCGAGGTTATGGACCTATGATCATTAACAGACTCTCGACGAGCGGAGCAGTACAGTTAGCCACCTTAGAAGGAGATATAATGCCTAATTACATTAGTGGCTGTAGAGTCAGGTTATATCAAGAACCTCTTACTGAGGATATGCTTAGACGACTCACGTTGGCAAAGAAGCGTAAGGAGGAAGAAAATAGAATACGAGCAGAAGCTCAGGCAGAAGCCATAGAACGCATTAAGCGCATGAAGCTAAGAAGACAAGGACTAGGGAGAGAACATTATAACCATCTGGAAACATCACCCAGATATCCCATGGCCATGTGTCAAGTAAAGTCAACCACTCATCCGAGCATAGTGGATAGGAGACCATTCATTACAGTGAGGCTAGCGCACGGTAACCATAGCCAAGAACTCAGGGCTTTGATTGACTCAGGTGCTGCGACTAGTGCGATTAGATGGTCCCACTATAAGGATTCAGGAATAGAAATGCGGCCAATTGAGGCATACCTCATAGGCCTAGGAGGCATGGAAACCCCTTGCATGGGTGAGGTGGACCTTCCTATCCTCATTAAGGACTTGACCATGTCAGCGAAGCTATTAGTGTGCCATGATGACGACCTGATAGAACCCCTAATCCTTGGCCAAGATTGGCTATACGATCACTCAGTGGACCTAAATCTTAGACACGGCTCCTTACAGATTGGAACCTTAGAGCAGAAGCGAGTGATACCGCTCGACTTCCCTAACGGCATTCCGCTTGACGGTTGTGACCCTAGACCCTATGAAACGCATGCGACGGAAGACCGGAAGATCTTTAATCCGACCAGTCACGTTACATCTACACCAACCCACTCGGGCTTGGCTATAGACAGTTGTCAGTCAGAAGGACGACAGGAGATCTTCCCTGGGACTTCCTGCAAACTAGAAGAGACAGTTACCCAACAGCAAGGGCAGAAGGGCACAATCAGAGGTCAGGTGGGTTGCATCAGCGGCCAAATGAGCACGACACCCTACGGTGCTCATCCTTCCAAGCTTGTTGCGGACTGGCCTAGATTAAAGTTAAATAAGGCATCACTTCCTAATGGGCAGGTCACGCAAGTGTTGGAACTCCCTTCTTTTCCAAAGCAGAGTGTCCATCCGACCTCTCAACCCCAGCAACAACAGAGTCAACCATGACAAAGGAACCCAGACCGACGACAGTATCAGAGGAAACAACATGGAAAGCAGTTTAGGCCTCCCAAAGGAAGCGGCACCAGACAAATATGGGTGCCGAAAGGACAAAAAGCACCGAAGGACTCCAACCAAGCCGAGATCAACAAGCAAAAGGCCGAACAGAAACAGAATCGATCTCCACCATCCCCTCGACCTTCTTCTACAGGTCCAAACATCCGACAAATGTGGATCGCCAAGAAGTACCTTACCCATAGACCCACGCCCACGCAGATTTGGGTACCCAAACCATGTATCATAGCTCAACCCATAAGCCATGTAATATATAATCCTCACAAACCGTTTCATCCTTCGATACCACCACAACCGTTACCACCTTTTGCCCCTCAGCAGAAACCCACCACCCATTCGAAAACTCTTAGGAGATGGATACCAAAGCTTGTCCAACCATCTTCACCTAACCCGTTGTCTAACTACCCCCCGACTAACATACAACCTTGTACTCAATTATTAACCTTTAAACCTTGTATAAATTCACCCACCATCATCACACACCACTCGTAATCTCATCTCATCAAGAAATGTATGCATGACCTGAAACGTATAGGTGTCTAGAGACCTGCACTAGTGCTGCAAGAAACATTGCATCTATCACATCACAGCACTTGGCTACACGGGTTACGCATCAGTTATGGAAAGGGATTGCGGTCTCACTTTAATGGGATCATGATTAATTTCCATGCTAATGTGTTAATCTTTTGTAGCAGATCTTTCTCACTAGCGCACCAGCCACCATGCAAACTGACGAAGGAACATCAGGAGCAGGCCCCAGTGTAGCAGCAGTACCACTCAACGTGCTACGAGCAGAGTCCCACCCTACTGCTCCACCGCCGGAATTTCAGGGATTTCCAGGGCCCATGCCTATCGATAACCCCCCTATGGGCTACACCGAAAAGATACACAGGAACTCTCATTGGTTTCAGGGCCTGGCAGGACCCCTCGCGGACGCAGACTTTATATTTGAATCCTCTCTGACTTTTGATGACCGCACGTGGGGAAAGTACCAGTTTTTCTCCAGAGAATTCGAAGCCCTACAAAGCACCCAGGATTTAACTCATGTTTGGGCCCGAGCAGGCTTCACAGAATATTTCAGTGATCCTCTGCCCAAACCGGATTTTTATAGGTGCTATTATTTAATCACTACATTGATGGCATCGGAGAATAAGGATATCCCAGGAACCTTCATATTGCCTACTCTAGTGGATGATCCACCTTACAAGAGATTTTATCTCTCTAAGGACCTAATCAGAGCAGCCATCAAGATTCATGGAACCCACACTCCCACAGACCGAGAGAGATTGATTCCAGAACCGATGAAACGTGGGGATGTCACGAAGTGGGAAGAGATTTCGGCCATTACACCTGAGCTGTCAAAGCCACTAAGAATATGCATGCAACATTTCGCATTCCCAGCTCAGGACAGGTTTACCATGCCACACAAAAGAATATGGTTCGGATTATATTTGGCATGTACGGGACCTCAAACAATGGATCTGGCAAGCTGGATCATAGACCAAATGTACCTGGCACAGCACAGATGGGAGCGTAAAAAAGTGCTTAACGGATGTTGTGCACTCACAAGAATTGTGTATATGTGTTTGGCTTATGACTTGCCCATCGAGCGTGCATTAACAGGAGAGGAATTGAAGGCATTCAAGGGCACAACGAAGAAAGCCAGAAAGCCTAGTAGGACACGGGCAGGTAAGCGCATGCGAGGCACCATCCCTTGCCTCCAAGTGCCAGAGTCGCCATCACCACAACCATCTCCAAAGCGACCACAGACAGAAGCTGCTTCCACTGTACAACCTATTCGCATACGGTTGTCCAGACCAGTGATTACAGAGACCACCACTAGTACCGCTGCACCTCAGGCAGCTACCACCACAGAACCCCCCACCACAACCGCAGAAGCTCCCACCACTATTGGTGCGGAAGCGTTTTCTTTCCCGATACCACATATGGAGGCCGACCCCATAACCACGACATTTGATTTTGAGATGCCTGATGCATTCTCAAACGAATTCCAGTATTCAGAAGCACAACTGTTCTCCCAGGAATATGAACGTCCCAGCTACCCTACTACGCCGCGAGATTTGCCACAGGGACAAGCTGTGTCGGGCTCTGAAGAAGAAAGAACCGAAACAGACGACGATCAAGGCGACGATGAAGCCAGCCAGGGCTCACAAGAGGGACAGACAGATGGCCAAGGCCAACAGACTGACACACACGGCGACACCAGCACATATGAAGATGAAACTTTCGAAGCCGCAGCATACACGCTGGCCATAAAAAAATTATATCGTACCATGGAGAAAGTCTGGGCACGAAAGAAGTTAACTGAAGAGGAGAGCCAGGCATTAATTGAACAGGAACTCATCTCCGGAGGGTTCGAAGACGCATATATCAGAGGGTTCAGAGAATTAGTCAAATCCGTAGGCTCACATGAAGCACTCAGGTTTTTACAAAGAAAGCAACTACCACAGTTTGATCCCCGCCGAGTGCGACTACTCTCAAAACCTGGGGAGTATATTCGTGTACCAACAGGAGCCCAATCTTCAGCACAAGCCAGGGAGGCACGCCTCGCCCCCGAACGTTCATTAACCGCAGAAACCATCCTTGTAGATTCGCCACCCCGTACCACCATTGTACATACCACTACTATCCTCGAAATAACATCCACCCCTTCGACTCCTCTCTCACCTCATCTTTCACCAACCCATCCCGTATCACCCGCACACCCACCGGCTTTCCCCACATCCACACCTGTACAAAGCAACATAGCCACAACCTCTTCCTTACCCATTCATACCACCATGCCCACACCCAACCCTCCGCATCCATATGTTAACCCCTTCACCCCTTCATCCTTCCCAGCGTTTCCCCCATCTCTAAGACCCCCATTCCCCTTCCTAACCCCACTAACCTTCTCACCAGTCTCACCTCCCCAACCTACCATAACGCCTATTTCCCCGTTTCACCAAGCCGTTCCAACCATCCCCCCTGTAAACTACTCTACGTTTGTAAATCCCGTATTCACACCTACGCAACCACCCACAATCACACCACTTTTCACAGTCACAACATTAAACACGTCCAATGGCATGGACATATCACCACCCACCTCACCACCACCCACTCCACTCACAGCACCCTCATATTTAGGCACTTCACAATTTTCCACAATCACCACTGCATCCACAGTCCCAACCCCGCTCCCCATTCCCACTGCATCTACTACCACTGCATCCTCATTTAGCACTTCACTACTACTATCGCCCACCATAGACACCGCATTTCAACACATGTTCGCATGCATGACGCAAGTCCGCGATGAGTTTGCATCACTCGGCACCAACTATCAACAGCTGCAGAAAACGACGAACGACTTACAAACGCAGCTTAATTTGTTATCAATTGAGAACGCCTCACTGAACAGCCGATACCAAGAGTTACGAGAGGCTTATCACAAGTTAGAAATAGAAAGTGAGGAAAAAAGCAAAGAGGCCACCGCGGATTTAGATAACCTACTTAGAGCCCAGACTGTCCGCAATGCAATGCTCACTAGAAATATGGGCTTACTAAGAAGACACTTAGCCGCAGCAAAAGAGGAGAACCAGAGACTCCAAGAGCAGAACAGAGAGAACTTGGAAGCGGCTTTAGATCATCCAGAACAGCCACTAAGTCCGAGCAGATTCAAGGCAATCCCATCCGAGTCGATGCGGATGCTGCTAGACGACCATGTCAGATTGCTCGAGCCAGTAGCAGCGGAATTACCAGCGCCTGTGGACCCTGCCCCTGAAGTTTTAGAGGAACTCAACGCACTCCGGGCCCAGGTAACAAATCTTGAATCTAGGATTGCCATCTATGAAGCACCACCAAGGCCAGACTCCCCACCTGAGCTACCAGCTGAGGAAGAAACCGTCACTATCCCGGTGGAGGAGACCTTCGAAGAGGCTTATGAACCGATACCCATCCCAGGCGGACGTGTCACGGCCGAAGGCCAGATGACCTACGAATTACCTACCCCCGCGTGGATGAAGACAGTAGAAGAACTCGGAACGACACACTCGGCCAGAGTAGAGGCACAGCTACATGCCATGGCCATAATTGAAGAGAAAATTTTACAATCACCATTCTTTGCTCAAATGGCCCCGCGACGATACATATCCGGGCATGAGCTTCAGTATAAACCATACTTCATGTTAATGGCAGAATATCAGTTAACCATAGAGAAAGAAACCGGCATGAAACCAACGCATGCCACTCAATTCAAGCCAGAGGACTTGCCACCAAGGGCGCAGAGAGGTGAAATCCTTCAACCAGACTGGCGCAAAGATTTATTGCAAAATTATCCAGAGATGATGAGCACGTGGGTAAAAGCGCCGCTTCACTTAAAATTTAATCCGTGCTGGGGACCAGTACCACGACGCCGCTCTTGGACTGCCTTCGCTATAAAGCTACAGAACAATAAGCAGTGCCAAGACTGGTTGAACTATCCCTACCTCAAGCCACCAGTCGCGTTACCCACAGTAGGCTACATGATGGCGACGATCCGCCACTGGCTCCCTCGATTAAAACACATGGATGATATTGCCGCGCACATGACTGTCAAAATCTTTGACATGATGCAGATGGTCTTTAAAGTCTTCCGGCGCATCAAGGCTCCCCATGTTAACACCCCGGGCTTTGAGCATGGCAACTTTGATTTAGTCTATGATATGAGCACAACGCCATCGCTACGGGTGTGTTACGCCTGGCACTGCAGGATCAAATATCTACCGGCATGTTACAAGCAAACATTCGAAGAAATGTTCACCACCGGTTTTTGGGAGTACCATTCCGAAGTATTCATAAGCAGGCCCACACACTTATTGCAATTATTCGCCTGTGAACGAATGGTGTACTCCACACATTATCAGCTCCCACCACCAGACGAGCTGCAACCTATCGACTGGGAGAAACTCGAGGCTGATCTAGCCCGAGGTATTCGTGTATCAGAGCACACCCTCGCTCAAGACCTCCTACAGAATTACATCCAGCAGACCTCACAACAAGGTTCTGTCAGGGACGACAGAAGCGAGAGGGAGGGAGGTGTTGGAAGCAGTCAGAGGCACAGACGCCACGGAAGCATGTGAAGATGAAGCAGGGAGCCAGGCGGATCAATTTTTTAAACAAATATATTTCTTATTAATTCTCCAAACATTCAACAGTGATTGTTATCACTAATTGTAACATATGTATCATAAGAAAACCCCATTTTGTAATCCATAGCTCCATTTTGTGCAAGCCGAGGAGTCCTCGAGCTTGAGGAGCTTAGGTAGAATGCGCGTACCAATTTTCGTTATTTTTAGACATCGTTTACCCTTCCAAATAGCATCTAGGACCTATTTTTTAACTAGGCCGGTCATTAGATGTGAAACCGGTCAAAACTAGTCTAGAAACTATAAAAAGAGCTAGAGAGCTCATTTTTGTGGTTGGTTCATTTTGGTTAGTGTGAGCATAGAGCTAGTTTGAGCTTGTAAGAGTATTCTTGAGTAATAGAGCTAATTTCCACCTTCCATTGTGTCTTGCTTGTCTCTTCATTGTGTGTGTGTATGTGTGTGTGCATCTTTGTGCTTCTCACCTTCACTCTCACATCATCTCACGTTCACGATCTTCATATCACTCCTACCTCTCCCACGGATTGACATTAAGGAGGTGACGCTTCTTAACGTGGTTCTCACCATTGTGCTAGAGCAACAGGGATGTTCAAGAGAATGTCCGATCAGACCAGTCTATGCATGTCCCTGTTGAACAACCATTGAGACGCTCTACACCTGTCTCACATCCACCAGATAGATATGTTTCAGGGTTAGATTTTGTTATGCTAATAGATGTTGGTGAGCCTTCTTGCTACAAAGAGGCTATGGAGACAAAGGATCATGTCAAGTGGGAACGTGCCATGAAGAGTGAGTTGGATTCTATTCACAAGAATGGTACTTGGGATTTAGTACCTTTGCCAAATGGCAAGAAAGCTTTACCATGTAAATGGGTATATAAGCTAAAATTCACATCAGATAGTGCTTCTCCAAAGTATACAGCATGACTTGTTGCAAAGGATTTTAAGCAACAACAACAACATGGTGTTGATTTCGAGGAAATCTTCTCTCCAGTGGTCAAGATGACTACCTTGCACATCTTGCTTGGATTCGTTGCAATGGAGGACTTAGAGTTAGTCCAAATGGATGTGAAAATTGTTTTCTTGCATGGAGATCTTACAGATGAGATCTATATGGAACAACCAGAGGGTTTTGTAGTTCCTGGCAAGGAAATTCTAGTTTGTAAGCTCAAGAAGAGCTTGTATGGACTTAAACAGTCTCCTAGACAATGGTACCAAAAGTTTGATGCTTTCATGAAGTCCTAAGGCTATTCTCGAAGCAATGAGGATCATTGTCTCTACACAAAGAGATGCTCAGATGGCAGCTTGATATGCTTGTTACTTTCTGTCGATGATATGTTGATTGCTGGGAAGTGCTCCTATGACTTGTTAATTCTCAAAAGGAAGTTGAGTCAGACACTTGATATGAAGGATTTGGGGGATGCCAAACATATTCTGGGCATGTGCATTACTTGTGATAGGTGTAAAAGATGCATATACTTGTCTCAAAGTGAGTACATATCCAAAGTGCTTCACAGGTTCAATATGCAGGGTGGAAAAGCATTGAGTACACCTTTGCCCACATATGTAAAATTGAGCAAGGATGATTTCCCCAAATCAGATGAGGAAAAGGAATTCATGACCAAATTCCCTATCAATCTGTTGTTGGTAGTCTCATGTATGCTATGGTAGCTATGAGACCAGACATTGCATTTGTAGTGGGAGTTGTGAGCAGATATATGTTTAATCCTGGCAAGAAACATTGAGAAGCGGTCAAGATGATTTTGAGATATCTGAATGGCACTAAGTACAAGTGTCTATGCTTAGGTAGAGGGAAAACATCCATTATTGGTTACACAGATTCTAACTATGCTAGTTGTGTAGACAATCGTAAGTCTACATCAGGGTATATTTTTCATTTTGCTAGAGGTGTTATCTCTTGGAGATCTCATCTTCAAGAATGTACAACTGTTTCCACCATAGAAGCAGAGTATGTTGTAGCAAGTGAGGCATGTAAGGAAGTAGTGTGGCTTTCTCTTCTTGCTTGTGATATATGTTTACCTCAGCATGTACCTCGTTTGCTCAGTGAGAGTCAGAGTGCCATTGCTTTGGCTAAGAATCCGGTCTATCATGCAAAGACCAAGCACATTGAGGTGAGGTATCACTTCATTAGAGATTGCTTAGCCACTTAGCGCATTATTCTTGAGAAGGTTCACACTCGAGATAATGTTGCAGATGCTTTGACTAAAGCTCTACCACAGGATAGCTTTCGACACCGCTATCACTTGATGGATTTTACTTGATTCATGATCTTACACACTCACTTGCATACTGTGTAACATGCCCATTAGGTGGGAGGTATAGTTTGTATACTTACACTCAGGTATTCTTTATCATTCTTTATTTTTCTCCCATAGTTACTTTGGCCATATTGGCCTTTAGTGGCAGATTGTTACCATTAGTGTCCATGTGAAAGGCCAAATGACCACTCGACACTTCATTGTATATGTTCTTTAATAAAACATATACTGGCCTCATCAGCCATAGACTGTAAGTTTGACCGCATTTGCTATGCCTGAGAAGTCTATCTTCCTACTCCCTGTGTACTGTGTTTTTTGCGTATTCTACAGTCTCTGTGCGGAGTACCGTGTGCGCCCCTAGGAGCTCAGTTTTCTACTCCGAGGATATTTTCATGAAGCTCTCGAGAAGGAGAGCGCACTGTGGTGCATCGCCATTGAAATACTTCATAAATGGTTGACCTCTATGGTTGACTATGGTCAACCATTTCTACCATGCTCATGGACATGTAAAAAGCTTGTTGGGGGTTCTTATGCAAAAAGGGACTTGAGTGTTTGAAGGAGAAGGAAGAAGGATAAGAAGAAAGGTACAGATACCAGAAGCTTCTGTAGATTGATTATAAAGAGAAAGTACAATGATGATGTACACCACAATGCCAAATGCTCTCTGTGTGAAATCCCAAAGAGTACACAATCAAACAAAGTTACAAAATACCCAAGGTTCTGTCTGCCACTGACCTTCTCTACATCAGACCTCCACCTTCTCCAAGAGCTTGCACTTGTGCACACCTTGCACTCAAGCTTCCAATAGGGGGAGGGATGGGCACCTTCTGTCCACGTGCACACAACTTCAATGGGACCTTGTGACCTTTGATTGCCTTGCTTAACACTCCTCTGCACACACTTAAGTCACACTTCTTACTCACTTTGCACTTCCTTCTCTTAAAGAACAAGCACTAGAGAAGAACCAAAAGTGGAAATTATGCATTGAAGAGCAAATGATGGAGAATGGAGGGTAGGAGGAAAGTTTAGGGAGGGTGGAGAGGGTTGAGAGGGATAGGGTAAGGAGGGGTAAGGGTGTGGCTGGGTAGAAGAATAAGGGTAGGGCAGGGAGTAGGATTAGGGGCTCTGCAGATGGCCAAATGATAAAACATGAAAGCTATAGAGGGTGCATAGGGAAAAATGAGAAACGTATGGTAAAATAGGGTGAGAATAGACCATGTAGGCCATGTGCAAAAGAAAAAAACCCACGGAAAATGTGCATAAAAAATGTGGATTAGGACCAAAAAGAGGAGTAGAGTCTAGATTTTGGCAAAACTAATGCAAAATTTGAGTCCAATAAAGCCCTGCAATTACTACCATAAAAATTGACATAGCAGATGAAGTCCATACCATTATCCATAACAAAGTGGCCATTGATATAGGATTTGAAGTAGCTTCATCACTACTGTACTTAAGAGCTTTTTTTTTCTTCTCTCTTCTATGGCCTTTGGCCTGAGACCGTTTTCTTCGAATCAATAACTTGAATGATGTCCTCTTTTCATTCATAGACTTCCTCTCTACTTGAGTTTGGAAAAATTCCATAGTCGGAAGATGGGTCTTCTACATGGAGCCAAGCCAACATGTTTTCTTCTTCATATAAATTTGCTTTTTCATATAGATTTGCTTCTAGGCTGTCCAACAATTCTTCTTCCATACAAATACCAATTGTCTCCATCATGCTAGTATATCTTTAATTGTTTGGTTCTTCTTCTAAAAATATATGATGCAACTCTTTTCCCTCTTGCTTTACCAACATTGTGTCCTTACCCTAGTCATGCAGCACATTGGCATGCCTTAGCCAAGGTCTCCTAATCAACAAGGGGAAACTTCCTTCTACCTGTGGCAGCCTTAAGAAAACAAAGTCCAAGTTAAAGATGGTACATTGTATCTCGATTGGGACTCCAGGGACCACTCCCATAGGCCTTACTATGCTTTGGTCTGCCAATGTTACAGTGAAGTTGGCAGGTCTTGAAGGTTGTAGACCAATCTTTTTCATCGTATGTTCAGACATCAAGTTAATGCCAAAACCACCATCTACAATAGCTCCTTGAAACTCACATCTTCCGATAGTGGCTGTTAGCTGAGGACTCTTATAATCTATGAGTGGGGCTTCCCCTACAATTCTATCTTTATGCATAACAATAGTCTTTGCCACTAAACTTGCTGTGGAAGCATCATCAATTATCTACAAGAGTTCTGACCTGAATTTCCCATCCATCTTTATTAAATAAAAAATATTGACCTCCTTTTTCATGTACTTGAGTAGGTTTGAAGCTTTTGATTCCTTTCAAGCATGGGCTCTATTTGACTTATCAAACTCCTCATGAGCCCTATTGAATGCATGTCCAATTGCATCACTAGTACCTATGAGATCTTCTTTTTGCCTTGTATTTGCACATGTGTTGGATTTGTCTTCAGATGCCTCTTTGTCTTTGTTCAATCCATTAATCCTTGACTGTTGACTTATGTCTAATTGAGCCGTCCCTTTGCTTCTTCTCTACACTGCAAAAGATTCAATTTCTTCTAATTGCACCACTCTGGTAGATGGTGATGGCACATTGACTTGTTCTACAACTTCTTCTTTGCATACAAAATCATTTGAATATGTGGCCTAGATGTAGCTCCCTGCTTCTTAGGACAAAAATTAGTATAATGGTCTCTGGCCTCAGGGCAGTTCCTGCAAGGAGGGGCATTTTTTGGTAGAGTGCACCTACTTTGGTAATGCCCACATTCTCCACATCTGAAACAGATGATTGTACTCCTTGGCCCATTTCCAAAGCTATCTCTATGTCTAGGGTTGTAATTATTACCTTAATTGGGTATTGCGGCCATTACATTGGTTGGTGGTAGGGCTCCTACTTGTGTCCAATATGTTGTTGCGGTCATTCCTCTTGACTGACATTCTTGGGCCTCATGACCAGCTTTCCTGCATGGCTAGCAAGTTACACTTAAAAGTGGATACTCACTCAGCACATGACCCCATTTGGTGCACATGGTGTGCCATAATCCATTTTTGATGCCACTCCCCTAAGCTCTTGCAACTCTTGTCGAAGTTGAGAGAGCTCTTCTGCTTGGGCTTCCTCTTCTTTTTGTAGCTTCAATGCCTCAATTTCTTGCCTTAGTTGCGTTACGACACTTTCCTCCTCTTTGTGGGGCTTATTCCTTTTCAAGCTCTCAAGCTCTATCCTTAGCTGAATTACAGGGTCCTCAGGTTCTGCAGGATAGGAAAAATTGGAAGAGCTTGTCCCATACAAATGCCTTATTTGCTCCAACCTTGTGGCTATATTAATAAACTCTTCTATTGTTGCTGTCGGTAACACTAACTCCTTTATTTTACATTGTGTTGATATGGGAAGTGGTTTAGCTAGCCACTTCTTGATAAAAAAGTCATGGGGAGGGTCTGGCAATTTGGCCATTAATGCGTTGACTCTAGTAACAAATTCTGGGAAAGTCTCCCCAAGACCTAGTCTTAAATTTTCTAAATGTGTCCTAAATAATGTTTTCAGTTGTGTTCCCTTGTTGGAGCTGTGTCCTAAATGCTTCCTTTATCAGGTCCCATGTGGTGAAATGGTTGTCGACAAACTGACTAAACCATTTGTCTGATAGCCCTTATAATGTTGCAGGGAAAGGAATAAAAAATGCATCTTCTCTTCCATTAGACCTCTGTCTTTGACAAGGCTGAAAATCTCCTACTGTGCTCATCTGGGTCTTCTTGTGCTAATCCTTTGAAGGATGGAAATCTGATATTTAATCGAGAAAGTAAAGTTTCCAAGTCTACCTGAGCTGCCATGTTCTTTGTTGATGATGTTGATGACAATGGACTGGTTGATCTTCGAGTAACCTTCCTTCTTGTTGCTTTGCAAGGGACTCTCAAGGTTTGAGACCGGGTTTTGGTCATGGGCTGCTGATACTCCTCTTAGGCTAAGAGAATTCCAATGGAAGAAAGATTACCTCTTAAGCCAGTAGAGTACTGTCAGTACCCTTTCACTCTTCTACACTTTGCAATATTTTCTCCTATGCTCAAGCCTCCTTGTGGTCCCACCTGCTGGTGCATTTTACCCAAGCCTACATACTTGATATGCTTGATATTATCCTCATTTGTAAGTCACATGTGTAGTCATGTGAACACCTGTTGTAAAAGAGTTCATTTTATCGCTTGTAATTAAAAAAGGAAAAAAGGAAAAGGATGGCTTACCTCATGCATGATGTAAAAGCAAATTCGTGGCTCTAACTACCTAAAACCATGAATGTTTGAGCTGAGGGAATATCTCCTAACTTTGGGGATCACTTTTAGGTGGAGCCATTCAAATTCGAATTCAATACTCCCTCCAAGAATAGCTAAAAAAGAGCAAGAAGGAAGAGGTGATTAGCAAGCCTTGTACGTGACCACTTCATGTCATTTTGTAGAGATTGAAGAGTTTACTCCATAGCTCTATCATTCTACTCCCATTGTGCAAATATTCATTGCCAATGTGGTTGGAATCATATGTGAATCTATACATTTATCATCATCTACTTCTCTGTTTTGTTCTCTGATATACTCACTCAGAATAGTGACTTCAAAAGGTCATATCTCGAGTTCTACTCAACGTTTTTCAGTGTGTTAACGTGCGTTGGATAGCGCTTACTGTCCTCTTTCTGATATAAATTTTCAAGGTCATTGGATTTACAGTTTTGGAGATATCTGCATTTTAGTACTCACTGGTCTATCTCTGCAGAGCCCCGAGAATGGTGGGCATGTTCCAAAAATTGATAAATCTTCTTCTCAGTGCTCATTCCATCATTTGAAGTGTTTTAACTTGGATTGGGAAGCTTGCTAAGTCTATTTGCTATTCCCAAAAGGAATTTATCTAATTCCTACTAGGTTGAGAGCACTCTTCAATTTTTCCAGCAGGTGTATGTCCAAAAATAGCAAGTTTTGGGAGCTAGTCATCTTGCAACTAGTCTGTCTTGACTTAAACTTTTGGGATACATGTTCCAAAGTACTTGGCTGATATTTTAGTGGATTTAGGAAGCTCAAAGGGTCTACTAATCAAATCTGAAGTCTTAGTTGGCTGGTGTGAAGCTGGTTGTAGCAGCACCTACTCATCTTTGGATTGCATCCACCATCTCTCTTCACAGTTGTATCAGAGCATAGTCAAGCAATATGGGAGATGGATTTCCATCAACAATTGACAAACTTGGATCGAAACAACTACCCGGAATGGTCTCTAAGGATGGAGGCTTACCTTCAAGGGAGGAATCTATATGGATTCATATCCGGAGATGAAGCAATGCCAACCATGAGGAATAAAGGGCAACCATCACATGAAGAAGTGGAAGGACTTTCAAATTGGTGTTCGAAGGATGCACTTGCAAGGTCCTATATTCTAAAATCAATCTCTAATTTTCTTTTACCTCATGTCAAGGGATGTAAGACATCAAGAGAGACCTGGAATGCACTTGCTTCTTTATTCTCTTCCAACACTCGAGCAAGGAAGAACCAATTGTGGATGGAGTTCACAACAATGAAGAAAAGCCCGAAGCAAAATGTGACTGATTATGTCACAAAGATGAAGGAGATTTCCGACCAACTTGGAAGCATTGGAGAGGTAATTGAAGAGGAGCAAATCATTAGACAAATCATAAATGGAATCAAAGCAGATGACAAGTGGGAGTTATTCACAACAGCCATGGATTTATACATGGATATGCATGTACCCGACCTCGACACACTCATGGGTCAACTCTTCACTCATGAAGCAAAGATTAGCAAAGGTGGTGAGTCCTCAAGAGATAATAAACTTCTGCCTTATATTCCGATAAAGCTAAGGTGAAGGACAAGTCAAAGAATAGGAAGAATGAAGATGAAGGTAGCTCTTTCCAAGCAAACTTTGCAGGTAGAGGAAGAGCTAGAGGAAGAGGCAGAGGTGGAAAGCAAGGCAAGGGGAGATTCCAATCATCTTAACCTTGCAATATATGTGTCTTATCTAATCATACTACTAAAGAATGTTTCAGGAACCCGAGGAACTCAAGAGGAAGAGGATTCAATAGAGGTGGCTATGGATCAAATAGAGGCAGATACAATGGAGGCTACAACAACAACTACTACAACAACAATTGCAACAACAACAACTATCAAAGTGGCCATAGAAGAAGAAGAGATTACAATAACTATGCAAAGGACCAAAGTCAAGAAGATTCATTATTGATTATGAATATATCAGTGAAGGAGGGTAAGGATGATGATCACATATTTTATTTGATTCGGGATGCTCAAACCATGTAGCAGGAAATGTGGCTTTACTGTGATTTGGAAGATCCTCATAACAAGCATGAAGTGCAGACAGGAGATGACACAAAGCACTCAGTGGAGAAGATAGGTAATGTGAAGACATCAGATGGGAATATGGACCTCTTAAGCAAAGTCTTGTATGTCCCTACAATTACCAAAAATTTATTAAGTGTTGGACAGATTGTTGAAAAAGGATTGCAGGTTAGATTCAATCGATTTGGAGCATATGTTGAAGACCCAAGGCAAGGCTTTCGAAGGATTGCCAAAGGAGAAAAGACAGGAAGGCTTTTCACTTTTGAAGTGGAAGATACAAAGAACATAGCTTTGTTTAGCTATGGATCTCAAACTCTAACAGAGCTGGAGATATGGCACAAAAGGCTTGCTCACATTGGTGAGAGGACACTCAAACAAATTTGCAGGGACCAAAGTGTACTTGGTTTGCCTAATATCACAAGGCAACACATGATTTATAAGTGTGAAGCTTGTCAACTCGGCAAGGCTCATAGACAACCTTCCAATAAGAAAGGATATATGTATCAAAATCCTTTGGATCTAGTGCACACAGATGTGTGGGGTCCAAGTAAGGAGCCATCTATATCAGGCTCAAGATATCATGTGTCTTTCATAGATGATTGTAGCAGGTGGACCATTCTATTTTTCATGAAGCACAAGGATGAAGTGTTTAATTGCTTTAAGAAGTATATTGCTCTTGTTGAAAACCAAACAGGTAGGACTTTGAAAAGACTCAGATCAGATGGTGGAGGAGAATACTTCTCTTCTGAATTTGATGCCTTCTTGCATGAAAGAGGCATTAAAAGGGAAGTCACTACAAGGTATACACCCAAACTCAATGGTGTAGCAGAGAGGAGGAACAGAGCTATTGTCGAAGCTGCAAGGTCCATGCTCAACGAAAAGGGATTGCCAAACTACCTATGGGCGGAGGCTGTGTCTACAGCCACATATCTCATAAATAGAATTCCATCTAAGTCACTAGATGGAACCACTCCATATGAAGTGTGGAATGGAAGAAGGCCTAATCTAGAGCATTGTAAAGTATTTGGATGCTTAGCCTATGCTCACATTCCTTCTCAAGTAAGAGGGAAATTGGATCCCAAGGCAGAGAAGTGCGTATTCATTGGTTATGATCAAAACCAAAAAGGATATAGATTGTACAATCCAACCAATAAAGGATTTTCTGTGAGTAGAGATGTAATTTTTGATGAAAACAAATCATGGTTTGATGATGACAGGAAATTGAAGCTGCCATATGACTTGGATGAAGATTTTCCATCACTTCAACCAAAGGAGCCAAAGCAGATTCAAGAAAGCGATTCGGAGATTGACCTAGAAGACTTGGAAAGACTAAAGCTATGGAAGAACAAAGGTAAAGCAAAGATGCAGGATGCTACATATGGACCGGAGAGCTCACATCAACCACTTAGAAGGTCTTCAAGGGAGAAGAAGAAACCAGAGAGGTTTGGTTATGATACTTCGTTGGTCACTAAGCACTCAATCTACATTGCAAAGGATTCAACCAATGAAGAACCTACCACATTCGAAGAAGCACAAAGCAAGAAAGCTTGGATAGATGCAATGGATGAAGAAATGGAAGCCTTGAAGGAGAATGACACTTGGGAGCTTGTACCTAACAAGCCATCTATGAAGATAATTGGATCTTGATGGATATACAAAATCAAGAGGAATCCAGATGGAAGTATAAATAGACACAAAGCAAGGTTAGTTGCTAAAGGGTTTGCTCAAACCCATGGTATTGATTATGAGGAGACTTTCTCTCCTGTTGCAAAAATGCCTACAATTAGGGTTCTCATTAGTCTTGCTGCATTTAGAAATTGGAATCCCTATCAACTTGATGTAAAGAATGCTTTCTTGAATGGATGGATTTCTGAGGAAGTGTATATGGCACAACCTCCTGGATATGAGGATGCACATCATCCTAACTATGTATGCAAACTAAAGAAAGCTTTGTATGGATTGAAGCAAGCTCCAAGAGCTTGGAATTTCAGATTGGTGACTTATTTGCAGGACCAAGGATTCAAAGCTAGCAAGGCGGATACCTCTTTGTTCATAAAGAGGAATGGATCTGAAGTGATCTATTTATGTGTGTATGTTGATGATATTATTATCACAGGCAATGATCTTGAAGGAATCAAACAGGTAAAGAGTCAAATGAAGGAGGAGTTCAAAATAAGTGACATCGGACCACTCACTTATTTTCTTGGATTGGAGTTGATCTACGCAGATTCAGGTATATACATCACACAAAGGAAGTATGTGCATGACATGCTTGTCAAGTTCAAGATGGAAAATACCAAGTGTGCAGGTACACCTATGGAGCAAAATCATAAGCGTAGTGCTTATGAAAGAGAGCCAATTGAAGACATCACAAGCTATCAAAGCTTGGTTGGAAGTTTGAATTATGCAACTCTCACAAGGATGGATATATGCTATAGTGTTAGCATATTGAGTCAGTTTATGCATAAGCCGAGAAGACCACATATGGAAGCGGCCAAGAGAGTCCTCAAGTACCTAAAGGGGACCATGAATGAAGGTTTGTTTTATTCATTTACTTCAGATATTGAGCTAAAGGTCTACTGAGATGCAGATTGGGCTAGATCTAGAGATGATAGAAGAAGCACATCCGGGTATATATCATTTGCAGGTTCAAAAATCATTACTTGGTCATTGAAGAAGCAACCAACTGTGGCATTATCTTCTACTGAAGCTGAATATAGAGGTTTGGCTAATGCAACTCAAGAAATCATGTGGTTAAAGTCTTTGTACACAGATCTTGGACTTCATTCTTCAACACCTCACATTTTTGGTGACAACACAAGCTCACTACATCTAGCAGCTAATCCGGTATACCATGCTAGAACCAAGCATATTGAAGTCCACTACCATTATGTAAGGGAGAAGCTAATGAGCAAGGATATTCAACTATCCTATGTCTCTACAGATATGCAATGTGCAGACATGTTGACTAAAGCTCTTGACAGTACAAAGTTAAGTAGATTCAAGTTGATGATTGGCTTGCAGGAAATCAAGGACAATTGAAGACTTATTTGGAGGCCAAGCATGTTAGGCCTGAGGGGGAGCTCTTGGTGCATTTTACCCAAGCCTACATGCTTGATATGCTTGATATTATCCTCATTTATAATTCACATGTGTAGTCATGTGAACACCTCTTGTAAAAGAGTTCATTTTATCTCTTGTAATTAAAAACAGAAAAAAGGAAAAGGATGGCTTACCTCATGCATGATGTAAAAGAAAATTCGTGGCTCTAACTACCTAAAACCACAAATTTTTGAGCTGAGGGAATATCTCCTAACTTTGGGGATCACTTTTAGGTGGAGCCATTCGAATTCGAATTCAAAACTCCCTCCAAGAGTAGCTATAAAAAGAGCAAGAAGGAAGAGGTGATTAGCAAGCCTTGTACGTGACCACTTCATGTCATTTTGTAGAGATTGAAGAGCTTACTCCATAGCTCTATCATTCTACTCCCATTGTGCAAATATTCATTGCCAATATGGTTGTAATCATATGTGAATCTATACATTTATCATCATCTACTTCTCTGTTTTGTTCTCTGCTATACTCACTCAGAATAGTGACTTCAAAAGGTCATATCTCAAGTTCTACTCAATGTTTTTCAGTGTTTTAACGTGCATTGGATATCTCTTACTGTCCTCTTTCTGATATAAATTTTCAAGGTCATTGGATTTGTAGTTTTGGAGATATCTGCATTTTACTACTCACTGGTCTATCTCTGCAGAGCCCCGAGAATGGTGGGCATGTTTCAGAAATTGATAAATAATCTTCTCAGTGCTCAGTCCATCATTTGAAGTGTTTTAACTTGGATTGGGAAGCTTGCTAAGTCTATTTCCTATGCCCAAAAGGAATTTATCTAATTCCTACCAGCTTGAGAGCACTCTTCAATTTTTCTAGCAGGTGTATGTCCAGAAATAGCAAGTTTTGGGAGCTAGTCATCTTGCAACTAGTCTGTCTTGACTTAAACTTTTGGGATACATGTTCCAAAGTACTTGGCTGATATTTTGGTGGATTTAGGAAGCTCAAAGGGTCTACTAATCAACTCTAAAGTCTCAGTTGGCTGGTGTGAAGCTGGTTGTAGCAGCACCTACTCATCTTTGGATTGCATCCACCATCTCTCTTCACACCACAAGGCATGCCAAATTTTGTTGGGGGATTCTTGTGTAGAAAGGGACTTGAGTGTTTTTAGGAGAAGGAAGAAGGATAAGAAGAAGATACAGACACCGGAAGCTTCTATAGATTGATTATAAAGAGGAAGTACAATGATGACGTACAACACAATGCCAAATGCTCTCTGTGTGAAATCCCAAATAGTACACAATCAAACAAAGTTTTAAAATACCCAAGGTTGTGTCTGCCGCTGACCTTCTCTGCACCAGACCTCCACCTTCTCCAAGAGCTTGCACTTGTGCACACCTTGCACTCAAGCTTCTAATAGGGGGAGGGATGGACACCTTCTCTCGACATGCACACAACTTCAATGGGACCTTGTGACCTTTTATTGCCTTGCTTCGCACTCCTCTGCACACACCTAAGTCACACTTCTTGCTCACTTTTCACTTCCTTCTCCGCGTCACACACTCACTGTATGTCTCTTGCTCTTCTCTCTCTGTGTAGACTATGCTCACGTTACTTAGTCTAACCAAGAATAATGCATGCCTTGAGTTGAGTGTCGGTTCATGCACGCTCCTAATTGATAGCATATCTTAGTGCTCACTTTTATGTCCCAAGATTGTCTCCAAATGGGTGCAACCAATGAATCCCTGTTTTGTCCTATAGTGACTTTAGGACAATAACAAAAATTTAAATGGGGGGGCATACTTTCACTTTTGCATACACTTCCTCTTCCCATGACTTCACATTTTGCCCTTCAATTCTTCAAATGTGTATCTAAGGGAGGGTTCACCTAAACCTTCCAAACACTTTAAAAACCCTTTGAACCATAAAGAAATTATAGAAAGACAATTTGCAACCTGCATTCAACTTTCTCCAAAACATAACCTTTGTGAACAATTGATTGTTCACTACCTGTGCACCTTGACAACTGAACTTTGAATGCTTTGACCTTGACCATCTTGAATTTGACCTTGACCACTTTGACTTTGAGCTTTTGACTTTGACCATGTTGAGTTTGACCAATATGACTTTGATGGGCTCAACAAAGCTATTCTATGAGCTAACTATAATAGAAATTTCACTAAGAGGAGATTATGTGGGAGTTCATGTGGTTATCAACCATGAAAAAGGGTTGATCTCATTCACCTCACCTAATCCTATCAGTCTCTTCCTATCTCTTCTGATCTTCCCCTTTACCTCCCTACCTAACTCTCTCTCTCTCTCTCAAACCATCTCTACGTTTTTCCATTTATTTGTTTACACTTGCATCTATCTATTTTTGGTCGACATTGTACATCCAACATATATGCCAAAGGTCTTTAGACCAAAAATAAAGAAATAGATATTATCGAGAAGGTCAACCATATTGGTATGGAGGACATTATGCGCTTTCCTCTTAAAAGGGGCTTAGACAACAAGAAATAATACCAAGTGGCATGCAATAGGTTCCACTAAAAAGAAATATAGACCACTTACAAGAGAAGAGATACAATGGTTGTATTTTGCAAGAATTATTATGACCACAATGTGGTGAGATGCTCCCTAAATACACCAATCACATTGTTCAAGGAGTAAACACAAAATTTTAACTTTTCTTTAGCAAAAAAATGTAGGAAATGATGCATAAACGTAGGCCATATTGTCAACAAATGTCAATGATCATTCATGAAACAAGGTGCTTCAAACTTCTTGAACGACACAATTAAAACCTTGAACCTCTGAACAAACTTCACTTGGAATTCTCTAGAGCTCGTTCTAGCCTCTGGACTATGGTACAAAGTCCACTTCCTTCCACTAGACTATGGTCCAAAATAAAAATTGGACTATGGTCCAATTTGGATTGGAGTATGGTCTAATTTTACCACTAGGAAAGGATCAATTGATCTTCAAAACTTATTTGGCCTAAATGGAGAGTCTTTCTCTTGCTTTTGAGTTCTTTTGCTTTAATTAGAGTCTCTCTAAGCCTTATGACAATTATCTTAATACATAGTGAATGATTGTCCAAGCGATACCTAGAGAGTGGATATACAAGGTACAAAATTGTATAAGTTTGAATGAAAAAGAATCAATTGTTATCAATTTTTCAACATCAGCATTCCTTTAACTTCTTATAGAGAGCATCTAACTTTTATAGAGAGCTTCTATAGAGCACTCTCCCCTAGATCTTTGCTTTGTTTGCCCACCCTTGGTATTCAAGCTTTAGGATGTAGAATCTCTCCAATCTTCTTAAAGCAACATCTTCAAAATGTGCACAGAGTATAAGCTTCTCCTTATGCACATGTGTTTGTCATGGCTTATGTGTTAACCCTAGAAGTAGCCCAAACCCTCCTTATATAGGCCATTGTAAGCATATGTGCATGTCTTAATTTGTGGTAGGTAGTCTATTATCAAGGATATTCACACAAGGTGTGATTTACATACAAAAAGGGCCTCGTGTGCTTGTGCATACTGTATTCATGGTAGGTGCACTAACTTCCTCTTTTAGTCTCTCGGTAGGCCCAAATGTTAGCCTGATGCGATCCACCACCAAGGTTTTTTTTTTTGGTGCATGCCACATCATATGGATGGGGAATATCCTTTAGGATTAGTGTGCAAGCATGCCACATGGAACTTGATATTGCACTTACCAGCTACTTGAGGGGTAGAAGAGAGAGGTAGGCAATTCATCAATATTCACACATGATGAAAATTGGCCATTGGTTGGGAAACTAGAGGATTTTGGATATGTGTGTGTCCCATCTGTTTTGGGTATGTGCTCATCCATGGACCTATGGCATGCAAAAGTTTTGATTTCTTATCATTGGTACCAAAGGGTTGTACAGCTCTAGGAACTTCATCCCATGTGACGTATGACTCTTGAAACCTCTATCACACATAAGGAGGGATACTTGCAACACATAGCCTCCACTCAAATGATTGATGGGTTTAGCTTCCATGGTGCTCAAGAACCCATCCTTGTTGTGGAGAGATAAGGCGGAGCATATCCATCTCATGTTCATGGGTAAACAAGAACACACCAGTGAAATATAGGTTAAATTTTCACCAAAATCATCATACTTGGGATAAATCAAGGCGTTTGTGGCATCGTCACACTGCCTAGATGAGGTGGAAGTGGAAAAAGCTTTCTGCCATGGCTCTATACATGGTCATAGGTACAAAAGAGCATTTTTGTTGACAAACTCTCATTTTTGTAGAGTTAAAATAGGGACCATATGTGAGAATTTGAGGATGAAAATTTTCATGCAAGGATATAAATCTATGAAACGTCTTGAGAAGTTAAAATATCCATGATCTTTCAAAGGAGGAGTAGAGCATGTATTTCCCAAAAACCCCTTTCCATTACTTTTATGAAGCTCCTAGGTGACAATTTTGATGAATCTCCATTTTTTAGTGAGATTTTGGAGATGATATGTGAGTAATTTTGTAATATGAATTGATATGTGGCAAGTAGGACATATTTTTTTTCCATAATCAATCAAGAGATGGAGATATTTTCAACTTTTATGGAGAGTTTTAGTTTTGCAAAGTTTCCCCTTTTGTCTTGTTGAAGTGACATCTCCACACTATCCACCCAAGGTGACATACCTATCTTCCACAATGCATGTTTTGAAGCTCAGTATTAGATCTAAAGTTATTTTTGTTTGATTGCAAAGCTATCATCAAGGGCTTTGTGTGGAATTAAAAAGTACACTTTGGTTACATTAAAATGTACACTTTGGTAATCTTCGCAATGATTGGTGAGGAAGTAGTAAACTTGTCTTCAAGACCATTTTGGGTAGAATATTTGTCCCAATGATATGTCCTAACTTTTTATGGATGTCCAAGGACATATATGGATGTCTATGAGCTTTCAGACCACTTGTTAGGATTGGCGAGGAATCCTTAAAATCTTGCAAGGATCAAAGACTAGTTGGTTGGCTACCGACAAAGGACCCCTTGTCTTTAGGAGGCCTTAGCTTTCAATTTGCTTATTCCTTTGGATGATTTTTGGTTTCATGTTGCAAGGGGGTGATGGAAAAGTATGAAGATGAGAGGGTCTTGCAAAATCATGCTCTTGACTAGCCTATTTTTTGCTCAAACACTATAGTGGGCTCTCTAAGATTGCAATAACACATAAATATGACCATAGTGCTCTAGAGCATTGATCTCAAATGTCTGGGTCAAGTAGATGACAAGTTGGATGGTACTAATTACCCATTATGGGCATATATGATGTTTAATATATTGGTAGCAAAAGGATTGTGGAATATTGTGCAGGGTATTGAAAACTACCCTAGTACACCTACGAATACAGTTATTGAAGGGGATGCAGATGGCATTGAAGATGATGATCTTCACATTCCTATTCATGTTGCGATTCTTGTTGCACCTACTATAGAGCAATTTTGTTGGGATGGTAGAGATGCTAGACACATGCATTGATAGCCTTGTCTATCAAACACGCCATTATCCCTCATGTTTGATCTTGCAAGTAAAGGATGCTTGGGATGCACTTAGCACTTTATACCATGAAAGAAATTAGGCTCATGTTGCTCACCTTTGAAAAATGTTGAAGAATGACCATATGAATGAAGGAGATTTTTATAGTCAGTTTTTTGACCAAGATCAAAGATTTGAAGAAACAATTGATTTTTGCTGATGAAGTCTTATAGATAGTTCACTTGTGCAGACTGTTCTTAATGGTCTTACATATTCATATTGGATTTTTGCTTCAACTCTTTGATTGATGATGAAAAGCAATCCAAATGCCTTAACATTTGAGAAGTTAGTCTTTGTTTTGTTGCAGGAAGATCACTCTTGGTAGAACAAGTATATTATGTGTGTTAGATAAAGCTTTCTTAGCTAGTCTGAAGGGCAAGGGTAAATAGAGCTCATCTATTAGTAAGTAGAAATCTCCTAATGTTGCACAATCAAAGAAGGAAGACAAAGATGAGAAGAAAACAGAAAAGCAAAAACAATATTGCAAATACTATAAAGGAAATGATCATGTGATAATGCATTGTCCAAAATGGGTTGCAAAAGAGGCAAAGAAAAAAGAGGTTGGAATGGTTGTTTTAGAGGCCTCTACACCAAAAATAGAGTCTTCTAATCTTGTGTAGGATGAAGAATGGGTGTTTACTATTGTATGCAGTTATGACCCATCTTCTCATGTCTAGTGTATATCTACAATAGACTCAGATGTTTCATTCTTTGATAGTGGGGCAATCAAAGATATTACCTCATATTGCAGTCTCTTTAGTTCACTTGAGCCTGTCCCTACATGGAATATTGTCACATGTAGAAAAAACTCCTCATATCTTGAAATGGGAGTTGGTAAGATCATTTTTACTACTACTGATGGTAGTTCTTTCACATTGTCAAATGCATTGTATGTGCCAGGGATCAGGAAAAATATGTTGTCAGTTTCAACACTTTGTCAAATTTGTTGATGACATGTGTACAATTTATGATCTTTCAAATGGTGATGTCATTCTTACTTCTTGCATTTTTTTTGTCATGGGCACTATAAGATCATAGAATATGCAAAATCTGTGAATGATTCAACATGTGTAGTTCACGATTCTCAAGCTATCTCAGATACAAAGCTTTGGCATGCATGCTTTGGTCATCTGAATTATGCTAGTTTGCTATACGTGCAAAAATCTAATATGGTGTCCTCTCTGCCCAAACTTGAGGCACCTTGTAAAAATTTATGTGAAGATTGTATTTTGGGCAAAATGTAGCATTTTTCCTTCCCTAAAGATGGTTTAGTTAGAGTTGCTCATAAATTGCAGCTTGTTCATAGTGATGTCCGTGGTCCTATGCAAACACCTTCTTTTGAGAACTACCTTTACTTCATGACTTTCATTGATGATTGTTCTAGGAACGCATGGGTTTATCCATTGAAAGCAAAGATTGAAGTGTTTGTGTGATGCAAATAGTTTTTGCTTATGTCTCAAAACCTGTGAGCATGTAAATTGGGCACCCTCTATCCTGATTGAGGGGGGGAATACATGTCTTCTGATTTTAATGCATTTTTGGCTGATTTTGGGATAAAACATTAGTGTACAGTATCATATAAACCTTAACAAAATAGAGTTGCAAAAAAAAAGAACATGTCTCTCATGTAGATGGCAAGGTGTAAGGTCAAAAATCAAGCTTTACCACATAACTTCTAGTTTGAGGCTGTTATGTGTGCAAAATATGTACTTAATAGGTGTCCCACCAAAGAACTACAATCTATCACTCCATATGAGTCTTAGCATGGTCGCAAGCCATCTGTTGCTCATCTATGTGTCTTTGGTTGTTTGACATATGCAGTAGTGTGTGAACAACAATGCAAGAAATTCGATGATAAAGAAGTGAAATGTATTTTTGTTGGGTATAGTTTCAAAAGCAAAGGCTATCATCTGTTTCATCCATAAACTAAATGCATAATGGTTAGCCGTGATGTTGTTTTTGTGGAAGATGCAATTCAGCCATTATTTTCATGTATTAAGGAGACATCAATTAGCTTCAAAGATGTGTATGACACTTTCCTTCCTCTTTTTATAGGTGGATAGTCAAGTGCTGGTCCAAATGAGGCAATTTCTCAACCTTTAGAGGTTCCACATGATGATGAAGCTCATCCTATTTCTGATGCAAATTTACATGATGCACTTGTTCATGAGAGAGCTGAACTATGCCTGAATGGATTGTGTGGACTTTAAGCGATAGCAAATTAGATGTACCTCTATCATATCATACTCGTTCAGGATCTCATTGTGCTTCCTTTGCATCATATTGCTATGTCATAAGTTCCTCTAGTCTTTGTGATGAGAATGAACCTGTTTCTTTTGAAGAAGAAGAAAATTCAAAAAATTGGATGATTGCTATGCAATCAGAATATGATGCTATTTTGAAGAATGGTACGTCGTCTTTATGTGATTTACCTATCGACAAAAAGATTGTTGGCACTAGATGGGTATATAAGCTCAAATTTAACACTTGTCAAATGACCACTGTTCGTAGCGTTTGTGCACTTTGCATCTCATCATGGTTGGAATGTACATTAGTTGGACATTAAAAATACATTTCTAAATGGTGACTTACACGAAGAAGTGTATGTATTCTAGCCTCGTGGTTTTGTGTAGAATGGGCATGAAACCAAAGTGCGTAGGTTGATAAAGGCATTTTATGATTTGAAGCAAGCACCACATGCTTGGTATGAAAAGATACATGCTTACTTTATTGCACATGGTTTTGAGAACATTCCGATTGATAAAACCATATATGTTAATGTTACCGTCAGTGTCCATGTGAAAGGGCAAATGGCCATCGGACACTTTTGTATATGTTCTTTAATGAAACATATAGTGGCTTGGTAAGCCACGGACTGTAAGTTCAACTGCATTTGTAACATCCAAGAAGTCTATAGTCGTGCTCCTTGGGTAATGTGGCTTTTTGTGTATTCTGCAGCCTTTGTGTGGAGTACTGTGTGTAGTGCTTGGAGCTCGGTTTTCTACTTTGAGGATATCGTCATGGAGCTCTCAAGAAGGAGAGCGCATTGTGGTGCATTGCCATCAAAATAATCCATTGGTATCAGAGCATTTTGATGCAAAATCTTTTTTCCTTTTGCGTGAGTGAAACGAGCACCCGCCCATCCACCCAAGGCTTTCTCCAAGGGAGTCACCGAAGTCACCAAGGTCACCAAAGTCACCAAAGTCGCCGTAGGCACCGTTGGCTGTGTGTGAGGGAGCACCTCAATGATCAAGGAAGACAAAGTTTCCTAGTACTTCGTAGGAGGTCACCCATCCTAGTACTGTTCCCCCTGGAGCTTGCTTAACCATGGCAATCACTTGCCACTAAGCTACACTCTTATGGTGCTTGAAGAAGGGGAAAGACTAAGGTTGGAATTATCTTCAACAAGTTTTGGGTCCTCAAAGCTTCATTCTTTGTTTTCAAAGCCTATTTTTGAAGCATTTTTAGGGTGTTTTGGGGCCATTTTGGAGTACTCTCGTGGATAGTTCTCTTCGTAGAGGTCTAAGAACATGAAGAAGAGTGTTCTTTGTATTTCATCAACAATGAATGTTCACTTTTTGGGGCTGTGTTTTCAGCCACAGTAGTTAATCCACAGGTTTCTTGAAAGGTTTTAGTTATGGTGGGAGCAGCCACCGCAAGTCTATGCAAGTTTTTTGAGCCTAAAGAACCGAGTTGACAGACACACAGGTGTTGTTGGCTAGTGTTTGAGCAGTGAATTCAGCCTTTCAGTGCCATATTACTGCATACATTGAGAACATATACACTATGTATGCTTCTATGGATATTGCTTATGTACATCCATGTGTTCATTGATATATCAGTTAGGTTTTTGCATAACGCCTTTACATTTGATAAAGAGGGTCGTGCTAAGGTTTTCTTAACTGGGAGACACCCAAATTGTTGAGATATCAAGCTCAACATGTGATGATCTAGGATGACACGTATGAGTTTTTCATTTCTCTAACATGTACAGTGGTCATGTCGATATATGTCAGGGATACTTCATTGAGCTTTATTAGATTTATCTACTGAGAGTGATGGCAGATTTGTTCCTTGCCAACTCACTCATTTGCAGACATTAGATTTTTCCTTATGTATTGATCTTTATATATTGCACTTGTTGTATTCTTGTCTTTTAGGTCATTCTTATACATTCCTTTTATGTAATAGAAGAAGAAGTTCATTCTTCCTTGCCTCAATCTAAGTGTGTGCTTCTTTTTGTTTGTTAGAGTGTGTGTGTGAGCTCTCTTCCTTATCTCCTTCCTCGTGACATGGTACAAGAGCCAGTGTGGCTCTAGAGAGCTCATGGAGAAGGCAGATGGTGAAGAGTATGTGAGACGGCGTGGAGAAATCGTGATTCACAAACGACCTTAGATTGCTACGAAAATTGGCGTGACGGTAGAAGACCTAAAAATATTTTTGAAAGTTATCCCTTTAGGGTCACTTGTTTTTGTCAGATAAAAGTTTCGGAGCCATCTCCACCTCTGTTTCGAGCTCGCAAGGTAGGGCCCACTGAAAAACCAGGTGAGTTTCAAAAATTGTAATTTGCATCATGTTTGGTACACTCATATATTCCAGATCCATAATTTCAAGCGATTCTGTGTATTGTTGATACATGAAAACTGTGTTTTTCTGACATCGAACTGTCACATCATAGTGAGACAATGTTCAAGTAGAAGTGCTGCTTGTAGTGCTTTGTAGTGTTATGCATTGCTGCAAAATGGCAAATGCAGATGGAATGAGTCAGCTTATGAGTGATAAGCTGGACAAGAACAACTTCCATGCTTGGAGATTCATAATGACAAATTTCTTGATGGGAAAAGGCTACTAAAAGTACATCGAAGGAGAGAACAAAAATGCTCCGCAGTTAGAGAGAGGAATCGGACTGCGGACCAGTTAAGGAATGGAATCAAGGAGCACGAAAGGTAATGTATTGGCTATCTATTAGCATACAAAATAGCATGATTGGGCACATATAGGATGCCAAGACTCCGAAAGAGGCTTGGAACAGTTTGGTCACATTGTATGAGACCAATACAAAGGCATGGAAATTGCAACTCAAGAACGAGCTGCATACATCGGAGAAGAAAGGCATGTCAGGAAGTGACTACACCCTGAAAATCAAAAGCATATATGAGTCACTTGCATCTATTGGCATGAATGTAGATGATGATGATGATAAGGTGGAAGTGTGCCTTTGTGGTTTAGCAACTGCATATAAGCAGTTCAGAACTTCTATACAGACCAGAGAAAATATTCTGAATTTTGTTGATTTGGTACCCATGTTGATTATTGAAGAAAAGAATCTTGGTGAGGATTCAAACTCCCAAGGAAAGCCTAGTTCTGAGCAAGTAATCTACTATGGCAAAGGAAGAGGTAGAGGTAGAGGTTTCAGAAGTGGAAGAGGAAACGATAACTAAGACCAAGGTCAACAACATAATCATGCAAGAGGAAGAGGACAGTTTCGAGGCAGGGGGAGCCAAAGAGGTCATAGAAATTTCCAAAGAAATGATTCAGGCAATGATAGTAAAGGATGCTAGAATTGTGGTAAACATGGACACTTTGAACATGATTGTAGGTTGAAGAATCAAAATAGTAGAAGGCAGCAAAACAACTATGCATCCACAAGTGTAGATGATTCTGAGAAGTTGTTCATGTTTCAACATCACATGATGAATACGATGTCTGCTTGTGTTTCAAAATCGAATGATAATGTCTTGTATTTTGATTCAGGTGCTTCAAATCACATGACCAGTCATGCTAATGGTTTAGTACTTTGCAGAAATTGCCAGTTCTTGGATATGTTGAAATAGGTGATAACACATCACACCCTATTGAGCATACAAGAAACATAGCATTGTCTATGGAGGACAGGAAGGTAAAACATCTTGTTGATGTGCTGCCTGTTCCAAATATAACAAAGAATCTGGTTTCTATTGGACAAATGGTTGAACAAGGATTACAAGTCAGGTTCAATGGTGATGGGTTATATGTAGAAGAATACAAACGGGATGGAAGATTGATTGCCAAAGGAAACAAAGTGGGTAGGATGTTCACCTTAAATGTGAAAATTCTTGAAATGAATGGAGCCATGTTTGCAAAAGGTGCAGGAGTCATTGCTGATATAGAGATCTGGCACAAACGGATTGGACATGCAAACTTGCAAAGGGTGAAATTGATGCAGTCAAAGGAGATTGTCCATGGACTACCAAATTTCAAGGTTGTAGAGATGCAAAAGGTATGTGCAACATGTCAATTTGGAAAACACACAAGAGCATCATTTCCACATGACAAGCATGTTAGTGAGAACATACTAGAAATAGTATATATAGATGTTTGGGTTCCTAAAAAGACCACATCTATGGGCGGTTGCAGGTTTTATGTTACTTTCATTGATGACCATACACAAAAAGTGTGGGTATATTTCATGAAAGAGAAGAGTGACGTGTTCACTCACTTCCAGATTTTTAAAGCTATGGTGGAAAAGCAGACATGGAAGTATATTCAGACATTAAGATCTAATGGAGGAGGTGAATACATGTCAAATGAGTTCAGCAATTTTCTAAAAAATCATGGAATTTGGCGTCAGTTTTCATGCAGGTACACACCACAACAGAATGCCATTGCTGAATGCAAAAACAGACATATTGCAGAATAGCAAGAGCCTTGATGGCTGAGAAGAATATGCCTCATTGTTATTGGGCAGAAGCTATTCATACGGTTGTATACATCATGAACAGAACTCCGACTGCTACTGTACATCAAGTTACACCTGAAGAGAAGTTTACACGTTAAAAGCCAAACTTATCACATCTGAAAGTTTTTGGCTATATCGCATATGTACATGTTTCAGACGAAGCTTGATCCAAAAGTAGAAAAGTGTGTCTTCATTGGATACTCCCTTGAGCGAAATGGATATAAATGTTATAACCCAGCCACATGACAGGTGAAGGTGAGCAGAGTTTGGTATTTGATGAAATGTCAAGCTTCCATGCAGATGCCAAAGAAGGACTGAATCTTGAACCAAATGACAAAGAAAATGTTGAAAAATCAAGTGCAGAGTCTCAAGCTTTGAGTGGGCCAGATGCATCACCAAGCAATAGTTCCAACTCAAGTCCATGGAGTGGAAGATTGCATGGAAATTTCAGTCCATCAAATTCATCAAATACATCCAAGAAAGGTAAAGAAAAGCTTTTGCTGGTCATAAAACATATGCAAGTTTTGAAGACGTTGATGGAGATTCAAACGGTTGAGAAAAGAGTCTTGATGAGGAACTTGGATTGCCCTCTGTGAAGACTACAGGAGTAAGAAAGGCACATGCATATGATACAAGGAGAAGTGACCCAAGACCAAGAAGATCTAGGAGGATACGAAATTTAGTGCAACGATTGACATATGATAGTTACATGGCTCGTCATTGTGCCTAAAAAGGTAATACAAGATGCTGAACCTTCTTGTTTTGAAGATGCAATTGAAAATGCAGATTGGGGAAAAACTATGGATGAGGAGATGGCTGCACTTTATGGAAACAAAACATGGAAGTTGGTTCCATTGCCACAAGGAAAGAAACCCATAGACCTGAGGACTGGTATGAAGACCATGAGCAAGTGAAGGCACAAATGCATGAGTGAAAGCACACAAGCATGCACACACATACACACACATGCACAGAAGGTAAGAGCAAAGAGAGGAACAATGGATGGACTTCGATTACAAAAGAGTTCTCTTACAAAAGCTATAATCTTTAACAAGCTACCTGCTGGAAGAAGTAATTTTTTGAAGTACTTTTGATGGAAAATAATTGTAAAAATGCCAAAAACTTGTAAAAATATTTATGCAACTGATGTAAAAATATTTATGCAATTGATGTAAAAATAAGGAAGAGTCTTCCTTATGTAGAGTAGAATCCTATGTGATTTTTCTAGAATTTTTGGAAACTCCTAGATAGCATATTTTTAGATTAGAAGAGGAAAGGACCAAATTTCAAGTGTGAAAAGGGACACTTGAAAATGTATAAAAGACAATTTCCTCTTATATGAGAGGGTTGGTTAATTGTATTACATGCTATCCAAGCAAATAGAGTGAGTTTCCTGCAGAAAATCGTGTTTCTTCCTTTTGTGTGATTTCTTTGACTTGTGAGTCTATTCTATGTGTATCCATGGAGATTTGTGAGCTTCTATTGTGTGTTTTTTATGAATGTGTAGGAAGAGAGTTGATTGCTGATATGTTGAGTGAGAAAGTGATGAAGAATGGTGCTAGAGATGAAAATCGTCTGATTTTACAGAATCGCGATTGTCTCGTCTGAAGGTTACAGGTATCATTTTTGAGTTTTGACTTCATGGTTGTATTTTGCTAAGAAAATAACATGCTTTAGACACCAAGATTGTGGAAAATGATGGAGATTTGCTCAAGATAATCCAAACCCTAGAAACTCCTCTTCATCTTCATTATTCTCAAAAATCCAGCCAGTTTTCTCTTATTTCTTGGATTCTATCATATAGAAGGGGTTGTGGTCTCATGAATACTTCCAAGATTGACAAAAATAAGATGTATTGTTGATTCTTTATACTAAATGATTGGAGAGGACAACTCCAAAGATCTATAACAAACATTTTTTGGTGCCGTTGCCGGGGAGTATATCAAAAGCTTCATTGAAGTTGGACCTTGCTGGATCTTCTAATGTGATGGTATTGAACACATGGAAAAGGTAATACTCTTTAATCAAGAAATGTAAACATGAAAAGGTAGATTTCTTTGTTTGTCTTTTGGGAAAAGAAAGCATTAGATAATCTTTTGAGAATAAGAAGTGTTGAAATTTTTGCAAATTGATAGTTGCTCATATCATTTTTTGGAAGTAAAGTGCAGGTGTGTGAAAAATTGAATCAAGAAAGCTGAAGATAAGGTAACATGTGTCTATTCTTGCATTTGTAGAGTGCTTTTTGATCAAGTACTAAGCAAAATTGTTGATCTTGGGAAGATGACAAGATTGCATTAAGGAAAAGTCAAGTTAAGTAGCTAGATGCAAGTAGATAAGATCCATTTGTAGCCAAGTCAAAGTAATAATCTTGAGAAAAGCTGGAGTGCATCTTGAAAAGAGAAATGTTTGAGTTTATCTTTGCAAAAATTGACATTTGCATTTCTTAACACATTTTTCTTTGGGAAGTTTTGCTCATAAACTGTTTTGATAGCTAAAGTATAAGAGAGTATAACCAATCAAGGAACACAGGATCAATAGATCACCAAACAAGAAACCCTAAGTGAAGTGTTTACCTTAATTTAGGGCAAAATACTAAAAAAAAATCATTAAAACAATCAAACAAATTTATTTTCTCTCTAGGAAGTTGGACTGAAGTTTTGTTGACAAGAGTGGAAGAGGCCAGGTGGTAGGAAAGCAAAAAAGTGACAAAAATTGGAAAATCAGAAAAAACACGATTCTCTTCACAGAATCGCGATTCTCTGAATAATTTTTTGTTAAAAATGTAAAATTGCAGGTGACAGCTGAATTGGAGTTGGCAAAGGATATTGAAGGGAAGCAAGAGAAAAGAAGACTTAAAATTGCAAAAAATAGGAAGTACAGGAAAAATACGATTCTCTGCACAAAATCGCGATTTTCTGTAAGAGAAAAATTTTCTGAATTTTGAGCATATTTGGGTTTTGAGATAGGTAATTGTATGAGATTTCATTAAGTTGAGTAAGGAAAGGAAGTCAAAATCCAGAAAATTAGTGAGGATTGAGTATCAAGTGGGAAGATTGGAAAGGAAGTACAAAATCGTGATTTTCTCCAGTATAATAATGGGAGTGACTAATGGTGATTAATCAAGAAAAATTAAGAATTGAGGATTAAAACCATAAAGTAGTTGAATGAAATTGAACAAGTGAAAAAGTGAAAATCAATGGAAATTGTACAGAATCGCGATTGTGTGGACACTATAAAAGTCTGGAATTTTAGAAAAAAAAATCATTTTGAGTGGGAGAGAGAGTGAGAGAGAGCAAGGACAGAGTTGCGATTTTCTGCAGAACACAAGTTTTGGACATTTTCTGATCAAGCAAGCAAGGTAAGGGGTCCTCAACACAATTTCTTTGTATTTTTTTAAATTTTACATGACCATTAAGCACAAATAAGCACAAAATAACCAAAAACACGGAATCGTGATGTTCTGAATTTTTGAATTTTCAGTGGAAAAAAATTAATTTGAGTAAACTCTTTTATTGCATGTTGAAAAATAGTTAAGGCGATTCTATTATAGAAACAAAACTCTGAAAATCAATACCTTCAAAATTTTTTCAAAAACTGATCAGAATCGCGATTCTGTAGTCAAACACAAAATCGCGATTCTCTGAAACGAAGCACAAAATCGCGATTCCCAGAACATGATTTTCATAAGAGAATCGTGTTTTTAACGATTGTGAGCAATCACGATTGTCTGGGAATAAAATCGTGAAAAACACGATTTTCTCCACAAAATTGTGGAAATCACGATTTTCTCCACAAAATCGTGAAAAAACATGATTTTGATCACAGAATCGTGGAAATCACGATTTTCTCCACAAAATCGTGAGAAAACACGATCTTGATCACAGAATCGTGGAAATCACGATTTTCTCCACAAATCGTGAAAAACACGATTTTCTCCACAGAATCGTGGAAATCACGATTTTCTCCACAAAATCGTGAAAATCACGATTTTCTCCACAAAATCGTGAAAAACACGATTTTGATCACAGAATCGTGGAAATCACGATTTTCACATAAAATCGCGAAAAACACGATTTTGATCACAGAATCGTGGAAAACACGATTTTCACCACAGAATCGTGAAAATCACCATTTTCACACAAAATCGCAAAAAACACGATTTTGATCACAGAATCGTGGAAATGACGATTTTCTCCACAAAATCGTGAGAAAACACGATTTTGATCATAGAATCGTGGAAAACACGATTTTCACCACAGAATCGTGAAAATCACAATTTTCACCACAAAATCGTAGAAAACACGATTTTGGTCACATAATCGTGGAAATTAATTGAATGATCCTTAGGTCTGGTAATAAATTGTACACACATTCCCAGCAAGAACTGGGAAGGAAAGAAATAGAGATGGTGGTAGGGGAATTGCAAGAAAGAGATTTAGGGCAAGAAAACAACATGGAAAATGAAACAAATGAGTCCATTGAAACTGGGGATTATAGAAACATCCTCAAATATATGTATACAAATAGGTTTGGAACCTATGTATATCAGGATGGAATGCATAAGTTTCTCATTAGATTGAGAAACTTAGAAGTTCCCCTGAACATCACACCAGTAGCTCAATTCAAAGATGGTAGATATGAGGATAGGCAAGGATGTGTATACATCTTCTCACAAGACCCAGAAAATTCAAATGACCTAGGGCAATGTACGGACAAGAGACCTTGGGAACAGAACCTAGGGCAATGAGATTTGCCAAGACCACATGAAATTCACAGTAATGGTGAACAACTACAAGGTAGGAGAACACATAATTCCCCAAATCCTTTTGAAAAGGAACCAGAAGGATTTAATGATTTCCCACTAAGAAGAAGACATCATTGGCAAAATTAGGGTAGAATGCTTAGACCATATCAAGTAGCCAAATGCATGAAAAATCAATACGAAGGATATTCTGATCCTCATGCTCATGCTGCAGAATTTAGGCAATTAATTAGAGCTGAAGAAGTAGAGGATTACAAAGTCCAATTTGAAGCATTTGGTTTAACCCTAACAGGACCTACATTATCTTGGTTCATTCCCTTGAGAAAGGAAATGTATCTAGATATTGAATCCTTTCTAGAAGCCTTCATTGGGGAATTCTCAAAGATTGGAATAAAACATAGCACAACCACACTAATACATAGCTTTAAACAGCAAAAAGATGAAAATGGCAGAGAGGCAGCTAGGAGATTCAAGCAGTACATTGACAGATGTCCCAGAGAAGAAGTAGCTTCCATGGCAAGACAAGTATCCCTATTCATAGAAGGATTAAGAAGTGCCCAATTAAGAACCGTAGTGTATTATAGGAGATGCCCTGACTTAGGAGCATGTGTGAAAGAGGCAATATATTTGGAAGATAACAGAGGCCAAGACTTGTTAGCATTTGATCAATCTAGAACAAATGAAGATAAAATCCCACCAGCAAAAGAATTGGCTCAAGCCATTGCTAAAGCCCTAGAAGTCAGCACTAAAACAAATTTGATAAATACCAAGATAGCAACAAATAAAAAATTCTATAATTGTGGAGAAAATCATTTGGTACAACAATGTCCATATCAAAAACCACAACACTTGCAAGACAGAAAAACACTCAAATACTGTACACTAGAGAGGAAATGGACAAATCATACTAGAGAAGACTGTTTCTACAACAAACAACCCATTAAGGAGAGAGATTATGCAAGTCAAAGAGAATCTGGATATATTGAGCAACCTAGACCTGTACTTGGGCAACAACCTCCATTACCAACAAATGTGGTACCAATTAAATACACACCAATAGAGGAGGGAAATTCAAGAATAAGATCACCATACAAGGAAGATTATCAATGGAATGAAGGATATCAGGAAGAATGGGAAGGATATGAACTGAGAGAACCAGAACTACAAGCCCTAGATTTGGGAAATGGAAGAATTGAGATGGATACAGCCACATTCATGTATATAACCAATAATAGTATGTCCAATCAAAAACCTCAGTTCAAAGGGGGACCAAAGATAACTTGTTATAGGTGTGGGGGAGAACATTTCATTAGAGACTGTCCACAACCTCCTACATTAAGAATAGAGGGAGCCTATTGTAACAATTGTGGCAGGGAACATTTAATAAAGGATTGTCCAAGAAATCCTCAAAAACAACAAAACACATCTAATAACATACCACTGAAAACAGTCAACATCATGGAGCAAGAAGAATTGAGTGACATTGACCAAGTGAATGTAAATGCTATAACAAGGGCACATGCTAAACAACAAGAAACAATTAAGGAACAAAATGAAGGATCAGTTTCAAAGGTGAAGAAAAATAGACAAAAAGGGAAATGGGAAAGGAAAAAAAGAGTGGGTAAAAACTTGGAAGAGGAGAATAGGGAACAATCAAACAACACTCCCTCTCAAAAGACACAAACCCAGTCAGAAATAAGAAATTCACAGAGTCTAGAAACCTTGATAAAAGCATACAAGGGAAGAATTCAAGAGGGACCAAGTCCTACAGATCACATAATGGCTTATCCTATGCCAGACTTAGAACATGAAAGGATGCAAAAGTGTAAACAAATCATACAGGAAGCACAACTTAAACTAGGGGAATCAGATAATTCTCAAATAACAGTTGAGGAATCTGAGGCAATAAGAACAAGGAGAAATATTAATCAGGAAGATGATAATCCACAAATTACATTCCATGTAAATATAGATAAACAATGTACAATTTTATACCATACTACAATGGAGGAATTGGTAAAACAGAATCCTCATTTACAAAATAAAATGAAAAAATGGGAAACAATACCAGAAAATCTTCATCCACAACTGCAGGAATTGGAGGAATCGTGGTACATTCCCATTGATAAGATAGGAGGATATTGTGAAGGAGAAGAGGGAAACTCAACCCTAAAAATACAATTTGGTAAAAACCATGCCAAAGCTATTCTAGATAGTGGATCATGAGTGGCCATCATGACTAAACAAACTTGGGAAAAATGGGATTGCAACTTGCAGATGGACACATAGAGAAACCCCTAGGAATATGGGAAAAAGTGATTGTGGACATATGTGGAATAGAGATAGAACATACCTTTGCCATAGTTGAATTCCCACAATCTACTTCATATGAAATTATCCTAGGAAGGCCATTTATGAGACAAATGCAAATTGTGCAAGATTGGGGTAATGATTGCCTATACCTTCAGAGCAAAGGAAGAATAACCAGAGTGAATTTAACAAATGGGCATTATTGTGATATATCTCCTCAACAATGGTAGAAAATACATCAAAATCAGGAATTAAGTGAAGAATCAGAAATGGAAGACTAGAATGAAACTGAATCATCAATATGGAAGTGCAATATGATAAGAAACCTCACAAATAGAAAAAGAAGATTGAGAAGAGAAGATTGTGTAGAAGGAAGAAAATTACAAGATGAGAGCTATGTACCACAACAGTTCAAAGATGAAGAATTTGAGCCCTATGGGTGGAACCAAATTTTGGCTACCATGGATCTGGCTAGTGATGAGTATGTAGGGGTGGAATTTCAAAATGAAGAAGGGTATAATGTTTTTCACATTGGAATACAAATGATAAAGGTATCAAAAACAGAAGAGGACCAGGAAGAAGAAATGATATTAGAAAAAAGGGAAAACATAATATTTGGAAGAAGTAAAAGCTGAAGATGCAATAAAAGATAAAATCTCAGTCAAATATAAGAAAAACAAACACAAGGAAATAGAAGAAAACCAAGAGGATGAGAAAAAGGAGAAAGAAACAAACAAAGATCAACAGTTTGATGTACCAGCAAATTTCAAGACTTATGAAGTAGAAGATAGATTACTTCGAAAAATGAAACCAAAGAGGGAAAAGAAGAAAGGAGAGGCTTATGATAATGAGGAACAAACTAAAAAGGTCATGATCACTCAGGAAGAGGGAGAAGAAAGACATATTGTAGTAGTTGATGACATGACAAACCAAGAAGAGGAGGCACTAAGAAGTTTGGCCAGAAACTATAGGGATGTGTTTGCTTATAGCTACAAGGATATGAAAGGTATCGATCCTAAAATCTCTGAGCATAAGATTCCTATTACACCTGATGCAAAACCTAGCAAACAGAGACATTACACATTCAATGATAAATACTCTGCTAAAATAAAGGAAGAAATTGACAAGTTGTTAGCTGCCAATTTCATCTATGAGATTGAGTATACAGAATGGATATCTCCTATAGTTGTGGTACCAAAGAAGAATGGGAAACTTAGGGTATGCATTAACTTGAAGAAGGTGAATGCAGCAACTATAAGAGATAGTTACCCATTGCCTATAACAGACCACCTTCTAGAAAGAGTTGCAGGAAAGGAGGTTTATAGTTTTTTAGATGGTTTTTCAGGATACAATCAGGTACCTATAGCATTGGAATACCAACATAAAACCGCTTTTTCCATAGAATGGGGAATTTATGCTTTTAGGGTTATGCCCTTTGGGTTAACTAATGCCCCAATAACTTTTTAGAGATTGATGTGTCATATCTTCAAAGAGTTCCTGAGGTAATCGAAATTTATGTAGATGATCTGTGTACTTTTTCATTAAAAAGACAAGATCACTTGCAAGATTTAGAAAACATTTTCAGAAAATGCAGAACATACAGAGTATGCTTAAATCCAAAAAAGTGTGTATTCTTTGTAAGGCAAGGAAGAATGTTAGGTCACATAGTTTCCAAAAATGGAATTTCAACTGATGAGAAGAAAATAAAGGCCATAGTAGAACTTCCAAGACCAACAAATGTGAAGGAACTTCAAACTTTCATGGGGCATTGTGGGTATTACAAAAATTTTGTACACAAGTTTGCTGACATAGCTAAACCTTTATATGCCCTAATCACAAAGTTTAAGTGGACCAAGGAGTGTGACCAAGCTTTTGAAACACTAAAAACTTGTTTGGTTACAACCCCAATTCTGAAAACACCCCAGTGGGACAAAATTTTTCATGTCCATGTGGATGCTTCAAATTATGCTTTGGGATGTGTATTAGCACAACCAATAGAAGGGAGCAAGTTAGATTTTCCAGTGGCTTATGCTAGTAGGCAACTGAATTCAGTAGAGAAAAATTACACAACCACTGAGAGGGAAGGGTTGGGAATGATATTTGCTATGAAAAAATATAGACATTACCTTTTGGCCAACAAGTTTAAGTTCTTTGTGGACCACCAAGCTTTACTATATTAAGTAAACAAACCTTGTCACACTAATAGAATAGTCAGATGGTTTCTTCTACTAATGGAGTTTGAGTTTGAAGTGGTGGTCAGACAAGGGAAAACATATTTGAGAGCAGATCATCTGTCTAGAATCCAGGCTAAAGAACCAAGTTCACCTTTGGATGATGATCTGCCAGATACATATTTGTTCAAGATAGAAAGTATTCCTGAGTGGGCCATGACTTTAGTACCTTTGTTAACCATGGGACCTTGCAGAACATTTGGAAACAACACACACTTAGTATTACAAAGCAGAAACTTTATGTTGCTAGCCGGGCAATTGTATCACCTCAAGAATACAGGCATTTTGGAATATTGTACTCCAGAGGAGGAGCAACAGGAATATCTGAGAAGAGCTCATTGTTGGAACCCTTCTACTCATGCTTCCAGAATAGTTACCCTAAGTAATCTCAATAGGATGGGAGTACATTGGCCTAATAAGATTCAAGATGTAACAAAATATATTGCTAACTATTGGGAATGCCAATCATTGCAAAACTGAGAACTTATTACTCTATATTGGTTTCATAAAAATCCAGAATGGAGTGAAAACATCATTGAGGAGTTGAAAAAGAGGAAGAAAGGAAAACAAGCAATAGCTGGTGCAGATTCAAAAAATCTACAAGTAATTTCTGAAGAATATCAATTGATAGGAGAACAATTATATAAGAGAGGGATGGATGGATATTTAAGAATTTGTGTCCCTGAGGATAAATATTTGGAAATGTTGGAAATGGCACATTCTGGAGTGGCAGGAGGACATTTCTCAAGTGACAAAACAACTAAACTTATACTATATTCTGGTTTTTGGTGGCCAACCCTATTTCCTGATGCAAGAACTTATGTAAAAAGATGTGACATTTGTCAGAGGGTGAGTCAACCCAATAAAAGAGACAATATGCCATTAGTTCCATTGATTTCAGCAAGAGCTTTTAGTAAATGGGGGTTAGATTTCATTGGACCTATACATCCTCCAGCAAGACAATAACATGCTGAATACAGAATAGTGGCTACAGATTACTTGAAAAAATGGGCTGAGGCCAAAGCCACAAAAAGAAATGATGCTCATACTACTGCCAGATTTCTTTATGAGAATATCATCACCAGATTTGGACTTCCAATTGAATTGGTAAGTGATAGGGGGACTCATTTTTTGAACCAAATCATAGAAAACATAACTGAATATTTTATGATTAGTCATAGAAAGTCAGCCCCATATCACCCACAAGCCAATGGATTAGCAGAAAGTACTAATAAAGTACTTTGTACTGTACTATCAAAACTAGTAAACACAAACAGAAATGATTGGGACCTACAACTTAATCATGTTCTATGGGCCTATAGAGTGGCATACAAAACTGCATTAGGAACTACTCCATTTAATCTGGTATATGGGCAAAATGCAGTTCTACCTATGGAATTCCTCATTCCAACATTAAAAGTGGGTAGTCACTACAATTGGACTGGACATGAATTATCAAAAAGAGTAATAGAATTGGAAAAACTGGGAGCTTCTAGACTCCAAGCTATTATGAGTATATATGTGGACAAGAAAAGACAAAAAGCTTATCATGATGTTCACATAAAAGAAAAAGATCTACAAGAAGGAGATCTAGTTTTGGCTTACACAGTCAAAGAACATCAGAAAAAGTTTCAAAAAGAAGGACATGGGCCATATATTATACATCAGATAAGTAACAGTGGAGCAATCCAGTTAGCTAACATAGATGGAGAGATCATGCCAAATTTTATAAGTGGATGTAGAGTTAAAAGATATGATCTTCCATTAACTACTTCTGAATGGAGAAGATTACAACAAGCTCAAAATCGAAAAAAAGAAGAGGAAAACATTAGAAAAGAGGCTCAACAGGAAGCAAAGGAAAGGATAAGAAAAACCAACGATCATAGGGAAGTTTGTTTGTGTGAAACACCTCTAAAACAAAAAGAACATTTGTCTGTGATAACAATGGATTATCAAAATGAAAAAATTAGGGTTTTGATAGATTCAGGTGCACAAGTGAATTTGATTAGTTCAGTTTTGTTGAATAAATTTAACCTAAAACGAACTAAAAGCAGAACCTTTATCAAAACTCTGGAAGGACAAATGATACAAAGCATGTCTTCACCTTCTATTGAAGTTAAGTTCAATAAAGAGTGTATGAAGATAGATTGTGAAGAATGGCCAGATCATTTGATGACTGAGAAATTGATTTTGGGACAACCATGGCTCAAACAAGGTAAAGTAATTTTGAATTTTGAAAAAATGAAGCTTAAATTGACAATAAATGACAAAAGGTTTTTAATATTGTTATTGAGTAATGAAGAGCAGGATGTTCATGACCCAGACATGGAAGGATTTACTTTTTCATTAGAAGACACACAAACATTACCAATACAAATACTAAATGATCAAGCTTCATTTAATCAAAACCTGCAAAAAATTGAAATAGCAAAGGAGGATGGACACACAGGAGCAAGGTGGCAACCATGGTATAATCTGAAGCATCAAAGCATTAGAACAAGAAGGATATGGAAACAAAGCATACCCAAGGCCTGTTCATCAAAACAAAATCCCAAGACAAAATGGATATGGAGGCCAAAAAATTCTAAAAACTGCTTATCAGAAGGAGATGGATTTTTTCCAGAGACAAGGGCAACTAGGGTTAAATATTATTGGGTAAAAAAATCAGAATTGATTCAATGGAAAAAGACCATCTATGTTTGATCTAGATTTAGAATTGTTTCAGAAATAGATCAGAATGTTATAGAAAAGAAAATCATAACATATTGAAAATTGGGACATAATATTTTACCTTATCCTTTTTCTAAGAAGAGAATTAGGAGGGGAAGGAAAAGAGAGAAACAAAAGAAAAAAAAGAAAAAAGAAATTATTAAAAAAAAGAAATAAAAGAAATTATTATTAAAAAAAGAGAGAGAGAGAAACAAAAGAAAAAAAAGAAAAAAAAAGAGAAAAGAAAGAAAGAAGAAAAAATTATTATCTATTTTTTCCTTTTATAAGTTATATAGCACAAAGCAAGATATAGGTAGAGGGGTAACAGGTTTCTATTTATTATTTTGTATTTTTTATTCTATTTTTTATATATATATGATTTTTTATTTTTATTTTCTCAAATTTTTTTTAAAACATCTTCTTCCTGGATAAGAATTGTCAAAAAAGGGGAGTACACTAGACATCTTGCTACACATGTAATGATCACCTTAATTGAGTCTATTGAAGAAGTCAGAAATTAATTGAAAGGTTATTTGCATTCTTCTTTTATTTTATATCAAAATAAATATCATTCTTGATTTCTTGTGACTCATGTGGGTGGAGTTCTTTTTTCTTTTGTGTGATGATATATTTTCTCCAGAATGGTGAATCCAAAGGAGTTGCCAATTCATGATTTCAAAGCAGAATCAGTCACCAGAGGACACTGGTTCTTGGATAGTGAAGCTATAATAGAGAAGGTGGACTTGGAGTCTGATGAGGAGCAAGAGATTCCAGAAGCAGAAAAGGTGGTTAAGGAGCTCAAAGAAACCCTGAGTATCATTGGCCAGCATATATTCACGGTGGGAGTAGGAGGTTACAAATATACCATGCTGTGTCAAGAGTTCTACAGATTTCAAAGAGTAGCAGTCAATCAGAAAAGATGGGAGGCAGTAGGGTTACACAAATTGTTGGAGGAACCCATATTTTTTATAGATTTTGAAAGAGTGGCACAGGTAATGAACAGCCTGTTGGAAGTTGGAAAATTTAATGATGCTTATTTCCAGTGTAAAGTCAAGAACAAAGATAACCAGGAGGTGAATATCAGTATAAAAGCAGAGCATATCACAGCAGCTCTACAGTTTTACCCAATGGGAACCAAGCTTGGTAATAGCTTTGTGAAAAAGAATAAAGAAACATATAGAGGATACTCTAAACTTCCTGACTTTAAGGGAAAAGAGAAGGAGGAGTATGCCATCAGGATGTTTTTACAATACTTTTGCTTTCCAAAACTACCAAGGTATACCATGCCACATAAATCAGTAACACTGATTATGTTTAACAATAAGGACAGAACTAAGCCCTTCGGAATAATGGATGTATCACCTTACATACATGAACAACTGAAAGAAGCAGCTAAACATTGGGAGTAGAAAAAGTATATGAATGGAGCTCAGTTTTTAACCAGGATTATATATCATGTACTGGGAATGGAAGATTAGTTGAAGCTAGCTCCAGAGGCACAATATTTCAGAAGTCTAATGATAGGAATCAAGAGTCCTCCCAGGAAGATGTACGTGAGAGAAGCAGAAGGACAAACCAGCATGAGGGGAGCAGGAATGAAAAGAAAGGTAATCTCAGAGGAAGTGATCCCTGTGAAGAAAAGGAGGATGGATCCAAGAAAAGTTGAATTGGAGCAGGATGAAGCAACCAAAGAAGAACATGAAGCTGCTCAAAAGCAGGTCCAATCTTCTAATGACCCTCATCCACCTCAGACCAGTAAAGAGTAGTTATATACTTATCTGACTCAAGGAAATAACAAAAGGACAGTATATGAGGCCCAATATCAAAAGATGCTGGAAGATTATTCTTGCAAAGCAACAGATTGGGTTCAAGAGGAAGTAGAGCATTATGAAGAACTGCATGACCAAATGATGGCAGCTGAGACGGAGGAAGTATTTGTTAAAAAGGAAGTGGAGCTATTAGCATACTTCAAAGAACTACAAGGACCTCCTGAGACAAGAACTACAGTTGTGGCAAAAAAGAAGGTTCAGAAGAAACCAGTACAGAGGAAGAAGCTAACCAAGAAGAGTAAAGGAAAATCAGTAGTAGAATCTGTAACCATAAAAGAGATAGAAGAAGTGACATTAGGAGAAAAGCAGAAGGAATCTACTACTGGAGAAGAGTTAAAATTGGAAAAATCAGGCATAGTAGGTTCATCACAATTCTCCTCAGACTCTGAAAGTGACATTGAATTTTTTTTGCTAAAAAGTTTGAATTTATTAGTTCCCAGTACACCCAATGTGATCACACAGGTCATTGAAAAAAATAAAACCCGAGAAGATATGAGTAAGAAGACACAGGAAAAGCAAGTTCAGGAAGCATCAGCAAAACAACTCAGTCCTGAAGAAGAAAGAAGGATGATGAAAGGTAAAGCAGTAATGATAGAAGAGGAGGGTGAAGTGAGAAAAGAGTTCAGCTGTGGATTAATAGATTCAGGATTAAAGTCAATATGGACAAGACCTTCACAACAAACCTATTTCAAATTGGATGAAGGGAAAGTAGAAGCAGAAGAAAGAGCACAGATATGCAGTCAAGCCAATAAACAAAAAGATACAGCTCAAGTCAAGGAAATAGAAGAGGAAATAGTAGAAAAAGAGAATGCTCAAGAAGCAGAAGAGGGGATTACAGAGAAAGAGATCAACCAAAGCATAAAAGACATCCTGAATGATTTGAATCATAATGAAGAATTCACAACTACAGAAGATCAAGGACAAGAGGAAGGCTTAGATCTTATGGATATAGATGAGCAAGAGGCAGGACAGGAAGATGCTAAGGAAACTAATTCAACCATAATTCAGGAAAAGGAAGTACAAGTAAAGGAAGGACATTTCTTTGAAGAAGAGCAACCAGTGAAGGAAAACAAAGAGGCAGAAGAAACAAAGCGAACTATAGATATCTCAGAACACGAGAATCAGGGTGATCAGATATTGGAAGATGAAGAAGATGTTGATGGTCCATGTTGAATGGTCCACTGATGAATTTTTTTGAGTGCCTAATCATGTCTCCTCTCTTCAAAGCAACCTTTTCCAAATATTGAGAATTGAATTTCTTTATATTCCTTGACAAACAACATTGGGTAACTACACCAAGCTTAGTTTCACATATTCTCTTTAGCTCACCAAAAGCAGGAGTCTTCTCACCCAGTATAAAGACAAGGATTTTTAGGGTACCAAAACTACCCCTTGCAGATATCTCCTTGGATGCTCTCGTACATATAGTAGTTAAGCATTGCACGAGTCGTGGACATTCAAGCTCTTCCCTCCTACCATGGTAAGGGGAAACAATAGTTGTGGATGCCATGTTCATGCCAAGTTCTATACATCTACCATATAAGGCAGCAATAATATCATCTGCTAGCCAAGACACACTTCTATAAAAAATGATAAGTGCCCAGTCATCAATAGTTCCTCCTTCAACTATGCATGAATCATTCATGTTCCATGAGCCACACTTGCAAACAAGCTCTCGCTCTCTTTTTTTCTCTCTCGCTTCCTTTCTTTTCTCTTCCCTTTTTTTTTGTGGAACAATGTCACAAAACACGAAGACAGATGTTAGTACCAGTAAAAATAGTTGACATATGTCAATGTGCTCTTGTGCATGGGACTCTCAAATGTGTATATGCACGACCATGTAATGTGGCCCTATGTTAATGCGTACTTTGGAAATGCATGACCTGAATGGTGCAAAAGATTGGGTTGTGCAAGGAGCACATGGTTGTCACTCGTCGAGGTTGTCAATGTTTCTTGGAGACGTTGAGGTATCCTATGTTGGAGGTATCCATTGGATCCCTGAATGGCAAGTGATATTTCCTCCTTATAGGGATCCATTTTAGAATTATGAGTGGCTGTGTACGGGTCACTTTTGATTTCTTGACCTTTGAGGGTTGCGTAAGATCTGTATCCCACGTGGTTGGTTCTTTGGTTCTGTGGATGCTGCTCATGCTTTTGGCTTCCATACCCATACCATTGTTGCTGATCTTCTAACTCTTGTTGAAGAGATGAGTTGGTCTACTTTTGGTTTTGGTGTTGGGTTTTGACCCTTGCCTCACCTTGGCTTCTTTGTTGAGACTTTTCTCATATGGGAGAGCATAGGTCATTGTGTATGTAAGAGCTTCTTGGGTACCCATATTTGTAATTTTCCTTGTTGAGCTGCAACTATTTTCTTAGGCACCCAAACTTGTCGGATACCTTGTGGTTGAGCTTTTCCTAGATTCTTCCTTCGTCTTCTGGCCTAGTTGGCTTGCCTAGATGGGAATTGTGGGGGCAAGGCCGGTGGTTGCTCTCCTTTTCGTACCCAGATCTGCTTCATGCCCGACACTACTGTCTTGTGGAAATCCCATTGTCTATTTGATACAGCAGTTGTCATGTACTGTTTCTCTTCCTTGTGGGATTGAACTACTACATATGGCTGAGACTTCGTACAAGAAGGGAGTCTTAATGGGTCTCCGACTCTTTTGTTGGAAGCAGCATCCTTCTGCATCATAGAGCTTTGGACACATACAACTTCTTCTTGTCTAAGATTAGTCCTAAAAGAATGTGTGACACCATGATCTGTGAGCATGCAGTTTTCTAAATCTAATGTAATCCATTTTTCATGAACCCAAACTTGAAGAAGTTGGCTCCTTAGGTTTAAGTTGACTGCATGGTCATTGATCCAATCTTGTCCCAAGACAAGTGGTTCAGTAAGGTCCTCATCTTGACACACTAGCATTTTGACTCTCATTGGAACATCATGAAGATAGATGGGAAGCTCTACCTCACCCAAACAAGGGGTTTCCACACCTCCCAATCCTATGAGATAGGCTTCTATGGGATTGATGTTTAACTGCAAGTCTTGGCAGTATGAAAGTCTAACTGCATTAGTTGCTGCACCTAAGTCAATAAATGCTCTCACAGTCCTTAGATTCTCTCTGTGTCCTACCTCTAAGGTCACAAAGGGATGTTGGTCAATTATTTGAGAAGTAATTATGCCCGATTTTTGGCACATGTCCATATGATATTTTGGGGCTTTCGGGTTGACATCTAGGCCTAATCGCCTTAACTTATTTCGTCTAATATGCTCTCTCACCTCGGCTTGTGCTTCTTCTCTGACCCTCAACTCTTCTTCTTTTTGCTTCTTAGCAGTGTTGGGTCTCATTAGCATATCCTCTGTAAGAGGTTCTTGATACAACTTGACTCGACATCCACTAATATAGTTTGGCAAGATGTCACCTTCAAGAGTGGCCAATTGAACCGCACCACTAGTGGAAATTCTATTTATGATCATAGGTCCATAGCCTCTTTTTTCCAACTTACGAGCACGTTGTTTTAGTGTATAAACCAACACGAGGTCTCCCTCCTTCAATCCTTTATCCTTGATGTCTGCATCAAAATAAGCCTTTTGTCTCTTCTTGGCAGCATAGATGCGTGCTTCCGCTCATAGCCTCATCTCACCTAAGCGTTCTAGATCAAAGATCCTAGAGGACAATTCATGTCCATTCCACTCATGCTCTTGTGCTACTTTTAAAGCTGGGATCAGGAAGTCCAATGATAGCATGACATTCTGTTCGAAGACCATCTGAAATGGGGTAGCATTGAGCACCATTTTGTAGGCAACCCGGTAAGCCCAAATAGCATGATGAAGCTGTTTGTCCCAATCAGAGCGTTTATTATTTACTAGTTTAGTCAAGACATTACATAGGATCTTGTTTGTGCTCTTGGCTTATCCGTTAGTTTGTGGATGATAGGGGACATAATTCTTATGTATCACCAAGAATTCTTGGAGAAGATTTTCAATGACTTCATTCAAGAAGTGTGTGCCTCTATCGCTCACTAACTCTATTGGTAATCCATATCTTGTGAACACGTTCTTAAATAAGAACTTTGCCGTTGTCTGAGCATCATTCTTTGTTGTGTCTTTGACTTCTACCCACTTTTTAAGGTAATTTGTGGCGACAATAATGTACTCCGCATGGGAGTTTCTAGCTGGAGGGTTAATAGGACCTACAAAGTCGATACCCCACTTCGAGAATGTGCATCCTCCCATCATTGGTCTCAAAGGCATCTCATCTTTTCTTATCGGATATTGTGCACATTGGCATGTGTCACATTTTTGCACATAGGTATGTGCATCCATATGAAGAGTGGGCCACCAAAGTCCTGAGAATAGAATGGTCTTGATTACTCGATCAGGACCAAAGTGTCCATCCGCAACACCACTGTGTGCAGTTTCTAAGACTTTCAAATAGTCTGATTCGTGAAGTCACAATCTTAGGTAACCATCTTTGCCTCTTCGGTATATGTTGTCTCCTACTAAGGCATAGTCTTGAGCCTCTTGCTCCATGCTTCATCTTCTTGCTAGACTAGCCTCTTTGGGTAATGTTCCCGATCTCGTAAATTCTACCAATGGAGCACTCCATTCTGGAATTAGCGATACATGATAAAGAGTCACATGCTCCATTGGGGGTTTTTCCTGGCACACTGGATAATTCTTAATCCACTCATGAATTTCTTTGTCCATGATAGGCCAATACACTCCTAAACATTTTAGATTTTGCAATGTTCATTGTTTCGAATAGTGATTTCCTAGCAATCCTTCATGGGCTTGTTGCAACCAACTACTATGTTTGTCATCCTCAACACCACAAGCTAGTACACCTTCTGTATCTTGTTTGTACATGCTTCCTGCCAATATTTTATAGTTTTGTGATCTTACAATTTCCTCTTTGTTTGTTTTCACATTCTTATTCGCCGGTCTGAAGGTTAGGACTCGTACCAACTTATTTGCCCATTTAGGAACAACTTCTAAATTGAACAGATAAGCATCAGGCAACTCATCAGACACTCCTTGCGGTGGCTCTCTTGAAGTGATGCGAGAAAGGTGATCTGCCCAGAGGTGGGTTCTACCTTTCCTAACAACAACTTCAAAGTCATATTCCATTAGTAAGAGGAACCATCTTACTAAGTGTCCTGTATTGCAAGGTTTTTTGACCAAATATAACAAAGCTTGATGATCAGTGAAAAACTTGAACTTGTTGGCCAATAAATAGTGTCTAAACTTCTTCACAACATATACCATGCCTAAGCCCTCTCTCTCAGTTGTGGTATAGTTTCATTCAGTTGCATTAGTTGTCTGCTAGCATATGCTATAGGCAAATCTAAATTTCATTCACCTGTGGGTTGTGCTAGCACACATTGTATGGCGTGATTGGATGCATCCACATGGACATGAAATGGTTTATTCCAATCAAGAGTGGTCAATATTGGTGTTGCGCACAAACGTCTCTTCAGGTCATTGAAGGAATTCTCGCATTCGTCATTCCACTCAAAATTTGTCAACAAGGCATAAAGGGGTTTAGCTATGATCGCATACATGTGGATAAACGTGTAGTAATATCCACAATGGCCCATAAAGGCTTGTAACTCTTTAACATTCTTTGGCCTTGGCAGCTCTGCTATGGCTCTAACTTTGTCCTCATCTGTTGATATTCTGTTCTTAGAAACGATGTGACCCAAGATTTTACCTTGCCGTACCATGAACACAAACTTTTCTGGGTTCAGACACACTCAATATTCTCTGCACTTGTTGAAGATCTTTCTGAGCTCAGGGATGTGGTATCTTCTTTCTTGGGAATGAGCACATAAATTATCCACATATACTTCTAAGCTCTTTCGCAAGAACTCTTTGAAGACATGACACATGAGCCTCTAGAATGTTGCAGGTGCATTGGTGAGCCCAAATGACATCACACAAAATGCAAAGATTCCCCATTTTGTGGCAAAAGCAGTCTTATGTTGATCTTCTGGGGGAATGGCTACCTGGTTGTAACCAGAAAATCCATCAAGGAAGCTATAAACTTCCTTGCTTGCAACACACTCCAATAGATGTTTTGGGATTGGAAGTGGATAACTGTCTCGAATCGTAGCAAGATTAACTTTTTTAAGGTTAATGCACACTCACAACTTCCCATTCTTCTTGGGCACCACTACAATGGAGGACCCCATTCAGTATGCTCAATCTCATAAATAAATCTAGCTTCAATCAGCCTGTCGATTTCTTCTTTCTATTTGGCTGCATAAGTGTCATTATATGTGTAGGGCTTCTCTTTGGTGGGCTTGGCATCAACAGTCATGGGGATCGTATGATAGCATATTCTCGGATCTACTCCCCTCAAGTCTCGATAGTGCCATGCAAACACATCCCTATATTCCCTTAATAGAGCTACAAGCTCCATTTCTTCTTCTGTACTTAGGTCATCTCCTATCTACGTACATCTCTCTTCACTCTCCTCAATGGTTACTGTTGGAGAAACACTCACTAATTGGACATATATTTGAGGGTCAAAGCTTTAGAAGAAAACCCCATGCCTATGTGAAGGGACAAATTCACAAGTGTATCATACTTGTAAAGTTAGTTCACTTTAGTTCTAGAAGTTTTTAAAAATCACAGGAATGAGAAAATCTATATAAGTTAGTTTGTATTAACTGACGCGGAGAGAGAGTGAGAGAGAAGAAGTAGAAGAAGGAGTTCATTTTATACGACTGTGTATAGTCGGGCTTCTCTGAGTGAGAAAGCATCTGTAAAACTTCTGAGTTTTTTATAGTTATGAGAAGAACTGAGTAAAGTTCTGTGTATGAGCCTCTCTCCATCATCTCCATGATTACCTACTGTGTGATGAGTTACAAAGATCAAGTTTTCCAAGCAAGTCGATGCGTGGCATCGAATCTCACTTGATAAGTTCTTATCTTCATATCTGATTTTTATCTACTGCCAAATCTTCTTGAAAAGATGATGTTGTTGGAGCAACTCGATGCTTGGCATCGAATTCCAGTTGATAAGTCATATTGTAAGTGTGCATGAAATCACCTATAGTTTTGGTGTCCAAAAGATCAAGGCTTTATGCGGGAAGTCGATGCCCGACATCGAATCCCTGCTGAAAAGTGGCCAAAAACATCCCAAGTCGATGCCCGGCATCGAATTCTCGTTGCAAGTCGATGCTAGGCATCGAATTCTAATTTTAAACAGGCGCTCTTACTATAACAGGAAAGATTTCCAATTTTGGAAGGTCATACAGGGTCATCTTGTGAGAGCCATAACTTGAGTTCTAGAGATCCATTTGATGCATATAATAGCTTGTTGGAAAGCTCTACTCTTCTAGTTTCAGCCTATAAAGTTTCATGGAGAAATAATACTTGAGCTAGGAGAAATTAGCAAAATACTGAAGGTATGTCATTTTGGTGACTAGGAATTTCTATAGAAGCAAAGTTCTCACTTTAGGCTATCATTTCTCAAAGTTTGGAGTGGCAATGAGTTAATGGTGACCATAGAGGTGTTCTAGTGTCACATTAATTCATTTCTTGTGGTGTTTCATACATCAACAAGTGGTATCAGAGCAGAAAGATTCTCGAGAGCAGAAGACGACAAAGGTACGAGAAGTTTTGTAAAGTTTTCCATTAAAGTTTGAAAGGTGAAGCATTTGAAGACACAAGGCATCAAAAGGTTACTTCAAAAGTATCCTCATACACAAAGAACTTCAAAAGGTATTATCCTTTATCCTTTAAGCTCACAGGTTGCAGCAGAAGGAAAGAACTATGGCAGATCATATTTCCATTGACAAACTGGACAGAGATAATTACCCCGCATGGGTAATGAGAATGGAAGCCTTACTTATGAGTAAGGATCTCATGATATATGTTACAGGTGAAGAAGAGAAGCCAGTATTCGAAGATGAAAGCCGACCAAAGAAAGAAGAACTAGATGCTTTAAAGCATTGGCAGAAGAAGGATGCAAGTGCAAAAGCCTACATCTACAATACAATCTCTGATCATTTGCTACCACACATCAGAGGATTGGAATCATCTGAAGATATATGGAATGCATTGGAGTGTCATTTCCAAAGTACTACTAAAGCACGGAAAGCAAGTCTATGGTCAGAGTTTACAACATTCAAGAAGAAGCCAAGTCAAACCATTAGTGATTATGTCACTAAGATGAAGGATCTAGCAGATAGTCTTGGATCCATAGATGAAGATGTTGAAGATCACAGATTGATTGCTCAATTACTTGCAGGTTTGAGAGGGGATGAAAGGTGGAAACCTTTTGTCTTATCAACAGAACTTTCATTAAATCATTATGTTCCAGATTTGAACCAGTTGCTTGGTTTGATGCTCACATATGAGCAAGACTTGAAGGGAGATGGAGATAAAGGACAAAGTTCTGCAATGTACATGAAGAACAAGAAGAAAGGAGATAAAGGTAAAGCAAAGGATGAAGAAGAGTCGACTTCTCAAGTTTATTATGCAAGAGGTAAAGGCACTGGCAGAGGAAGAGCAAGAGGTTTTGGAAGAGGAAGAGGTAATCAAAATAACAACAAGAAGGCTTGCTGGATCTGTGGATTGAGTAATCATTTGGCTCATGACTGTTGGCACAACCAACAAGGATCAAACCAGAATCAAAACAACAATAGCAGAGGCCGAGGTGGAAGATATCAAAGTAATTTTCAAAGAGGTAGACAAAGCCAAAGAGGAGGCTATGGTAGAGGTGGAGGAAGAAGTTGGGGACAAAATCAATCCTACAACACCACCTACTACAACTATGCAAATGACACACAGAATGAAAGTCATACATCATTGATGATGAACTCAATCAACACATCAGATAAAGAAGATCTAAAGGTATTTTACATTGACTCTGGATGTTCTAATCATTTGTCAGGAAACATAGAATTGATGTCAGAATTGGAAAAAGGTATTTCGAGTCACACAGTTCAAACTGGTGATAATACAAGACATAGTGTACATTCAATTGGAAAAGTGAAATGCAAGAGTGGAGCAGATTTGCTAACCAATGTTTTGTATGTTCCTACAATACCTAAAAACTTGATTAGTGTGGGACAGATAGTTGAAAAAGGTTTTCAAGTCAGGTTTACAAATGAAGGAGTATTTGTGGAAGATCTAGAGAATGGATATAATCAGATTGTCTCTGGTAAGAAAGAAGGTAGACTCTTTACTTTAAGAGTGCAAGGGAACATTGGTCAAGCTTTGCTCACACATGGTGAAGCAGTGATTACAGAACTTGATCTCTGGCATAAGAGATTAGGTCATTTCAATGAAAGAGGAATTAAAGCTATGGTTGCTAATCAGTCTGTACTAGGATTACCAAATGTGCAAAGTCAACATATGGTTTATAAATGTGAAGCATGTCAAATGGGTAAAGCACACAGGTTACCATTTCAAAAGAAAGGATTCAAACATGATGGAGTACTTGAGCTCATTCATACAGATGTATGGGGACCAACAAAAGAAGGATCTATCAGTGGCTCAAGGTACTATGTTCTTTTCATTGATGATGCTACAAGATGGATAACATTATATGTTTTGAAGGAAAGATCAGAAGTGTTTGGAGCTTTCAAGCATTTTCATGCATATGTAGAGAGAGTCACAGGTCAAAAGCTTAAGAGACTGAGGTCTGATGGAGGGGGAGAATATTTCTCCCAAGAGTTCAATGATTATCTTTGGAATGCAGGTATTAAGAGAGAAATAACTTGCAGGTATACACCACAACAAAATGGTGTAGCAGAAAGAAGGAACAAGACTTTGGTTGAGTTTGCTAGAGCTATGCTAAAGGAGAAGAATTGTCCAAATTATCTTTGGGCTGAGGCTGTAAATACAGCTACATATCTTGTGAATAGATTACCATGTGCAGCTCTGAATGGAATGACTCCATATGAAGCTTGGTGGGGTAAGAAACCAACACTAGATCATTGTAGAGTGTTTGGATCAATTGCATATGCTTATGTGCCATCACAGCTTAGGCATAAACTTGAACCAAAGGCAGAAAAATATGTGTTCATTGGTTATGATGAAAAGCAGATGGGTTACAGATTGTGGAATCCTCTAACCAAACAATTTATTGTTTCTAGAGATGTTACATTTGATGAACAGAAAAGTTGGTATGCAGATCAAAGTCATACAGCGGAAGAATTTGAAGAAGAGGTAAGAAGATGTGAGAAAGGAAAATCAATTGTGCAGATAAATAGAGATGAAGATATATGCAAGCAAGTACATCCACAAGTGGATTAACAAGAAGAAATGAAGAAGCTCCTATATTTGATGAAGAAGTGTATCCAGACACTTATGAAGAATGTGAACCAAGAAGGTCAAGCAGGACTAGAAGACAACCAGAAAGGTATTCTTATGATACTTCTTACATAACTCAGAAGAACTATGCATATTTGGTCAAAGATGATGAAGAACCTCAGAACTATGATGAAGCTAAAGGTAAGAAGCAATGGGAAGAAGCAATGAAGGAAGAATTCAATGCACTGGAGGAGAACAAGACATGGGAACTTGTTCCTAAACCAAATGGTAAGAAAGTAATTGGAAATAAATGGGTTTATAAAGTGAAGAAGCTTGCAGATGGAAGTATAGCCAGATACAAAGCTAGACTGGTGGTGAAAGGCTATGCCCAGACCTATGGCATAGATTATGATGAGACATTTAGTCCTGTAGCTAAGATGTCAACTATAAGGACAATCATTGCTATTGCAGCTTCAAAAGGATGGACTCTAAGTCAATTGGATATAAAAAATGCATTCTTGAATGGATACATATCAGATGAGGTATACATGGAACAACCTCAAGGGTTTATAGATTTCAGGTATCCAAATTTTGTTTGCAGGTTGAGAAGAGCATTGTATGGATTGAAGCAAGCTCCAAGAGCTTGGAACTATAGACTGGTGAAGTATCTCAATGATCTTGGATATCAAAGTTCAAAAGCAGATTCAAGTCTAGTTATCAAAAGAGCAGAGGAAGGTACAATCTACATTTGTATTTATGTAGATGACATTATAATCACAGGTACTTCAGATGAAGGAATCAAGGAGGTAAAGAGATTACTTGAAAAAGAATTCAAGATCAGTGATCTAGGAAAGTTATCATACTTTCTTGGAATGGAAGTCACTTATACAGATCATGGCATATATGTATCACAAGAAAGGTATCTTCTGAACTTGTTGAAGAAGTTTGATATGGAAAATTGCAGAGAAGCTTCAACTCCACTTGAAGTTAATCACAAGCTCAGTAAATATGATGGTGCAGACTACAAAGATATGAGGAAGTATCAATATCTTGTGGGTAGTTTGATTTATGCTACACTAACAAGACCTGATCTTAGTTATGCAGTGGGAGTTTTGTCACAATTCATGCATTGTCCAAAGGACCCACATTGGATTGCAGGTCAAAGAGTTCTCAGATATATCAAAGGAACTATAAAGGAAGGATTATATTATCCTTTTACATCAGATTTGAAGTTGAGAGCCTATAGTGATTCAGATTGGGCAGGTAACCAGGATGACAGAAGATCAACTCATGGTTACATGATATACATTGGTGATAAGCTTGTAAGTTGGTGTTCAAAGAAACAACATACAGTAGCATTATCATCAACTGAAGCAGAGTACAAAGGACTTGTGGAAGCAGCTAAGGAAGTCATATGGATGCAGACATTGTTCAAGAGCTTAGGCATTGATCAAGGTACACCTACAATACATGGAGATAATATGAGTTCACTTTATCTTGCAGCAAATCCAGTATTTCATGCAAGGACAAAGCACATAGAGATACAGTATCATTTTCTCAGAGAAAAGGTAATGGAGAAGGAGATTGAAGTGGAGTACATTTCTACTAAAGATCAGTTAGCAGACATAATGACAAAGAGCTTGGATGGTGTGAAGACCAGTAGATTCAAAAGCATGGCAGGAGTAAAAGAAAAGAAGAAGATATGAAGAAACAGGGAATGTCAATTAGTGATTGAGGGGGAGCTGTTGGAGAAACACTCACTAATTGGACATATATTTGAGGGTCAAAGCTTTAGAAGAAAACCCCATGCCTATGTGAAGGGACAAATTCACAAGTGTATCATACTTGTAAAGTTAGTTCACTTTAGTTCTAGAAGTTTTTTTTTTAAATCACGGGAATGAGAAAATCTATATAAGTTAGTTTGTATTAACTGACGTGGAGAGAGAGTGAGAGAGAAGAAGTAGAAGAAGGAGTTCATTTTATACGACTGTGTATAGTCGGGCTTCTCTGAGTGAGAAAGCATCTGTAAAACTTCTGAGTTTTTTATAGTTATGAGAAGAACTGAGTAAAGTTCTGTGTATGAGCCTCTCTCCATCATCTCCATGATTACCTACTGTGTGATGAGTTACAAAGATCAAGTTTTCCAAGCAAGTCGATGCGTGGCATCGAATCTCACTTGATAAGTTCTTATCTTCATATCTGATTTTTATCTACTGCCAAATCTTCTTGAAAAGATGATGTTGTTGGAGCAACTAGATGCCTGGCATCGAATTCCAGTTGGTAAGTCATATTGTAAGTGTGCATGAAATCACCTATAGTTTTGGTGTCCAAAAGATCAAGGCTTTATGCGGGAAGTCGATGCCCGGCATCGAATCCCTGCTGAAAAGTGGCCAAAAACATCCCAAGTCGATGCCCGGCATCGAATTCTCGTTGCAAGTCGATGCTAGGCATCGAATTCTAATTTTAAACAGGCGCTCTTACTATAACAGGAAAGATTTCCAATTTTGGAAGGTCATATAGGGTCATCTTGTGAGAGCCATAACTTGAGTTCTAGAGATCCATTTGATGCATATTATAGCTTGTTGGAAAGATCTACTCTTCTAGTTTCAGACTATAAAGTTTCATGGAGAAATAATACTTGAGCTAGGAGAAATTAGCAAAATACTGAAGGTATGTCATTTCGGTGACTAGGAATTTCTGTAGAAGCAAAGTTCTCACTTTAGGCTATCATTTCTCAAAGTTTGGAGTGGCAATGAGTTAATGGTGACCATAGAGGTGTTCTAGTGTCACATTAATTCATTTCTTGTGGTGTTTCATACATCAACAATTACAACAATTTTTTTGGTCTTTTCTTTATTATCATATGCTTCTCCTATGGTGACCTCTCTCTTAGGCATTCGTACCAAAATTTTCCTGTCTTCAATTTGATATTTCTTGAAATTCTCTGGTACTTCAAACAAGGATTCCTCTTCTTCTTGTTTCACTGCTTTTCTTTTCTTTTTCTTTTGACTACCTTCCCTTCCTTCCTTTGAATTTACAATTTCGATACTTGTGAGAGGTTCTTCTTCTTTTTGGGTAAATACCCCTATGTCTTCTAGACAGTGCTTCTCTGAGTTAAAGCAACTATCCATCACAATGGACTCTAGATCATTGTCATTCTCTTCTTCTTCTATGACATCACTAGGGTCACATTCTTCTAGCAAGGGCTGACACGTGAACACTGAAATATCATAACCCTTCTCATCACAATGAGGTGTCCATTGTTCTTCATTGACAAGAATGTCCATAGTGGCTAAGATTTTTGGCCAGCCATGAGGCTCAAATTCCTCATCTGAAAAGATCATCGGTGTGTAGGTTGGGTCTCTAATTGGTCTATCTCCTTTAGAAATTCCTTCTTCTCTCGCCTTTGAGCGCCTTTCCTCTTCCGTTGTGACCTTACACATCCACAAGTGAGTATCGTCATGCATCTAGGATGGATCAAAAGAACCTTTAGAATGCACAGAGATTGATCTTCTGGTGCCTTGTGGATAGGATTTTATTGTAGGGGTGGTATATCTCCGAAATTATAATCCTTTAAATTGACCTCGGTGGTGACCCCTAAGTGTTGGAAGTACAAGAGTTGGTTCCCCAGTCCTGTACTATTTGCAATTGTCATAGGAAGGGTCTTCCTAGGATCATCTCGTGGACATTATTTTTCTAAAAGTCACATATAGCAAATGTGTGTTCAAACTCTACCCCACAAGTGGTTAGAGTTATCCCTTCTATCAATCCTAGAGGTCTTTTAACATGGCCGTCAGCCATTTGAAGCTTCATTTTAGTTGGTCTTGACATTGGTTTGCCACATTGTTTCCACAAGGAGGTGGTCGCAATAGCAACACCTGCACCTGAATCTATGATCGCTTTGGTTGTGTAAACTAGGTACGTGATTGGAAGATAAGTATTACCTTCTTCACCTTCACTCATGTCTCCTATTTTGTATAGAGGTATCTCTGGTACTTTTTGCTTAGAGCCTGCTTTTGATGCATTGGAATCGAGTTCAGGAACTTGATTTGCCACATGTTTCCATAGCTAAGGTTTTACTTTGAGCAACTCTTCTACGATGAGATGACACTGAACCTTAGTGTTCTTCATGACATCGGTGTTCTGTGGAACCAATGGGTATTCATTTCTTATCAATATTGTGGGAGCTCTGATCTGAAGAGATTCACATTCCCAGGGGCTTGTGAATTGTGGCAACTCTTGTAGGGAATTAGATTCAAAATCTAATATTTCATCTTCTTGTTGCTCTACTTGATCTCCAGAAATAGATGGAATGTCTTGGGGAAATTGATCATGAAAATAATCAATTTCAGGAATAGGAGGGGGATTATCCTTCTCCTTAGCCCATTTCAGGAATAGGAGGGGGATTATCCTTCCCCCAAGAACTCTTGAGAGTACTCTTGAATTGAAAGAGGTGTTCCAGCATCTATGGAATTAGGAACATAAACTCTCGTCAATGGTGAGTTCTCTCTTTCAACAACTGGTTGAGCCTGAGGAGGTAAAGAAACCTGGGGCTTGTTTACCAACTGCTCTAATCTTTCTAATAAGCCCTGGAAATGCAAATCTGGTTTGATAGAGTTTGTCTGATTGAACGATTGACTGGTCTTGAGCATCACCTGAGCTAGCTCTACGATTTTCATGCAAATTTTTGTCCATTCAATCTCTAAATCTACTCTAGGGTAACTCTTGTCTAGGTTTGCAATTGTTGGCCCTTCTTGAGGACGAGCTTGATAGGCCTTGAACATCATGTCCAAGCCTTTTGGGGTTGGATCTGCAAGAACAGAACCTGGTTGTGGTCTATTTACAATGGGTGGTGGGGTGGAATGAGGTGGTGTGGGTGGAGTTTTGGCATGCGAGGGGTTTCGTGGCTCCTCTTTCCCTTTTTGATCAAGTGGACTCAACCACTTAAGATTCTTTCACTTTTACATTAAGTAAAGTCTTCAAAAGTTATAAGAGGTAGTTCAAAAGTGAACTTTACATTGTCTTCATTTTAAGGCTTCTTCTTTGAATTTGTGGGACTCAAGCCAATACTTTGGCTTGTCATAGACTTGCTCCAACATCAACTAGGGTGTGGGGTTTGGATTCATATACATGACATTGGAGTATTTGGGCTCCCAATTTTGTTCCGTAGGTGGTGCCTCGTAGTGATAAGGATAAGTCTCACTATGCTCAGGTGACTCTCTGTAATAAGCTTGTGGACTACCTTCATGGGAGTAGTCTGAACTATGAGCATGAGAGTCATTTTCTAAGACCAATGGGGTTAGTGGCACCAATTCTCTATTAAGGTTCTCTTCTGCCACTGCATACTTAACTCGAATCACATTGGTAGGAGCTGGTGGTTGGTTTCCTAGGACTCATTGTGGCCTATATGGTGCCTGATATTGCTGTTGTGGTCAATAATATGGCTGTTGGTGTTGGTTCGGATAACTACCTTGTTGGTAAGGTTGCTGATAAGTTTGTCTAACAGCCTGCCTATTGTAGGGACAATCTTGAGCTGTATGGTTTGTGTAGTTTCTCTCAATAGTGCAATATAGAGCATTCCTTTCTCTTATGTTCGGGTTTTGCATTGGGCATATGTTAGCCATGTGGTCCCCTACGCAAGTATAACACCAGTTCAATGAGGTGACTCTTGGTGTTTGTCTATTTTGAACTCCTAGCTTCTTGGCAACTTGCTCAACTATCTCATCTATTTCCGTGGAGACTCTCGAAGTATGACTAGTAGAACTATCAGAATCCTTATAGAGTTTGGACAATCCTAACTCCTCACCCAAGTTATCTTCTATGTCAATGCACATCTGCACACACTCTTCCATGGATCTAGGCTCTTTCAAGTACACATATGATCTTAACTTGCTGCTTAGTAAGCCATCTAAAAACAATGACACTTGTTTGGCTGGTGTGGGTAATTCTGGCACAGGGCATCTTTCTATGTACTGTCTGAATCTTCTTCCTACTAACCACATTGTTTCTTGGGGTGTTTGCTTGAAGCTGTGGATCAAGGATGATGTGTTATTCCTAATACCACCTTTGGAAAATTCTACAATGAATTCATCTAGTAGTTGACCTATATTTCGATAGTTGGGCTGGTTAGTGGTTGAAACCAAGCTAAGGCAGTGCCCTTGAGAGTCAAACCAAATGCCTCAAACTTAGTGAACAAGTCCTCAACCTGTTCAGCTCTTAACACTTGTTTGAACTCGACCACATAATCATAAGGATCTCCTGAACCATCAAAGTAAGTTTTCATTATCTTGACCACTTAAGAGGGTCGAAGGGTTCTTGGGTACTCTTGGGGTCTAGGCAATGGAAAATCATGTTCATCTCTTTGAGGCCTATGTGTTTGATGTCACTCTCTTTCAGGCCTTCCACCTTCCCATCTTGATCTATCTCTACCCACATTGTGTGTAAAGCTTACCTCAGGTCTCTCTCTAGTTCTTTCCCTCTAGGCTTCATGAGCTTGGGATGATCGTGCTCCTTGGAGGCCATGGGAAACATTGGATCTTGGTGGAGGGAAAATCAATTCACTCTTCCAAGTGTATGCATGTCTATCATGTTCTGTGACCAAGAACATTTTCTCTAACGTGTTATCCAGGTAGACAACTTTGCCTGGTGTCTCCGAATCCTTGTACTCATAGATGATGACTATGCCCAATTGGCTAGGTTGATCTGGCTTGAATCTCCAAAAGGCTTCCTCTGTTTCTCTATTCAAGAATAGTTCTATGCTTTTGTTGTCTTGAGGGATCCAATCTGGAGTGATCACTCTGGTCAAAACTGACTTATCTCTCGGAGTCTTGGGTTTTCGTATTACATATCCTTGCTCTAGGTCTCCTATCTCATTCTCAGGAATGATATTTCCAAACTCATCTGTCCTTTCTAGTAGGTTGGTGACCACATACATGGTTCCTTCCTTATCAATGTATGAACCCTCTTCGAACTTGACTACTGGGTATTCAAGTCCAAAGGGTTGATCTGGATTTTTGAGTTGGACCACTGATTGCCTCAGGCTATCCTCATAGATGCGAGCACCTAATCGGTTGGTCTGAATATATTCCAACTGTGTCTTATATGGACCTTCTGCTGTTTGTAGATAGGCAGTTCTTGAGCCACCTACAGGTTTCCCCATGCTAAAAGAAATTTATGAATCACTTGTGTCTGAACTTAGTACGTAGGGATAACCACTTAGTTGTTGTGCCCAAGACTTAGCTATATGGTTGACACTTTCCTCAGAAGATTAACGCTTTTTCTATCCTTGCCTAGGTGTCTACCAGATCTCAGGTTCATAAGCTTTGGTTAAGAGTCCAAAAATTTCCCCTTGGTATGGTTCAAAATCCTTTGGACTCCCCTTGATTTCCTAGTCCCACCTAAGGATACTTCAAATTAGTCTATCTGAAAATCAAAACGAGCTTTCCAACGAGCTATAGAGCTCAAAAAATGGACATTTAATGAAAAAATTATGTCCAATCAGGCTCTTGGGGGTCAAAACAGGCAAACAAGACCTTTTGGAAAAATCGCAATTTTGTGTGAAAATCACGATTTTGGGGGTGCTAAGCTCTTATGAAAATCACGATTTTGAGGGATCATGAAAATCGGGATGCTGAAAATTCATGATTTTATGAAATCATGAAAATCGTGATGCTGAGCACTTATGAAAATCACGATTTTGAGGGATCATGAAAATCGCGATGTTGAGCAACCGTAAAAATCATGATTTTGTGAAATCATGAAAATCGCGATGCTGAGCACTTATGAAAATCACGATTTTGAGGGATCATGAAAATCGCAATGTTGAGCAACCGTAAAAATCACGATTTTGTGAAATCATGAAAATCACGATGCTGAACACTTATGAAAATCGCGATTCTGAACAATCCCCAAAAAATGCGCTTTTGAATGAGAATCGTGAAAAACGCGTTTTTGAGTGAGAATCATGAAAAACGTGATTCTAAGAATGATAAAAAAATCACGATTTTGATTGAGAATCATGTTTTCTGAAAATCATGTTTTTGACATGAAAATCGCGACTTTGAATGAAAATCGTGTTTGGTCAAAGTCATGTTTTTGGCCTGAAAATCGTGATTTTAACAATGAACAGAAAATCTCGATTTTGATTGAAAATCATGTTTTGAGAAAATCGTGTTCTTGAAAATTGTGTTCTAAAAATTGCGATTTTGTATCTTAGTGAAAATCGTGGATGAAAGTCGTATTTTTGAAAATCGCGATTTTGGAGCCAACAGAGAATCATGTTTTTGGCTGAAAAATCGTGATGTGTGAAAATCGTAATTTTGAGCCAACTGAAAATCATGTTTTTCTAAAACTCAAGTTTCCATGACATTTAGAGACTCGCGTTTTTGTGTGATTTAGGCGGGAACTGAAAATCACATTTTTTGAAAAAATTTGAATTGTGTAAAAATCGCAATTTTCAGTCAGAATCATGTTTTTTGATGAGAAATTAAAATTTTTAAGCATGGAGCAATCGTGACCTCCGTATGTGCATAAAATCATGAAAAAACACAAGCATTTTCTCTCCCTTGCACTTCCTAACTCCTTCTCACACAATAATGCATGAAAAATGGTATGAAAATGGTGAAAATGCACTAAAAACAAGAAATTTCTATGAAAAAGAAGATGGATGAAGCTGGTGATGATGATGATGATGAAGATGAAGAAGAAAAATAAGGAAAGGAACAGAAATGAAAGTTTTTTTTACCTTCCAACATTGCAAATCTACGATCTTACCATCACAACGCTCGTCCTCGAAGCTCTCTCCCCGGCAACAATGCCAAAAATTTGGTGTAGCTCCAGCGTGAGCTCCTCCTTTACTTGTTAATCCGCGGAGACGTGAGGACTAGTATGAAGACCATGAGCAAGTGAAGGCACAAGTGCGTGAGTGAAAGCACACAAGCATGCACACACATACACACACACGTGCACAAGGTAAGAGCAAAGAGAGGAACAATGGAAGGACTTCGATTACAAAAGAGTTCTCTTACAAAAGCTCTAATCTCTAACAAGCTACCCTAAAAAATGAGCTCTCTAGCTCTTTTTATAGTTTTTGGACTAGTTTTGGCCCTATCTAGACCTAGTGTCCGACCTACTTAAAAATTAGGTTCTAGGGCTTATTTGAGGGTTCAAATGGAGTCTAAAAATTATGAAGATTGGTGCGATGATACTTCTAATACTCCTCAAGCTCAAGGAATCCTTAGCTTGAACAAAATGGAGTCACAAAAATGGAAAATGCTATTTACAATGTTTTTAGTGATGAAAATCACTATTTTATAGGGATTTCTTATGAAAATTTGACATGTACTTCTTGGAACTCCCTATATGCTCCTCCTTCTTGTATGTCCACTTCTTTGATGTGTTCTTATACCTCATGCTTGATCTTGAGTTTCAACAGCTGCAAGTGGGTTTACAAGGTAAAGCACAATGCCGATGGTAGCATAAACAGGTATAAAGCACGTTTGGTAGGAAAAGGATATGCACAAACTTATGGCATTGATTATGAGGAAACATTCAAACCTATAGCTAAAATGTCTACAATCAGAACACTTGTTGCATTAGCTACAACAAAAGGATGGACATTGCATCAGATGGATGTGAAGAATGCTTTTCTACATGTGGAGTTATAGGAAGAAGTATACATGGACCAACCACAAGGATATGAAGATTCAAAGCATCCAAAATATGTTTGCAGTTGCAAAAGGCTTTGTATGGGCTGAAGCAAGCACCTCGTGCATCACATGCAAGGATTGCTGATTGACCACCATTGGATTTTCTATGTGTGATGCAGATCATTCACTATATGCAAGGAAGGGTGATGATGGCATCACAATTGTGTCTATCTATGTTGATGACTTGATTGTAGGTGGTGATAATGAAGAAAGCATCAAAGAGGTAAAACAACTTCTTATGCAGGAATTTGAAATGAAAGATCTTGGTGTGCTGCGCTATTTCTTGGACATTGAGTTTATACATACAGAAACAGGTGTATGGATGTCACAAAGGCAATATGCCTTGAATATGCTGCAAAAGTATGGTATGGCTAGTTGCAAGGCAATTTCTATGCCATTAGATCAGAATTTGAAGTTAAATACTACATCAGGTGAAGCATTGAAAAATGCTACTATGTATAGGAAAATTGTGGGAAGTTTGATATATCTCACAATTACGAGGCCTGATCTTAGCTACACTATTGAACTTGAAAGTCATTTATGCACGTTCCCAGGAAGCCACATTTGGATGCTTTGAGGTGCGCTCTACGTTATGTGAGTGCTACTTTGGATTATGCATTGTTTTATGAAGCTCCTGTAGTTTGCAGGTTTGTGGATATACTGATGCAGATTGGGCTAGTGACATTCCAGATAGAAGATCTACTACTGACTTTCTATTCTCACTTGGGAGTGCAGCTATTACATGGAGCAGAAAGAGGCAACACATTATTGCTTTGTTGAGTACAGAGGCTGAGTATAGAGGTGCTGCAATGGCAGCATGTGAGGCATCATGGCTAGAGATGCTACTTGCAGATTTAGGTGTGGAAGTGCAAAAGCCTATAACTATCTATTGTGATAATCTTAGCAGTATACAGTTAGCATAGAACCCTATCTCTCATGCTAGAACAAAGCATATTTAGGTACATTATCACTTTATTAGAGAGAAGGTATTAGTACGTGATATTGATCTTGTTTATGTAAGAATAGATGAGCAGGTTGCTGATATTTTCACTAAAGCACTTGGAGTAGAGGCTCAAGAAGTTTTGGAAGATGCTTGGATTAGAGGACATGCCGTTGAGCTTGAGGGGGAGTGTTGAGATATCAAGCTCAACATGTGATGATCCAGGATGACACATATTAGTTTTTCGTTTCTCTAACATGTATAGTGGTCACGCCAGTATATGTCAAGGATAACTCATTGAGCTTTATTAGCTTAATCTATCAAGAGTGATGGCACATTTGTTCCTTGGGTAGCTCACTCATTCACGGACATTAGGTTTTTCCTTATGTACTGATCTCTATATACTGCACTTGTTGTATTCTTGTTTTTTAGGTCATTCTTGTACATTCCTTTTATGTAATAGAAGAAGAAGAAGATCATTCTGCCTTGCCTCAATCTGAGTGTGTGCTTCTCTTTGATTGTGTGTGTGTGTGAGCTCTCTTCCTTATCTCCTTCCTCGTGACACAAATGTCGGGGTCTCCTCGATGATGCAGGTGGAAGACTTACCTAGCCTCGCCATAGGAGATGTATGATAAATGTTCATAGGTGCTCTATAAGCCTAGTTGGCTTCTTTTGGGTAACTGATTATATGCAATGGAGTCAGTGCTTCAATATGCAAGTAAGCATGTTAGTACTTGCAATTTTGTGAGGTTTTGATATTGGTCATATGCTCATATTGCAGAGGATACTCTAGCAAAATTTTTCTAGAATTTTGGTCTTGTCAACTATACAATGGTCAATTTAATCCTTGATACACTCATTGGTATGAGCATATTTATTCCCCCATACTCCTTTTGGTTGGTCACTACTGTTCATCAATTCATTTTTCTGGGAAGACTGTTGAATTCTCTCTAAGAATCTAACACTTGGTCATCGTTCTTTGAGCCTTAGTGGGGTTTGGAATCTTCTACCTCCAATGTCATTCTATTCAGCTCTCTACCATCATGGCATCAGAGCTCTCATGCACATTTGATGGATCAAGGTCTAGTGCCAGTGTTCCGAGGAGGAGCTATAACTTGTCGAGTAAAGAACATTTTGAGATCTGAAAATTTGATGACACAAACCTTGCTCTATGGAAGAATCAGATTAAAGATGTGCTGATTCAGAGGAGGCAACGGAAGCTAGTGAATGGAATCTCAAAGAAGCCTACTGACATGGATGAAGATGATTGGGTTGAGTTAGATGAAATGGCTAGGTCTACCATTAGATTGCACGTAGTAGATAATTTTTACTTTATAGTATTGGACCCTGAAAGTGTAGAGGAGCTTTGGAGGAAGTTATGCAATACATATGAAAAAGAAACGTCATCAAACAAAGTGTACCTGTTGAGAAAGTTATATGATCTTTGCATGAAGGATACAGACAATGTTACTGCTCAACCGAATGAGTTTGATGCTATATTCTCATAGTTACAAGCTCAAAAAATGGACATGGATAATGAAATGAAAGCAGTCTTGTTGCCATGCACCTTGCCATCAACATGGGATACATTTTGCACAGCTATTAGCAATAACGCACGTGGTGGTAAACTAGTTTATGATGACATATGTGGGGCACTCGAGTGAGGAGATTTATAGAAAATCTATGGTTGGCACTCAGAGTGGAGATCCATATAATGTTTGTGAGTCTTATCAAGGAAAGAATCAACAACATGGTAGGAGCAAGAACAAGGAAAAGAATGGTCAAAGGAATAAGAGTAGAAGTAAATCAAGGAAGAGGGATATTGAATGCCATTATTGTCATAAGAAAGGACACATGAAGAAAGATTGGTATGCATTAACGAATGCTAAAGGTAAAGGATAGAATGTTGATGGGCATGTTAAACAATTACTTGCACCATCTACTTTGACTGTGAAGATTGAAGAAATAAATGCTATTTCTGATAATGCTGACGTGTTGACACTTGATAGTGTTGTGCCAACTGAGGCTGTTATGGTTGATTATGTTTCCCACATGTGGTTGCTAGATTTTGGTGCTTCTTTCCATGTGACACCACATAGAGAATGGCTCTCTAATCATGCAGTAAAGTCTCTTGGTACCATGAAACTTGGTGACTCTTACCAGTGTGACATTGTGGGGATTGGAGATGTGATTCTGCAATTCATTGATGGTTCAAAATTTACTATGCATAATGTATGCCATGTACCTCAGTTATCATGCAGTTTGATGTCAATTGGTCAACTTTATGACCTTGGTTACAAGGTGCTCTTCTATGCTTAGTCCTTTCACATATCAAAGGGCAATATGGTTATTCCAAAGGAAGCAAAGTTGGCTCACTTTATCCTTAATTTGTATCACAGAAAGAACACTTCTTAGCTATTACTAAACAAACCTATGGCTTGTATTTGGCATGGTCGTTTGGGCCATATATCTCGTAGTGGAATGGAAAATCTTTCTCGTTCTGGCTACTTACTTGTGTTATTTTTCTCTGCTTTTTCATTTTGTGAGCATTGTCAATATGGAAAGCAAACCAAAAATGTGCATAGAATGAACATTGAATCTTCAATCCAGCCTTTAGATCTCGTTCATACAGATGTGTGTGTTCCTATGGCCACAAGGTCATTAGGTGCTTCTCTTTACTTTTTCACTTTCATAGATGATGCTACTAGAAAAGTTTGGGTATATCCTATAAAATCGAAGTATGAGGTATTTCCTACTTTCAAAAAATGGCTTGGTTTAGTTGAGACTGAAAAAGGAACTAAGATAAAAGCTTTGAGTTCAGATAATGGGGATGAGTATACCTCACATGAATTCAGCCTTTTCTACCAGTCTAGAGGAATTTGTAGAGATTTTATAGCTCCTTATACCCCAGTATAGAATGATGTAGCTGAAAGAATGAATAGAACTATTCAAGGTAGAGTAGTCTCTATGCTGCATCATGCGAACCTTTCACAAGGCTTTTGGCAGAAGCAGTATTGACTGCAGTTCATGTGATTAACCTTTCACCTAGTACTGCCAAAGTCCTGAAAATGGCACACGAGTTATGGATAGGGAAGCCACCATATTATGATCATCTTTGAGTTTTTGGGTGTGAAGCATATGTTCATATACCCAAGAATCTTAGACAAAAGTTGGACCATAAGTCAAAGAAATGCATTTTTCTTGGATATGGTCGAGAAGGACAATTTGGATATCGCTTATGGGATCCTGAAACATGGTCAGTGATCAGAAGTAGTGATGTCATTTTCAATGAGTCTAAGATGCATAAATAGCCCATTAAGGAGGTTGAAGTGAGACGAGTGGTGTTTGAGGATACTAGTCCTCTAGTTAGCATGTTTAAAAATGCTACACATAGGGACGTTCAAGAGAATGTCCGATCAGATCAGTCTGCAAATGTTCCGATTCAGTAACCATTGAGATGCTCTACACATGTCTCACATCCACCTGATAGATGTGTTCCAGGTTTAGATTTTTTTATGCTAATAGATGTCAGTGATCCTTCTTGCTACAAAGAGGCTATGTAGAGGATCATGTCAAGTGGGAGTGTGCCATGAAGAGTGAAATGGATTGTATTCACAAGAATGGTACTAGGGATTTAGTACCTTTGTCAAAGAGCATGAAAGCTTTACCATGTAAATGGGTATATAAGCTAAAATTCACATCAGATACTGCTTCTCCAAAGCATAAAGAACGACTTGTTGCAAAGTGGTTTAAGCAACAACATGGTGTTGATTTTGAGCAAGTCTTCTCTCGAGTGGTCAAGATGACTACCCTCCGCATGTTGCTAGGATTCGTTGCAATGGAGGACTTAGAGCTAGTCCAAATGGATGTGAAAACTGCTTTCTTGCATGGAGATCTTATAGATGGTATCTATATGGAACAACCAGAGGGTTATGTAGTTCTTGGCAAGGAAAGTCTACTTTGTAAGCTCAAGAAGAGCTTGTATGGACTTAAACAATTCCCTAGACAATGGACCAAAATTCTCAAAATAGTCTCAAGGCTATTCTCGAAGCAATGAGGATCATTATATCTACACAAAGAGAAGCTTACACTTGGAAGGGTGAATTCATTTTCCCCCAACCAAGATCGAATGTGTCCTATGGTCACCCTGGAGCTGGAACATCCCAAGCTCATGGAACTCAAAGAGACAGAAGTAGAAATAGGCCAGAAGTAAGCTTTGCCAACCCAGGGGGCAGAGAAAGAACGAGGACGGAAACAAACAGAGTAGAACCTGAGGTACTTAGAGCTCCCAGGAATCAAAGACATGTGGATGAGTTCCCTCTACCACGACCTAGAGAGCACACACGGACTCTGAGACCGACTCAGCTAGTTAAGTCCATGAAGAACTACTTCGATGGCACTGGAGATCCATACGATCATGTAGCTGAGTTTAGGCAAGTCTTGAGAGCTGAACAAGTGGAAGATCTGTTCACGCAATACAATGCCTTTGGTCTAACCCTTAGGAACACTGCCCTGACATGGTTTCAACCACTAAACGAGAGGCAGTTCAGGAGCATAGACCAACTTCTAGAGGCATTCATTATCGAATTCTCTAAAAGTGGCATAAGACATAACACTTCCTCGTTGATTCACAGCTTCAAGCAAACCCCTCAAGAGACCGTGAGACTTGCTGGAAGAAGATTTAGGCAATACTTGGAGAGATGCCCTGCCCTTGAGCTATCCACGCCAGCTAAGCAAGTGGCTTTATTCTTGGACGGATTGCTAAGTACCAAATTGAGGTCATATGTGTATCTGAAGGACCCTAGGACCATAGAAGAGTGTGTACGCATGTGTATTGACATTGAGGATAACCTTGGGGAGGAGTTAGAGCTATCCAAAATATACAAAGATTCAGATAGTGCCTCTAGCCTCTCTTCCACGCAATCCACATCAATTGAGGAACTTGCAGAGAAAGTAGCTCAGAAATTAGGTGTCACTAGTAAACAGATCCCAAGGTTTGCCCCTGTGAAAAGATGTTATACTTGTGGTGGCGACCACATGGTGAATGTATGTCCCATTATGGCTCAACCCCAAGTAAATCCTAGTAGCCAGTACTGCACCATAGAACGGAGGTACACCAATCACACCGCACAAGATTGCCCCTACAATAAGCAAACCGTTAGGCAGACGTACCCACAACCATACCCTCAACAAGGAAGATACCAGAACCAGTACCCACCTCAGCAGTATACTAGGCCTCAGCAAAACTACCAACCGCAATATCAGGCCCAACTGAGACCCCAGCCAGTGCTAGCACAACAACCACCTGCTCCTACTAATGTGATTCCAGTAAAGTATGCAGCTGCAGAAGAAAATGTGAATAGAGCCATAGTCCCAGTGACTCCATTACTTTCAAAAAGTGACCCGAGTGACCATAGCTTTGATTCTACACATATTGATAGTCCCCAGGCCTACTACATGCAGTCTCTTGAACATGGTGAGTCCTACTATAGTGAAGAGCCAAATGAACCTAGTTGGGAGTCAGATTACACAAACGTCATGTATGCAAACCCCAACCCTAGACCTCAACCTAGGCAGGTAAGACCCCCATTCCCTAGAGGACCATGCGACAGATGTCAGGGAGATCATCTCATTCGTGATTGTCCCTTGCTTCCACCTACACAATCCCAGTCAGTGACGATTCAGGGCTTTTGCCAAGAGTGTGGAAAGGATCATCTCTTACGAGACTGCCCTAAGAATCCTAATAATATGCCAAAAATCACTCCTATTAACGTTATTGGGTTACTGGTAGATTCCACAGGAAGTGTCACTTCCACTGCACCCATACAGGTAGTCACTAGAGCTCAAGCATTGCAGCAAAACCAAGGGGTAGGCCAGGAAAAGAGCCCAGATGTTAGTGAAACAGAGAGCACGACAAAGAAAAGGACTAGAGCTTGGAGAGATAGTCGTGAAAGAATGAAAAGGCAATGGGCAAAAAAGATGAGTGAACTCGAGGAAAGCCTCAGAGAAACAAAGGCCAGGATAACTGAACTCACATCTCAAACTCCCTCTCACACTACCCCACCTCCACCATTCCCAACTCCATCCGAACCGCCATCTTCCAACCCGCCTCACCTAAACCCACCACCCCCAAGAGTAGGATCAGTCCTAGCAGATCCCACTCCCGAGGACCTAAATATGATGCTTAAAGCATATTAGGCCAGAATCCAAGAAGGGCCAAACGTAACTGATCATGAAAAGTGTTACCCTAGAGCAGAACTAGAACTTGAACGAACTAAAATTTGTGCTAAGATGGTGGAATTGGCTCAGACCATGTTTGAAGCTAGTCGCCTATTTAACATCTCTAGTTCAGCGAAGGCACGGTTGCACTTTGATGGACTGTTAGAAAGAATAGAGAAGCTAATTGCACAGTTAGAAAAGGAACCCGCCTCTCAACATAAGGACAAGGCAAGTGAAGGAGCAGGTCTTTCTGCCCAGGAAGCCTATGTGCCTAACTCTACGGAGCTAGACACATCATCTTCTATGAATCGGTTCACACCAGAATTCCTATGCGAGATTCAACAAGACAAATGGGCTAAAGAGAGTGAAGTCCCACCTCCTATTGAACTTGTGGATGATGCACACGACCAATTCCCACAAGACATCCCATCCATTTATGAGGAGCAGGAGAGCACCCAATCTCAGGAAAGACTAGACTTTGAGTCTAATTCTTTAAAAGAATTACCCCACTTCACAGGCCCATGGGAAGCTAAGTCTACTTGTATGAGAGCACCCACGGTCATGGTACAAAATGAGGACTCAGTCATACCTAGGAACACAGAGGTAGTGAAAAACACTAAAGTACAATGCAACCTCACCTTAGAAGAGCTACTCAAAGTAAGGCCAGAGCTATGGAAACATGTAGCCAAACAAGTACCAGAGATAGCAAAACCGCATTCCCAGGTAGGATCCTAGAGAACAGTGCCAGAAATACCATTGGACAAGATAGGAGACATGAGTGAGGGTGAAGAGGGAAACACATATCTTCCTATCACCCATCAAGGATACACCACCAAGGCCATTCTAGACTCAGGCGCAGGTGTTGCAATTGCTACCACTTCCCTATGGAAGCGTTGGGGCAAGCCAACACTCAGGCCAACGAGAATGAAATTGCAGATGGCCGATGGTCACATAGAGAGACCCTTAGGCTTGCTAGAAGGAATAACTCTCACCACGTGTGGTGTCGAGTTTGAGCATACATTTGCTATATGTGATTTTAGCAAGAACCATGCCTATGAAATGATCTTGGGACGACCTTTTATGCGACAATTGCAAGTGGTACAGGATTGGGGAACCAATTCTTTGTACCTGCAACACTTAGGTGTTACGACCAAAGTGAATCTCAAAGATTACTCTCATAGAGATGTCCCCCCTATCCAATGGAATCCCATCCATAGAGCCAAAGATGATACGGAATCTGTGCATTCCATAGGATCAGGATCCTCATGGATGCATGAAGACACCCACTTATGGATGTGCAAAGTAGCAGTAGAAGAAGAGAAGAGAGAAGAAGCCAGAGAGATAGGTGCAAAAGAAACACATAGATCAATTCAAGACCCAGCCTATGCGCCTGTAGTTTTTCCTGACGAAGAATTTGAACCCCACAGCTGGGCAGAAATCCTAGCAACAATGGACGTAGCCATCAATGAAGAACAATGGACACCTCACTGTATGACATTTCAGTCTTCTCCATAGAGCCAATCATGGGAGAGGCAGTTCTAGAAGAATGCGAACCTAGCCCTGATGCATTTGAAGATGCGAGCGACTCTGATCTAGAGTCAATCATTATGGATCCACCTTTTGCATCAGATGAAGAATATTTCTATGAAGTAGAATTTCAACCCCAAAGGCACGGAGAGCTTACAAATGATGTAAGATTAGCCACAGATGTGACCCCGAAGGAAGAAGGAAAGAAAAGAAAGAAGAGAGAAGTCTCACCAGAAGAGGAGGAATCTTTGTTTGAGGTCCTAGAAAATTTTAAGAAGTATGAGATAGATGACAGGAGAGTCATGATCAGAATGCCTAAACGAGAGGCGCAATCAGGGGAGGCCTATGATAACAAAGAAACCACCAAGAAAATAGTGGTAGCCATAGAGGAAGGAGAAGAGAGATGCACTTACATAGGACATGACCTAACGGAGGACGAAGAGCAAGAATTGATAGCCTTGCTAAGGGAATACAGAGATGTATTCGCTTGGAGTTACAAGGATTTGAAAGGTGTTGATCTAGACATATGCTCACACACTATCCCCATGACCTCGGATGCCAAACCTTCTAAGCAAAAGCCATACACATATAACGATAATTACGCTGCCAAGATCAAGGAAGAGATAGATAGACTGGTTGAAGCTGGATTTATCTATGAAATTGAGCACACTGAGTGGGTATCCCCCATTGTAGTGGTGCCCAAGAAGAATGGAAAGCTGCGTGTATGCATTAACTTGAAGAAGGTCAATGCAGCCACAATTCGAGATAACTATCCGCTTCCCATCACAGAACATCTCTTGGAAAGAGTAGCAGGCAAGGAAGTGTACAACTTCCTTGATGGATTTTCGGGCTACAATCAAGTAGCCATAGCTCCAGAAGATCAGCATAAGACGGCTTTTGCCACTGAATGGGGCATTTTTGCCTTTAGAGTAATGCCATTTGGGCTTACCAATGCACCAGCTACCTTCCAGAGGCTGATGTGCCATGTATTTAAAGAGTTCCTGAGAAAAAACTTAGAAGTCTTTGTTGATGATCTTTGTGCTCATTCCAACATTAGACAAACCCATATTCCTGAACTCAGACAAATCTTTGACAAATGTAGAGAATATCAAGTCTGCCTAAACCCAGAAAAGTGCGTCTTTATGGTCAGGCAAGGCAAGATTCTAGGACACATAGTGTCAAAGAATGGCATATCCACTGATGAAGAGAAAGTGAGAGCCATAGCAGAGCTACCTAGGCCAAGGAATGTCAAGGAAGTACAAGCTTTCATGGGACATTGTGGTTACTACCACCGGTTCATTCACATGTATGCTGTCATTGCAAAGCCCATGTACGGACTTCTGACTAACTTTGATTGGACTGATGAATGTGAGAATTCCTTCCAGGAGCTTAAACAAAGATTATGTTCAGCACTAATCTTGACCACACCAGATTGGAACAAGCCATTCCATGTTCATGTGGATGCATCCAATTACACTATTGGATGTGTACTCGCACAACCTACTGGTGAAGGTAATATGGATCTCCCAATTGCCTATGCCAGTAGACAATTGAATGCAGCTGAACAAAATTACACCACTACAGAGAGAGAAGGCTTAGGCATGGTATATGGAGTTAAGAAATTTAGACACTATTTGCTTGCAAACAAGTTTAAATTTTTATTGAACACCAAGCATTGTTATATCTCGTGAACAAGCCATGTAATACAGGAAGATTAGTAAGATGGTTTCTCTTGCTAATGGAATATGAATTCGAGGTTGTAGTAAGGAAAGGGAAGACTCACTTGAGAGTGGATCATCTCTCTAGGCTCACATCTGGAGAAGCCCCACAAGGAGTGTCAGATGACCTTCCTGATGCTTACTTGCTTAATTTGGAAGTTGTACCGCAGTGGGCTAAGCCATTGGTACCGGTATTGACATACGGGCCTAACCATCCAGTAATAAACACGCAGGATAGAGAGGTAGTAAAAGCCCAAAAGTATCACATCATGGCAGGAAGTATGTACAAACACACAGATCAAGGGATCTTGGCTTGTTGTGTGGAAGAGGATGAGTACGCTAAATGGTTGCAATTAGCACATGTAGGTGCATTAGAGCAACACTACTCAAAGCAACGAACCCTACAGACACTAAGGAGACTCGGAGTGCATTGGCCTACTATGGAGGCTGATGTCCAAAAGTTGTGCAAGGAATGCCCAATCTGTTGCACTAAACCACCTGTGGAACATGCCACTCTTTATCAACTGTCCATAGTGCCAGAGTGGAGTGAACCACTAGTATCCTTCCTGAGGACGAAAACATTCCCTCCAGACATGACTCTGGTTAGGAAAAGGAGTTTAGAACAAGAAGCCCAGGATTACTCCCTCATTGGTGATAATCTATACAAACATGGTAAAGATGGTTACCTGAGACTATGTGTCCATGAAAGTGAATATCTCAAGATCTTGGAAACTGCTCACCAAGGTGTAGCAGGAGGACACTTTGGACCAGATCGGGTGATCAAGGCAATACTATTTGCGGGCTTCTGGTGGCCGACCCTTCACATGGATGCACATACCTATGTGAAATGGTGTGATGTCTGTCAGCGAACTCAGTATCCTATACGCAAAGATGAGATGCCACTGAAACCTATGATGGGTGGACGTGCATTCTCTAAGTGGAAAATAGACTTTGTTGGTCCTATTAATCCCCCAGCTAAGGGTTCACATGCTGAATACATCATTGTTGCCACAGACTATCTAACAAAGTGGGTAGAGGTAAAAGCCACGACAAAGAATGATGCTCAGACAACTGCTAAATTCTTGTTTGAGAATGTATTCACAAGATATGGGCTACCTATAGAACTAGTAAGTGATCGAGGCACTCACTTCTTGAACGAAGTGATTGAGAATCTACTCCAAGAATTCTTGGTAGTTCATAAGAAGTCTGCCCCCTACCACCCACAAGCTAATGGACAAGCCGAAAGCACAAACAATGTTGGTGCATGACAATCATCAATTGAAGGATTATGAAGAAATGAAGTCAAGGAGTCAAGAAGAGAACAAATTCAGAAGGTTGAAGGAAGGACATATTCAGAAATCCAAAGATATGTACACATATGCACATTAGCTGACTTATACTTTTGTCTAGTCATAAACTTGTATATATTCATCTATAAATACTTTGGAAAATGTCGGGGCAAATAGAGCAGAAGAAGAATAGAGAATAGGAAGGAAGAAATGAATAGTAGAGAGTGTCATTAGACACATGAGAAGTGAGTTGAATTCATCAACTTCACTCAGATGTAATTTTTCTGAGTAATCAAGAAAATTTGCGCCCGATGTTTTGCTGTTTGCTCCTTCTGTGTTTAATCTTTTGACAAATCCTTTTGCATGTATCTAAGTCCATAGCTAATCTATCAATGGCTAGAATTTGAGAGGCTAATTTTGATCAGGTTGAGAGAATTTAGTTTAGGAACATTCATATGTGAAGATGTTCTGAGAGTCGACAAAACTGGCGCAGATTTCATGTTCAGTGAAATGAACATTACTCAGTGTGTGGTGTAAAGTTTTACACAAGTGAGGGCTTAAAATTTAAGTTGGAAGGTAAGCCATCTATGGCTAAAAGATCTTGATCAAACGGGATTTTCTTTGGGAGAACTAGTGTTAAGAAGTTGCAGGTGTCAAAGTCGACATTACAGAGAAGCTGTTTCAGACATAGGTAAAGTGTTTCACACATTTCTCAGAGTGTACTCAATCATTTTGAGAAATTTAACTTGGTAAAGTTGCGCAATCTCAAGGCAAAGTGTTATGCAAAGTTTTATCAAAAATTTTACAGAATAGATTAGTCAATGAGTGATTAATCTGCAGCAGACTTTTCAGGAAAGTGATTTCTTCACAGTTAGTCAAATCTTGGTAATGTGTGAGTATGTTTCCAAAATTATGTGGAGTCTAAAGTTATTCTTGGTCTAGAGGTGATCTAATACCAAGGATAGCTTGTTCTTTTGGAGATTAACACTCTCCATCAGTGGTATCAGAGCAGGTTGTGTCAAAATTGAAGTGAAGAAGGCTCCGACTACTGCAGAAATACAAATCTTTACATCTTGAAGGTGCAAAAGGATAAAGGTTGAAGAAAAGTTGAAGGTAGACACATTGAAGCTATCAAAAGGATCAGAAGGAGCGAGACTCAAAGTCAAGGTACATTTATTTCTCATAAAGATTAAAGAGTTGACAATACAGGTAAAGAAACAATGGGAGATAGTCTCCAAATTGAAAAGTTGGATAGAGAGAACTATCCAGCTTGGTCTATGAGGATGGAAGCTCATCTTATGAGCAAAGATCTGATAGGATACATCACAGGAGATGAAGAAAAGCCAAAATTTAGAGACTCTAGTGTTCCAACTAGAGAGGAGCTTGCAGACTTGAAGAATTGGATGAAGAAGGATGCTCAAGCAAGGAGCATAATCTACATGGCAGTCAATGACTATTTGCTTCCTCACATTAGAGGACTTGAAAGTGCATGTGACATTTGGAATGCTTTGGAGGAGCATTTCCAAAACACAACCAAATCAAGGAAGGCTTCACTATGGGCAGAATTTACTACCTTCAAGAAGAAGGCCTCACAATCAATCTCTGATTATGTGACAAAGATGAAGGACATTGCAGATTCTCTAGGTGCAGTGGATGAAGATATTGAAGAAGACAAATTCTCACAGGGCTAAGAGGAGATGAGAAGTGGAAGCCTTTCATTTTATCTACAGAACTTTCATTAGATCACTTTACTCCTGATTTGAATCAATTGTTAGGTCATATGCTAACTTTTGAGAATGATATCAAAGGAGATGTTGATAAGAGTGCAGGTCATGCAATGTACTCTAAAGACAAGAAGAAAGCTAACAAAGGGAAGCAACAATCAGGTGAAGAAGAAGGTACTTCAAACCAAGCAAATTTCATAAGAGGAAAAGGAAATGGCAGAAGTAGAGGAAGAGGCAGAAACAACAAAGATAATGCAAGAGCTTGTTGGATATGTGGTAAGACCAATCATCTATCTCATGATTGTTGGCACAATAATCAGAATAATAGTAATTATCAGAATTTTAATCAAAGAGCAAGAGGTGGTAGATTTCAGAGAGGAAACTTCAGAGGTAGAGGTGGTAGGAATTCTTTTGGAAGAGGTGGAGGAAGAAGCTTCCAAAATCAATCCTATAATAACACCTACTACAACTATGCATCAGATCAGAAGGAGGACTCGACTCTCATTATGAATGCAACATATGAAACCTCACATGAGGACATGAGAGTGTTTTACATTGATTCAGGATGTAGTAATCATTTAAGTGGAAATATTGCTTGATGACTGACCTAGATCATAATGCAATTAATCATACAGTTCAGACAGGTGATAATACAAAGCATAAGGTAAAGTCAATTGGTTCAGTCAAAGCTAAGGATGGGAGCACTCTTCTGAGTAAAGTACTTTATGTTCCCACAATCCCAAAGAATTTGATCAGTGTAGGTCAAATTGTGGAAAAAGGATATGAGGTAAGGTTCACCAATGATGGAGTTTATGTTGAAGACCCTAGTCAAGGGTATAAACAGGTTGTTACAGGAAAGAAAGAAGGAAGGCTCTTCACATTGAAGGTACAAGGAAATGTTGGACATGCTATGTTCACATATGGAGAGCAGAAGGTGTCAGAATTGGATCTTTGGCACAAAAGACTTGGACACTTCAATGAAAGAGGTATTAAAGAAATGATTAACAATGATTCAGTGCTTGGGTTGCCTAACATTGCAGGTCAACACATGACATACAGATGTGAGGCATGTCAATTAGGTAAGGCTCATAAGCAATCCTATTCCAAGCATGGGTTTATGTATTCAGAAAGACTTGAATTGGTGCATACAGATGTGTGGGGTCCTTCAAAGGATTTTAGTATAAATGGTTCAAGATATTATGTCATTTATGTTGATGATGCTACCAGATGGATCACAGTTTATGTGATTAAAGAAAAGTCAGAAGTGTTTAATACATTTAAACACTATCATACATATGCAGAAAGGATTACAGGTCAAAAATTGAAGAGACTAAGGTCAGATGGAGGGGGAGAGTATTTTTCAAATGAATTCAATGATTACTTGTGGAATGCAGGTATAAAGAGAGAAGTTACTTGCAGGTACTCTCCTCACAAAATGGGGTAGTAGAAAGAAGAAATAGGACTCTTGTTGAGTTTGCAAGGTCCATGATGAAAGAGAAGAATTGTCCAAATTATTTGTGGGCAGAGGCTGTAAATACAGCTACTTATTTGGTCAATAGATTGCCTTGTAAAGCTTTGCAAGGTATGACACCATATGAAGCTTGGTGGGGTAAGAAATCTACCTTCGATCATTGCAGAATATTTGGATGTTTGGCATATGCATATGTGCCATCTCAATTGAGGCATAAGTTGGAGCCTAAGGCAGAAAAGTATGTATTCATTGGTTATGATGATAAGCAAATGGGATACAGGTTGTGGAGTCCATCCACAAAGCAATTCCTTGTATCCACATTAGCTGACTTATACTTTTGTCTAGTCATAAACTTGTATATATTCATCTATAAATACTTTGGAAAATGTCGGGGCAAATAGAGCAGAAGAAGAATAGAGAATAGGAAGGAAGAAATGAATAGTAGAGAGTGTCATTAGACACATGAGAAGTGAGTTGAATTCATCAACTTCACTCAGATGTAATTTTTCTGAGTAATCAAGAAAATTTGAGCCCGATGTTTTGCTGTTTGCTCCTTCTGTGTTTAATCTTTTGAGAAATCCTTTTGCATGTATCTAAGTCCATAGCTAATCTATCTATGGCTAGAATTTGAGAGGCTAATTTTGATCAGGTTGAGAGAATTTAGTTTAGGAACATTCATATGTGAAGATGTTCTGAGAGTCGACAAAACTGGCGCATATTTCATGTTCAGTGAAATGAACATTACTCAGTGTGTGGTGTAAAGTTTTGCACAAGTGAGGGCTTAAAATCTAAGTTGGAAGGTAAGCCATCTATGGCTAAAAGATCTTGATCAAACGGGATTTACTTTGGGAGAACTAGTGTTAAGAAGTTGCAGGTGTCAAAGTCGCCATTACAGAGAAGCTGTTTCAGACATAGGTAAAGTGTTTCACACATTTCTCAGAGTGTACTCAATTATTTGAGAAATTTAACTTGGTAAAGTTGTGCAATCTCAAGGCGAAGTGTTATGCAAAGTTTTATAAAAAACTTTATAGAATAGATTAGTCAATGAGTGATTAATCTGCAGCAGACTTTCAGGAAAGTGATTCTTCACAGTTAGTCAAATCTTGGTAATGTGTGAGTATGTTTCCAAAATTATGTGGAGTCTAAAGTTATTCTTGGTCTAGAGGTGATCTAATACCAAGGATAGCTTTTTCTTTTGGAGATTAACACTCTCCATCAGTGGTATCAGAGCTGGTTGTGTCAAAATTGAAGTGAAGAAGGCTACCGACTACTGCAGAAATACAAATCTTTACATCTTGAAGGTGGCAAAAGGATAAAGGTTGAAGAAAACTTGAAGGTAGACACATTGAAGCTATCAAAAGGATCAGAAGGAGCGAGACTCAAAGTCAAGGTACATTTATTTCTCATAAAGATTAAAGAGTTGACAATACAGGTAAAGAAACAATGGGAGATAGTCTCCAAATTGAAAAGTTGGATAGAGAGAACTATCCAGCTTGATCTATGAGGATGGAAGCTCATCTTATGAGCAAAGATCTGATAGGATACATCACAGGAGATGAAGAAAAGCCAAAATTAGAGACTCTAGTGTTCCAACTAGAGAGGAGCTTGCAGACTTGAAGAATTGGATGAAGAAGGATGCTCAAGCAAGGAGCATAATCTACATGGCAGTCAATGACTATTTGCTTCCTCACATTAGAGGACTTGAAAGTGCATGTGACATTTGGAATGCTTTGGAGGAGCATTTCCAAACACAACCAAAATCAAGGAAGGCTTCACTATGGGCAGAATTTACTACCTTCAAGAAGAAGGCCTCACAATCAATCTCTGATTATGTGACAAAGATGAAGGACATTGCAGATTCTCTAGGTGTAGTGGATGAAGATAGTGAAGAAGACAAATTGGTAAGACAAATTCTCACAGGGCTAAGAGGAGATGAGAAGTGGAAGCCTTTCATTTATCTACAGAACTTTCATTAGATCACTTTACTCCTGATTTGAATCAATTGTTAGGTCATATGCTAACTTTTGAGAATGATATCAAAGGAGATGTTGATAAGAGTGCAGGTCATGCAATGTACTCTAAAGACAAGAAGAAAGCTAACAAAGGGAAGCAACAATCAGGTGAAGAAGAAGGTACTTCAAACCAAGCAAATTTCATAAGAGGAAAAGGAAATGGCAAAAGTAGAGGAAGAGGCAGAAACAACAAAGATAATGCAAGAGCTTGTTGGATATGTGGTAAGACCAATCATCTATCTCATGATTGTTGGCACAATAATCAGAATAATAGTAATTATCAGAATTTTAATCAAAGAGCAAGAGGTGGTAGATTTCAGAGAGGAAACTTCAGAGGTAGAGGTGGGTAGGAATTCTTTGGAAGAGGTGGAGGAAGAAGCTTCCAAAATCAATCCTATAATAACACCTACTACAACTATGCATCATATCAGAAGGAGGACTCGACTCTCATTATGAATGCAACATATGAAACCTCACATGAGGACATGAGAGTGTTTTACATTGATTCAGGATGTAGTAATCAATTAAGTGGAAATATTGCTTTGATGACTGACCTAGATCATAATGCAATTAATCATACAGTTCAGACAGGTGATAATACAAAGCATAAGGTAAAGTCAATTGGTTCAGTCAAAGCTAAGGATGGGAGCACTTTTCTGAGTAAGGTACTTTATGTTCCCACAATCCCAAAGAATTTGATCAGTGTAGGTCAAATTGTGGAAAAAGGATATGAGGTAAGGTTCACCAATGATGGAGTTTTATGTTGAAGACCCTAGTCAAGGGTATAAACAGGTTGTTACAGGAAAGAAAGAAGGAAGGCTCTTCACATTGAAGGTACAAGGAAATGGTTGGACATGCTATGTTCACATATGGAGAGCAGAAGGTGTCAGAATTGGATCTTTGGCACAAAAGACTTGGACACTTCAATGAAAGAGGTATTAAAGAAATGATTAACAATGATTCAGTGCTTGGGTTGCCTAACATTGCAGGTCAACACATGACATACAGATGTGAGGCATGTCAATTAGGTAAGGCTCATAAGCAATCCTATTCCAAGCATGGTTTATGTATTCAGAAAGACTTGAATTGGTGCATACAGATGTGTGGGGTCCTTCAAAGGATTTAGGTATAAATGGTTCAAGATATTATGTCATTTATGTTGATGATGCTACCAGATGGATCACAATTTATGTGATTAAAGAAAAGTCAGAAGTGTTTAATACATTAAACACTATCATGCATATGCAGAAAGGATTACAAGTCAAAAATTGAAGAGACCTAAGGTCAAATGGAGGGGGAGAGTATTTTCAAATGAATTCAATGATTACTTGTGGAATGCAGGTATAAACAGAGAAGTTACTTGCAGGTACTCTCCTCAACAAATGGGGTAGCAGAAAGAAGAAATAGGACTCTTGTTGAGTTTGCAAGGTCCATGATGAAAGAGAAGAATTGTCCAAATTATTTGTGGGCAGAGGTTGTAAATACAGCTACTTATTTGGTCAATAGATTGCCTGTAAAGCTTTGCAAGGTATGACACCATATGAAGCTTGGTGGGGTAAGAAACCTACCTCGGATCATTTTGGATGTTTGGCATATGCATATGTGCCATCTCAATTGAGGCATAAGTTGGAGCCTAAGGCAGAAGAAGTATGTATTCATTGGTTATGATGATAAGCAAATGGGATACAGGTTGTGGAGTCCATCCACAAAGCAATTCCTTGTATCCAAGGATGTTACATTTGATGAGCAAGGTACTTGGTATGCAGGTAAATATAATGTACATGCAGATGATGAAGAAGTAGTGGATCAAAGAAAAGGTAAAGCAAAGATTCAATTACTTGATGAAAGTGAGAATAATGAAGTACAGGTTGAAGTTGAAGAGAGGCCAAGGTTTGATCCAGAATGTGATGAACCAGAGACTTCAAGAAGTGCAGAAGTTAGGAGGTCATCTAGCACAAATGGCAACCTACAAGGTATAGCTATGACACTTCATTCTTGACTACTAAAGATTATGCTTATTTGATAAAGCAGATGAAGATCCATCTACATATGATGAAGCCAAAGGCAAGAGAAATTGGGAAGAAGCCATGCAAGAGGAGTATGATGCATTGATAGAGAATCAGACTTGGGATCTGGTTCCTAAACCTAATAGCCAGAAAATTATTGGATGTAAGTGGGTTTACAAAACAAAAAGATTTGCAGATGGAAGTGTGTCTAGATACAAAGCTAGACTTGTTGTGAAAGGGTATGCACAGACATATGGAGTGGACTATGATGAGACTTATAGTCCTGTGGCAAAAAATGACAACCATCAGAACCCTCATAGCAATTGCTGCTTGCAAAGGTTGGAAGTTGTCTCAATTAGATGTTAAAAATGCTTTTTTGAATGGTTATATTTCAGATGAAGTTTACATGGAGCAACCAGATGGATTCAAGATCAAGAGAACCCAAATTATGTGTGTAAGCTCAGAGAGCTTTGTATGGATTAAAGCAGGCCCCAAGGGCATGGAATTATAGGCTTGTAAAATTCTTGAATGATCTTGGATTTCAAGCATCAAAGGCAGATAGTAGCTTGCTAGTCAAAGCAAGTGAAGATGGATTCATTTATGTTTGTATTTATGTTGATGACATAATACTTACAGGAACAAATGATAAAGGGATACAAATGATCAAGAAGCAGATGGAGAAAGAGTTCAAAATCAGTGATTTGGGGAACCTATCATTCTTTTGGGAATGGAGATTTCTTATACTCAACATGGAGTATATGTGACCCAACAAAGGTATCTTAAAAATTTGCTAACCAAATTTAAAATGGACGATTGAAGGGTTGCACCTACACCTTTGTAAGTGAACCATAAATTGTCTAGGTTTGGAGGAGAAGAGTTCAGAGATATGAAACTCTATCAAAGTTTGGTTGTAGCTTGATTTATGCTACATTGACAAGGCCTGATTTGTCATATGCAATTGGTGTGCTTTCACAATTTATGCATTGTCCTAGAAAGGAACATTGGATTGCAGGACAAAGAGTACTTAGGTACATCAAGGGTACACTCAGAGAAGGGTTGTACTATGGATTTACTTCTGATACAAGAATGAAGATATATAGTGATGCAGATTGGGCAGGTAATGTGGATGATAGAAGATCAACACATGGATACTTGTGCTATGTAGGAGACAAATTGATTTCATGGTGTTCTAAGAAGCAACATACAGTTGCTTTGTCATCTACAGAAGCAGAATACAAAGGTATGGTGGAAGCTGCAAAGGAGGTAATATGGCTAAAGACACTTATGAAGGTTTTTGATGTGGTTCAAAGTACTCCTATTGTTTGTGGAGACAACATGAGTTCTCTATACTTGGCAGCTAATCCTGTGTTTCATGCTAGAACTAAGCATATTGAAATACAGTATCATTTTCTGAGAGAGAAGGTCATTGATAAGGAGATTGAAGTCATACACACTCCTACAAAAGATCAACTTGCAGATATGATGACAAAAAGTCTAGGATGGACCAAAGCTACAAAGATTCAAGGATATGGGCAGGAATCAAGAAGATAGAGAAGAACCTCAATTAATGATTGAGGGGGAGCTGTTGGTGCATGACAATCATCAATTGAAGGATTATGAAGAAATGAAGTCAAGGAGTCAAGAAGAGAACAAATTCAGAAGGTTGAAGGAAGGACATATTCAGAAATCCAAAGATATGTACACATATGTACATTAGCTGACTTATACTTTTGTCTAGTCAGAAACTTGTATATATTCATCTATAAATACTTTGGAAAATGTCGGGGCAAATAGAGCAGAAGAAGAATAGAGAATAGGAAGGAAGAAATGAATAGTAGAGAGTGTCATTAGACACATGAGAAGTGAGTTGAATTCATCAACTTCACTCAGATGTAATTTTTCTGAGTAATCAAGAAAATTTGCGCCCGATGTTTTGCTGTTTGCTCCTTCTGTGTTTAATCTTTCGAGAAATCCTTTTGCATGTATCTAAGTCCATAGCTAATCTATCTATGGCTAGAATTTGAGAGGCTAATTTGATCAAGTTGAGAGAATTTAGTTTAGGGAACATTCATATGTGAAGATGTTCTGAGAGTCGAACAAAACTAGGCGCAGATTTCATGTTCAGTGAAATGAACATTACTCAGTGTGTGGTGTAAAGTTTTACACAAGTGAGGGCTTAAAATCTAAGTTGGAAGGTAAGCCATCTATGGCTAAAAGATCTTGATCAAATGGGATTTACTTTGGGAGAACTAGTGTTAAGAAGTTGCAGGTGTCAAAGTCGCCATTACAGAGAAGCTGTTTTCAGACATAGGTAAAGTGCTTCACACATTTCTCAGAGTGTACTCAATCATTTTGAGAAATTTAACTTGGTAAAGTTGCGCAATCTCAAGGCGAAGTGTTATGCAAAGTTTTATCAAAAACTTTACAGAATAGATTAGTCAATGAGGGATTAATCTGCAGCAAACTTTCCAGGAAAGTGATTTCTTCACAGTTAGTCAAAATCTTGGTAATGTGTGAGTATTGTTTCCAATATTATGTGGAGTCTAAAGTTATTCTTTGGTCTAGAGGTGATCTAATACCAAGGATAGCTTGTTCTTTTGGAGATTAACACTCTCCATCAAACTAGATTCTGTGTAATGTGTTGACGCAAGTTAGTGAATAATAACGCTCTGATTGGGACAAAACAACTACACCATGCTGTTTGGGCATAACCGAGTCGCCTACAAAACGGTACTCCAAGCCACCCCCTTTCAGATGGTATTTGGTCAAAATGCAGTGCTACCGTTGGACCTTCTTAATACCTACATTGAAAGTGGCACAAGAGCATGAATGGACGGGTCACGAACTCTCCTCAAGACTTTTTGACCTTGAACGATTAGGAGAAACAAGACTGAGAGCGGCTGCAGGGATATATGCAGCTAAGAAACGACAGAAGGCATACTTTGATGCCCACGTTAAGGATAAAGGTTTGAAGGCAGGCGACCTAGTACTAGTATAAACGTTGAAACAAACATGCGAGGAAACTGGAGAGAGAGGCTACGGACCCATGATCATTAATAGAATCTTATGAGTGGGGCGGTACAGCTAGCCACTAGAAGGTGGTATTATCTTCCGAGCTACATAAGCGGATGCAGGTCAAGCTGTATCAAGAACCTCTCACAGAGGAAATGCTAAGTCGACTCAATACTGCTAAGAAAACGCAAAGAAAGAAGAAAAGCGAATTCGAGAAGAAGCCCAAGCAGAAGCCTTAGAGCGCATACGGAGAATGAAATTAAGAAGACAAGGTAGAGAGCAACCTATGCCAGATGCATATGACAGATCAAGGATATCCGTGGCTATGTGTGAAGTTTCAGGTATCAGCTCCCATAGGATAATTGATCACATCCTTTTATGACCTTAGATATAGGAGAAGGAAAGGGTGCAAGGACTGTAAGTAGCCTTGATTGACTCAGGTGCAGGCCACTAGTGCTGTTAAATTGTCTTACTGTCAAAAGTTGAAATTAATCGTCATCCTATTGAAGCGTATCTCATAGGATTGGGAGGTGTGGAAACCCCTTGCATGGGCGAGGTGGAACTTCCCCTCTATATTCAAGACGAAGTAATGACAGTCAAAGTACTAGTGTGTCAAGATGAGGACCTCACTGAGCCTCTTGTCTTGGGTCAGGACTGAATCTATGATCATGTGGTCAACCTAAACCTAAGAAGTGGACTTCTTCAGGTATGGGTAAATCATAGTCGAATTACAATTGAATTGGAAAATGAGGCACTCAAGGAACTAGGTAAGGCACGAACTCCTGGTCCTTCCAGGGGTGCACATGAAGTTGACAATGCTATTCTTGTCCAAAAATGTATTATGTGGAAAGAGGATTGTCTCAACAACGGAGTCAAGAATAAAACGGTACTCCCTTCTTTCCCAAAGGCCAGAAGGATGCAGCAGCCAACGACAAATCAAATACAGAAGAAGCAGAACACTACCTATACTAGAGGCCAAAAAAAGGAGCAAAGCAGATTGTTTCAGCCGATGAAACAAGTATGGAGGCGAAAAGGCGAACACCCTGTTCCGACCAGGCCAACACCACGGCCTAAACCTCTTATTAGTAATCAACAACTCAACACTAATAAGAAGTCCTTCATAAATTCTTCTGCGAAAGTAAAGTCTATTTGGGTACCCAAGAAGTCAATGAAGGCCAGCCCACAATCACGACAAATCTGGGTGCCTAAGGCTTGCTTGCTGGCTCAAATAACTACACCAAGGCCAAACCCTATACAACATGTTTCAGTCACGTGAGCATCTGAGGCCCAGTCTTACACATCACGCACTAATACGTATTCTTCCATGAGCACAAGTAGAATCACTTGTAAATGGGTCCCTAAAAAGCCCCATTTTTCAAGTAAATACCCTATCACACTCTCCAGAGCCTCCACAAAGTCAAAATCAAAACCTATCCATTGCATTTGGCAACCTAAACCTTGTAATAAACCCCGGACCCCAATTGTAAATCCATGTCCACCTACTAACTACTTCACTCTCACACCACATCATTCCGCTTAGCTCTTCTACCCAATTCCTAACTACACACACAAGCACCGAGCACTTACTAACCCCCTAACCTCTCCCGAACCTCATGTTAATGTTGTAACAGGGGACACAGTGTCATTTTTGTGTCCATTGCAATGTTAACATTTATTCGTATATTCTCACAAAACCAGCTGCGAAGTTTTCAACATGGCTGAGGCAGCAGGAACTATCTCTCAAACAGAAACAAGCCAACAAGTGGTGGACTTAGACAGTTTACCCGTTTTGCCTGAGACAAATGAAAGACCAGAAGAATTGCAGGCCATCAAAATCATACCTATTGCGGACCCTCCCAGTGGCCATACCATGCCCGTAGGAAAAACTTCCCACTGGTTTAGTGAAGTGGCAGGACCCTTGGGTGAGGGAACGTACCTATGCGAATCAGAATTGGACTTCAATGGGAACCAAGGAAAATACCATTTCTTTACAAGAGAATTTGAGAAGTTACAAAATGCAGAAGGTCTACGTTCGATATGGGAGAAGATAGGATTGGATGCATATTTCAGTGCACGGCTCCCAAAGCCTGACTTCATGCGATGCTACTATCTCATCAACACCTTGACTCCAATCAAGAACCCAAAAGGTGCAAGCTCATTTGTGATTCCATCTCTAACAAAGGGGAATGAGCTCAAGAGGTTCAGGCTATCAAACAACTTGGTGAGAGAGGCTCTAGATATGCGCGGAATGCATATTCCTACAGAGAAGGAAACCCTAGTACCGGATTACATGAAGAATCAAAGCCTCACCAAACTCAAGGACATGGTGTCCATGACACCTAATATTGCAATACACCTTCGCATGTGCATGCAACACTTGGCTTTTCCTACCCAAGATAGATTCACCATGCCGCCCAAAAAGATTTGGTTTAGTTTGTATCTGGCAGAGACACAAAGCCTCACCATCAACTTACCCCACTAGATAATTGATCAGATACACCTAGCTCACAAACGATGGCCGCGGAAATAGGTTTTATATGGATGCAGTGCTCTGACGAGAATAATTTATAGGTGTTTGGCTTATGACATCCCTATTCAACGGGCCCTAATGTGGAATCCTGTAGAGCAGTTTAGAGGCAGGACATCCACTGGACCCCCTTCTAAGAAGATGAGAGGTACTGTCCAAGTCCCTTGTGCTTAACCACGTGGAGCCACCCTAACACCAGAAGTCACCCCTCCACCCCGAAGAGTCCGACCATTCACACTCCGACTTCCAAGATGCAGCACCGATGGTTCTACCTTGATATTCCCTCCCATCCCAACCGATCTTGAATTTCCTAGTGGTGCACCTTTGGAAGAACTCACGAATGAAGATTTCGAACAATTATTACAAGATGTAGAGCTGGAGGCAGAAGAGGCACAACAAGTGGAGAATGTGCAAACACAGGCAACAACCTCCCAAGTACCTGTCACCACAGTTGAAGTGGATGAAGAGGATGATGAAGATGAAGAACAGGAGGAAGATGAGGAGGATTATGATCAAGAGCATCAAGATGAGCAACAAGAAGTGCCAGAACTTGTAGGTGCACCAGCATATACAACTCAACTACAAAGGTTATACGACACAATCAAAGCAGTACAAGAAAGGCATCAACTCTCTCTTGTGTCAGGTCAAGCTTTGATGCAAGAAATGCTATCAGATGATGGGGTGGATCAACATTTCATTGACACCCTCAAATTAGTGTCAGAATCTTTAGGAGTTCCGGAGGCTGTCCACACAGCAATTCGCCAGTCCGTGAGGTATGACAAACGCAGAGTTGACACATTACCACATGCAGGTAAGACTATCAGGATACCCATCACAGAACAAGAAGTACCCATTGAAACCACAGCTACCCCCACCACCACCATTGACCTCTCTGCTGAAACCTTTGTTCAGACATCACCCATCTCACCCCAGCATCCCCCATCACCACCTTCTCCACCCCCACCACCACCTCCCACCATGGAAGAAACGACAGTCATCACCTCTACCTTCACTTATAAACCATCCTCATTCACATCATTCTCATTTCGAGAACCCACCTCACAAGACACCCTCTTCTCTTTCATCACCAATCCCTTGTACACTTCAACCCTTCTACCCTCCAAACCCATAATTGGCCATCCCATAATTCCAAGTGTGGTTGGAAACCCGACACCCATCGAAGGCACCCTGTGTTTCCCAGCCTATTCCCCAATACGGGTACCTCCATTCCATGACCCTCACTTCCCATCTGGTCCCTACACCTCTTTCAACCTGACCTCACCACCCCAATACCCGTCCTTTGTGGAGCAGTTCATCCGCTCTCCAATGTTTCAGAGGCACATTTCCCCGCTGTTCGCAACGACATCAATTTACACGAACACCACACTCACTTCACCTACTATACCCACCTACATGGTAGCCCCTGTACACACCACTCTGTCTGACCCAATGGACATTTCACCCACCACAACACCTCTCCCCACGATTCCACCATCTCCCCCTCCCTTACCCCCCACCTCACCACTCACCACATCATTGGCACACACAGCATTCACTACCTCCCTCCCCAATCCCACCTCCCCTGCATTCCAAACTTTTCCCCTTGCATCTCATAATGTAAATAGCACGTTCAATACATTACTTCAGTGTGCACATCAACTACAACAAGAATACCATCAATTGGAAGAATGCACTGTTGCCTTCCAGGCAGAATCTCAACGTCTGCAAGCTAGAGTCACCACTCTTGAAGCTGATTACCAAACGCTCCTAACCGAGCATACCACCTTATAGCAGGCTCACTCCGAATTGGAATCAAAGACATCAACAGTAGATGATCAAGCAGTCAAGGAACTAGAAACAGTGCTCCAAGTGCAAATGATATCTAATGCTACACTCAGACGCAACCTTGGGCTATTAAGGAAGCATATGGCAGCAACACTAGAAGAGAACAAGAGACTTCAACAACAAAACCAAGACAACTTTGAAGCGGCTATGGAAGGAACTGCAGGAGCAACCATTAGCCCTACCAAGTATAGAGCAGTCCCATCGGAAGACATTCGCATCTTACTTGAGGAGCATGCAAATTTCTTGGAGTCATATGAAAAGTTAGAGATTGAATTTGCAGACCTAAAGAAACAGATAGCCAGTGCCCCCATAGCTCAACAGGAGCCGGTAATCTTGCAACACTCTACAGAAGAAGTAGAGACCCTCCGGAAACAGGTGGTAGAACTCCAAGCACGCCTCTTACCATATGAAAGGCCACCCTCGCCCACTGAAGAACCAGAACCTAAAACAGTAGTGGAAATCCCCGTCGATGACAGCTATGAAGAGCCGTATGAGCCAATGCCAACACCCGGTGGTCAGACTACAGAGGAAGGACAGGACACTTTAGAAATTCAAGTTCCAGATTGGGTCAAAAGGGTCGAGAAAGTGGGTAAGACACATGATGATCGCGTTGCTGTGCAAATGCAATCTCTCACAAATCTGGAAGAAATTGTCCTTCGGTCTTCTTACTTTCAGAACCTATCCCACCAATGGTTAATCACAACATCAGATTCGCA